>JAECXG010000648.1:0-1200000 GCA_018152135.1 Drosophila paulistorum
TATAACACACAAAATAACGCCTGTAGAATGGTTCCAGCAGCTCGAAAAGCTGTTATATAAAAGCTGGCGGCTATAACACTCAAAATAACGGCTGTAGAATGGTTCCAGCAGCTTGTAGAGCTGTTATGTAAAAGCTGGCTGCTATAACCCTCAAAATAACTGCTGTAGAATGGTTCCAGCAGCTTGTAGAGCTGTTAAATAAAAGCTCGCGGCTATAACACACAAAAAAACGGCTGTAGAATGGTTCCAGCAGCTTGTATAGCTTTTATATAAAAGCTGGCGGCTATAACACACAAAATAACGGCTGTAGAATGGTTCCAGCAGCTTGAAAAGCTGTTATATAAAAGCTGGTTGCTATAACACTCAAAATAACGGCTGTAGAATGCTTCCAGCAGCTTGTAGAGCTTTTATATAAAAGCTGGCGGCTATAAAACTCAAAATAACGGCTGTAGAATGGTTCCAGCAGCTTGTAGATGTCCTATATAAAAGATGGCTGCTATAGCACTCAAAATAACGGCTGTAGAATGGTTACAGCAGCTTTTAGATGTCCTATATATAAGCTGGCTGCTATAACACTCGAAATAACGGCTGTAGAATGGTTCCAGCATCTTGTGGAGCTTTTATATAAAAGCTGGCGGCTATAACACTCAAAATAACGGCTGTAGAATAGTTCCAGCATCTTGTAGAGCTGTTATTTAAGAGCTGGCGGCTATAACACTCAAAATAACGGCTGTAGAATGGTTCCAGCAGCTTGTAGATGTCCTACATAAAAGATGGCTGCTATAACACTCAAAATAACGGCTGTAGAATGGTTCCAGCAGCTTGTAGAGCTGTTATATAAAAGCTCGCGGCTATAACACTCAAAATAACGGCTGTAGAATGATTCCAGCAGCTTGTAGATGTCCTATATAAAAGCTGGCTGCTATAACACTCGAAATAACGGCTGTAGAATGGTTCCAGCAGCTCGAAAAGCTGTTATATAAAAGCTGGCGGCTATAACACTCAAAATAACGGCTGTAGAATGGTTCCAGCAGCTTGTAGAGCTGTTATGTAAAAGCTGGCTGCTATAACCCTCAAAATGACGGCTGTAGAATGGTTCCAGCAGCTTGTAGATGTCCTATATAAAAGTTGGCTGTAGAGCTGTTATATACAAGCTGGCGGCTATAACACACAAAATAACGGCTGTAGAATGGTTCCAGCAGCTTGAAAAGCTGTTATATAAAAGCTGGCTGTTATATTACTCAAAATAACGGCTGTAGAATGGTTCCAGCAGCTTGTAGATGTCCTATATAACACTCAAAATAACGGCTGTAGAATGGTTCCAGCAGCTTGTAGAGCTGTTATAGAGCTTGAAAAGCTGTTATATAAAAGCTGGCTGCTATAACCCTCAAAATAACGGCTGTAGAATGGTTCCAGCAGCTTGTAGATGTCCTATATAACACTCAAAATAACGGCTGTAGAATGGTTCCAGCAGCTTGTAGAGCTGTTATATACAAGCTGGCGGCTATAACACACAAAATAACGGCTGTAGAATGGTTCCAGCAGCTTAAAAAGCTGTTATATAAAAGCTGGCTGCTATAACACTCAAAATAACGGCTGTAGAATGGTTCCAGCAGCTTGTAGATGTCCTATATAAAAGATGGCTGCTATAACACTCAAAATAACGGCTGTAGAATGGTTCCAGCAGCTTGTAGATGTCCTATATAAAAGCTGGCTGCTATAACACTCGAAATAACGGCTGTAGAATGGTTCCAGCATCTTGTAGAGCTTTTATATAAAAGCTGGCGGCTATAACACTCAAAATAACGGCTGTAGAATAGTTCCAGCATCTTGTAGAGCTGTTATTTAAGAGCTGGCGGCTATAACACTCAAAATAACGGCTGTAGAATGGTTCCAGCAGCTTGTAGAGTTGTTATATAAAATCTGGCGGCTATAACACACAAAATAACGGCTGTAGAATGGTTCTAGCATCTTGTAGAGCTTTTATATAAAAGCTGGCGGCTATAACACACAAAATAACTGCTGTAGAATGGTTCCAGCATCTTGTAGAGCTTTTATATAAAAGCTGGCTGCTATAACACACAAAATAACGGCTGTAGAATGGTTCCAGCAGCTCGAAAAGCTGTTATTCAAAAGCTGGCGGCTATAACACTCAAAATAACGGCTGTAGAATGGTTCCAGCAGCTTGTACATGTCCTTTATAAAAGATTGCTGCTATAACACTCAAAATAACGGCTGTAGAATGGTTCCAGCAGCTTGTAGAGTTGTTATATAAAATCTGGCGGCTATAACACACAAAATAACGGCTGTAGAATGGTTCTAGCATCTTGTAGAGCTTTTATATAAAAGCTGGCGGCTATAACACACAAAATAACTGCTGTAGAATGGTTCCAGCATCTTGTAGAGCTTTTATATAAAAGCTGGCTGCTATAACACACAAAATAACGGCTGTAGAATGGTTCCAGCAGCTTGAAAAGCTGTTATATAAAAGCTGGCTGTTATATTACTCAAAATAACGGCTGTAGAATGGTTCCAGCAGCTTGTAGATGTCCTATATAACACTCAAAATAACGGCTGTAGAATGGTTCCAGCAGCTTGTAGAGCTGTTATAGAGCTTGAAAAGCTGTTATATAAAAGCTGGCTGCTATAACCCTCAAAATAACGGCTGTAGAATGGTTCCAGCAGCTTGTAGATGTCCTATATAACACTCAAAATAACGGCTGTAGAATGGTTCCAGCAGCTTGTAGAGCTGTTATATAAAAGCTGGCGGCTATAACACACAAAATAACGGCTGTAGAATGGTTCCAGCAGCTTAAAAAGCTGTTATATAAAAGCTGGCTGCTATAACACTCAAAATAACGGCTGTAGAATGGTTCCAGCAGCTTGTAGATGTCCTATATAAAAGATGGCTGCTATAACACTCAAAATAACGGCTGTAGAATGGTTCCAGCAGCTTGTAGATGTCCTATATAAAAGCTGGCTGCTATAACACTCGAAATAACGGCTGTAGAATGGTTCCAGCATCTTGTAGAGCTTTTATATAAAAGCTGGCGGCTATAACACTCAAAATAACGGCTGTAGAATAGTTCCAGCATCTTGTACAGCTGTTATTTAAGAGCTGGCGGCTATAACACTCAAAATAACGGCTGTAGAATGGTTCCAGCAGCTTGTAGATGTCCTATATAAAAGATGGCTGCTATAACACTCAAAATAACGGCTGTAGAATGGTTCCAGCAGCTTGTAGAGTTGTTATATAAAATCTGGCGGCTATAACACACAAAATAACGGCTGTAGAATGGTTCTAGCATCTTGTAGAGCTTTTATATAAAAGCTGGCGGCTATAACACACAAAATAACTGCTGTAGAATGGTTCCAGCATCTTGTAGAGCTTTTATATAAAAGCTGGCTGCTATAACACACAAAATAACGGCTGTAGAATGGTTCCAGCAGCTCGAAAAGCTGTTATTCAAAAGCTGGCGGCTATAACACTCAAAATAACGGCTGTAGAATGGTTCCAGCAGCTTGTAGAGCTGTTATGTAAAAGTTGGCTGCTATAACCCTCAAAATAACGGCTGTAGAATGGTTCCAGCAGCTTGTAGATGTTCTATATAACACTCAAAATAACGGCTGTAGAATGGTTCCAGCAGCTTGTAGAGCTGTTATATACAAGCTGGCGGCTATAACACACAAAATAACGGCTGTAGAATGGTTCCAGCAGCTTAAAAAGCTGTTATATAAAAGCTGGCTGCTATAACACTCAAAATAACGGCTGTAGAATGGTTCCAGCAGCTTGTAGATGTCCTATATAAAAGATGGCTGCTATAACACTCAAAATAACGGCTGTAGAATGGTTCCAGCAGCTTGTAGATGTCCTATATAAAAGCTGGCTGCTATAACACTCGAAATAACGGCTGTAGAATGGTTCCAGCATCTTGTAGAGCTTTTATATAAAAGCTGGCGGCTATAACACTCAAAATAACGGCTGTAGAATGGTTCCAGCATCTTGTAGAGCTGTTATATAAGAGCTGGCGGCTATAACACTCAAAATAACGGCTGTAGAATGGTTCCAGCAGCTTGTAGATGTCCTATATAAAAGATTGCTGCTATAACACTCAAAATAACGGCTGTAGAATGGTTCCAGCAGCTTGTAGAGTTGTTATATAAAATCTGGCGGCTATAACACACAAAATAACGGCTGTAGAATGGTTCTAGCATCTTGTAGAGCTTTTATATAAAAGCTGGCGGCTATAACACACAAAATAACGGCTGTAGAATGGTTCCAGCATCTTGTAGAGCTTTTATATAAAAGCTGGCTGCTATAACACACAAAATAACGGCTGTAGAATGGTTCCAGCAGCTCGAAAAGCTGTTATATAAAAGCTGGCTGCTATAACACTCAAAATAACGGCTGTAGAATGGTTCCAGCAGCTTGTAGAGCTGTTATGTAAAAGCTGGCTGCTATAACCCTCAAAATAACGGCTGTAGAATGGTTCCAGCAGCTTGTAGATGTCCTATATAACACTCAAAATAACGGCTGTAGAATGGTTCCAGCAGCTTGTAGAGCTGTTATATAAAAGCTGGCGGCTATAACACACAAAATAACGGCTGTAGAATGGTTCCAGCAGCTTAAAAAGCTGTTATATAAAAGCTGGCTGCTATAACACTCAAAATAACGGCTGTAGAATGGTTCCAGCAGCTTGTAGATGTCCTATATAAAAGATGGCTGCTATAACACTCAAAATAACGGCTGTAGAATGGTTCCAGCAGCTTGTAGATGTCCTATATAAAAGCTGGCTGCTATAACACTCGAAATAACGGCTGTAGAATGGTTCCAGCATCTTGTAGAGCTTTTATATAAAAGCTGGCGGCTATAACACTCAAAATAACGGCTGTAGAATGGTTCCAGCATCTTGTAGAGCTGTTATTTAAGAGCTGGCGGCTATAACACTCAAAATAACGGCTGTAGAATGGTTCCAGCAGCTTGTAGATGTCCTATATAAAAGATTGCTGCTATAACACTCAAAATAACGGCTGTAGAATGGTTCCAGCAGCTTGTAGAGTTGTTATATAAAATCTGGCGGCTATAACACACAAAATAACGGCTGTAGAATGGTTCTAGCATCTTGTAGAGCTTTTATATAAAAGCTGGCGGCTATAACACACAAAATAACGGCTGTAGAATGGTTCCAGCATCTTGTAGAGCTTTTATATAAAAGCTGGCTGCTATAACACACAAAATAACGGCTGTAGAATGGTTCCAGCAGCTCGAAAAGCTGTTATATAAAAGCTGGCGGCTATAACACTCAAAATAACGGCTGTAGAATGGTTCCAGCAGCTTGTAGAGCTGTTATGTAAAAGCTGGCGGCTATAACACTCAAAATAACGGCTGTAGAATGGTTCCAGCAGCTTGTAGAGCTGTTATTTAAGAGCTGGCGGCTATAACACTCAAAATAACGGCTGTAGAATAGTTCCAGCATCTTGTAGAGCTGTTATTTAAGAGCTGGCGGCTATAACACTCAAAATAACGGCTGTAGAATGGTTCCAGCAGCTTGTAGATGTCCTATATAAAAGATGGCTGCTATAACACTCAAAATAACGGCTGTAAAATGGTTCCAGCAGCTTGTAGAGTTGTTATATAAAAGCTGGCGGCTATAACACACAAAATAACTGCTGTAGAATGGTTCCAGCATCTTGTAGAGCTTTTATATAAAAGCTGGCTGCTATAACACACTAAATAACGGCTGTAGAATGGTTCCAGCAGCTCGAAAAGCTGTTATATAAAAGCTGGCGGCTATAACACTCAAAATAACGGCTGTAGAATGGTTCCAGCAGCTTGTAGAGCTGTTCTGTAAAAGCTGGCTGCTATAACCCTCAAAATAACGGCTGTAGAATGGTTCCAGCAGCTTGTAGATGTCCTATATAACACTCAAAATAACGGCTTTAGAATGGTTCCAGCAGCTTGTAGAGCTGTTATATACAAGCTGGCGGCTATAACACACAAAATAACGGCTGTAGAATGGTTCCAGCAGCTTGAAAAGCTGTTATATAAAAGCTGGCTGTTATAACACTCAAAATAACGGCTGTAGAATGATTCCAGCAGCTTGTAGATGTCCTATATAAAAGCTGGCTGCTATAACACTCAAATAACGGCTGTAGAATGGTTCCAGCAGCTTGTAGATGTCCTATATAAAAGCTGGCTGCTATAACACTCGAAATAACAGCTGTAGAATGGTTCCAGCAGCTTGTAGATGTCCTATATAAAAGCTGGCTGCTATAACACTCAAAATAACGGCTGTAGAATGGTTTCAGCAGCTTGTAGAGCTGTTATATAAAAGCTCGCGGCTATAACACACAAAATAACGGCTGTAGAATGGTTCCAGCATCTTGTAGAGCTTTTATATAAAAGCTGGCTGCTATAACACACAAAATAACGGCTGTAGAATGGTTCCAGCAGCTCGAAAAGCTGTTATATAAAAGCTGGCGGCTATAACACTCAAAATAACGGCTGTAGAATAGTTCCAGCATCTTGTAGAGCTGTTATTTAAGAGCTGGCGGCTATAACACTCAAACTAACGGCTGTAGAATGGTTCCGGCAGCTTGTAGATGTCCTATATAAAAGATGGCTGCTATAACACTCATAATAACGGCTGTAGAATGGTTCCAGCAGCTTGTAGAGCTGTCATATAAGCTTGCGGCTATAACACACAAAATAACGGCTGTAGAATGGTTCCAGCAGCTTGTAGAGCTGTTATATAAAAGCTGGCGGCTATAACACACAAAATAACGCCTGTAGAATGGTTCCAGCAGCTTGAAAAGCTGTTATATAAAAGCTGGCTGCTATAACACTCAAAATAACGGCTGTAGAATGGTTCCAGCAGCTTGAAAAGCTGTTATATAAAAGCTGGCTGCTATAACACTCAAAATAACGGCTGTAGAATGGTTCCAGCACCTTGTAGAGCTGTTATATAAAAGCTGGCGGCTATAACACTCGAAATAACGGCTGTAGAATGGTTCCAGCATATTGTAGAGCTTTTATATAAAAGCTGGCGGCTATAACACTCAAAATAACGTCTGTAGAATGGTTTCAGCAGCTTGTAGATGTCCTATATAAAAGCTGGCTGCTATAACACTCGAAATAACGGCTGTAGAATGGTTCCAGCGTCTTGTAGAGCTGTTATATAAGAGCTGGCGGCTATAACACTCAAAATAACGGCTGTAGAATGGTTCCAGCAGCTTGTAGATGTCCTATATAAAAGATGGCTGGTATAACACTCAAAATAACGGCTGTAGAATGGTTCCAGCAGCTTGTAGAGCTATTATATAAAAGCTCGCGGCTATAACACACAAAATAACGGCTGTAGAATGGTTCCAGCAGCTTGTAGAGCTGTTATATAAAAGCTGGCGGCTATAACACACAAAATAACGTCTGTAGAATGGTTCCAGCAGCTTGTAGATGTCCTATATAAAAGCTGGCTGCTATAACACTCGAAATAACGGCTGTAGAATGGTTCCAGCGTCTTGTAGAGCTGTTATATAAGAGCTGGCGGCTATAACACTCAAAATAACGGCTGTAGAATGGTTCCAGCAGCTTGTAGATGTCCTATATAAAAGATGGCTGCTATAACACTCAAAATAACGGCTGTAGAATGGTTCCAGCAGCTTGTAGAGCTATTATATAAAAGCTCGCGGCTATAACACACAAAATAACGGCTGTAGAATGGTTCCAGCACCTTGTAGAGCTGTTATATAAAAGCTGGCGGCTATAACACACAAAATAACGGCTGTAGAATGGTTCCAGCAGCTTGAAGAGCTGTTATATAAAAGCTGGTTGCTATAACACTCAGAATAACGGCTGTGGAATGGTTCCAGCAGCTTGTAGAGCTTTTATATAAAAGCTGGCGGCTATAACACTCGAAATAACGGCTGTAGAATGGTTCCAGCATATTGTAGAGCTTTTATATAAAAGCTGGCGGCTATAACACTCAAAATAACGGCTGTAGAATGGTTCCAGCAGCTTGTAGATGTCTTATATAAAAGATGGCTGCTATAACACTCAAAATAACGGCTGTAGAATGGTTCCAGCAGCTTGTAGATGTCCTATATAAAAGCTGGCTGCTATAACACTCGAAATAACGGCTGTAGAATGGTTCCAGCAGCTTGTAGATGTCCTATATAAAAGATGGCTGCTATAACACTAGAAATAACGGCTGTAGAATGGTTCCAGCAGCTCGAAAAGCTGTTATATAAAAGCTGGCGGCTAAACCACTCAAAATAACGGCTGTAGAATGGTTCCAGCATATTGTAGAGCTGTTATATAAGAGCTGGCGGCTATAACACTCAAAATAACGGCTGTAGAATGGTTCCAGTAGCTTGTAGATGTCCTATATAAAAGATGGCTGCTATAACACTCAAAATAACGGCTGTAGAATGGTTCCAGCAGCTTGTAGAGCTGTTATATACAAGCTGGCGGCTATAACACTCGAAATAACGGCTGTAGAATGGTTCCAGCATATTGTAGAGCTTTTATATAAAAGCTGGCGGCTATAACACTCAAAATAACGGCTGTAGAATGGTTCCAGCAGCTTGTAGATGTCTTATATAAAAGATGGCTGCTATAACACTCAAAATAACGGCTGTAGAATGGTTCCAGCAGCTTGTAGATGTCCTATATAAAAGCTGGCTGCTATAACACTCGAAATAACGGCTGTAGAATGGTTCCAGCAGCTTGTAGATGTCCTATATAAAAGATGGCTGCTATAACACTCAAAATAACGGCTGTAGAATGGTTCCAGCAGCTTGAAAAGCTGTTATATAAAAGCTGGCGGCTATAACACTCAAAATAACGGCTGTAGAATGGTTCCAGCAGCTTGTAGAGCTGTTATGTAAAAGCTGGCTGCTATAACCCTCAAAATAACGGCTGTAGAATGGTTCCAGCAGCTTGTAGATGTCCTATATAAAAGATGGCTGCTATAACACTTAAAATAACGGCTGTAGAATGGTTCCAGCAGCTTGTAGAGCTGTTATATACAAGCTGGCGGCTATAACACACAAAATAACGGCTGTAGAATGGTTCCAGCAGCTTGAAAAGCTGTTATATAAAAGCTGGCTGCTATAACACTCAAAATAACGGCTGTAGAATGGTTCCAGCAGCTTGTAGATGTCCTATATAAAAGATGGCTGCTATAACACTCAAAATAACGGCTGTAGAATGGTTCCAGCAGCTTGTAGATGTCCTATATAAAAGATGGCTGCTATAACACTCAAAATAACGGCTGTAGAATGGTTCCAGCAGCTTGTAGAGCTGTTATATAAAAGCTGGCGGCTATAACACACAAAATAACGGCTGTAGAATGGTTCCAGCATCTTGTAGAGCTTTTATATAAAAGCTGGCGGCTATAACACTCAAAATAACGGCTGTAGAATGGTTCCAGCAGCTTGTAGAGCTGTTATATAAAAGCTGGCTGCTATAACACTCAAAATAACGGCTGTAGAATGGTTCCAGCAGCTTGTAGAGCTGTTATATAAGAGCTGGCGGCTATAACACTCAAAATAACGGCTGTAGAATGGTTCCAGCAGCTTGAAAAGCTGTTATATAAAAGCTGGCTGCTATAACACTCAAAATAACGGCTGTAGAATGGTTCCAGCAGCTTGTAGATGTCCTATATAAAAGATGGCTGCTATAACACTCAAAATAACGGCTGTAGAATGGTTCCAGCAGCTTGTAGATGTCCTATATAACACTCAAAATAACGGCTGTAGAATGGTTCCAGCAGCTTGTAGAGCTGTTATATACAAGCTGGCGGCTATAACACACAAAATAACGGCTGTAGAATGGTTCCAGCAGCTTGAAAAGCTGTTATATAAAAGCTGGCTGCTATAACACTCAAAATAACGGCTGTAGAATGGTTCCAGCAGCTTGTAGATGTCCTATATAAAAGATGGCTGCTATAACACTCAAAATAACGGCTGTAGAATGGTTCCAGCAGCTTGTAGATGTCCTATATAAAAGCTGGCTGCTATAACACTCAAAATAACGGCTGTAGAATGGTTCCAGCATCTTGTAGAGCTTTTATATAAAAGCTGGCGGCTATAACACTCAAAATAACGGCTGTAGAATAGTTCCAGCATCTTGTAGAGCTGTTATTTAAGAGCTGGCGGCTATAACACTCAAAATAACGGCTGTAGAATGGTTCCAGCAGCTTGTAGATGTCCTATATAAAAGATGGCTGCTATAACACTCAAAATAACGGCTGTAGAATGGTTCCAGCAGCTTGTAGAGCTGTTATATAAAAGCTGGCGGCTATAACACTCAAAATAACGGCTGTAGAATGATTCCAGCAGCTTGTAGATGTTCTATATAAAAGCTGGCTGCTATAACACTCGAAATAACGGCTGTAGAATGGTTCCAGCATCTTGTAGAGCTGTTATATAAGAGCTGGCGGCTATAACACTCAAAATAACGGCTGTAGAATGGTTTCAGCAGCTTGTAGATGTCCTATATAAAAGATGGCTGCTATAACACTCAAAATAACGGCTGTAGAATGGTTCCAGCAGCTTGTAGAGCTTTTATATAAAAGCTGGCGGCTATAACACACAAAATAACGGCTGTAGAATGGTTCCAGCAGCTTGTAAAGCTGTTATATAAAAGCTGGCAGCTATAACACACAAAATAACGGCTGTAGAATGGTTCCAGCAGCTTGAAAAGCTGTTATATAAAAGCTGGCTGCTATAACACTCAAAATAACGGCTGTAGAATGGTTCCAGCAGCTTGTAGAGCTTTTATATAAAAGCTGGCGGCTATAACACTCAAAATAACGGCTGTAGAATGGTTCCAGCAGCTTGTAGAGCTTTTATATAAAAGCTGGCGGCTATAACACACAAAATAACGGCTGTAGAATGGTTCCAGCAGCTTGTAGATGTCCTATATAAAAGCTGGCTGCTATAACACTCAAAATAACGGCTGTAGAATGGTTCCAGCAGCTTGTAGAGCTGTTATATAAAAGCTGGCGGCTATAACACTCAAAATAACGGCTGTAGAATGGTTCCAGCAGCTTGTAGATGTCCTATATAAAAGATGGCTGCTATAACACTCAAAATAACGGCTGTAGAATGGTTCCAGCAGCTTGTAGAGCTGTTATATAAAAGCTGGCGGCTATAACACACAAAATAACGGCTGTAGAATGGTTCCAGCAGCTTGTAGAGCTGTTATATAAAAGCTGGCGGCTATAACACACAAAATAACGGCTGTAGAATGGTTCCAGCAGCTTGAAAAGCTGTTATATAAAAGCTGGCTGCTATAACACTCAAAATAACGGCTGTAGAATGGTTCCAGCAGCTTGTAGAGCTTTTATATAAAAGCTGGCGGCTATAACACTCAAAATAACGGCTGTAGAATGGTTCCAGCAGCTTGTAGAGCTGTTATATAAAAGCTGGCGGCTATAACACTCAAAATAACGGCTGTAGAATGGTTCCAGCAGCTTGTAGATGTCCTATATAAAAGATGGCTGCTATAACACTCAAAATAACGGCTGTAGAATGGTTCCAGCAGCTTGTAGAGCTGTTATATAAAAGCTGGCGGCTATAACACACAAAATAACGGCTGTAGAATGGTTCCAGCAGCTTGAAAAGCTGTTATATAAAAGCTGGCTGCTATAACACTCAAAATAACGGCTGTAGAATGGTTCCAGCAGCTTGTAGAGCTGTTATATAAAAGCTGGCGGCTATAACACACAAAATAACGGCTGTAGAATGGTTCCAGCAGCTTTAAAAGCTGTTATATAAAAGCTGGCTGCTATAACACTCAAAATAACGGCTGTAGAATGGTTCCAGCAGCTTGTAGATGTCCTATATAAAAGATGGCTGCTATAACACTCAAAATAACGGCTGTAGAATGGTTTCAGCAGCTTGTAGAGCTGTTATATAAAAGCTCGCGGCTATAACACACAAAATAACGGCTGTAGAATGGTTCCAGCATCTTGTAGAGCTTTTATATAAAAGCTGGCGGCTATAACACTCAAAATAACGGCTGCAGAATGGTTCCAGCAGCTTGAAGATGTCCTATATAAAAATGGCGGCTATAACACACAAAATAACGGCTGTAGAATGGTTCCAGCAGCTTGTAGAGCTGTTATATAAAAGCTGGCGGCTATAACACTCAAAATAACGGCTGTAGAATGGTTCCAGCAGCTTGTAGATGTCCTATATTATAGATGGCTGCTATAACACTCAAAATAACGGCTGTAGAATGGTTCCAGCATCTTGTAGAGCTTTTATATAAAAGCTGGCGGCTATAACACACAAAATAACGGCTGTAGAATGGTTCCAGCAGCTTGTAGATGTCCTATATAAAAGATGGCTGCTATAACACTCAAAATAACGGCTGTAGAATGGTTCCAGCAGCTTGTAGATGTCCTATATAAAAGATGGCTGCTATAACACTCAAAATAACGGCTGTAGAATGGTTCCAGCAGCTCGAAAAGCTGTTATATAAAAGCTGGCGGCTATAACACTCAAAATGGCGGCTGTAAAATGGTTCCAGCAGCTTGTAGAGCTGTTATATATAAGCTGGCGGCTATAACACTCAAAATGGCGGCTGTAAAATGGTTCGAGCAGCTTAAAAAGCTGTTATATAAAAGATGGCGGCTATAACACTCAAAATAACGGCTGTAGAATGGTTCCAGCAGCTTGTAGAGCTGTTGTATAAAAGCTGGCGGCTATAACACTCAAAATAACGGCTGTAGAATGGTTCCAGCAGCTTGTAGAGCTGTTATATAAAAGCTGGCGGCTATAACACTCAAAATAACGGCTGTAGAATGGTTCCAGCAGCTTGTAGAGCTGTTATATAAAAGCTGGCGGCTATAACACTCAAAATAACGGCTGTAGAATGGTTCCAGCAGCTTGTAGAGCTGTTATATAAAAGCTGGCGGCTATAACACTCAAAATAACGGCTGTAGAATGGTTCCAGCAGCTTGTAGAGCTGTTATATAAGAGCTGGCGGCTATAACACTCAAAATAACGGCTGTAGAATGGTTCGAGCAGCTTGAAAAGCTGTTATATAAAAGCTGGCGGCTATTACGGCTGTAGAATGGTTCCAGCAGCTTGTAGAGCTGTTATTCAAGAGCTGGCGGCTATAACACTCAAAATAACAGCTGTAGAATGGTTCCAGCAGCTTGAAGAGCTGTTATATAAAAGCTGGCGGCTATAACACTCAAAATGGCGATTGTAAAATGGTTCGAGCAGCTTGAAAAGCTGTTATGTAAAAGCTGGCGGCTATAACACTCAAAATAACGGCTGTAGAATGGTTCCAGCAGCTTGTAGAGCTGTTATATAAGAGCTGGCGGCTATAACACTCGAAATAACGGCTGTAGAATGGTCCCAGCAGCTTGTATAGCTGTTATATAAAAGCTGGCGGCTATAACACTCAAAATAACGGCTGTAGAATGGTTCCAGCAGCTTGTAGAGCTGTTATATAAAAGCTGGCGGCCAAAACACTCAAAATAACGGCTGTAGAATGGTTCCAGCAGCTTGTAGAGCTGTTATATAAAAGCTGGCGGCTATAACACTCAAAATAACGGCTGTAGAATGGTTCCAGCAGCTTGTAGAGCTGTTATATAAAAGCTGGCTGCTATAACACTCAAAATAACGGCTGTAGAATGGTTCCAGCAGCTTGTAGAGCTGTTATATAAAAGCTGGCGGCTACAACACTCAAAATAACGGCTGTAGAATGGTTCCAGCAGCTTGTAGAGCTGTTATATAAAAGCTGGCGTCCAAAACACTCAAAATAATGGCTGTAGAATGGTTCCAGCAGCTTGTAGAGCTGTTATATAAAAGATGGCGGCTATAACACTCAAAATAACGGCTGTAGAATGGTTCCAGCAGCTTGTAGAGCTGTTATATAAGAGCTGGCGGCTATAACACTCAAAATAACGGCTGTAGAATGGTTCCAGCAGCTTGTAGAGCTGTTATATAAAAGCTGGCGTCCAAAACACTCAAAATAACGGCTGTAGAATGGTTCCAGCAGCTTGTAGAGCTGTTATATAAAAGCTGGCTGCTATAACACTCAAAATAACGGCTGTAGAATGGTTCCAGCAGCTTGTAGAGCTGTTATATAATAGTTGGCTGCTATAACACTCGAAATAACGGCTGTAGAATGGTTCCAGCAGCTTGTAGAGCTGTTATATAAGAGCTGGCGTCCAAAAAACCCAAAATAACGGCTGTAGAATGGTTCCAGCAGCTTGTAGAGCTGTTATATAAGAGCTGGCGGCTATAACACTCAAAATAACGGCTGTAGAATGGTTCCAGCAGCTTGTAGAGCTGTTATATAAGAGCTGGCGTCCAAAACACTCAAAATAACGGCTGTAGAATGGTTCCAGCAGCTTGTAGAGCTGTTATATAAATGCTGGCTTCTATAACACTCAAAATAACGGTTGTAGAATTGTTCCAGCAGCTTGTAGAGCTGTTATATAAAAGCTGGCTGCTATAGCACTCAAAATAACGGCTGTAGAATGGTTCCAGCAGCTTGTATAGCTGTTATATAAAAGCTGGCGGCTATAACACTCAAAATGGCGGCTGTAAAATGGTTCGAGCAGCTTGAAAAGCTGTTATATAAAAGCTGGGGGCTTATAAACTCAAAATGGCGGCTGTAAAATGGTTCGAGCAGCTTGTAGAGCTGTTGTATAAGAGCTGGCGGCTATAACACTCGAAATAACGGCTGTAGAATGGTTCCAGCAGCTTGTAGAGCTGTTATATAAGAGCTGGCGGCTATAACACTCGAAATAACGGCTGTAGAATGGTTCCAGCAGCTTGTAGAGCTGTTATATAAGAGCTGGCGTCCAAAACACTCAAAATAACGGCTGTAGAATGGTTCCAGCAGCTTGTAGAGCTGTTATATAAATGCTGGCTGCTATAACACTCAAAATAACGGCTGTTGAATTGTTCCAGCAGCTTGTAGAGCTGTTATATAAAAGCTGGCTGCTATAACACTCGAAATAACGGCTGTAGAATGGTTCCAGCAGCTTGTAGAGCTGTTATATAAAAGCTGGCGGCTACAACACTCGAAATAACGGCTGTAGAATGGTTCCAGCAGCTTGTTGAGCTGTTATATAAGAGCTGGCGTCCAAAACACTCAAAATAATGGCTGTGGAATGGTTCCAGCAGCTTGTAGAGCTGTTATATAAAAGCTGGCGGCTATAGCACTCAAAATAACGGCTGTAGAATGGTTCCAGCAGCTTGTAGAGCTGTTATATAAGAGCTGGCGGCTATAACACTCGAAATAAAGGCTGTAGAATGGTTCCAGCAGCTTGTAGAGCTGTTATATAAGAGCTGGCGTCCAAAACACTCAAAATAACGGCTGTAGAATGGTTCCAGCAACTTGTAGAGCTGTTATATAAGAGCTGGCGGCTATAACACTCGAAATAACGGCTGTAGAATGGTTCCAGCAGCTTGTAGAGCTGTTATATAAGAGCTGGCGGCTATAACACTCGAAATAAAGGCTGTAGAATGGTTCCAGCAGCTTGTAGAGCTGTTATATAAGAGCTGGCGTCCAAAACACTCAAAATAACGGCTGTAGAATGGTTCCAGCAACTTGTAGAGCTGTTATATAATAGCTGGCGTCCAAAACACTCAAAATAACGGCTGTAGAATGGTTCCAGCAGCTTGTAGAGCTGTTATATAAATGCTGGCTGCTATAACACTCAAAATAACGGCTGTAGAATTGTTCCAGCAGCTTGTAGAGCTGTTATATAAAAGCTGGCTGCTATAACACTCGAAATAACGGCTGTAGAATGGTTCCAGCAGCTTGTAGAGCTGTTATTTAAAGCTGGCGGCTACAACACTCGAAATAACGGCTGTAGAATGGTTCCAGCAGCTTGTAGAGCTGTTATATAAGAGCTGGCGTCCAAAACACTCAAAATAATGGCTGTAGAATGGTTCCAGCAGCTTGTAGAGCTGTTATATAAAAGCTGGCGTGTATAGCACTCAAAATAACGGCTGTAGAATGGTTCCAGCAGCTTGTAGAGCTGTTATATAAGAGCTGGCGGCTATAACACTCAAAATAACGGCTGTAGAATGGTTCCAGCAGCTTGTAGAGCTGTTATATAAGAGCTGGCGGCTATAACACTCGAAATAACGGCTGTAGAATGGTTCCAGCAGCTTGTAGAGCTGTTATATAAGATATGGCTGCTATAACACTCGAAATAACGGCTGTAGAATGGTTCCAGCAGCTTGTAGAGCTGTTATATAAGAGCTGGCGTCCAAAACACCCAAAATAACGGCTGTAGAATGGTTCCAGCAGCTTGTAGAGCTGTTATATAAGAGCTGGCGGCTATAACACTCGAAATAACGGCTGTAGAATGGTTCCAGCAGCTTGTAGAGCTGTTATATAAGAGCTGGCGTCCAAAACACTCAAAATAACGGCTGTAGAATGGTTCCAGCAACTTGTAGAGCTGTTATATAAGAGCTGGCGGCTATAACACTCGAAATAACGGCTGTAGAAGGGTTCCAGCAGCTTGTAGAGCTGTTATATAAGAGCTGGCGGCTATAACACTCGAAATAACGGCTGTAGAATGGTTCCAGCAGCTTGTAGAGCTGTTATATAAGAGCTGGCGTCCAAAACACTCGAAATAACGGCTGTAGAATGGTTCCAGCAGCTTGTAGAGCTGTTATATAAATGCTGGCTGCTATAACACTCAAAATAACGGCTTTAGAATGGTTCCAGCAGCTATTAGAGCTGTTATATAAAAGCTGGCTGCTATAGCACGCAAAATAACGGCTGTAGAATGGTTCCAGCAGCTTGTAGAGCTGTTATATAAAAGATGGCGGCTATAACACTCAAAATGGCGGCTGTAAAATGGTTCGAGCAGCTTGAAAAGCTGTTATATAAAAGCTGGTGGCTATAACACTCAAAATGGCGGCTGTAAAATGGTTCGAGCAGCTTGAAAAGCTGTTATATAAAAGCTGGGGGCTATAACACACAAAATAACGGCTGTAGAATGGTTCCAGCAGCTTGTAGAGCTGTTATATAAAAGCTGGCGGCTATAACACTCAAAATGGCGGCTGTAAAATGGTTCGAGCAGCTTAAAAAGGTGTTATATAAAAGATGGCGGCTATAACACTCAAAATAATGGCTGTAGAATGGTTCCAGCAGCTTGTAGAGCTGTTGTATAAAAGCTGGCGGCTATAACACTCAAAATAACGGCTGTAGAATGGTTCCAGCAGCTTGTAGAGCTGTTATATAAAAGCTGGCGGCTATAACACTCAAAATAATGGCTGTAGAATGGTTTCAGCAGCTTGTAGAGCTGTTATATAAGAGCTGGCGTCCAAAACACTCAAAATAACGGTTGTAGAATGGTTCCAGCAGCTTGTACAGCTGTTATATAAGAGCTGGCGGCTATAACAATCAAAATAACGGCTGTAGAATGGTTCCAGCAGCTTGTAGAGCTGTTATATAAGAGCTGGCGGCTATAACACTCAAAATAACGGCTATAGAATGGTTCGAGCAGCTTGAAAAGCTGTTATATAAAAGCTGGCGGCTATAACGGCTGTAGAATAGTTCCGGCAGCTTGTAGAGCTGTTATTCAAGAGCTGGCGGCTATAACACTCAAAATAACGGCTGTAGAATGGTTCCAGCAGCTTGAAGAGCTGTTATATAAAAGCTGGCGGCTATAACACACAAAATAATGGCTGTGGAATGGTTCCAGCAGCTTGTAGAGCTGTTATATAAAAGCTGGCGGCTATAGCACAAAAAATAACGGCTGTAGAATGGTTCCAGCAGCTTGTAGAGCTGTTATATAAGAGCTGGCGGCTATAACACTCGAAATAACGGCTGTAGAATGGTTCCAGCAGCTTGTAGAGCTGTTATATAAGATCTGGCGTCCAAAACACTCAAAATAACGGCTGTAGAATGGTTCCAGCAGCTTGTAGAGCTGTTATATAAGAGCTGGCGGCTACAACACTCGAAATAACGGCTGTAGAATGGTTCCAGCAGCTTGTATAGCTGTTATATAAAAGCTGGCGGCTATAACACTCAAAATGGCGGCTGTAAAATGGTTCGAGCAGCTTGAGAAGCTGTTATATAAAAGCTGGCGGCTATAACACTCAAAATGGCGGCTGTAAAATGGTTCGAGCAGCTTGAAAAGCTGTTATATAAAAGCTGGCGGCTATAACACTAAATATGGCGGCTGTAAAATGGTTCGAGCAGCTTGAAAAGCTGTTATATAAAAGCTGGCGGCTATAACACTCAAAATAACGGCTGTAGAATGGTTCCAGCAGCTTGTAGAGCTGTTATATAAGAGCTGGCGGCAATAACACTCGAAATAACGGCTGTAGAATGGTTCCAGCAGCTTGTAGAGCTGTTATATAAGAGCTGGCGTCCAAAACACTCAAAATAACGGCTGTAGAATGGTTCCAGCAGCTTGTAGAGCTGTTATATAAATGCTGGCGGCTATAACACTCAAAATAACGGCTGTAGAATTGTTCCAGCAGCTTGTAGAGCTGTTATATAAAAGCTGGCTGCTATAACACTCGAAATAACGGCTGTAGAATGGTTCCAGCAGCTTGTAGAGCTGTTATATAAAAGCTGGCGGCTACAACACTCAAAATAACGGCTGTAGAATGGTTCCAGCAGCTTGTAGAGCTGTTATATAAGAGCTGGCGTCCAAAACACTCAAAATAATGGCTGTGGAATGGTTCCAGCAGCTTGTAGAGCTGTTATATAAAAGCTGGCGGCTATAGCACTCAAAATAACGGCTGTAGAATGGTTCCAGCAGCTTGTAGAGCTGTTATATAAGAGCTGGCGGCTATAACACTCAAAATAACGGCTGTAGAATGGTTCCAGCAGCTTGTAGAGCTGTTATATAAGAGCTGGCGGCTATAACACTCGAAATAACGGCTGTAGAATGGTTCCAGCAGCTTGTAGAGCTGTTATATAAGATATGGCTGCTATAACACTCGAAATAACGGCTGTAGAATGGTTCCAGCAGCTTGTAGAGCTGTTATATAAGAGCTGGCGTCCAAAACACCCAAAATAACGGCTGTAGAATGGTTCCAGCAGCTTGTAGAGCTGTTATATAAGAGCTGGCGGCTATAACACTCGAAATAACGGCTGTAGAATGGTTCCAGCAGCTTGTAGAGCTGTTATATAAGAGCTGGCGTCCAAAACACTCAAAATAACGGCTGCAGAATGGTTCCAGAAACTTGTAGAGCTGTTATATAAGAGCTGGCGGCTATAACACTCGAAATAACGGCTGTAGAAGGGTTCCAGCAGCTTTTAGAGCTGTTTTATAAGAGCTGGCGGCTATAACACTCGAAATAACGGCTGTAGAATGGTTCCAGCAGCTTGTAGAGCTGTTATATAAGAGCTGGCGTCCAAAACACTCGAAATAACGGCTGTAGAATGGTTCCAGCAGCTTGTAGAGCTGTTATATAAATGCTGGCTGCTATAACACTCAAAATAACGGCTTTAGAATGGTTCCAGCAGCTATTAGAGCTGTTATATAAAAGCTGGCTGCTATAGCACGCAAAATAACGGCTGTAGAATGGTTCCAGCAGCTTGTAGAGCTGTTATATAAAAGATGGCGGCTATAACACTCAAAATGGCGGCTGTAAAATGGTTCGAGCAGCTTGAAAAGCTGTTATATAAAAGCTGGTGGCTATAACACTCAAAATGGCGGCTGTAAAATGGTTCGAGCAGCTTGAAAAGCTGTTATATAAAAGCTGGGGGCTATAACACACAAAATAACGGCTGTAGAATGGTTCCAGCAGCTTGTAGAGCTGTTATATAAAAGCTGGCGGCTATAACACTCAAAATGGCGGCTGTAAAATGGTTCGAGCAGCTTAAAAAGGTGTTATATAAAAGATGGCGGCTATAACACTCAAAATAACGGCTGTAGAATGGTTCCAGCAGCTTGTAGAGCTGTTGTATAAAAGCTGGCGGCTATAAAACTCAAAATAACGGCTGTAGAATGGTTCCAGCAGCTTGTAGAGCTGTTATATAAAAGCTGGCGGCTATAACACTCAAAATAATGGCTGTAGAATGGTTTCAGCAGCTTGTAGAGCTGTTATATAAGAGCTGGCGTCCAAAACACTCAAAATAACGGTTGTAGAATGGTTCCAGCAGCTTGTACAGCTGTTATATAAGAGCTGACGGCTATAACAATCAAAATAACGGCTGTAGAATGGTTCCAGCAGCTTGTAGAGCTGTTATATAAGAGCTGGCGGCTATAACACTCAAAATAACGGCTGTAGAATGGTTCGAGCAGCTTGAAAAGCTGTTATATAAAAGCTGGCGGCTATAACGGCTGTAGAATAGTTCCGGCAGCTTGTAGAGCTGTTATTCAAGAGCTGGCGGCTATAACACTCAAAATAACGGCTGTAGAATGGTTCCAGCAGCTTGAAGAGCTGTTATATAAAAGCTGGCGGCTATAACACACAAAATAATGGCTGTGGAATGGTTCCAGCAGCTTGTAGAGCTGTTATATAAAAGCTGGCGGCTATAGCACAAAAAATATCGGCTGTAGAATGGTTCCAGCAGCTTGTAGAGCTGTTATATAAGAGCTGGCGGCTATAACACTCGAAATAACGGCTGTAGAATGGTTCCAGCAGCTTGTAGAGCTGTTATATAAGATCTGGCGTCCAAAACACTCAAAATAACGGCTGTAGAATGGTTCCAGCAGCTTGTAGAGCTGTTATATAAGAGCTGGCGGCTACAACACTCGAAATAACGGCTGTAGAATGGTTCCAGCAGCTTGTAGAGCTGTTATATAAGAGCTGGCTGCTATAGCACTCAAAATAACGGCTGTAGAATGGTTCCAGCAGCTTGTAGAGCTGTTATATAAAAGCTGGCGGCTATAACACTTAAAATGGCGGCTGTAAAATGGTTCGAGCAGCTTGAAAAGCTGTTATATAAAAGCTGGCGGCTATAACACTCAAAATAACGGCTGTAGAATGGTTCCAGCAGCTTGTAGAGCTGTTATATAAGAGCTGGCGGCTATAACACTCGAAATAACGGCTGTAGAATTGTTCCAGCAGCTTGTAGAGCTGTTATATAAGAGCTGGCTGCTATAGCACTCAAAATAACGGCTGTAGAATGGTTCCAGCAGCTTGTATAGCTGTTATATAAAAGCTGGCGGCTATAACACTCAAAATGGCGGCTGTAAAATGGTTCGAGCAGCTTGAGAAGCTGTTATATAAAAGCTGGCGGCTATAACACTCAAAATGGCGGCTGTAAAATGGTTCGAGCAGCTTGAAAAGCTGTTATATAAAAGCTGGCGGCTATAACACTAAAAATGGCGGCTGTAAAATGGTTCGAGCAGCTTAAAAAGCTGTTATATAAAAGCTGGCGGCTATAACACTCAAAATAACGGCTGTAGAATGGTTCCAGCAGCTTGTAGAGCTGTTATATAAGAGCTGGCGGCAATAACACTCGAAATATTGGCTGTAGAATGGTTCCAGCAGCTTGTAGAGCTGTTATATAAGAGCTGGCGTCCAAAACACTCAAAATAACGGCTGTAGAATGGTTCCAGCAGCTGGTAGAGCTGTTATATAAATGCTGGCGGCTATAACACTCAAAATAACGGCTGTAGAATTGTTCCAGCAGCTTGTAGAGCTGTTATATAAAAGCTGGCTGCTATAGCACTCAAAATAACGGCTGTAAAATGGTTCCAGCAGCTTGTAGAGCTGTTATATAAAAGATGGCGGCTATAACAGTCAAAATGGCGGCTGTAAAATGGTTCGAGCAGCTTGAAAAGCTGTTATATAAAAGCTGGCGGCTATAACACTCAAAATAACGGCTGTAGAATGGTTCCATCAGCTTGTAGAGCTGTTATATAAAAGCTGGCGGCTATAACACTCAAAATAGCGGCTGTAAAATGGTTCGAGCAGCTTGAAAAGCTGTTATATAAAAGCTGGCGGCTATAACACTCAAAATAACGGCTGTAGAATGGTTCCAGCAGCTTGTAGAGCTGTTATATAAGAGCTGGCGGCTATAACACTCGAAATAACGGCTGTAGAATGGTTCGAGCAGCTTGAAAAGCTGTTATATAAGAGCTGGCGGCTATAACACTCAAAATAACGGCTGTAGAATGGTTCCAGCAGCTTGTAGAGCTGTTATATAAATGCTGGCTGCTATAACACTCAAAATAACGGCTGTAGAATTGTTCCAGCATCTTGTAGAGCTGTTATATAAAAGCTGGCTGCTATAGCACTCAAAATAACGGCTGTAGAATGGTTCCAGCAGCTTGTATAGCTGTTATATAAATGCTGGCGGCTATAACACTCAAAATGGCGGCTGTAAAATGGTTCGAGCAGCTTGAAAAGCTGTTATATAAAAGCTGGCGGCTATAACACTCAAAATAACGGCTGTAGAATGGTTCTAGCAGCTTGTAGAGCTGTTATATAAGAGCTGGCGGCTATAACACTCGAAATAACGGCTGTAGAATGGTTCCAGCAGCTTGTATAGCTGTTATATAAAAGCTGGCGGCTATAACACTCAAAATGGCGGCTGTAAAATGGTTCGAGCAGCTTGAAAAGCTGTTATATAAAAGCTGGCGGCTGTAAAATGGTTCCAGCAGCTTGAAAAGCTGTTATATAAAAGCTGGCGGCTATAACACTCAAAATGGCGGCTGTAAAATGGTTCGAGCAGCTTGAAAAGCTGTTGTATAAAAGCTGGCGGCTATAACACTCAAAATAACGGCTGTAGAATGGTTCCAGCAGCTTGTAGAGCTGTTATATAAGAGCTGGCGGCTATAACACTCGAAATAACGGCTGTAGAATGGTTCCAGCAGCTTGTAGAGCTGTTATATAAGAGCTGGCGTCCAAAACACTCAAAATAACGGCTGTAGAATGGTTCCAGCAGCTTGTAGAGCTGTTATATAAATGCTGGCGGCTATAACACTCAAAATAACGGCTGTAGAATTGTTCCAGCAGCTTGTAGAGCTGTTATATAAAAGCTGGCTGCTATAGCACTCAAAATAACGGCTGTAGAATGGTTCCAGCAGCTTGTAGAGCTGTTATATAAAAGATGGCGGCTATAACACTCAAAATGGCGGCTGTAAAATGGTTCCAGCAGCTTGAAAAGCTGTTATATAAAAGCTGGTGGCTATAACACTCAAAATAACGGCTGTAGAATGGTTCCATCAGCTTGTAGAGCTGTTATATAAAAGCTGGCGGCTATAACACTCAAAATAGCGGCTGTAAAATGGTTCGAGCAGCTTAAAAAGCTGTTATATAAAAGCTGGCGGCTATAACACTCAAAATGGCGGCTGTAAAATGGTTCGAGCAGCTTGAAAAGCTGTTATATAAAAGCTGGCGGCTATAACACTCAAAATAACGGCTGTAGAATGGTTCCAGCAGCTTGTAAAGCTGTTATATAAAAGCTGGCGGCTATAACACTCAAAATGGCGGCTGTTAAATGGTTCGAGCAGCTTGAAAAGCTGTTATATAAAAGCTGGCGGCTATAACACTCAAAATAACGGCTGTAGAATGGTTCCAGCAGCTTGTAGAGCTGTTATATAAAAGCTGGCGGCTATAACACTCAAAATGGCGGCTGTAAAATGGTTCGAGCAGCTTGAAAAGGTGTTATATAAAAGCTGGCGGCTATAACACTCAAAATAATGGCTGTAGAATGGTTCCAGCAGCTTGTAGAGCTTTTATATAAAAGCTGGCTGCTATAACACTCAAAATAACGGCTGTAAAATGGTTCCAGCAGCTTGTAGAGCTTTTATATAAA
The DNA here is from genome assembly GCA_018152135.1 of Drosophila paulistorum. Classification (NCBI taxonomy): domain Eukaryota; kingdom Metazoa; phylum Arthropoda; class Insecta; order Diptera; family Drosophilidae; genus Drosophila; species Drosophila paulistorum. Next base: position 23,723 of record JAECXG010000648.1, read on the forward strand.
AGCTGGCGGCTATAACACTCAAAATAACGGCTGTAGAATGGTTCCAGCAGCTTGTAGAGCTGTTATATAAAAGCTGGCGGCTATAACACTCAAAATTGCGACTGTGAAATGGTTCGAGCAGCTTGAAAAGCTGTTATATAAAAGCTGGCGGCTATAACACTCAAAATAACGGCTGTAGAATGGTTCCAGCAGCTTGTAGAGCTGTTATATAAATGCTGGCGGCTATAACACTCGAAATAGCGGCTGTAGAATGGTTCGAGCAGCTTGAAAAGCTGTTATATAAGAGTTGGCGGCTATAAAACTCAAAATAACGGCTGTAGAATGGTTCCAGCAGCTTGTAGAGCTGTTATATAAATGCTGGCTGCTATAACACTCAAAATAACGGCTGTAGAATGGTTCCAGCAGCTTGTAGAGCTGTTATATAAATGCTGGCTGCTATAACACTCGAAATAACGGCTGTAGAATGGTTCCAGCAGCTTGTAGAGCTGTTATATAAGAGCTGGCGTCCAAAACACTCAAAATAACGGCTGTAGAATGGTTCCAGCAGCTTGTAGAGCTGTTATATAAATGCTGGCGGCTATAACACTCAAAATAACGGCTGTAGAATTGTTCCAGCAGCTTGTAGAGCTGTTATATAAAAGCTGGCTGCTATAGCACTCAAAATAACGGCTGTAGAATGGTTCTAGCAGCTTGTAGAGCTGTTATATAAAAGATGGCGGCTATAACACTCAAAATGGCGGCTGTAAAATGGTTCCAGCAGCTTGAAAAGCTGTTATATAAAAGCTGGTGGCTATAACACTCAAAATAACGGCTGTAGAATGGTTCCATCAGCTTGTAGAGCTGTTATATAAAAGCTGGCGGCTATAACACTCAAAATAGCGGCTGTAAAATGGTTCGAGCAGCTTAAAAAGCTGTTATATAAAAGCTGGCGGCTATAACACTCAAAATGGCGGCTGTAAAATGGTTCGAGCAGCTTGAAAAGCTGTTATATAAAAGCTGGCGGCTATAACACTCAAAATAACGGCTGTAGAATGGTTCCAGCAGCTTGTAAAGCTGTTATATAAAAGCTGGCGGCTATAACACTCAAAATGGCGGCTGTTAAATGGTTCGAGCAGCTTGAAAAGCTGTTATATAAAAGCTGGCGGCTATAACACTCAAAATAGCGGCTGTAGAATGGTTCCAGCAGCTTGTAGAGCTGTTATATAAAAGCTGGCGGCTATAACACTCAAAATGGCGGCTGTAAAATGGTTCGAGCAGCTTGAAAAGGTGTTATATAAAAGCTGGCGGCTATAACACTCAAAATAATGGCTGTAGAATGGTTCCAGCAGCTTGTAGAGCTTTTATATAAAAGCTGGCTGCTATAACACTCAAAATAACGGCTGTAAAATGGTTCCAGCAGCTTGTAGAGCTTTTATATAAAAGCTGGCGGCTATAACACTCAAAATAACGGCTGTAGAATGGTTCCAGCAGCTTGTAGAGCTGTTATATAAAAGCTGGCGGCTATAACACCCAAAATTGCGACTGTGAAATGGTTCGAGCAGCTTGAAAAGCTGTTATATAAAAGCTGGCGGCTATAACACTCAAAATAACGGCTGTAGAATGGTTCCAGCAGCTTGTAGAGCTGTTATATAAATGCTGGCGGCTATAACACTCGAAATAGCGGCTGTAGAATGGTTCGAGCAGCTTGAAAAGCTGTTATATAAGAGTTGGCGGCTATAAAACTCAAAATAACGGCTGTAGAATGGTTCCAGCAGCTTGTAGAGCTGTTATATAAATGCTGGCTGCTATAACACTCAAAATAACGGCTGTAGAATTGTTCCAGCAGCTTGTAGAGCTGTTATATAAAAGCTGGCTGCTATAGCACTCAAAATAACGGCTGTAGAATGGTTCCAGCAGCTTGTATAGCTGTTATATAAAAGCTGGCGGCTATAACACTCAAAATGGCGGCTGTAAAATGGTTCGAGCAGCTTGAAAAGCTGTTATATAAAAGCTGGCGGCTATAACACTCAAAATAACGGCTGTAGAATGGTTCTAGCAGCTTGTAGAGCTGTTATATAAGAGCTGGCGGCTATAACACTCGAAATAACGGCTGTAGAATGGTTCCAGCAGCTTGTATAGCTGTTATATAAAAGCTGGCGGCTATAACACTCAAAATGGCGGCTGTAAAATGGTTCGAGCAGCTTGAAAAGCTGTTATATAAAAGCTGGCGGCTATAACACTCAAAATGGCGGCTGTAAAATGGTTCGAGCAGCTTGAAAAGCTGTTATATAAAAGCTGGCGGCTATAACACTAAAAATGGCGGCTGTAAAATGGTTCGAGCAGCTTGAAAAGCTGTTATATAAAAGCTGGCGACTATAACACTCAAAATAACGGCTGTAGAATGGTTCCAGCAGCTTGTAGAGCTGTTATATAAGAGCTGGCGGCTATAACACTCAAAATAACGGCTGTAGAATGGTTCCAGCAGCTTGTAGAGCTGTTATATAAATGCTGGCGGCTATAACACTCAAAATAACGGCTGTAGAATTGTTCCAGCAGCTTGTAGAGCTGTTATATAAAAGCTGGCGGCTATAACACTCAAAATAACGGCTGTAGAATGGTTCCAGCAGCTTGTAGAGCTGTTATATGAAAGATGGCGGCTATAACACTCAAAATGGCGGCTGTAAAATGATTCGAGCAGCTTGAAAAGGTGTTATATAAGAGCTGGCGGCTATAACACTCAAAATAACGGCTGTAGAATGGTTCCAGCAGCTTGCAGAGCTGTTATATAAATGCTGGCTGCTATAACACTCAAAATAACGGCTGTAGAATGGTTCCAGCAGATTGTACAGCTGTTATATAAATGCTGGCTGCTATAACACTTAAAATAACGGCTGTAGAATTGTTCCAGCAGCTTGTAGAGCTGTTATAAAAAAGCTGGCTGCTATAGCACTCAAAATAACGGCTGTAGAATGGTTCCAGCAGCTTGTATAGCTGTTATATAAAAGCTGGCGGCTATAACACTCAAAATGGCGGCTGTAAAATTGTTCGAGCAGCTTGAAAAGCTGTTATATAAAAGCTGGCGGCTATAACACTCAAAATGGCGGCTGTAAAATGGTTCGAGCAGCTTGAAAAGCTGTTATATAAAAAGCTGGCGGCTATAACACTCAAAATGGAGGCTGTAAAATGGTTCGAGCAGCTTAAAAAGCTGTTATATAAAAGCTGGCGGCTATAACACTCAAAATAACGGCTGTAGAATGGTTCCAGCAGCTTGTAGAGCTGTTATATAAGAGCTGGCGGCTATAACACTCAAAATAACGGCTGTAGAATGGTTCCAGCAGCTTGTAGAGCTGTTATATAAATGCTGGCGGCTATAACACTCAAAATAACGGCTGTAGAATTGTTCCAGCAGCTTGTAGAGCTGTTATATAAAAGCTGGCGGCTATAACACTCAAAATAACGGCTGTAGAATGGTTCCAGCAGCTTGTAGAGCTGTTATATAAAAGATGGCGGCTATAACACTCAAAATGGCGGCTGTAAAATGGTTCCAGCAGCTTGAAAAGCTGTTATATAAAAGCTGGCGGCTATAACACTCAAAATAACGGCTGTAGAATGGTTCCATCAGCTTGTAGAGCTGTTATATAAAAGCTGGCGGCTATAACACTCAAAATAGCGGCTGTAAAATGGTTCGAGCAGCTTAAAAGCTGTTATAAAAGCTGTTATATAAAAGCTGGCGGCTGTAAAATGGTTCGAGCAGCTTGAAAAGCTGTTATATAAAAGCTGGCGGCTATAACACTCAAAATAACGGCTGTAGAATGGTTCCAGCAGCTTGTAGAGCTGTTATATAAAAGCTGGCAGCTATAACACTCAAAATGGCGGCTGTTAAATGGTTCGAGCAGTTTGAAAAGCTGTTATATAAAAGCTGGCGGCTATAACACTCAAAATAACGGCTGTAGAATGGTTCCAGCAGCTTGTAGAGCTGTTATATAAAAGCTGGCGGCTATAACACTCAAAATGGCGGCTGTAAAATGGTTCGAGCAGCTTGAAAAGGTGTTATATAAAAGCTGGCGGCTATAACTCTCAAAATAATGGCTGTAGAATGGTTCCAGCAGCTTGTAGAGCTTTTATATAAAAGCTGGCTGCTATAACACTCAAAATAACGGCTGTAAAATGGTTCCAGCAGCTTGTAGAGCTTTTATATAAAAGCTGGCGGCTATAACACTCAAAATAACGGCTGTAGAATGGTTCCAGCAGCTTGTAGAGCTGTTATATAAAAGCTGGCGGCTAAAACACTCAAAATTGCGACTGTGAAATGGTTCGAGCAGCTTGAAAAGCTGTTATATAAGAGCTGGCGGCTATAACACTCAAAATAACGGCTGTAGAATGGTTCCAGCAGCTTGTAGAGCTGTTATATAAAAGCTGGCGGCTATAACACTCAAAATAACGGCTGTAGAATGGTTCCAGCAGCTTGTAGAGCTGTTATATAAGAGCTGGCGTCCAAAACACTAAAAATAACGGCTGTAGAATGGTTCCAATGGTTCGAGCAGCTTGAGAAGCTGTTATATAAAAGCTGGCGGCTATAACACTCAAAATGGCGGCTGTAGAATGGTTCCAGCAGCTTGTAGAGCTGTTATATAAAAGCTGGCAGCTATAACACTCAAAATGGCGGCTGTAAAATGGTTCGAGCAGCTTAAAAAGCTGTTATATAAAAGCTGGCGGCTGTAAAATGGTTCGAGCAGCTTGAAAAGCTGTTATATAAAAGCTGGCGGCTATAACACTCAAAATAACGGCTGTAGAATGGTTCCAGCAGCTTGTAGAGCTGTTATATAAAAGCTGGCGGCTATAACACTCAAAATAACGGCTGTAAAATGGTTCGAGCAGCTTAAAAAGCTGTTATATAAAAGCTGGCGGCTGTAAAATGGTTCGAGCAGCTTGAAAAGCTGTTATATAAAAGCTGGCGGCTATAACACTCAAAATAACGGCTGTAGAATGGTTCCAGCAGCTTGTAGAGCTGTTATATAAAAGCTGGCAGCTATAACACTCAAAATGGCGGCTGTTAAATGGTTCGAGCAGTTTGAAAAGCTGTTATATAAAAGCTGGCGGCTATAACACTCAAAATAACGGCTGTAGAATGGTTCCAGCAGCTTGTAGAGCTGTTATATAAAAGCTGGCGGCTATAACACTCAAAATGGCGGCTGTAAAATGGTTCGAGCAGCTTAAAAAGCTGTTATATAAAAGCTGGCGGCTGTAAAATGGTTTGAGCAGCTTGAAAAGCTGTTATATAAAAGCTGGCGGCTATAACACTCAAAATAACGGCTGTAGAATGGTTCCAGCAGCTTGTAGAGCTGTTATATAAAAGCTGGCGGCTATAACACTCAAAATAACGGCTGTAAAATGGTTCCAGCAGCTTGTAGAGCTGTTATATAAAAGCTGGCGGCTATAACACTCAAAATAACGGCTGTAGAATGGTTCCAGCAGCTTGTAGAGCTGTTATATAAGAGCTGGCGTCCAAAACACTCAAAATAACGGCTGTAGAATGGTTTCAGCAGCTTGTAGAGCTGTTATATAAGAGCTGGCGGCTATAACACTCAAAATAACGGCTGTAGAATGGTTCCAATGGTTCGAGCAGCTTGAGAAGCTGTTATATAAAAGCTGGCGGCTATAACACTCAAAATGGCGGCTGTAAAATGGTTCGAGCAGCTTGAAAAGGTGTTATATAAAAGCTGGCGGCTATAACACTCAAAATGGCGGCTGTAAAATGGTTCGAGCAGCTTGAAAAGCTGTTATATAAAAGCTGGCGGCTATAACACTCAAAATAACGGCTGTAGAATGGTTCCAGCAGCTTGTAGAGCTGTTATATAAAAGCTGGCTGCTATAGCACTCAAAATAACGGCTGTAGAATGGTTCCAGCAGCTTGTAGAGCTGTTATATAAAAGATGGCGGCTATAACAGTCAAAATGGCGGCTGTAAAATGGTTCGAGCAGCTTGAAAAGCTGTTATATAAAAGCTGGCGGCTATAACACTCAAAATAACGGCTGTAGAATGGTTCCATCAGCTTGTAGAGCTGTTATATAAAAGCTGGCGGATATAACACTCAAAATAACGGCTGTAGAATGGTTCCAGCAGCTTGTAGAGCTGTTATATAAGAGCTGGCGGCTATAACACTCGAAATAACGGCTGTAGAATGGTTCCAGCAGCTTGTAGAGCTGTTATATAAGAGCTGGCGTTCAAAACACTCAAAATAACGGCTGTAGAATGGTTCCAGCAGCTTGTAGAGCTGTTATATAAAAGCTGGCGGCTATAACACTCAAAATAACGGCTGTAGAATGGTTCCAGCAGCTTGTAGAGCTGTTATATAAAAGATGGCGGCTATAACAGTCAAAATGGCGGCTGTAAAATGGTTCGAGCAGCTTGAAAAGCTGTTATATAAAAGCTGGCGGCTATAACACTCAAAATAACGGCTGTAGAATGGTTCCATCAGCTTGTAGAGCTGTTATATAAAAGCTGGCGGCTATAACACTCAAAATAGCGGCTGTAAAATGGTTCGAGCAGCTTAAAAAGCTGTTATATAAAAGCTGGCGGCTATAACACTCAAAATGGCGGCTGTAAAATGGTTCGAGCAGCTTGAAAAGCTGTTATATAAAAGCTGGCGGCTATAACACTCAAAATAACGGCTGTAGAATGGTTCCAGCAGCTTGTAGAGCTGTTATATAAGAGCTGGCGGCTATAACACTCGAAATAACGGCTGTAGAATGGTTCCAGCAGCTTGTATAGCTGTTATATAAAAGCTGGCGGCTATAACACTCAAAATGGCGGCTGTAAAATCGTTCGAGCAGCTTGAGAAGCTGTTATATAAAAGCTGGCGGCTATAACACTCAAAATGGCGGCTGTAAAATGGTTCGAGCAGCTTGAAAAGCTGTTATATAAAAGCTGGCGGCTATAACACTCAAAATAACGGCTGTACAATGGTTCCAGCAGCTTGTAGAGCTGTTGTATAAGAGCTGGCGTCCAAAACACTCAAAACAACGGCTGTAGAATGGTTCCAGCAGCTTGTAGAGCTGTTATATAAAAGCTGGCGGCTATAACACTCAAAATGGCGGCTGTAAAATGGTTCGAGCAGCTTGTAGAGCTGTTATATAAAAGCTGGCGGCTATAACACTCAAAATAACGGCTGTAGAATGGTTCCATCAGCTTGTAGAGCTGTTATATAAAAGCTGGCGGATATAACACTCAAAATAACGGCTGTAGAATGGTTCCAATGGTTCGAGCAGCTTGAGAAGCTGTTATATAAAAGCTGGCGGCTATAACACTCAAAATGGCGGCTGTAAAATGGTTCGAGCAGCTTGAAAAGGTGTTATATAAGAGCTGGCGGCTATAACACTCAAAATAACGGCTGTAGAATGGTTCCAGCAGCTTGCAGAGCTGTTATATAAATGCTGGCTGCTATAACACTCAAAATAACGGCTGTAGAATGGTTCCAGCAGATTGTAGAGCTGTTATATAAAAGCTGGCGGCTATAACACTCAAAATAACGGCTGTAGAATGGTTCCAGCAGCTTGTAGAGCTGTTATATAAAAGATGGCGGCTATAACACTCAAAATGGCGGCTGTAAAATGGTTCCAGCAGCTTGAAAAGCTGTTATATAAAAGCTGGCGGCTATAACACTCAAAATAACGGCTGTAGAATGGTTCCATCAGCTTGTAGAGCTGTTATATAAAAGCTGGCGGCTATAACACTCAAAATAGCGGCTGTAAAATGGTTCGAGCAGCTTAAAAAGCTGTTATATAAAAGCTGGCGGCTGTAAAATGGTTCGAGCAGCTTGAAAAGCTGTTATATAAAAGCTGGCGGCTATAACACTCAAAATAACGGCTGTAGAATGGTTCCAGCAGCTTGTAGAGCTGTTATATAAAAGCTGGCAGCTATAACACTCAAAATGGCGGCTGTTAAATGGTTCGAGCAGTTTGAAAAGCTGTTATATAAAAGCTGGCGGCTATAACACTCAAAATAACGGCTGTAGAATGGTTCCAGCAGCTTGTAGAGCTGTTATATAAAAGCTGGCGGCTATAACACTCAAAATGGCGGCTGTAAAATGGTTCGAGCAGCTTGAAAAGGTGTTATATAAAAGCTGGCGGCTATAACTCTCAAAATAATGGCTGTAGAATGGTTCCAGCAGCTTGTAGAGCTTTTATATAAAAGCTGGCTGCTATAACACTCAAAATAACGGCTGTAAAATGGTTCCAGCAGCTTGTAGAGCTTTTATATAAAAGCTGGCGGCTATAACACTCAAAATAACGGCTGTAGAATGGTTCCAGCAGCTTGTAGAGCTGTTATATAAAAGCTGGCGGCTAAAACACTCAAAATTGCGACTGTGAAATGGTTCGAGCAGCTTGAAAAGCTGTTATATAAGAGCTGGCGGCTATAACACTCAAAATAACGGCTGTAGAATGGTTCCAGCAGCTTGTAGAGCTGTTATATAAAAGCTGGCGGCTATAACACTCAAAATAACGGCTGTAGAATGGTTCCAGCAGCTTGTAGAGCTGTTATATAAGAGCTGGCGTCCAAAACACTAAAAATAACGGCTGTAGAATGGTTCCAGCAGCTTGTAGAGCTGTTATATAAGAGCTGGCGGCTATAACACTCAAAATAACGGCTGTAGAATGGTTCCAGCAGCTTGTAGAGCTGTTATATAAAAGCTGGCGGCTATAACACTCAAAATAACGGCTGTAGAATGGTTCCAGCAGCTTGTAGAGCTGTTATATAAGAGCTGGCGTCCAAAACACTCAAAATAACGGCTGTAGAATGGTTTCAGCAGCTTGTAGAGCTGTTATATAAGAGCTGGCGGCTATAACACTCAAAATAACGGCTGTAGAATGGTTCCAATGGTTCGAGCAGCTTGAGAAGCTGTTATATAAAAGCTGGCGGCTATAACACTCAAAATGGCGGCTGTAAAATGGTTCGAGCAGCTTGAAAAGGTGTTATATAAAAGCTGGCGGCTATAACACTCAAAATGGCGGCTGTAAAATGGTTCGAGCAGCTTGAAAAGCTGTTATATAAAAGCTGGCGGCTATAACACTCAAAATAACGGCTGTAGAATGGTTCCAGCAGCTTGTAGAGCTGTTATATAAAAGCTGGCTGCTATAGCACTCAAAATAACGGCTGTAGAATGGTTCCAGCAGCTTGTAGAGCTGTTATATAAAAGATGGCGGCTATAACAGTCAAAATGGCGGCTGTAAAATGGCTCGAGCAGCTTGAAAAGCTGTTATATAAAAGCTGGCGGCTATAACACTCAAAATAATGGCTGTAGAATGGTTCCATCAGCTTGTAGAGCTGTTATATAAAAGCTGGCGGATATAACACTCAAAATAACGGCTGTAGAATGGTTCCAGCAGCTTGTAGAGCTGTTATATATGAGCTGGCGGCTATAACACTCGAAATAACGGCTGTAGAATGGTTCCAGCAGCTTGTAGAGCTGTTATATAAGAGCTGGCGTTCAAAACACTCAAAATAACGGCTGTAGAATGGTTCCAGCAGCTTGTAGAGCTGTTATATAAAAGCTGGCGGCTATAACACTCAAAATAACGGCTGTAGAATGGTTCCAGCAGCTTGTAGAGCTGTTATATAAAAGATGGCGGCTATAACAGTCAAAATGGCGGCTGTAAAATGGTTCGAGCAGCTTGAAAAGCTGTTATATAAAAGCTGGCGGCTATAACACTCAAAATAACGGCTGTAGAATGGTTCCATCAGCTTGTAGAGCTGTTATATAAAAGCTGGCGGCTATAACACTCAAAATAGCGGCTGTAAAATGGTTCGAGCAGCTTAAAAAGCTGTTATATAAAAGCTGGCGGCTATAACACTCAAAATGGCGGCTGTAAAATGGTTCGAGCAGCTTGAAAAGCTGTTAAATAAAAGCTGGCGGCTATAACACTCAAAATAACGGCTGTAGAATGGTTCCAGCAGCTTGTAGAGCTGTTATATAAGAGCTGGCGGCTATAACACTCAAAATAACGGCTGTAGAATGGTTCCAATGGTTCGAGCAGCTTGAGAAGCTGTTATATAAAAGCTGGCGGCTATAACACTCAAAATGGCGGCTGTAAAATGGTTCGAGCAGCTTGAAAAGGTGTTATATAAAAGCTGGCGGCTATAACACTCAAAATGGCGGCTGTAAAATGGTTCGAGCAGCTTGAAAAGCTGTTATATAAAAGCTGGCGGCTATAACTCTCAAAATAATGGCTGTAGAATGGTTCCAGCAGCTTGTAGAGCTTTTATATAAAAGCTGGCTGCTATAACACTCAAAATAACGGCTGTAAAATGGTTCCAGCAGCTTGTAGAGCTTTTATATAAAAGCTGGCGGCTATAACACTCAAAATAACGGCTGTAGAATGGTTCCAGCAGCTTGTAGAGCTGTTATATAAAAGCTGGCGGCTAAAACACTCAAAATTGCGACTGTGAAATGGTTCGAGCAGCTTGAAAAGCTGTTATATAAGAGCTGGCGGCTATAACACTCAAAATAACGGCTGTAGAATGGTTCCAGCAGCTTGTAGAGCTGTTATATAAAAGCTGGCGGCTATAACACTCAAAATAACGGCTGTAGAATGGTTCCAGCAGCTTGTAGAGCTGTTATATAAGAGCTGGCGTCCAAAACACTAAAAATAACGGCTGTAGAATGGTTCCAATGGTTCGAGCAGCTTGAGAAGCTGTTATATAAAAGCTGGCGGCTATAACACTCAAAATGGCGGCTGTAGAATGGTTCCAGCAGCTTGTAGAGCTGTTATATAAAAGCTGGCAGCTATAACACTCAAAATGGCGGCTGTAAAATGGTTCGAGCAGCTTAAAAGCTGTTATATAAAAGCTGGCGGCTGTAAATGGTTCGAGCAGCTTGAAAAGCTGTTATATAAAAGCTGGCGGCTATAACACTCAAAATAACGGCTGTAGAATGGTTCCAGCAGCTTGTAGAGCTGTTATATAAAAGCTGGCGGCTATAACACTCAAAATAACGGCTGTAAAATGGTTCGAGCAGCTTAAAAAGCTGTTATATAAAAGCTGGCGGCTGTAAAATGGTTCGAGCAGCTTGAAAAGCTGTTATATAAAAGCTGGCGGCTATAACACTCAAAATAACGGCTGTAGAATGGTTCCAGCAGCTTGTAGAGCTGTTATATAAAAGCTGGCAGCTATAACACTCAAAATGGCGGCTGTTAAATGGTTCGAGCAGTTTGAAAAGCTGTTATATAAAAGCTGGCGGCTATAACACTCAAAATAACGGCTGTAGAATGGTTCCAGCAGCTTGTAGAGCTGTTATATAAAAGCTGGCGGCTATAACACTCAAAATGGCGGCTGTAAAATGGTTCGAGCAGCTTAAAAAGCTGTTATATAAAAGCTGGCGGCTGTAAAATGGTTCGAGCAGCTTGAAAAGCTGTTATATAAAAGCTGGCGGCTATAACACTCAAAATAACGGCTGTAGAATGGTTCCAGCAGCTTGTAGAGCTGTTATATAAAAGCTGGCGGCTATAACACTCAAAATAACGGCTGTAGAATGGTTCCAGCAGCTTGTAGAGCTGTTATATAAAAGCTGGCGGCTATAACACTCAAAATAACGGCTGTAGAATGGTTCCAGCAGCTTGTAGAGCTGTTATATAAGAGCTGGCGTCCAAAACACTCAAAATAACGGCTGTAGAATGGTTTCAGCAGCTTGTAGAGCTGTTATATAAGAGCTGGCGGCTATAACACTCAAAATAACGGCTGTAGAATGGTTCCAATGGTTCGAGCAGCTTGAGAAGCTGTTATATAAAAGCTGGCGGCTATAACACTCAAAATGGCGGCTGTAAAATGGTTCGAGCAGCTTGAAAAGGTGTTATATAAAAGCTGGCGGCTATAACACTCAAAATGGCGGCTGTAAAATGGTTCGAGCAGCTTGAAAAGCTGTTATATAAAAGCTGGCGGCTATAACACTCAAAATAACGGCTGTAGAATGGTTCCAGCAGCTTGTAGAGCTGTTATATAAAAGCTGGCTGCTATAGCACTCAAAATAACGGCTGTAGAATGGTTCCAGCAGCTTGTAGAGCTGTTATATAAAAGATGGCGGCTATAACAGTCAAAATGGCGGCTGTAAAATGGTTCGAGCAGCTTGAAAAGCTGTTATATAAAAGCTGGCGGCTATAACACTCAAAATAACGGCTGTAGAATGGTTCCATCAGCTTGTAGAGCTGTTATATAAAAGCTGGCGGATATAACACTCAAAATAACGGCTGTAGAATGGTTCCAGCAGCTTGTAGAGCTGTTATATAAGAGCTGGCGGCTATAACACTCGAAATAACGGCTGTAGAATGGTTCCAGCAGCTTGTAGAGCTGTTATATAAGAGCTGGCGTTCAAAACACTCAAAATAACGGCTGTAGAATGGTTCCAGCAGCTTGTAGAGCTGTTATATAAAAGCTGGCGGCTATAACACTGAAAATAACGGCTGTAGAATGGTTCCAGCAGCTTGTAGAGCTGTTATATAAAAGATGGCGGCTATAACAGTCAAAATGGCGGCTGTAAAATGGTTCGAGCAGCTTGAAAAGCTGTTATATAAAAGCTGGCGGCTATAACACTCAAAATAACGGCTGTAGAATGGTTCCATCAGCTTGTAGAGCTGTTATATAAAAGCTGGCGGCTATAACACTCAAAATAGCGGCTGTAAAATGGTTCGAGCAGCTTAAAAAGCTGTTATATAAAAGCTGGCGGCTATAATACTCAAAATGGCGGCTGTAAAATGGTTCGAGCAGCTTGAAAAGCTGTTATATAAAAGCTGGCGGCTATAACACTCAAAATAACGGCTGTAGAATGGTTCCAGCAGCTTGTAGAGCTGTTATATAAGAGCTGGCGGCTATAACACTCGAAATAACGGCTGTAGAATGGTTCCAGCAGCTTGTATAGCTGTTATATAAAAGCTGGCGGCTATAACACTCAAAATGGCGGCTGTAAAATGGTTCGAGCAGCTTGAGAAGCTGTTATATAAAAGCTGGCGGCTATAACACTCAAAATGGCGGCTGTAAAATGGTTCGAGCAGCTTGAAAAGCTGTTATATAAAAGCTGGCGGCTATAACACTCAAAATAACGGCTGTACAATGGTTCCAGCAGCTTGTAGAGCTGTTGTATAAGAGCTGGCGTCCAAAACACTCAAAACAACGGCTGTAGAATGGTTCCAGCAGCTTGTAGAGCTGTTATATAAAAGCTGGCGGCTATAACACTCAAAATGGCGGCTGTAAAATGGTTCGAGCAGCTTGTAGAGCTGTTATATAAAAGCTGGCGGCTATAACACTCAAAATAACGGCTGTAGAATGGTTCCATCAGCTTGTAGAGCTGTTATATAAAAGCTGGCGGATATAACACTCAAAATAACGGCTGTAGAATGGTTCCAATGGTTCGAGCAGCTTGAGAAGCTGTTATATAAAAGCTGGCGGCTATAACACTCAAAATGGCGGCTGTAAAATGGTTCGAGCAGCTTGAAAAGGTGTTATATAAGAGCTGGCGGCTATAACACTCAAAATAACGGCTGTAGAATGGTTCCAGCAGCTTGCAGAGCTGTTATATAAATGCTGGCTGCTATAACACTCAAAATAACGGCTGTAGAATGGTTCCAGCAGATTGTAGAGCTGTTATATAAATGCTGGCTGCTATAACACTTAAAATAACGGCTGTAGAATTGTTCCAGCAGCTTGTAGAGCTGTTATAAAAAAGCTGGCTGCTATAGCACTCAAAATAACGGCTGTAGAATGGTTCCAGCAGCTTGTATAGCTTTTATATAAAAGCTGGCGGCTATAACACTCAAAATGGCGGCTGTAAAATTGTTCGAGCAGCTTGAAAAGCTGTTATATAAAAGCTGGCGGCTATAACACTCAAAATGGCGGCTGTAAAATGGTTCGAGCAGCTTGAAAAGCTGTTATATAAAAGCTGGCGGCTATAACACTCAAAATGGAGGCTGTAAAATGGTTCGAGCAGCTTAAAAAGCTGTTATATAAAAGCTGGCGGCTATAACACTCAAAATAACGGCTGTAGAATGGTTCCAGCAGCTTGTAGAGCTGTTATATAAGAGCTGGCGGCTATAACACTCAAAATAACGGCTGTAGAATGGTTCCAGCAGCTTGTAGAGCTGTTATATAAATGCTGGCGGCTATAACACTCAAAATAACGGCTGTAGAATTGTTCCAGCAGCTTGTAGAGCTGTTATATAAAAGCTGGCGGCTATAACACTCAAAATAACGGCTGTAGAATGGTTCCAGCAGCTTGTAGAGCTGTTATATAAAAGATGGCGGCTATAACACTCAAAATGGCGGCTGTAAAATGGTTCCAGCAGCTTGAAAAGCTGTTATATAAAAGCTGGCGGCTATAACACTCAAAATAACGGCTGTAGAATGGTTCCATCAGCTTGTAGAGCTGTTATATAAAAGCTGGCGGCTATAACACTCAAAATAGCGGCTGTAAAATGGTTCGAGCAGCTTAAAAAGCTGTTATATAAAAGCTGGCGGCTGTAAAATGGTTCGAGCAGCTTGAAAAGCTGTTATATAAAAGCTGGCGGCTATAACACTCAAAATAACGGCTGTAGAATGGTTCCAGCAGCTTGTAGAGCTGTTATATAAAAGCTGGCAGCTATAACACTCAAAATGGCGGCTGTTAAATGGTTCGAGCAGTTTGAAAAGCTGTTATATAAAAGCTGGCGGCTATAACACTCAAAATAACGGCTGTAGAATGGTTCCAGCAGCTTGTAGAGCTGTTATATAAAAGCTGGCGGCTATAACACTCAAAATGGCGGCTGTAAAATGGTTCGAGCAGCTTGAAAAGGTGTTATATAAAAGCTGGCGGCTATAACTCTCAAAATAATGGCTGTAGAATGGTTCCAGCAGCTTGTAGAGCTTTTATATAAAAGCTGGCTGCTATAACACTCAAAATAACGGCTGTAAAATGGTTCCAGCAGCTTGTAGAGCTTTTATATAAAAGCTGGCGGCTATAACACTCAAAATAACGGCTGTAGAATGGTTCCAGCAGCTTGTAGAGCTGTTATATAAAAGCTGGCGGCTAAAACACTCAAAATTGCGACTGTGAAATGGTTCGAGCAGCTTGAAAAGCTGTTATATAAGAGCTGGCGGCTATAACACTCAAAATAACGGCTGTAGAATGGTTCCAGCAGCTTGTAGAGCTGTTATATAAAAGCTGGCGGCTATAACACTCAAAATAACGGCTGTAGAATGGTTCCAGCAGCTTGTAGAGCTGTTATATAAGAGCTGGCGTCCAAAACACTAAAAATAACGGCTGTAGAATGGTTCCAGCAGCTTGTAGAGCTGTTATATAAGAGCTGGCGGCTATAACACTCAAAATAACGGCTGTAGAATGGTTCCAGCAGCTTGTAGAGCTGTTATATAAAAGCTGGCGGCTATAACACTCAAAATAACGGCTGTAGAATGGTTCCAGCAGCTTATAGAGCTGTTATATAAGAGCTGGCGTCCAAAACACTCAAAATAACGGCTGTAGAATGGTTTCAGCAGCTTGTAGAGCTGTTATATAAGAGCTGGCGGCTATAACACTCAAAATAACGGCTGTAGAATGGTTCCAATGGTT
Organism: Drosophila paulistorum; assembly: GCA_018152135.1. Taxonomy (NCBI): domain Eukaryota; kingdom Metazoa; phylum Arthropoda; class Insecta; order Diptera; family Drosophilidae; genus Drosophila; species Drosophila paulistorum. The sequence goes on from JAECXG010000648.1 coordinate 39,288, forward strand.
CGAGCAGCTTGAGAAGCTGTTATATAAAAGCTGGCGGCTATAACACTCAAAATGGCGGCTGTAAAATGGTTCGAGCAGCTTGAAAAGGTGTTATATAAAAGCTGGCGGCTATAACACTCAAAATGGCGGCTGTAAAATGGTTCGAGCAGCTTGAAAAGCTGTTATATAAAAGCTGGCGGCTATAACACTCAAAATAACGGCTGTAGAATGGTTCCAGCAGCTTGTAGAGCTGTTATATAAAAGCTGGCTGCTATAGCACTCAAAATAACGGCTGTAGAATGGTTCCAGCAGCTTGTAGAGCTGTTATATAAAAGATGGCGGCTATAACAGTCAAAATGGCGGCTGTAAAATGGTTCGAGCAGCTTGAAAAGCTGTTATATAAAAGCTGGCGGCTATAACACTCAAAATAACGGCTGTAGAATGGTTCCATCAGCTTGTAGAGCTGTTATATAAAAGCTGGCGGATATAACACTCAAAATAACGGCTGTAGAATGGTTCCAGCAGCTTGTAGAGCTGTTATATAAGAGCTGGCGGCTATAACACTCGAAATAACGGCTGTAGAATGGTTCCAGCAGCTTGTAGAGCTGTTATATAAGAGCTGGCGTCCAAAACACTCAAAATAACGGCTGTAGAATGGTTCCAGCAGCTTGTAGAGCTGTTATATAAAAGCTGGCGGCTATAACACTCAAAATAACGGCTGTAGAATGGTTCCAGCAGCTTGTAGAGCTGTTATATAAAAGATGGCGGCTATAACAGTCAAAATGGCGGCTGTAAAATGGTTCGAGCAGCTTGAAAAGCTGTTATATAAAAGCTGGCGGCTATAACACTCAAAATAACGGCTGTAGAATGGTTCCATCAGCTTGTAGAGCTGTTATATAAAAGCTGGCGGCTATAACACTCAAAATAGCGGCTGTAAAATGGTTCGAGCAGCTTAAAAAGCTGTTATATAAAAGCTGTCGGCTATAACACTCAAAATGGCGGCTGTAAAATGGTTCGAGCAGCTTGAAAAGCTGTTAAATAAAAGCTGGCGGCTATAACACTCAAAATAACGGCTGTAGAATGGTTCCAGCAGCTTGTAGAGCTGTTATATAAGAGCTGGCGGCTATAACACTCAAAATAATGGCTGTAGAATGGTTTCAGCAGCTTGTATAGCTGTTATATAAAAGCTGGCGGCTATAACACTCAAAATGGCGGCTGTAAAATGGTTCGAGCAGCTTGAGAAGCTGTTATATAAAAGCTGGCGGCTATAACACTCAAAATGGCGGCTGTAAAATGGTTCGAGCAGCTTGAAAAGCTGTTATATAAAAGCTGGCGGCTATAACACTCAAAATAACGGCTGTACAATGGTTCCAGCAGCTTGTAGAGCTGTTGTATAAGAGCTGGCGTCCAAAACACTCAAAACAACGGCTGTAGAATGGTTCCAGCAGCTTGTAGAGCTGTTATATAAAAGCTGGCGGCTATAACACTCAAAATGGCGGCTGTAAAATGGTTCGAGCAGCTTGTAGAGCTGTTATATAAGAGCTGGCGTCCAAAACACTCAAAATAACGGCTGTAGAATGGTTCCAGCAGCTTGTAGAGCTGTTATATAAGAGCTGGCGGCTATAACACTCGAAATAACGGCTGTAGAATGGTTCCAGCAGCTTGTATAGCTGTTATATAAAAGCTGGCGGCTATAACACTCAAAATGGCGGCTGTAAAATGGTTCGAGCAGCTTGAGAAGCTGTTATATAAAAGCTGGCGGCTATAACACTCAAAATGGCGGCTGTAAAATGGTTCGAGCAGCTTGAAAAGGTGTTATATAAAAGCTGGCGGCTATAACACTCAAAATGGCGGCTGTAAAATGGTTCGAGCAGCTTGAAAAGCTGTTATATAAAAGCTGGCGGCTATAACACTCAAAATAACGGCTGTAGAATGGTTCCAGCAGCTTGTAGAGCTGTTATATAAGAGCTGGCGGCTATAACACTCGAAATAACGGCTGTAGAATGGTTCCAGCAGCTTGTAGAGCTGTTATATAAGAGCTGGCGTCCAAAACACTCAAAATAACGGCTGTAGAATGGTTCCAGCAGCTTGTAGAGCTGTTATATAAAAGATGGCGGCTATAACAGTCAAAATGGCGGCTGTAAAATGGTTCGAGCAGCTTGAAAAGCTGTTATATAAAAGCTGGCGGCTATAACACTCAAAATAACGGCTGTAGAATGGTTCCATCAGCTTGGTGAGCTGTTATATAAAAGCTGGCGGCTATAACACTCAAAATAACTGCTGTAAAATGGTTCGAGCAGCTTAAAAAGCTGTTATATAAAAGCTGGCGGCTATAACACTCAAAATGGCGGCTGTAAAATGGTTCGAGCAGCTTGAAAAGCTGTTATATAAAAGCTGGCGGCTATAACACTCAAAATAACGGCTGTAGAATGGTTCCAGCAGCTTGTAGATGTCCTATATAAGAGCTGGCGGCTATAACACTCGAAATAACGGCTGTAGAATGGTTCGAGCAGCTTGAAAAGCTGTTATATAAGAGCTGGCGGCTATAACACTCAAAATAACGGCTGTAGAATAGTTCCAGCAGCTTGTAGAGCTGTTATATAAATGCTGGCTGCTATAACACTTAAAATAACGGCTGTAGAATTGTTTCAGCAGCTTGTAGAGCTGTTATATAAAAGCTGGCTGCTATAGCACTCAAAATAACGGCTGTAGAATGGTTCCAGCAGCTTGTATAGCTGTTATATAAAAGCTGGCGGCTATAACACTCAAAATGGCGGCTGTAAAATGGTTCGAGCAGCTTGAAAAGCTGTTATATAAAAGCTGTCGGCTATAACACTCAAAATAACGGCTGTAGAATGGTTCCAGCAGCTTGTAGATGTCCTATATAAGAGCTGGCGGCTATAACACTCGAAATAACGGCTGTAGAATGGTTCGAGCAGCTTGAAAAGCTGTTATATAAGAGCTGGCGGCTATAACACTCAAAATAACGGCTGTAGAATAGTTCCAGCAGCTTGTAGAGCTGTTATATAAATGCTGGCTGCTATAACACTTAAAATAACGGCTGTAGAATTGTTTCAGCAGCTTGTAGAGCTGTTATATAAGAGCTGGCGGCTATAACACTCGAAATAACGGCTGTAGAATGGTTCCAGCAGCTTGTATAGCTGTTATATAAAAGCTGGCGGCTATAACACTCAAAATGGCGGCTGTAAAATGGTTCGAGCAGCTTGAAAAGCTGTTATATAAAAGCTGGCGGCTATAACACTCAAAATGGCGGCTGTAAAATGGTTCGAGCAGCTTGAAAAGCTGTTATATAAAAGCTGGCGGCTATAACACTCAAAATAACGGCTGTAGAATGGTTCCAGCAGCTTGTAGAGCTGTTATATAAGAGCTGGCGGCTATAACACTCAAAATAACGGCTGTAGAATGGTTCGAGCAGCTTGTAGAGCTGTTATATGAGAGCTGGCGGCTATAACACTCGAAATAACGGCTGTAGAATGGTTCCAGCAGCTTGTAGAGCTGGTTTATAAGAGCTGGCGTCCAAAACACTCAAAATAACGGCTGTAGAATGGTTCCAGCAGCTTGTAGAGCTGTTATATAAATGCTGGCGGCTACAACACTCAAAATAACGGCTGTAGAATTGTTCCAGCAGCTTGTAGAGCTGTTATATAAAAGCTGGCTGCTATAGCACTCAAAATAACGGCTGTAGAATGGTTCCAGCAGCTTGTAGAGCTGTTATATAAAAGATGGCTGCTATAACACTCAAAATGGCGGCTGTAAAATGGTTTCAGCAGCTTGAAAAGCTGTTATATAAAAGCTGGCGGCTATAACACTCAAAATAACGGCTGTAGAATGGTTCCATCAGCTTGTAGAGCTGTTATATAAAAGCTGGCGGCTATAACACTCAAAATAACTGCTGTAAAATGGTTCGAGCAGCTTAAAAAGCTGTTATATAAAAGCTGGCGGCTATAACACTCAAAATGGCGGCTGTAAAATGGTTCGAGCAGCTTGAAAAGCTGTTATATAAAATCTGGCGGCTATAACACTCAAAATAACGGCTGTAGAATGGTTCCAGCAGCTTGTAGAGCTGTTATATAAAAGCTGGCGGCTATAACACTCAAAATAACGGCTGTAGAATGGTTCCAGCAGCTTGTATAGCTGTTATATAAAAGCTGGCGGCTTTAACACTCAAAATGGCGGCTGTAAAATGGTTCGAGCAGCTTGAGAAGCTGTTATATAAAAGCTGGCGGCTATAACACTCAAAATGGCGGCTGTAAAATGGTTCGAGCAGCTTGAAAAGCTGTTATATAAAAGCTGGCGGCTATAACACTCAAAATAACGGCTGTACAATGGTTCCAGCAGCTTGTAGAGCTGTTGTATAAGAGCTGGCGTCCAAAACACTCAAAACAACGGCTGTAGAATGGTTCCAGCAGCTTGTAGAGCTGTTATATAAAAGCTGGCGGCTATAACACTCAAAATGGCGGCTGTAAAATGGTTCGAGCAGCTTGTAGAGCTGTTATATAAGAGCTGGCGTCCAAAACACTCAAAATAACGGCTGTAGAATGGTTCCAGCAGCTTGTAGAGCTGTTAAATAAGAGCTGGCGGCTATAACACTCGAAATAACGGCTGTAGAATGGTTCCAGCAGCTTGTATAGCTGTTATATAAAAGCTGGCGGCTATAACACTCAAAATGGCGGCTGTAAAATGGTTCGAGCAGCTTGAGAAGCTGTTATATAAAAGCTGGCGGCTATAACACTCAAAATGGCGGCTGTAAAATGGTTCGAGCAGCTTGAAAAGGTGTTATATAAAAGCTGGCGGCTATAACACTCAAAATGGCGGCTGTAAAATGGTTCGAGCAGCTTGAAAAGCTGTTATATAAAAGCTGGCGGCTATAACACTCAAAATAACGGCTGTAGAATGGTTCCAGCAGCTTGTAGAGCTGTTATATAAGAGCTGGCGGCTATAACACTCGAAATAACGGCTGTAGAATGGTTCCAGCAGCTTGTAGAGCTGTTATATAGGAGCTGGCGTCCAAAACACTCAAAATAACGGCTGTAGAATGGTTCCAGCAGCTTGTAGAGCTGTTATATAAAAGCTGGCGGCTATAACACTCAAAATAACGGCTGTAGAATTGTTTCAGCAGCTTGTAGAGCTGTTATATAAAAGCTGGCTGCTATAGCACTCAAAATAACGGCTGTAGAATGGTTCCAGCAGCTTGTAGAGCTGTTATATAAAAGATGGCGGCTATAACAGTCAAAATGGCGGCTGTAAAATGGTTCGAGCAGCTTGAAAAGCTGTTATATAAAAGCTGGCGGCTATAACACTCAAAATAACGGCTGTAGAATGGTTCCATCAGCTTGTAGAGCTGTTATATAAAAGCTGGCGGCTATAACACTCAAAATAGCGGCTGTAAAATGGTTCGAGCATCTTAAAAAGCTGTTATATAAAAGCTGGCGGCTATAACACTCAAAATGGAGGCTGTAAAATGGTTCGAGCAGCTTGAAAAGCTGTTATATAAAAGCTGGCGGCTATAACACTCAAAATAACGGCTGTAGAATGGTTCCAGCAGCTTTTAGAGCTGTTATATAAGAGCTGGCGGCTATAACACTCGAAATAACGGCTGTAGAATGGTTCGAGCAGCTTAAAAAGCTGTTATATAAGAGCTGGCGTCCAAAACACTCAAAATAACGGCTGTAGAATAGTTCCAGCAGCTTGTAGAGCTGTTATATAAATGCTGGCTGCTATAACACTTAAAATAACGGCTGTAGAATTGTTTCAGCAGCTTGTAGAGCTGTTATATAAAAGCTGGCTGCTATAGCACTCAAAATAACGGCTGTAGAATGGTTCCAGCAGCTTGTATAGCTGTTATATAAAAGCTGGCGGCTATAACACTCAAAATGGCGGCTGTAAAATGGTTCGAGCAGCTTGAAAAGCTGTTATATAAAAGCTGGCGGCTATAACACTCAAAATAACGGCTGTAGAATGGTTCCAGCAGCTTGTAGAGCTGTTATATAAGAGCTGGCGGCTATAACACTCGAAATAACGGCTGTAGAATGGTTCCAGCAGCTTGTATAGCTGTTATATAAAAGCTGGCGGCTATAACACTCAAAATGGCGGCTGTAAAATGGTTCGAGCAGCTTGAAAAGCTGTTATATAAAAGCTGGCGGCTATAACACTCAAAATGGCGGCTGTAAAATGGTTCGAGCAGCTTGAAAAGCTGTTATATAAAAGCTGGCGGCTATAACACTCAAAATAACGGCTGTAGAATGGTTCCAGCAGCTTGTAGAGCTGTTATATAAGAGCTGGCGGCTATAACACTCAAAATAACGGCTGTAGAATGGTTCGAGCAGCTTGTAGAGCTGTTATATGAGAGCTGGCGGCTATAACACTCGAAATAACGGCTGTAGAATGGTTCCAGCAGCTTGTAGAGCTGGTTTATAAGAGCTGGCGTCCAAAACACTCAAAATAACGGCTGTAGAATGGTTCCAGCAGCTTGTAGAGCTGTTATATAAATGCTGGCGGCTACAACACTCAAAATAACGGCTGTAGAATTGTTCCAGCAGCTTGTAGAGCTGTTATATAAAAGCTGGCGGCTATAGCACTCAAAATAACGGCTGTAGAATGGTTCCAGCAGCTTGTAGAGCTGTTATATAAAAGATGGCTGCTATAACACTCAAAATGGCGGCTGTAAAATGGTTCCAGCAGCTTGAAAAGCTGTTATATAAAAGCTGGCGGCTATAACACTCAAAATAACGGCTGTAGAATGGTTCCATCAGCTTGTAGAGCTGTTATATAAAAGCTGGCGGCTATAACACTCAAAATAACTGCTGTAAAATGGTTCGAGCAGCTTAAAAAGCTGTTATATAAAAGCTGGCGGCTATAACACTCAAAATGGCGGCTGTAAAATGGTTCGAGCAGCTTGAAAAGCTGTTATATAAAATCTGGCGGCTATAACACTCAAAATAACGGCTGTAGAATGGTTCCAGCAGCTTGTAGAGCTGTTATATAAAAGCTGGCGGCTATAACACTCAAAATAATGGCTGTAGAATGGTTCCAGCAGCTTGTAGAGCTTTTATATAAAAGCTGGCTGCTGTAACACTCAAAATAACGGCTGTAAAATGGTTCCAGCAGCTTGTAGAGCTTTTATATAAAAGCTGGCGGCTATAACACTCAAAATAACGGCTGTAGAATGGTTCCAGCAGCTTGTAGAGCTGTTATATAAAAGCTGGCGGCTATAACACTCAAAACTGCGACTGTGAAATGGTTCGAGCAGCTTGAAAAGCTGTTATATAAAAGCTGGCGGCTATAACACTCAAAATAACGGCTGTAGAATGGTTCCAGCAGCTTGTAGAGCTGTTATATAAGAGCTGGCGTCCAAAACACTCAAAATAACGGCTGTAGAATGGTTCCAGCAGCTTGTAGAGCTGTTATATAAAAGCTGGCGGCTATAACACTCAAAATGGCGGCTGTAAAATGGTTCGAGCAGCTTGTAGAGCTGTTATATAAGAGCTGGCGTCCAAAACACTCAAAATAACGGCTGTAGAATGGTTCCAGCAGCTTGTGGAGCTGTTATATAAAAGCTGGCGGCTATAACACTCAAAATAACGGCTGTAAAATGGTTCCAGCAGCTTGTGGAGCTTTTATATAAAAGCTGGCGGCTATAACACTCAAAATAATGGCTGTAGAATGGTTCCAGCAGCTTGTAGAGCTGTTATATAAGAGCTGGCGTCCAAAACACTCAAAATAACGGCTGTAGAATGGTTCCAGCAGCTTGTAAAGCTGTTATATAAAAGCTGGCGGCTATAACACTCAAAATAACGGCTGTAAAATGGTTCCAGCAGTTTGTAGAGCTTTTATATAAGAGCTGGCGGCTATAACACTCAAAATAACGGCTGTAGAATGGTTCCAGCAGCTTGTAGAGCTGTTAAATAAAAGCTGGCGGCTATAACACTCAAAATAATGGCTGTAGAATGGTTCCAGCAGCTTGTAGAGCTGTTATATAAGAGCTGGCGTCCAAATTACTCAAAATAACGGTTGTAGAATGGTTCCAGCAGCTTGCAGAGCTGTTATATAAGAGCTGGCGGCTATAACACTCAAAATAACGGCTGTAGAATGGTTCCAGCAGCTTCTAGAGCTGTTATATAAGAGCTGGCGGCTATAACACTCAAAATAACGGCTGTAGAATGGTTCCAGCAGCTTGTAGAGCTGTTATATAAAAGCTGGCGGCTATAACACTCAAAATAACGGCTTTAAAATGGTTCCAGCAGTTTGTAGAGCTTTTATATAAGAGCTGGCGGCTATAACACTCAAAATAACGGCTGTAGAATGGTTCCAGCAGCTTGTAGAGCTGTTATATAAAAGCTGGCGGCTATAACACTCAAAATAATGGCTGTAGAATGGTTCCAGCAGCTTGTAGAGCTGTTATATAAGAGCTGGCGTCCAAAACACTCAAAATAACGGCTGTAGAATGGTTCCAGCAGCTTGTAGAGCTGTTATATAAGAGCTGGCGGCTATAACACTCAAAATAACGGCTGTAGAATGGTTCCAGCAGCTTGTAGAGCTGTTATATAAGAGCTGGCGGCTATAACACTCGAAATAACGGCTGTAGAATGGTTCCAGCAGCTTGTATAGCTGTTATATAAAAGCTGGCGGCTATAACACTCAAAATGGCGGCTGTAGAATGGTTCCAGCAGCTTGTAGAGCTGTTATATAAGAGCTGGCGGCTATAACACTCGAAATAACGGCTTTAGAATGGTTCCAGCAGCTTGTAGAGCTGTTATATAAAAGCTGGCGGCTATAACACTCAAAATAATGGCTTTAGAATGGTTCCAGCAGCTTGTAGAGGTCCTATATAAAAGCTGGCGGCTATAACACTCGAAATAACGGCTGTAGAATGGTTCCAGCAGCTTGTAGAGCTGGTTTATAAGAGCTGGCGTCCAAAACACTCAAAATAACGGCTGTAGAATGGTTCCAGCAGCTTGTAGAGCTGTTATATAAATGCTGGCGGCTACAACACTCAAAATAACGGCTGTAGAATTGTTCCAGCAGCTTGTAGAGCTGTTATATAAAAGCTGGCGGCTATAGCACTCAAAATAACGGCTGTAGAATGGTTCCAGCAGCTTGTAGAGCTGTTATATAAAAGATGGCTGCTATAACACTCAAAATGGCGGCTGTAAAATGGTTCCAGCAGCTTGAAAAGCTGTTATATAAAAGCTGGCGGCTATAACACTCAAAATAACGGCTGTAGAATGGTTCCATCAGCTTGTAGAGCTGTTATATAAAAGCTGGCGGCTATAACACTCAAAATAACTGCTGTAAAATGGTTCGAGCAGCTTAAAAGCTGTTATATAAAAGCTGGCGGCTATAACACTCAAAATGGCGGCTGTAAAATGGTTCGAGCAGCTTGAAAAGCTGTTATATAAAATCTGGCGGCTATAACACTCAAAATAACGGCTGTAGAATGGTTCCAGCAGCTTGTAGAGCTGTTATATAAAAGCTGGCGGCTATAACACTCAAAATAATGGCTGTAGAATGGTTCCAGCAGCTTGTAGAGCTTTTATATAAAAGCTGGCTGCTGTAACACTCAAAATAACGGCTGTAAAATGGTTCCAGCAGCTTGTAGAGCTTTTATATAAAAGCTGGCGGCTATAACACTCAAAATAACGGCTGTAGAATGGTTCCAGCAGCTTGTAGAGCTGTTATATAAAAGCTGGCGGCTATAACACTCAAAACTGCGACTGTGAAATGGTTCGAGCAGCTTGAAAAGCTGTTATATAAAAGCTGGCGGCTATAACACTCAAAATAACGGCTGTAGAATGGTTCCAGCAGCTTGTAGAGCTGTTATATAAGAGCTGGCGTCCAAAACACTCAAAATAACGGCTGTAGAATGGTTCCAGCAGCTTGTAGAGCTGTTATATAAAAGCTGGCGGCTATAACACTCAAAATGGCGGCTGTAAAATGGTTCGAGCAGCTTGTAGAGCTGTTATATAAGAGCTGGCGTCCAAAACACTCAAAATAACGGCTGTAGAATGGTTCCAGCAGCTTGTGGAGCTGTTATATAAAAGCTGGCGGCTATAACACTCAAAATAACGGCTGTAAAATGGTTCCAGCAGCTTGTGGAGCTTTTATATAAAAGCTGGCGGCTATAACACTCAAAATAATGGCTGTAGAATGGTTCCAGCAGCTTGTAGAGCTGTTATATAAGAGCTGGCGTCCAAAACACTCAAAATAACGGCTGTAGAATGGTTCCAGCAGCTTGTAAAGCTGTTATATAAAAGCTGGCGGCTATAACACTCAAAATAACGGCTGTAAAATGGTTCCAGCAGTTTGTAGAGCTTTTATATAAGAGCTGGCGGCTATAACACTCAAAATAACGGCTGTAGAATGGTTCCAGCAGCTTGTAGAGCTGTTAAATAAAAGCTGGCGGCTATAACACTCAAAATAATGGCTGTAGAATGGTTCCAGCAGCTTGTAGAGCTGTTATATAAGAGCTGGCGTCCAAATTACTCAAAATAACGGCTGTAGAATGGTTCCAGCAGCTTGCAGAGCTGTTATATAAGAGCTGGCGGCTATAACACTCAAAATAACGGCTGTAGAATGGTTCCAGCAGCTTCTAGAGCTGTTATATAAGAGCTGGCGGCTATAACACTCAAAATAACGGCTGTAGAATGGTTCCAGCAGCTTGTAGAGCTGTTATATAAAAGCTGGCGGCTATAACACTCAAAATAACGGCTTTAAAATGGTTCCAGCAGTTTGTAGAGCTTTTATATAAGAGCTGGCGGCTATAACACTCAAAATAACGGCTGTAGAATGGTTCCAGCAGCTTGTAGAGCTGTTATATAAAAGCTGGCGGCTATAACACTCAAAATAATGGCTGTAGAATGGTTCCAGCAGCTTGTAGAGCTGTTATATAAGAGCTGGCGTCCAAAACACTCAAAATAACGGCTGTAGAATGGTTCCAGCAGCTTGTAGAGCTGTTATATAAGAGCTGGCGGCTATAACACTCAAAATAACGGCTGTAGAATGGTTCCAGCAGCTTGTAGAGCTGTTATATAAGAGCTGGCGGCTATAACACTCGAAATAACGGCTGTAGAATGGTTCCAGCAGCTTGTATAGCTGTTATATAAAAGCTGGCGGCTATAACACTCAAAATGGCGGCTGTAGAATGGTTCCAGCAGCTTGTAGAGCTGTTATATAAGAGCTGGCGGCTATAACACTCGAAATAACGGCTTTAGAATGGTTCCAGCAGCTTGTAGAGCTGTTATATAAAAGCTGGCGGCTATAACACTCAAAATAATGGCTTTAGAATGGTTCCAGCAGCTTGTAGAGGTCCTATATAAAAGCTGGCGGCTATAACACTCGAAATAACGGCTGTAGAATGGTTCCAGCAGCTTGTAGAGCTGGTTTATAAGAGCTGGCGTCCAAAACACTCAAAATAACGGCTGTAGAATGGTTCCAGCAGCTTGTAGAGCTGTTATATAAATGCTGGCGGCTACAACACTCAAAATAACGGCTGTAGAATTGTTCCAGCAGCTTGTAGAGCTGTTATATAAAAGCTGGCTGCTATAGCACTCAAAATAACGGCTGTAGAATGGTTCCAGCAGCTTGTAGAGCTGTTATATAAAAGATGGCTGCTATAACACTCAAAATAACGGCTGTAAAATGGTTCCAGCAGCTTGAAAAGCTGTTATATAAAAGCTGGCGGCTATAACACTCAAAATAACGGCTGTAGAATGGTTCCATCAGCTTGTAGAGCTGTTATATAAAAGCTGGCGGCTATAACACTCAAAATAACGGCTGTAAAATGGTTCGAGCAGCTTAAAAAGCTGTTATATAAAAGCTGGCGGCTATAACACTCAAAATGGCGGCTGTAAAATGGTTCGAGCAGCTTGAAAAGCTGTTATATAAAAGCTGGCGGCTATAACACTCAAAATAACGGCTGTAGAATGGTTCCAGCAGCTTGTAGAGCTGTTATATAAAAGCTGGCGGCTATAACACTCAAAATAATGGCTGTAGAATGGTTCCAGCAGCTTGTAGAGCTTTTATATAAAAGCTGGCTGCTGTAACACTCAAAATAACGGCTGTAAAATGGTTCCAGCAGCTTGTAGAGCTTTTATATAAAAGCTGGCGGCTATAACACTCAAAATAACGGCTGTAGAATGGTTCCAGCAGCTTGTAGAGCTGTTATATAAAAGCTGGCGGCTATAACACTCAAAACTGCGACTGTGAAATGGTTCGAGCAGCTTGAAAAGCTGTTATATAAAAGCTGGCGGCTATAACACTCAAAATAACGGCTGTAGAATGGTTCCAGCAGCTTGTAGAGCTGTTATATAAGAGCTGGCGTCCAAAACACTCAAAATAACGGCTGTAGAATGGTTCCAGCAGCTTGTAGAGCTGTTATATAAAAGCTGGCGGCTATAACACTCAAAATGGCGGCTGTAAAATGGTTCGAGCAGCTTGAGGAGCTGTTATATAAGAGCTGGCGTCCAAAACACTCAAAATAACGGCTGTAGAATGGTTCCAGCAGCTTGTGGAGCTGTTATATAAAAGCTGGCGGCTATAACACTCAATATAACGGCTGTAAAATGGTTCCAGCAGCTTGTGGAGCTTTTATATAAAAGCTGGCGGCTATAACACTCAAAATAATGGCTGTAGAATGGTTCCAGCAGCTTGTAGAGCTGTTATATAAGAGCTGGCGTCCAAAACACTCAAAATAACGGCTGTAGAATGGTTCCAGCAGCTTGTAAAGCTGTTATATAAAAGCTGGCGACTATAACACTCAAAATAACGGCTGTAAAATGGTTCCAGCAGTTTGTAGAGCTTTTATATAAGAGCTGGCGGCTATAACACTCAAAATAACGGCTGTAGAATGGTTCCAGCAGCTTGTAGAGCTGTTAAATAAAAGCTGGCGGCTATAACACTCAAAATAATGGCTGTAGAATGGTTCCAGCAGCTTGTAGAGCTGTTATATAAGAGCTGGCGTCCAAAACACTCAAAATAACGGCTGTAGAATGGTTCCAGCAGCTTGCAGAGCTGTTATATAAGAGCTGGCGGCTATAACACTCAAAATAACGGCTGTAGAATGGTTCCAGCAGCTTCTAGAGCTGTTATATAAGAGCTGGCGGCTATAACACTCAAAATAACGGCTGTAGAATGGTTCCAGCAGCTTGTATAGCTGTTATATAAAAGCTGGCAGCTATAACACACAAAATAATGGCTGTGGAATGGTTCCAGCAGCTTGTAGAGCTGTTATATAAGAGCTGGCGGCTATAACACTCAAAATAACGGCTGTAAAATGGTTCCAGCAGCTTGTAGAGCTTTTATATAAAAGCTGGCGGCTATAACACTCGAAATAACGGCTGTAGACTGGTTCCAGCAGCTTGTATAGCTGTTATATAAAAGCTGGCGGCTATAACACTCAAAATAATGGCTTTAGAATGGTTCCAGCAGCTTGTAGAGGTCCTATATAAAAGCTGGCGGCTATAACACTCAAAATAACGGCTGTAGAATGGTTCCAGCAGCTTGTAGATATGTTATATAAAAGCTGGCTGCTTGTAGAGCTGTTATATAAAAGCTGGCGGCTATAACACTCAAAATAATGGCTATAGAATGGTTTCAGCAGCTTGTAGAGTTCCTAAATAAAAGCTGGCGGCTATAACACTCAAAATAACGGCTGTAGAATGGTTCCAGCAGCTTGTAGAGGTCCTATATAAAAGCTGGCGGCTATAACACTCAAAATAACGGCTGTAGAATGGTTCCAGCAGCTTGTAGAGCTGTTATATAAAAGCTGGCGGCAATAACACTCAAAATGGTTCCAGCAGCTTGAAGATCTGTTATATAAAAGCTGGCTGCTATAACACTCAAAATGGCGGCTGTATAATGGTTCCAGCAGCTTGTAGAGGTCCTATATAAATGCTGGCGGCTATAACACTCAAAATAACGGCTGTAGAATGGTTCCAGCAGCTTGTAGAGCTGTTATATAAAAGCTGGCGGCTATAACACTCAAAATAATGGCTTTAGAATGGTTCCAGCAGCTTGTAGAGGTCCTATATAAAAGCTGGCGGCTATAACACTCAAAATAACGGCTGTAGAATGGTTCCAGCAGCTTGTAGATATGTTATATAAAAGCTGGCTGCTTGTAGAGCTGTTATATAAAAGCTGGCGGCTATAACACTCAAAATAATGGCTATAGAATGGTTTCAGCAGCTTGTAGAGTTCCTAAATAAAAGCTGGCGGCTATAACACTCAAAATAACGGCTGTAGAATGGTTCCAGCAGCTTGTAGAGGTCCTATATAAAAGCTGGCGGCTATAACACTCAAAATAACGGCTGTAGAATGGTTCCAGCAGCTTGTAGAGCTGTTATATAAAAGCTGGCGGCAATAACACTCAAAATGGTTCCAGCAGCTTGAAGATCTGTTATATAAAAGCTGGCTGCTATAACACTCAAAATGGCGGCTGTATAATGGTTCCAGCAGCTTGTAGAGGTCCTATATAAATGCTGGCGGCTATAACACTCAAAATAACGGCTGTAGAATGGTTCCAGCAGCTTGTAGAGCTGTTATATAAAAGCTGGCGGCTATAACACTCAAAATAACGGCTGTAGAATGGTTCCATCAGCTTGTAGAGCTGTTATATAAAAGCTGGCGGCTATAACACTCAAAATAACGGCTGTAGAATGGTTCCAGCAGCTTGTAGAGCTGTTATATAAAAGCTGGCGGCTATAACACTCAAAATAACGGCTTTAAAATGGTTCCAGCAGTTTGTAGAGCTTTTATATAAGAGCTGGCGGCTATAACACTCAAAATAACGGCTGTAGAATGGTTCCAGCAGCTTGTAGAGCTTTTATATAAAAGCTGGCGGCTATAACACTCGAAATAATGGCTGTAGAATGGTTCCAGCAGCTTGTAGAGCTGTTATATAAGAGCTGGCGTCCAAAACACTCAAAATAACGGCTGTAGAATGGTTCCAGCAGCTTGTAGAGCTGTTATATAAGAGCTGGCGGCTATAACACTCAAAATAACGGCTGTAGAATGGTTCCAGCAGCTTGTAGAGCTGTTATATAAGAGCTGGCGGCTATAACACTCGAAATAACGGCTGTAGAATGGTTCCAGCAGCTTGTATAGCTGTTATATAAAAGCTGGCGGCTATAACACTCAAAATGGCGGCTGTAGAATGGTTCCAGCAGCTTGTAGAGCTGTTATATAAGAGCTGGCGGCTATAACACTCGAAATAACGGCTTTAGAATGGTTCCAGCAGCTTGTATAGCTGTTATATAAAAGCTGGAGGCTATAACACTCAAAATGGCGGCTGTAGAATGGTTCCAGCAGCTTGTGGACCTGTTATATAAAAGCTGGCGGCTATAACACTCAAAATAATGGCTGTATAATGGTTCCAGCAGCTTGTAGAGCTGTTATGTAAAAGCTGGCTGCTTTAACACTCAAAATAACGGCTGTAAAATGGTTCCAGCAGCTTGTAGAGCTTTTATATAAAAGCTGGCGGCTGTAACACTCGAAATAACGGCTGTAGAATGGTTCCAGCAGCTTGTATAGCTGTTATATAAAAGCTGGCGGCTATAACACTCAAAATGGCGGCTGTAGAATGGTTCCAGCAGCTTGTAGAGCTGTTATATAAAAGCTGGCGGCTATAACACTTAAAATAATGGCTGTAGAATGGTTCCAGCAGCTTGTAGAGCTGTTATATAAAAGCTGGCTGCTTTAACACTCAAAATAACGGCTGTAGAATGGTTCCAGCAGCTTGTAGAGCTGTTATATAAAAGCTGGCGGCTATAACACTCGAAATAACGGCTGTAAAATGGTTCCAGCAGCTTGTATAGCTGTTATATAAAAGCTGGCGGCTATAACACTCAAAATAACGGCTGTAGAATGGTTCCAGCAGCTTGTATAGCTGTTGTATAAGAGCTGGCGGCTATAACACTCAAAATAACGGCTGTAGAATGGTTCCAGCAGCTTATAGAGCTGTTATATAAAAGCTGGCGGCTATAACACTCAAAATAATGGCTGTAGAATAGGTCCAGCAGCTTGTACAGCTGTTATATAAAAGCTGGCTGCTATAACACTTAAAATAATGGCTGTAGAATGGTTCCAGCAGCTTGTAGAGCTGTTATATAAAAGCTGGCTGCTTTAACACTCGAAATAACGGCTGTAAAATGGTTCCAGCAGCTTGTAGAGCTGTTATATAAAAGCTGGCGGCTATAACACTCAAAATAATGGCTGTAGAATGGTTCCAGCAGCTTGTGTAGCTGTTGTATAAGAGCTGGCGGCTATAACACTCAAAATAACGGCTGTAGAATGGTTCCAGCAGCTTGTAGAGCTGTTACATAAAAGCTGGCGGCTATAACACTCAAAATGGCGGCTGTAAAATGGTTCGAGCAGCTTGTAGAGCTATTATATAAGAGCTGGCGTCCAAAACACTCAAAATAACGGCTGTAGAATGGTTCCAGCAGCTTGTAGAGATGTTATATAAAAGCTGGCGGCTATAACACTCAAAATAACGGCTGTAGAATGGTTCCAGCAGCTTGTAAAGCTGTTATATAAAAGCTGGCTGCTATAGCACTCAAAATAACGGCTGTAGAATGGTTCCAGCAGCTTGTAGAGCTGTTATATAAAAGATGGCGGCTATAACACTCAAAATCGCGGCTGTAAAATGGTTCGAGCAGCTTGAAAAGCTGTTATATAAAAGCTGGCGGCTATAACACTCAAAATAATGGCTGTAGAATGGTTCCATCAGCTGGTGGAGCTGTTATATAAAAGCTGGCGGCTATAACACTCAAAATAGGGGCTGTAAAATGGTTCGAGCAGCTTAAAAAGCTGTTATGTAAAAGCTGGCGGCTATAACACTCAAAATGGCGGCTGTAAAATGGTTCGAGCAGCTTGAAAAGCTGTTATATAAAAGCTGGCGGCTGTAACACTCAAAATAACGGCTGTAGAATGGTTCCAGCAGTTTGTAGAGCTGTTATATAAAAGCTGGCGTCTATAACACTCAAAATGGCGGCTGTAAAATGGTTCGAGCAGCTTGAAAAGCTGTTATATAAAAGCTGGCGGCTATACCACTCAAAATAACGGCTGTAGAATGGTTCCAGCAGCTTGTAGAGCTGTTATATAAAAGCTGGCTGCTATAACACTCAAAATGGCGGCTGTAAAATGGTTCGAGCAGCTTGAAAAGCTGTTATATAAAAGCTGGCGGCTATAACACTCAAAATAACGGCTGTAGAATGGGTCCAGCAGCTTGTAGAGCTGTTATATAAGAGCTGGCGTCCAAAACACTTAAAATAACGGCTGTAGAATGGTTCCAGCAGCTTGTAGAGCTGTTATATAAGAGCTGGCGTCCAAAACACTCAAAATAACGGCTGTAGAATGGTTCCATCAGCTTGTAGAGCTGTTATATAAAAGCTGGCGGCTATAACACTCAAAGTAACGGCTGTAAAATGGTTCCAGCAGCTTGTAGAGCTTTTATATAAAAGCTGGCGGCTATAACACTCAAAATAATGGCTGTAGAATGGTTCCAGCAGCTTGTAGAGCTGTTATATAAGAGCTGGCGTCCAAAACACTCAAAATAACGGCTGTAGAATGGTTCCAGCAGCTTGTAAAGCTGTTATATAAAAGCTGGCGGCTAAAACACTCAAAATAGCGGCTGTAAAATGGTTTTAGCAGCTTGTATAGATGTTATATAAGAGCTGGCAGCTATAACACTCAAAATAACGGTTGTAGAATGGTTCCAGCAGCTTGTAGAGCTGTTATATAAGAGCTGGCGGCTATAACACTCGAAATAACGGCTGTAGAATGGTTCCAGCAGCTTGTATAGCTGTTATATAAAAGCTGGCAGCTATAACACACAAAATAATGGCTGTGGAATGGTTCCAGCAGCTTGTAGAGCTGTTATATAAAAGCTGGCGGCTAAAACACTCAAAATAACGGCTGTAAAATGGTTCCAGCAGCTTGTAGAGCTGTTATATAAGAGCTGGCGTCCAAAACACTCAAAATAACGGCTGTAGAATGGTTCCATCAGCTTGTAGAGCTGTTATATAAAAGCTGGCGGCTATAACACTCAAAATAACGGCTGTAAAATGGTTCCAGCAGCTTGTAGAGCTTTTATATAAAAGCTGGCGGCTATAACACTCAAAATAATGGCTGTAGAATGGTTCCAGCAGCTTGTAGAGCTGTTATATAAGAGCTGGCGTCCAAAACACTCAAAATAACGGCTGTAGAATGGTTCCAGCAGCTTGCAGAGCTGTTATATAAGAGTTCCAGCAGCTTCTAGAGCTGTTATATAAGAGCTGGCGGCTATAACACTCAAAATAACGGCTGTAGAATGGTTCCAGCAGCTTGTATAGCTGTTATATAAAAGCTGGCAGCTATAACACTCAAAATAGCGGCTGTAATATGGTTTTAGCAGCTTGTATAGATGTTATATAAGAGCTGGCAGCTATAACACTCAAAATAACGGCTGTAGAATGGTTCCAGCAGCTTGTAGAGCTGTTATATAAGAGCTGGCGTCCAAAACACTCAAAATAACGGCTGTAGAATGGTTCCATCAGCTTGTAGAGCTGTTATATAAAAGCTGGCGGCTATAACACTGAAAATAACGGCTGTAAAATGGTTCCAGCAGCTTGTAGAGCTTTTATATAAAAGCTGGCGGCTATAACACTCAAAATAATGGCTGTAGAATGGTTCCAGCAGCTTGTAGAGCTGTTATATAAGAGCTGGCGTCCAAAACACTCAAAATAACGGCTGTAGAATGGTTCCAGCAGCTTGCAGAGCTGTTATATAAGAGCTGGCGGCTATAACACTCAAAATAACGGCTGTAGAATGGTTCCAGCAGCTTCTAGAGCTGTTATATAAGAGCTGGCGGCTATAACACTCAAAATAACGGCTGTAGAATGGTTCCAGCAGCTTGTATAGCTGTTATATAAAAGCTGGCAGCTATAACACACAAAATAATGGCTGTGGAATGGTTCCAGCAGCTTGTAGAGCTGTTATATAAGAGCTGGCGGCTATAACACTCAAAATAACGGCTGTAAAATGGTTCCAGCAGCTTGTAGAGCTTTTATATAAAAGCTGGCGGCTATAACACTCGAAATAACGGCTGTAGACTGGTTCCAGCAGCTTGTATAGCTGTTATATAAAAGCTGGCGGCTATAACACTCAAAATAATGGCTTTAGAATGGTTCCAGCAGCTTGTAGAGGTCCTATATAAAAGCTGGCGGCTATAACACTCAAAATAACGGCTGTAGAATGGTTCCAGCAGCTTGTAGATATGTTATATAAAAGCTGGCTGCTTGTAGAGCTGTTATATAAAAGCTGGCGGCTATAACACTCAAAATAATGGCTATAGAATGGTTTCAGCAGCTTGTAGAGTTCCTAAATAAAAGCTGGCGGCTATAACACTCAAAATAACGGCTGTAGAATGGTTCCAGCAGCTTGTAGAGGTCCTATATAAAAGCTGGCGGCTATAACACTCAAAATAACGGCTGTAGAATGGTTCCAGCAGCTTGTAGAGCTGTTATATAAAAGCTGGCGGCAATAACACTCAAAATGGTTCCAGCAGCTTGAAGATCTGTTATATAAAAGCTGGCTGCTATAACACTCAAAATGGCGGCTGTATAATGGTTCCAGCAGCTTGTAGAGGTCCTATATAAATGCTGGCGGCTATAACACTCAAAATAACGGCTGTAGAATGGTTCCAGCAGCTTGTAGAGCTGTTATATAAAAGCTGGCGGCTATAACACTCAAAATAATGGCTTTAGAATGGTTCCAGCAGCTTGTAGAGGTCCTATATAAAAGCTGGCGGCTATAACACTCAAAATAACGGCTGTAGAATGGTTCCAGCAGCTTGTAGATATGTTATATAAAAGCTGGCTGCTTGTAGAGCTGTTATATAAAAGCTGGCGGCTATAACACTCAAAATAATGGCTATAGAATGGTTTCAGCAGCTTGTAGAGTTCCTAAATAAAAGCTGGCGGCTATAACACTCAAAATAACGGCTGTAGAATGGTTCCAGCAGCTTGTAGAGGTCCTATATAAAAGCTGGCGGCTATAACACTCAAAATAACGGCTGTAGAATGGTTCCAGCAGCTTGTAGAGCTGTTATATAAAAGCTGGCGGCAATAACACTCAAAATGGTTCCAGCAGCTTGAAGATCTGTTATATAAAAGCTGGCTGCTATAACACTCAAAATGGCGGCTGTATAATGGTTCCAGCAGCTTGTAGAGGTCCTATATAAATGCTGGCGGCTATAACACTCAAAATAACGGCTGTAGAATGGTTCCAGCAGCTTGTAGAGCTGTTATATAAAAGCTGGCGGCTATAACACTCAAAATAACGGCTGTAGAATGGTTCCATCAGCTTGTAGAGCTGTTATATAAAAGCTGGCGGCTATAACACTCAAAATAACGGCTGTAGAATGGTTCCAGCAGCTTGTAGAGCTGTTATATAAAAGCTGGCGGCTATAACACTCAAAATAACGGCTTTAAAATGGTTCCAGCAGTTTGTAGAGCTTTTATATAAGAGCTGGCGGCTATAACACTCAAAATAACGGCTGTAGAATGGTTCCAGCAGCTTGTAGAGCTGTTATATAAGAGCTGGCGGCTATAACACTCGAAATAACGGCTTTAGAATGGTTCCAGCAGCTTGTATAGCTGTTATATAAAAGCTGGAGGCTATAACACTCAAAATGGCGGCTGTAGAATGGTTCCAGCAGCTTGTGGACCTGTTATATAAAAGCTGGCGGCTATAACACTCAAAATAATGGCTGTAGAATGGTTCCAGCAGCTTGTAGAGCTGTTATGTAAAAGCTGGCTGCTTTAACACTCAAAATAACGGCTGTAAAATGGTTCCAGCAGCTTGTAGAGCTTTTATATAAAAGCTGGCGGTTGTAACACTCGAAATAACGGCTGTAGAATGGTTCCAGCAGCTTGTATAGCTGTTATATAAAAGCTGGCGGCTATAACACTCAAAATGGCGGCTGTAGAATGGTTCCAGCAGCTTGTAGAGCTGTTATATAAAAGCTGGCGGCTATAACACTTAAAATAATGGCTGTAGAATGGTTCCAGCAGCTTGTAGAGCTGTTATATAAAAGCTGGTTGCTTTAACACTCAAAATAACGGCTGTAGAATGGTTCCAGCAGCTTGTAGAGCTGTTATATAAAAGCTGGCGGCTATAACACTCGAAATAACGGCTGTAAAATGGTTCCAGCAGCTTGTATAGCTGTTATATAAAAGCTGGCGGCTATAACACTCAAAATAACGGCTGTAGAATGGTTCCAGCAGCTTGTATAGCTGTTGTATAAGAGCTGGCGGCTATAACACTCAAAATAACGGCTGTAGAATGGTTCCAGCAGCTTATAGAGCTGTTATATAAAAGCTGGCGGCTATAACACTCAAAATAATGGCTGTAGAATAGGTCCAGCAGCTTGTACAGCTGTTATATAAAAGCTGGCTGCTATAACACTTAAAATAATGGCTGTAGAATGGTTCCAGCAGCTTGTAGAGCTGTTATATAAAAGCTGGCTGCTTTAACACTCGAAATAACGGCTGTAAAATGGTTCCAGCAGCTTGTAGAGCTGTTATATAAAAGCTGGCGGCTATAACACTCAAAATAACGGCTGTAGAATGGTTCCAGCAGCTTGTGTAGCTGTTGTATAAGAGCTGGCGGCTATAACACTCAAAATAACGGCTGTAGAATGGTTCCAGCAGCTTGTAGAGCTGTTACATAAAAGCTGGCGGCTATAACACTCAAAATGGCGGCTGTAAAATGGTTCGAGCAGCTTGTAGAGCTATTATATAAGAGCTGGCGTCCAAAACACTCAAAATAACGGCTGTAGAATGGTTCCAGCAGCTTGTAGAGATGTTATATAAAAGCTGGCGGCTATAACACTCAAAATAACGGCTGTAGAATAGTTCCAGCAGCTTGTAAAGCTGTTATATAAAAGCTGGCTGCTATAGCACTCAAAATAACGGCTGTAGAATGGTTCCAGCAGCTTGTAGAGCTGTTATATAAAAGATGGCGGCTATAACACTCAAAATCGCGGCTGTAAAATGGTTCGAGCAGCTTGAAAAGCTGTTATATAAAAGCTGGCGGCTATAACACTCAAAATAATGGCTGTAGAATGGTTCCATCAGCTGGTGGAGCTGTTATATAAAAGCTGGCGGCTATAACACTCAAAATAGCGGCTGTAAAATGGTTCAAGCAGCTTAAAAAGCTGTTATGTAAAAGCTGGCGGCTATAACACTCAAAATGGCGGCTGTAAAATGGTTCGAGCAGCTTGAAAAGCTGTTATATAAAAGCTGGCGGCTATAACACTCAAAATAACGGCTGTAGAATGGTTCCAGCAGTTTGTAGAGCTGTTATATAAAAGCTGGCGTCTATAACACTCAAAATGGCGGCTGTAAAATGGTTCGAGCAGCTTGAAAAGCTGTTATATAAAAGCTGGCGGCTATACCACTCAAAATAACGGCTGTAGAATGGTTCCAGCAGCTTGTAGAGCTGTTATATAAAAGCTGGCGGCTATAACACTCAAAATGGCGGCTGTAAAATGGTTCGAGCAGCTTGAAAAGCTGTTATATAAAAGCTGGCGGCTGTAACACTCAAAATAACGGCTGTAGAATGGGTCCAGCAGCTTGTAGAGCTGTTATATAAGAGCTGGCGTCCAAAACACTTAAAATAACGGCTGTAGAATGGTTCCAGCAGCTTGTAGAGCTGTTATATAAGAGCTGGCGTCCAAAACACTCAAAATAACGGCTGTAGAATGGTTCCATCAGCTTGTAGAGCTGTTATATAAAAGCTGGCGGCTATAACACTCAAAATAACGGCTGTAAAATGGTTCCAGCAGCTTGTAGAGCTTTTATATAAAAGCTGGCGGCTATAACACTCAAAATAATGGCTGTAGAATGGTTCCAGCAGCTTGTAGAGCTGTTATATAAGAGCTGGCGTCAAAAACACTCAAAATAACGGCTGTAGAATGGTTCCAGCAGCTTGTAAAGCTGTTATATAAAAGCTGGCGGCTAAAACACTCAAAATAGCGGCTGTAAAATGGTTTTAGCAGCTTGTATAGATGTTATATAAGAGCTGGCAGCTATAACACTCAAAATAACGGTTGTAGAATGGTTCCAGCAGCTTGTAGAGCTGTTATATAAGAGCTGGCGGCTATAACACTCGAAATAACGGCTGTAGAATGGTTCCAGCAGCTTGTATAGCTGTTATATAAAAGCTGGCAGCTATAACACACAAAATAATGGCTGTGGAATGGTTCCAGCAGCTTGTAGAGCTGTTATATAAAAGCTGGCGGCTATAACACTCAAAATAACGGCTGTAAAATGGTTCCAGCAGCTTGTAGAGCTTTTATATAAAAGCTGGCGGCTATAACACTCGAAATAACGGCTGTAGAATGGTTTCAGCAGCTTGTATAGCTGTTATATAAAAGCTGGCGGCTATAACACTCAAAATGGCGGCTGTAGAATGGTTCCAGCAGCTTGTGGACCTGTTATATAAAAGCTTGCGGCTATAACACTCAAAATAATGGCTGTAGAATGGTTCCAGCAGCTTGTAGAGCTGTTATATAAAAGCTGGCTGCTTTAACACTCAAAATAACGGCTGTAAAATGGTTCCAGCAGCTTGTAAAGCTTTTATATAAAAGCTGGCGGCTGTAACACTCGAAATAACGGCTGTAGAATGGTTCCAGCAGCTTGTATAGCTGTTATATAAAAGCTGGCGGCTATACCACTCAAAATGGCGGCTGTAGAATGGTTCCAGCAGCTTGTAGAGCTGTTATATAAAAGCTGGCGGCTATAACACTCAAAATAATGGCTGTAGAATGGTTCCAGCAGCTTGTAGAGCTGTTATATAAAAGCTGGCTGCTTTAACACTCAAAATAACGGCTGTAGAATGGTTCCAGCAGCTTGTAGAGCTGTTATATAAAAGCTGGCGGCTATAACACTCAAAATAATGGCTGTAGAATGGTTCCAGCAGCTTGTAGAGCTGTTATATAAAAGCTGGCTGCTTTAACACTCAAAATAACGGCTGTAGAATGGTTCCAGCAGCTTGCAGAGCTGTTATATAAGAGCTGGCGTCCAAAACACTCAAAATAACGGCTGTAGAATGGTTCCAGCAGCTTGTAAAGCTGTTATATAAAAGCTGGCGGCTATAACACTCAAAATAACGGCTGTAAAATGGTTCCAGCAGTTTGTATAGCTGTTATATAAAAACTGGCGGCTATAACACTCAAAATAATGGCTGTAGAATGGTTCCAGCAGCTTGTAGAGCTGTTATATAAAAGCTGGCGGCTATAACACTCAAAATGGCTGTAGAATGGTTCCAGCAGCTTGTAGAGCTGTTATATAAGAGCTGGCGTCCAAAACACTCAAAATAACGGCTGTAAAATGGTTCCAGCAGCTTGTAGAGCTGTTATATAAGAGCTGGCGGCTATAACACTCAAAATAACGGCTGTAGAATGGTTCCAGCAGCTTGTAAAGCTGTTATATAAAAGCTGGCGGCTATAACACTCAAAATAACGGCTGTAAAATGGTTCCAGCAGTTTGTAGAGCTTTTATATAAGAGCTGGCGGCTATAACACTCAAAATGGCGACTGTAAAATGGTTCGAGCAGCTTGAAAAGCTGTTATATAAAAGCTGGCGGCTATAACACTCAAAATAACGGCTGTAGAATGGTTCCAGCAGCTTGTAGAGCTGTTATATAAAAGCTGGCGGCTATAACACTCAAAATAATGGCTGTAGAATGGTTCCAGCAGCTTGTAGAGCTGTTATATAAGAGCTGGCGTCCAAAACACTCAAAATAACGGCTGTAGAATGGTTCCAGCAGCTTGTAGAGCTGTTATATAAGAGCTGGCGGCTATAACACTCAAAATAACGGCTGTAGAATGGTTCCAGCAGCTTGTAGAGCTGTTATATAAGAGCTGGCGGCTATAACACTCGAAATAACGGCTGTAGAATGGTTCCAGCAGTTTGTATAGCTGTTATATAAAAACTGGCGGCTATAACACTCAAAATAACGGCTGTAGAATGGTTCCAGCAGTTTGTATAGCTGTTATATAAAAACTGGCGGCTATAACACTCGAAATAACGGCTGTAGAATGGTTCCAGCAGTTTGTATAGCTGTTATATAAAAACTGGCGGCTATAACACTCAAAATAACGGCTGTAGAATGGTTCCAGCAGCTTGTAGAGCTGTTATATAAAAGCTGGCGGCTATAACACTCAAAATAATGGCTGTAGAATGGTTCCAGCAGCTTGTAGAGCTGTTATATAAGAGCTGGCGTCCAAAACACTCAAAATAACGGCTGTAGAATGGTTCCAGCAGCTTGTAGAGCTGTTATATAAGAGCTGGCGGCTATAACACTCAAAATAACGGCTGTAGAATGGTTCCAGCAGCTTGTAGAGCTGTTATATAAGAGCTGGCGGCTATAACACTCGAAATAACGGCTGTAGAATGGTTCCAGCAGCTTGTATAGCTGTTATATAAAAGCTGGCGGCTATAACACTCAAAATGGCGGCTGTAGAATGGTTCCAGCAGCTTGTAGAGCTGTTATATAAGAGCTGGCGACTATAACACTCAAAATAACGGCTTTAGAATGGTTCCAGCAGCTTGTATAGCTGTTATATAAAAGCTGGAGGCTATAACACTCAAAATGGCGGCTGTAGAATGGTTCCAGCAGCTTGTGGACCTGTTATATAAAAGCTGGCGGCTATAACACTCAAAATAATGGCTGTAGAATGGTTCCAGCAGCTTGTAGAGCTGTTATGTAAAAGCTGGCTGCTTTAACACTCAAAATAACGGCTGTAGAATGGTTCGAGCAACTTGTATAGCTGTTATATAAGAGCTGGCGGCTATAACACTCAAAATAACGGCTGTAGAATAGTTCCAGCAGCTTGTATAGCTGTTATATAAAAGCTGGCGGCTATAACACTCAAAATGGCGGCTGTAGAATGGTTCCAGCAGCTTGTAGAGCTGTTATATAAAAGCTGGCGGCTATAACACTCAAAATAACGGCTGTAGAATGGTTCCAGCAGCTTGTAGAGCTGTTATATAAAAGCTGGCGGCTATAACACTCAAAATAATGGCTGTAGAATGGTTCCAGCAGCTTGTAGAGCTGTTATATAAGAGCTGGCGTCCAAAACACTCAAAATAACGGCTGTAGAATGGTTCCAGCAGCTTGTAGAGCTGTTATATAAGAGCTGGCGGCTATAACACTCAAAATAACGGCTGTAGAATGGTTCCAGCAGCTTGTAGAGCTGTTATATAAGAGCTGGCGGCTATAACACTCGAAATAACGGCTGTAGAATGGTTCCAGCAGCTTGTATAGCTGTTATATAAAAGCTGGCGGCTATAACACTCAAAATGGCGGCTGTAGAATGGTTCCAGCAGCTTGTAGAGCTGTTATATAAGAGCTGGCGACTATAACACTCGAAATAACGGCTTTAGAATGGTTCCAGCAGCTTGTATAGCTGTTATATAAAAGCTGGAGGCTATAACACTCAAAATGGCGGCTGTAGAATGGTTCCAGCAGCTTGTGGACCTGTTATATAAAAGCTGGCGGCTATAACACTCAAAATAATGGCTGTAGAATGGTTCCAGCAGCTTGTAGAGCTGTTATGTAAAAGCTGGCTGCTTTAACACTCAAAATAACGGCTGTAGAATGGTTCGAGCAACTTGTATAGCTGTTATATAAGAGCTGGCGGCTATAACACTCAAAATAACGGCTGTAGAATGGTTCCAGCAGCTTGTATAGCTGTTATATAAAAGCTGGCGGCTATAACACTCAAAATAACGGCTGTAGAATGGTTCCAGCAGCTTGTAGAGCTGTTATATAAAAGCTGGCGGCTATAACACTCAAAATAGCGGCTGTAGAATGGTTCCAGCAGCTTGTAGAGCTGTTATATAAAAGCTGGCGGCTATAACACTCAAAATAATGGCTGTAGAATGGTTCCAGCAGCTTGTAGAGCTGTTATATAAGAGCTGGCGTCCAAAACACTCAAAATAACGGCTGTAGAATGGTTCCAGCAGCTTGTAGAGCTGTTATATAAGAGCTGGCGGCTATAACACTCAAAATAACGGCTGTAGAATGGTTCCAGCAGCTTGTATGGCTGTTGTATAAGAGCTGGCGGCTATAACACTCAAAATAACGGCTGTAGAATGGTTCCAGCAGCTTGTGGACCTGTTATATAAAAGCTGGCGGCTATAACACTCAAAATAATGGCTGTAGAATAGGTCCAGCAGCTTGTACAGCTGTTATATAAAAGCTGGCTGCTATAACACTTAAAATAATGGCTGTAGAATGGTTCCAGCAGCTTGTAGAGCTGTTATATAAAAGCTGGCTGCTTTAACACTCGAAATAACGGCTGTAAAATGGTTCCAGCAGCTTGTAGAGCTGTTATATAAAAGCTGGCGGCTATAACACTCAAAATAACGGCTGTAGAATGGTTCCAGCAGCTTGTGTAGCTGTTGTATAAGAGCTGGCGGCTATAACACTCAAAATAACGGCTGTAGAATGGTTCCAGCAGCTTGTAGAGCTGTTACATAAAAGCTGGCGGCTATAACACTCAAAATGGCGGCTGTAAAATGGTTCGAGCAGCTTGTAGAGCTATTATATAAGAGCTGGCGTCCAAAACACTCAAAATAACGGCTGTAGAATGGTTCCAGCAGCTTGTAGAGATGTTATATAAAAGCTGGCGGCTATAACACTCAAAATAACGGCTGTAGAATGGTTCCAGCAGCTTGTAAAGCTGTTATATAAAAGCTGGCTGCTATAGCACTCAAAATAACGGCTGTAGAATGGTTCCAGCAGCTTGTAGAGCTGTTATATAAAAGATGGCGGCTATAACACTCAAAATCGCGG
Organism: Drosophila paulistorum; assembly: GCA_018152135.1. Taxonomy (NCBI): domain Eukaryota; kingdom Metazoa; phylum Arthropoda; class Insecta; order Diptera; family Drosophilidae; genus Drosophila; species Drosophila paulistorum. Next base: position 67,128 of record JAECXG010000648.1, read on the forward strand.
CTGTAAAATGGTTCGAGCAGCTTGAAAAGCTGTTATATAAAAGCTGGCGGCTATAACACTCAAAATAATGGCTGTAGAATGGTTCCATCAGCTGGTGGAGCTGTTATATAAAAGCTGGCGGCTATAACACTCAAAATAGCGGCTGTAAAATGGTTCGAGCAGCTTAAAAAGCTGTTATGTAAAAGCTGGCGGCTATAACACTCAAAATGGCGGCTGTAAAATGGTTCGAGCAGCTTGAAAAGCTGTTATATAAAAGCTGGCGGCTGTAACACTCAAAATAACGGCTGTAGAATGGTTCCAGCAGTTTGTAGAGCTGTTATATAAAAGCTGGCGTCTATAACACTCAAAATGGCGGCTGTAAAATGGTTCGAGCAGCTTGAAAAGCTGTTATAAAAAAACTGGCGGCTATACCACTCAAAATAACGGCTGTAGAATGGTTCCAGCAGCTTGTAGAGCTGTTATATAAAAGCTGGCGGCTATAACACTCAAAATGGCGGCTGTAAAATGGTTCGAGCAGCTTGAAAAGCTGTTATATAAAAGCTGGCGGCTATAACACTCAAAATAACGGCTGTAGAATGGGTCCAGCAGCTTGTAGAGCTGTTATATAAGAGCTGGCGTCCAAAACACTTAAAATAACGGCTGTAGAATGGTTCCAGCAGCTTGTAGAGCTGTTATATAAGAGCTGGCGTCCAAAACACTCAAAATAACGGCTGTAGAATGGTTCCATCAGCTTGTAGAGCTGTTATATAAAAGCTGGCGGCTATAACACTCAAAATAACGGCTGTAAAATGGTTCCAGCAGCTTGTAGAGCTTTTATATAAAAGCTGGCGGCTATAACACTCAAAATAATGGCTGTAGAATGGTTCCAGCAGCTTGTAGAGCTGTTATATAAGAGCTGGCGTCCAAAACACTCAAAATAACGGCTGTAGAATGGTTCCAGCAGCTTGTAAAGCTGTTATATAAAAGCTGGCGGCTAAAACACTCAAAATAGCGGCTGTAAAATGGTTTTAGCAGCTTGTAGAGCTGTTATATAAAAGCTGGCGGCTATAACACTCAAAATAACGGCTGTAAAATGGTTCCAGCAGCTTGTAGAGCTTTTATATAAAAGCTGGCGGCTATAACACTCGAAATAACGGCTGTAGAATGGTTTCAGCAGCTTGTATAGCTGTTATATAAAAGCTGGCGGCTATAACACTCAAAATGGCGGCTGTAGAATGGTTCCAGCAGCTTGTGGACCTGTTATATAAAAGCTTGCGGCTATAACACTCAAAATAATGGCTGTAGAATGGTTCCAGCAGCTTGTAGAGCTGTTATATAAAAGCTGGCTGCTTTAACACTCAAAATAACGGCTGTAAAATGGTTCCAGCAGCTTGTAAAGCTTTTATATAAAAGCTGGCGGCTGTAACACTCGAAATAACGGCTGTAGAATGGTTCCAGCAGCTTGTATAGCTGTTATATAAAAGCTGGCGGCTATAACACTCAAAATGGCGGCTGTAGAATGGTTCCAGCAGCTTGTAGAGCTGTTATATAAAAGCTGGCGGCTATAACACTCAAAATAATGGCTGTAGAATGGTTCCAGCAGCTTGTAGAGCTGTTATATAAAAGCTGGCTGCTTTAACACTCAAAATAATGGCTGTAGAATGGTTCCAGCAGCTTGTAGAGCTGTTATATAAGAGCTGGCGTCAAAAACACTCAAAATAACGGCTGTAGAATGGTTCCAGCAGCTTGTAAAGCTGTTATATAAAAGCTGGCGGCTAAAACACTCAAAATAGCGGCTGTAAAATGGTTTTAGCAGCTTGTATAGATGTTATATAAGAGCTGGCAGCTATAACACTCAAAATAACGGCTGTAAAATGGTTCCAGCAGCTTGTATAGCTGTTATATAAAAGCTGGCGGCTATAACACTCAAAATGGCGGCTGTAGAATGGTTCCAGCAGCTTGTGGACCTGTTATATAAAAGCTTGCGGCTATAACACTCAAAATAATGGCTGTAGAATGGTTCCAGCAGCTTGTAGAGCTGTTATATAAAAGCTGGCTGCTTTAACACTCAAAATAACGGCTGTAAAATGGTTCCAGCAGCTTGTAAAGCTTTTATATAAAAGCTGGCGGCTGTAACACTCGAAATAACGGCTGTAGAATGGTTCCAGCAGCTTGTATAGCTGTTATATAAGAGCTGGCGTCCAAAACACTCAAAATAACGGCTGTAGAATGGTTCCATCAGCTTGTAGAGCTGTTATATAAAAGCTGGCGGCTATAACACTCAAAATAACGGCTGTAAAATGGTTCCAGCAGCTTGTAGAGCTTTTATATAAAAGCTGGCGGCTATAACACTCAAAATAATGGCTGTAGAATGGTTCCAGCAGCTTGTAGAGCTGTTATATAAGAGCTGGCGTCAAAAACACTCAAAATAACGGCTGTAGAATGGTTCCAGCAGCTTGTAGAGCTTTTATATAAAAGCTGGCGGCTATAACACTCAAAATAATGGCTGTAGAATGGTTCCAGCAGCTTGTAGAGCTGTTATATAAAAGCTGGCTGCTTTAACACTCAAAATAACGGCTGTAAAATGGTTCCAGCAGCTTGTAAAGCTTTTATATAAAAGCTGGCGGCTGTAACACTCGAAATAACGGCTGTAGAATGGTTCCAGCAGCTTGTAGAGCTGTTATATAAGAGCTGGCGTCAAAAACACTCAAAATAACGGCTGTAGAATGGTTCCAGCAGCTTGTAGAGCTTTTATATAAAAGCTGGCAGCTATAACACACAAAATAATGGCTGTGGAATGGTTCCAGCAGCTTGTAGAGCTGTTATATAAAAGCTGGCGGCTATAACACTCAAAATAACGGCTGTAAAATGGTTCCAGCAGCTTGTAGAGCTTTTATATAAAAGCTGGCGGCTATAACACTCGAAATAACGGCTGTAGAATGGTTTCAGCAGCTTGTATAGCTGTTATATAAAAGCTGGCGGCTATAACACTCAAAATGGCGGCTGTAGAATGGTTCCAGCAGCTTGTGGACCTGTTATATAAAAGCTGGCGGCTAAAACACTCAAAATAGCGGCTGTAAAATGGTTTTAGCAGCTTGTATAGATGTTACATAAGAGCTGGCAGCTATAACACTCAAAATAACGGTTGTAGAATGGTTCCAGCAGCTTGTAGAGCTGTTATATAAGAGCTGGCGGCTATAACACTCGAAATAACGGCTGTAGAATGGTTCCAGCAGCTTGTATAGCTGTTATATAAAAGCTGGCAGCTATAACACACAAAATAATGGCTGTGGAATGGTTCCAGCAGCTTGTAGAGCTGTTATATAAAAGCTGGCGGCTATAACACTCAAAATAACGGCTGTAAAATGGTTCCAGCAGCTTGTAGAGCTTTTATATAAAAGCTGGCGGCTATAACACTCGAAATAACGGCTGTAGAATGGTTTCAGCAGCTTGTATAGCTGTTATATAAAAGCTGGCGGCTATAACACTCAAAATGGCGGCTGTAGAATGGTTCCAGCAGCTTGTGGACCTGTTATATAAAAGCTTGCGGCTATAACACTCAAAATAATGGCTGTAGAATGGTTCCAGCAGCTTGTAGAGCTGTTATATAAAAGCTGGCTGATTTAACACTCAAAATAACGGCTGTAAAATGGTTCCAGCAGCTTGTAAAGCTTTTATATAAAAGCTGGCGGCTGTAACACTCGAAATAACGGCTGTAGAATGGTTCCAGCAGCTTGTATAGCTGTTATATAAAAGCTGGCGGCTATAACACTCAAAATGGCGGCTGTAGAATGGTTCCAGCAGCTTGTAGAGCTGTTATATAAAAGCTGGCGGCTATAACACTCAAAATAATGGCTGTAGAATGGTTCCAGCAGCTTGTAGAGCTGTTATATAAAAGCTGGCTGCTTTAACACTCAAAATAACGGCTGTAGAATGGTTCCAGCAGCTTGTAGAGCTGTTATATAAAAGCTGGCGGCTATAACACTCAAAATAATGGCTGTAGAATGGTTCCAGCAGCTTGTAGAGCTGTTATATAAAAGCTGGCTGCTTTAACACTCAAAATAACGGCTGTAGAATGGTTCCAGCAGCTTGCAGAGCTGTTATATAAGAGCTGGCGTCCAAAACACTCAAAATAACGGCTGTAGAATGGTTCCAGCAGCTTGTAAAGCTGTTATATAAAAGCTGGCGGCTATAACACTCAAAATAACGGCTGTAAAATGGTTCCAGCAGTTTGTATAGCTGTTATATAAAAACTGGCGGCTATAACACTCAAAATAACGATTGTAGAATGGTTCCAGCAGCTTGTAGAGCTGTTATATAAAAGCTGGCGGCTATAACACTCAAAATGGCTGTAGAATAGTTCCAGCAGCTTGTAGAGCTGTTATATAAGAGCTGGCGTCCAAAACACTCAAAATAACGGCTGTAAAATGGTTCCAGCAGCTTGTAGAGCTGTTATATAAGAGCTGGCGGCTATAACACTCAAAATAACGGCTGTAGAATGGTTCCAGCAGCTTGTAAAGCTGTTATATAAAAGCTGGCGGCTATAACACTCAAAATAACGGCTGTAAAATGGTTCCAGCAGTTTGTAGAGCTTTTATATAAGAGCTGGCGGCTATAACACTCAAAATGGCGACTGTAAAATGGTTCGAGCAGCTTGAAAAGCTGTTATATAAAAGCTGGCGGCTTTAACACTCAAAATAACGGCTGTAGAATGGTTCCAGCAGCTTGTAGAGCTGTTATATAAAAGCTGGCGGCTATAACACTCAAAATAATGGCTGTAGAATGGTTCCAGCAGCTTGTAGAGCTGTTATATAAAAGCTGGCTGCTTTAACACTCAAAATAACGGCTGTAAAATGGTTCCAGCAGCTTGTAAAGCTTTTATATAAAAGCTGGCGGCTGTAACACTCGAAATAACGGCTGTAGAATGGTTCCAGCAGCTTGTATAGCTGTTATATAAAAGCTGGCGGCTATAACACTCAAAATGGCGGCTGTAGAATGGTTCCAGCAGCTTGTAGAGCTGTTATATAAAAGCTGGCGGCTATAACACTCAAAATAATGGCTGTAGAATGGTTCCAGCAGCTTGTAGAGCTGTTATATAAAAGCTGGCTGCTTTAACACTCAAAATAACGGCTGTAGAATGGTTCCAGCAGCTTGCAGAGCTGTTATATAAGAGCTGGCGTCCAAAACACTCAAAATAACGGCTGTAGAATGGTTCCAGCAGCTTGTAAAGCTGTTATATAAAAGCTGGCGGCTATAACACTCAAAATAACGGCTGTAAAATGGTTCCAGCAGTTTGTATAGCTGTTATATAAAAACTGGCGGCTATAACACTCAAAATAACGGCTGTAGAATGGTTCCAGCAGCTTGTAGAGCTGTTATATAAAAGCTGGCGGCTATAACACTCAAAATGGCTGTAGAATAGTTCCAGCAGCTTGTAGAGCTGTTATATAAGAGCTGGCGTCCAAAACACTCAAAATAACGGCTGTAAAATGGTTCCAGCAGCTTGTAGAGCTGTTATATAAGAGCTGGCGGCTATAACACTCAAAATAACGGCTGTAGAATGGTTCCAGCAGCTTGTAAAGCTGTTATATAAAAGCTGGCGGCTATAACACTCAAAATAACGGCTGTAAAATGGTTCCAGCAGTTTGTAGAGCTTTTATATAAGAGCTGGCGGCTATAACACTCAAAATGGCGACTGTAAAATGGTTCGAGCAGCTTGAAAAGCTGTTATATAAAAGCTGGCGGCTATAACACTCAAAATAACGGCTGTAGAATGGTTCCAGCAGCTTGTAGAGCTGTTATATAAAAGCTGGCGGCTATAACACTCAAAATAATGGCTGTAGAATGGTTCCAGCAGCTTGTAGAGCTGTTATATAAGAGCTGGCGTCCAAAACACTCAAAATAACGGCTGTAGAATGGTTCCAGCAGCTTGTAGAGCTGTTATATAAGAGCTGGCGGCTATAACACTCAAAATAACGGCTGTAGAATGGTTCCAGCAGCTTGTAGAGCTGTTATATAAGAGCTGGCGGCTATAACACTCGAAATAACGGCTGTAGAATGGTTCCAGCAGTTTGTATAGCTGTTATATAAAAACTGGCGGCTATAACACTCAAAATAACGGCTGTAGAATGGTTCCAGCAGTTTGTATAGCTGTTATATAAAAACTGGCGGCTATAACACTCGAAATAACGGCTGTAGAATGGTTCCAGCAGTTTGTATAGCTGTTATATAAAAACTGGCGGCTATAACACTCAAAATAACGGCTGTAGAATGGTTCCAGCAGCTTGTAGAGCTGTTATATAAAAGCTGGCGGCTATAACACTCAAAATAATGGCTGTAGAATGGTTCCAGCAGCTTGTAGAGCTGTTATATAAGAGCTGGCGTCCAAAACACTCAAAATAACGGCTGTAGAATGGTTCCAGCAGCTTGTAGAGCTGTTATATAAGAGCTGGCGACTATAACACTCGAAATAACGGCTTTAGAATGGTTCCAGCAGCTTGTATAGCTGTTATATAAAAGCTGGAGGCTATAACACTCAAAATGGCGGCTGTAGAATGGTTCCAGCAGCTTGTGGACCTGTTATATAAAAGCTGGCGGCTATAACACTCAAAATAATGGCTGTAGAATGGTTCCAGCAGCTTGTAGAGCTGTTATGTAAAAGCTGGCTGCTTTAACACTCAAAATAACGGCTGTAGAATGGTTCGAGCAACTTGTATAGCTGTTATATAAGAGCTGGCGGCTATAACACTCAAAATAACGGCTGTAGAATGGTTCCAGCAGCTTGTATAGCTGTTATATAAAAGCTGGCGGCTATAACACTCAAAATGGCGGCTGTAGAATGGTTCCAGCAGCTTGTAGAGCTGTTATATAAGAGCTGGCGACTATAACACTCGAAATAACGGCTTTAGAATGGTTCCAGCAGCTTGTATAGCTGTTATATAAAAGCTGGAGGCTATAACACTCAAAATGGCGGCTGTAGAATGGTTCCAGCAGCTTGTGGACCTGTTATATAAAAGCTGGCGGCTATAACACTCAAAATAATGGCTGTAGAATGGTTCCAGCAGCTTGTAGAGCTGTTATGTAAAAGCTGGCTGCTTTAACACTCAAAATAACGGCTGTAGAATGGTTCGAGCAACTTGTATAGCTGTTATATAAGAGCTGGCGGCTATAACACTCAAAATAACGGCTGTAGAATGGTTCCAGCAGCTTGTATAGCTGTTATATAAAAGCTGGCGGCTATAACACTCAAAATGGCGGCTGTAGAATGGTTCCAGCAGCTTGTAGAGCTGTTATATAAAAGCTGGCGGCTATAACACTCAAAATAACGGCTGTAGAATGGTTCCAGCAGCTTGTAGAGCTGTTATATAAAAGCTGGCGGCTATAACACTCAAAATAATGGCTGTAGAATGGTTCCAGCAGCTTGTAGAGCTGTTATATAAGAGCTGGCGTCCAAAACACTCAAAATAACGGCTGTAGAATGGTTCCAGCAGCTTGTAGAGCTGTTATATAAGAGCTGGCGGCTATAACACTCAAAATAACGGCTGTAGAATGGTTCCAGCAGCTTGTAGAGCTGTTATATAAGAGCTGGCGGCTATAACACTCGAAATAACGGCTGTAGAATGGTTCCAGCAGCTTGTATAGCTGTTATATAAAAGCTGGCGGCTATAACACTCAAAATGGCGGCTGTAGAATGGTTCCAGCAGCTTGTAGAGCTGTTATATAAGAGCTGGCGACTATAACACTCGAAATAACGGCTTTAGAATGGTTCCAGCAGCTTGTATAGCTGTTATATAAAAGCTGGAGGCTATAACACTCAAAATGGCGGCTGTAGAATGGTTCCAGCAGCTTGTGGACCTGTTATATAAAAGCTGGCGGCTATAACACTCAAAATAATGGCTGTAGAATGGTTCCAGCAGCTTGTAGAGCTGTTATGTAAAAGCTGGCTGCTTTAACACTCAAAATAACGGCTGTAGAATGGTTCGAGCAACTTGTATAGCTGTTATATAAGAGCTGGCGGCTATAACACTCAAAATAACGGCTGTAGAATGGTTCCAGCAGCTTGTATAGCTGTTATATAAAAGCTGGCGGCTATAACACTCAAAATGGCGGCTGTAGAATGGTTCCAGCAGCTTGTAGAGCTGTTATATAAAAGCTGGCGGCTATAACACTCAAAATAACGGCTGTAGAATGGTTCCAGCAGCTTGTAGAGCTGTTATATAAAAGCTGGCGGCTATAACACTCAAAATAATGGCTGTAGAATGGTTCCAGCAGCTTGTAGAGCTGTTATATAAGAGCTGGCGTCCAAAACACTCAAAATAACGGCTGTAGAATGGTTCCAGCAGCTTGTAGAGCTGTTATATAAGAGCTGGCGGCTATAACACTCAAAATAACGGCTGTAGAATGGTTCCAGCAGCTTGTAGAGCTGTTATATAAGAGCTGGCGGCTATAACACTCGAAATAACGGCTGTAGAATGGTTCCAGCAGCTTGTATAGCTGTTATATAAAAGCTGGCGGCTATAACACTCAAAATGGCGGCTGTAGAATGGTTCCAGCAGCTTGTAGAGCTGTTATATAAGAGCTGGCGACTATAACACTCGAAATAACGGCTTTAGAATGGTTCCAGCAGCTTGTATAGCTGTTATATAAAAGCTGGAGGCTATAACACTCAAAATGGCGGCTGTAGAATGGTTCCAGCAGCTTGTGGACCTGTTATATAAAAGCTGGCGGCTATAACACTCAAAATAATGGCTGTAGAATGGTTCCAGCAGCTTGTAGAGCTGTTATGTAAAAGCTGGCTGCTTTAACACTCAAAATAACGGCTGTAGAATGGTTCGAGCAACTTGTATAGCTGTTATATAAGAGCTGGCGGCTATAACACTCAAAATAACGGCTGTAGAATGGTTCCAGCAGCTTGTATAGCTGTTATATAAAAGCTGGCGGCTATAACACTCAAAATGGCGGCTGTAGAATGGTTCCAGCAGCTTGTAGAGCTGTTATATAAAAGCTGGCGGCTATAACACTCAAAATAACGGCTGTAGAATGGTTCCAGCAGCTTGTAGAGCTGTTATATAAAAGCTGGCGGCTATAACACTCAAAATAATGGCTGTAGAATGGTTCCAGCAGCTTGTAGAGCTGTTATATAAGAGCTGGCGTCCAAAACACTCAAAATAACGGCTGTAGAATGGTTCCAGCAGCTTGTAGAGCTGTTATATAAGAGCTGGCGGCTATAACACTCAAAATAACGGCTGTAGAATGGTTCCAGCAGCTTGTATAGCTGTTGTATAAGAGCTGGCGGCTATAACACTCAAAATAACGGCTGTAGAATGGTTCCAGCAGCTTATAGAGCTGTTATATAAAAGCTGGCGGCTATAACACTCAAAATAATGGCTGTAGAATAGGTCCAGCAGCTTGTACAGCTGTTATATAAAAGCTGGCTGCTATAACACTTAAAATAATGGCTGTAGAATGGTTCCAGCAGCTTGTAGAGCTGTTATATAAAAGCTGGCTGCTTTAACACTCGAAATAACGGCTGTAAAATGGTTCCAGCAGCTTGTAGAGCTTTTATATAAAAGCTGGCGGCTATAACACTCAAAATAACGGCTGTAGAATGGTTCCAGCAGCTTGTGTAGCTGTTGTATAAGAGCTGGCGGCTATAACACTCAAAATAACGGCTGTAGAATGGTTCCAGCAGCTTGTAGAGCTGTTACATAAAAGCTGGCGGCTATAACACTCAAAATGGCGGCTGTAAAATGGTTCGAGCAGCTTGTAGAGCTATTATATAAGAGCTGGCGTCCAAAACACTCAAAATAACGGCTGTAGAATGGTTCCAGCAGCTTATAGAGCTGTTATATAAGAGCTGGCGGCTATAACACTCAAAATAATGGCTGTAGAATAGGTCCAGCAGCTTGTACAGCTGTTATATAAAAGCTGGCTGCTATAACACTTAAAATAATGGCTGTAGAATGGTTCCAGCAGCTTGTAGAGCTGTTATATAAAAGCTGGCTGCTTTAACACTCGAAATAACGGCTGTAAAATGGTTCCAGCAGCTTGTAGAGCTGTTATATAAAAGCTGGCGGCTATAACACTCAAAATAACGGCTGTAGAATGGTTCCAGCAGCTTCTGTAGCTGTTGTATAAGAGCTGGCGGCTATAACACTCAAAATAACGGCTGTAGAATGGTTCCAGCAGCTTGTAGAGCTGTTACATAAAAGCTGGCGGCTATAACACTCAAAATGGCGGCTGTAAAATGGTTCGAGCAGCTTGTAGAGCTATTATATAAGAGCTGGCGTCCAAAACACTCAAAATAACGGCTGTAGAATGGTTCCAGCAGCTTGTAGAGATGTTATATAAAAGCTGGCGGCTATAACACTCAAAATAACGGCTGTAGAATGGTTCCAGCAGCTTGTAAAGCTGTTATATAAAAGCTGGCTGCTATAGCACTCAAAATAACGGCTGTAGAATGGTTCCAGCAGCTTGTAGAGCTGTTATATAAAAGATGGCGGCTATAACACTCAAAATCGCGGCTGTAAAATGGTTCGAGCAGCTTGAAAAGCTGTTATATAAAAGCTGGCGGCTATAACACTCAAAATAATGGCTGTAGAATGGTTCCATCAGCTGGTGGAGCTGTTATATAAAAGCTGGCGGCTATAACACTCAAAATAGCGGCTGTAAAATGGTTCGAGCAGCTTAAAAAGCTGTTATGTAAAAGCTGGCGGCTATAACACTCAAAATGGCGGCTGTAAAATGGTTCGAGCAGCTTGAAAAGCTGTTATATAAAAGCTGGCGGCTGTAACACTCAAAATAACGGCTGTAGAATGGTTCCAGCAGTTTGTAGAGCTGTTATATAAAAGCTGGCGTCTATAACACTCAAAATGGCGGCTGTAAAATGGTTCGAGCAGCTTGAAAAGCTGTTATATAAAAGCTGGCGGCTATACCACTCAAAATAACGGCTGTAGAATGGTTCCAGCAGCTTGTAGAGCTGTTATATAAAAGCTGGCGGCTATAACACTCAAAATGGCGGCTGTAAAATGGTTCGAGCAGCTTGAAAAGCTGTTATATAAAAGCTGGCGGCTATAACACTCAAAATAACGGCTGTAGAATGGGTCCAGCAGCTTGTAGAGCTGTTATATAAGAGCTGGCGTCCAAAACACTTAAAATAACGGCTGTAGAATGGTTCCAGCAGCTTGTAGAGCTGTTATATAAGAGCTGGCGTCCAAAACACTCAAAATAACGGCTGTAGAATGGTTCCATCAGCTTGTAGAGCTGTTATATAAAAGCTGGCGGCTATAACACTCAAAATAACGGCTGTAAAATGGTTCCAGCAGCTTGTAGAGCTTTTATATAAAAGCTGGCGGCTATAACACTCAAAATGGCGGCTGTAAAATGGTTCGAGCAGCTTGAAAAGCTGTTATATAAAAGCTGGCGGCTGTAACACTCAAAATAACGGCTGTAGAATGGTTCCAGCAGTTTGTAGAGCTGTTATATAAAAGCTGGCGTCTATAACACTCAAAATGGCGGCTGTAAAATGGTTCGAGCAGCTTGAAAAGCTGTTATATAAAAGCTGGCGGCTATACCACTCAAAATAACGGCTGTAGAATGGTTCCAGCAGCTTGTAGAGCTGTTATATAAAAGCTGGCGGCTATAACACTCAAAATGGCGGCTGTAAAATGGTTCGAGCAGCTTGAAAAGCTGTTATATAAAAGCTGGCGGCTATAACACTCAAAATAACGGCTGTAGAATGGGTCCAGCAGCTTGTAGAGCTGTTATATAAGAGCTGGCGTCCAAAACACTTAAAATAACGGCTGTAGAATGGTTCGAGCAGCTTGTAGAGCTGTTATATAAGAGCTGGCTTCCAAAACACTCAAAATAACGGCTGTAGAATGGTTCCAGCAGCTTGTAAAGCTGTTATATAAAAGCTGGCGGCTAAAACACTCAAAATAGCGGCTGTAAAATGGTTTTAGCAGCTTGTAGAGCTGTTATATAAAAGCTGGCGGCTATAACACTCAAAATAACGGCTGTAAAATGGTTCCAGCAGCTTGTAGAGCTTTTATATAAAAGCTGGCGGCTATAACACTCGAAATAACGGCTGTAGAATGGTTTCAGCAGCTTGTATAGCTGTTATATAAAAGCTGGCGGCTATAACACTCAAAATGGCGGCTGTAGAATGGTTCCAGCAGCTTGTGGACCTGTTATATAAAAGCTTGCGGCTATAACACTCAAAATAATGGCTGTAGAATGGTTCCAGCAGCTTGTAGAGCTGTTATATAAAAGCTGGCTGCTTTAACACTCAAAATAACGGCTGTAAAATGGTTCCAGCAGCTTGTAAAGCTTTTATATAAAAGCTGGCGGCTGTAACACTCGAAATAACGGCTGTAGAATGGTTCCAGCAGCTTGTATAGCTGTTATATAAAAGCTGGCGGCTATAACACTCAAAATGGCGGCTGTAGAATGGTTCCAGCAGCTTGTAGAGCTGTTATATAAAAGCTGGCGGCTATAACACTCAAAATAATGGCTGTAGAATGGTTCCAGCAGCTTGTAGAGCTGTTATATAAAAGCTGGCTGCTTTAACACTCAAAATAACGGCTGTAGAATGGTTCCAGCAGCTTGTAGAGCTGTTATATAAAAGCTGGCGGCTATAACACTCAAAATAATGGCTGTAGAATGGTTCCAGCAGCTTGTAGAGCTGGTGTATAAAAGCTGGCTGCTTTAACACTCAAAATAACGGCTGTAGAATGGTTCCAGCAGCTTGCAGAGCTGTTATATAAGAGCTGGCGTCCAAAACACTCAAAATAACGGCTGTAGAATGGTTCCAGCAGCTTGTAAAGCTGTTATATAAAAGCTGGCGGCTATAACACTCAAAATAACGGCTGTAAAATGGTTCCAGCAGTTTGTATAGCTGTTATATAAAAGCTGGCGGCTATAACACTCAAAATAACGGCTGTAGATTGGTTCCAGCAGCTTGTAGAGCTGTTATATAAAAGCTGGCGGCTATAACACTCAAAATAATGGCTGTAGAATGGTTCCAGCAGCTTGTAGAGCTGTTATATAAGAGCTGGCGTCCAAAACACTCAAAATAACGGCTGTAGAATGGTTCCAGCAGCTTGTAGAGCTGTTATATAAGAGCTGGCGGCTATAACACTCAAAATAACGGCTGTAGAATGGTTCCAGCAGCTTGTAAAGCTGTTATATAAAAGCTGGCGGCTATAACACTCAAAATAACGGCTGTAAAATGGTTCCAGCAGTTTGTAAAGCTTTTATATAAGAGCTGGCGGCTATAACACTCAAAATGGCGACTGTAAAATGGTTCGAGCAGCTTGAAAAGCTGTTATATAAAAGCTGGCGGCTATAACACTCAAAATAACGGCTGTAGAATGGTTCCAGCAGCTTGTAGAGCTGTTATATAAAAGCTGGCGTCCAAAACACTTAAAATAACGGCTGTAGAATGGTTCGAGCAACTTGTATAGCTGTTATATAAAAGCTGGCGGCTATAACACTCAAAATAACGGCTGTAGAATGGTTCCAGCAGCTTGTAGAGCTGTTATATAAGAGCTGGCGGCTATAACACTCGAAATAACGGCTGCAGAATGGTTCCAGCAGCTTGTATAGCTGTTATATAAAAGCTGGCAGCTATAACACACAAAATAATGGCTGTGGAATGGTTCCAGCAGCTTGTAGAGCTGTTGTATAAGAGCTGGCGGCTATAACACTCAAAATAACGGCTGTAGAATGGTTCCAGCAGCTTGTATAGCTGTTGTATAAGAGCTGGCGGCTATAACACTCAAAATAACGGCTGTAGAATGGTTCCAGCAGCTTGTAGAGCTGTTATATAAAAGATGGCGGCTATAACACTCAAAATCGCGGCTGTAAAATGGTTCGAGCAGCTTGAAAAGCTGTTATATAAAAGCTGGCGGCTATAACACTCAAAATAATGGCTGTAGAATGGTTCCATCAGCTGGTGGAGCTGTTATATAAAAGCTGGCGGCTATAACACTCAAAATAGCGGCTGTAAAATGGTTCGAGCAGCTTAAAAAGCTGTTATGTAAAAGCTGGCGGCTATAACACTCAAAATGGCGGCTGTAAAATGGTTCGAGCAGCTTGAAAAGCTGTTATATAAAAGCTGGCGGCTGTAACACTCAAAATAACGGCTGTAGAATGGTTCCAGCAGTTTGTAGAGCTGTTATATAAAAGCTGGCGTCTATAACACTCAAAATGGCGGCTGTAAAATGGTTCGAGCAGTTTGAAAAGCTGTTATATAAAAGCTGGCGGCTATACCACTCAAAATAACGGCTGTAGAATGGTTCCAGCAGCTTGTAGAGCTGTTATATAAAAGCTGGCGGCTATAACACTCAAAATGGCGGCTGTAAAATGGTTCGAGCAGCTTGAAAAGCTGTTATATAAAAGCTGGCGGCTATAACACTCAAAATAACGGCTGTAGAATGGGTCCAGCAGCTTGTTATATAAGAGCTGGCGTCCAAAACACTCAAAATAACGGCTGTAGAATGGTTCCAGCAGCTTGTAAAGCTGTTATATAAAAGCTGGCGGCTAAAACACTCAAAATAGCGGCTGTAAAATGGTTTTAGCAGCTTGTATAGATGTTATATAAAAGCTGGCAGCTATAACACTCAAAATAACGGTTGTAGAATGGTTCCAGCAGCTTGTAGAGCTGTTATATAAGAGCTGGCGGCTATAACACTCGAAATAACGGCTGTAGAATGGTTCCAGCAGCTTGTATAGCTGTTATATAAAAGCTGGCAGCTATAACACACAAAATAATGGCTGTGGAATGGTTCCAGCAGCTTGTAGAGCTGTTATATAAAAGCTGGCGGCTATAACACTCAAAATAACGGCTGTAAAATGGTTCCAGCAGCTTGTAGAGCTTTTATATAAAAGCTGGCGGCTATAACACTCGAAATAACGGCTGTAGAATGGTTTCAGCAGCTTGTATAGCTGTTATATAAAAGCTGGCGGCTATAACACTCAAAATGGCGGCTGTAGAATGGTTCCAGCAGCTTGTGGACCTGTTATATAAAAGCTTGCGGCTATAACACTCAAAATAATGGCTGTAGAATGGTTCCAGCAGCTTGTAGAGCTGTTATATAAAAGCTGGCTGCTTTAACACTCAAAATAACGGCTGTAAAATGGTTCCAGCAGCTTGTAAAGCTTTTATATAAAAGCTGGCGGCTGTAACACTCGAAATAACGGCTGTAGAATGGTTCCAGCAGCTTGTATAGCTGTTATATAAAAGCTGGCGGCTATAACACTCAAAATGGCGGCTGTAGAATGGTTCCAGCAGCTTGTAGAGCTGTTATATAAAAGCTGGCGGCTATAACACTCAAAATAATGGCTGTAGAATGGTTCCAGCAGCTTGTAGAGCTGTTATATAAAAGCTGGCTGCTTTAACACTCAAAATAACGGCTGTAGAATGGTTCCAGCAGCTTGTAGAGCTGTTATATAAAAGCTGGCGGCTATAACACTCAAAATAATGGCTGTAGAATGGTTCCAGCAGCTTGTAGAGCTGGTGTATAAAAGCTGGCTGCTTTAACACTCAAAATAACGGCTGTAGAATGGTTCCAGCAGCTTGCAGAGCTGTTATATAAGAGCTGGCGTCCAAAACAATCAAAATAACGGCTGTAGAATGGTTCCAGCAGCTTGTAAAGCTGTTATATAAAAGCTGGCGGCTATAACACTCAAAATAACGGCTGTAAAATGGTTCCAGCAGTTTGTATAGCTGTTATATAAAAGCTGGCGGCTATAACACTCAAAATAACGGCTGTAGAATGGTTCCAGCAGCTTGTAGAGCTGTTATATAAAAGCTGGCGGCTATAACACTCAAAATAATGGCTGTAGAATGGTTCCAGCAGCTTGTAGAGCTGTTATATAAGAGCTGGCGTCCAAAACACTCAAAATAACGGCTGTAGAATGGTTCCAGCAGCTTGTAGAGCTGTTATATAAGAGCTGGCGGCTATAACACTCAAAATAACGGCTGTAGAATGGTTCCAGCAGCTTGTAAAGCTGTTATATAAAAGCTGGCGGCTATAACACTCAAAATAACGGCTGTAAAATGGTTCCAGCAGTTTGTAGAGCTTTTATATAAGAGCTGGCGGCTATAACACTCAAAATGGCGACTGTAAAATGGTTCGAGCAGCTTGAAAAGCTGTTATATAAAAGCTGGCGGCTATAACACTCAAAATAACGGCTGTAGAATGGTTCCAGCAGCTTGTAGAGCTGTTATATAAAAGCTGGCGTCCAAAACACTTAAAATAACGGCTGTAGAATGGTTCGAGCAACTTGTATAGCTGTTATATAAAAGCTGGCGGCTATAACACTCAAAATAACGGCTGTAGAATGGTTCCAGCAGCTTGTAGAGCTGTTATATAAGAGCTGGCGGCTATAACACTCGAAATAACGGCTGCAGAATGGTTCCAGCAGCTTGTATAGCTGTTATATAAAAGCTGGCAGCTATAACACACAAAATAATGGCTGTGGAATGGTTCCAGCAGCTTGTAGAGCTGTTATATAAAAGCTGGCGGCTATAACACTCAAAATAACGGCTGTAAAATGGTTCCAGCAGCTTGTGGAGCTTTTATATAAAAGCTGGCGGCTACAACACTCGAAATAACGGCTGTATAATGGTTCCAGCAGCTTGTATAGCTGTTATATAAAAGCTGGCGGCTATAACACTCAAAATAACGGCTGTAGAATGGTTCCAGCAGCTTGTGGACCTGTTATATAAAAGCTGGCGGCTATAACACTCAAAATAATGGCTGTAGAATGGTTCCAGCAGCTTGTAGAGCTGTTATATAAAAGCTGGCTGCTTTAACACTCAAAATAACGGCTGTAAAATGGTTCCAGCAGCTTGTAGAGCTGTTATATAAAAGCTGGCGGCTATAACACTCGAAATAATGGCTGTAGAATGGTTCCAGCAGCTTGTAGAGCTGTTATATAAGAGCTGGCGTCCAAAACACTCAAAATAACGGCTGTAGAATGGTTCCAGCAGCTTGTAGAGCTGTTATATAAGAGCTGGCGGCTATAACACTCAAAATAACGGCTGTAGAATGGTTCCAGCAGCTTGTATAGCTGTTGTATAAGAGCTGGCGGCTATAACACTCAAAATAACGGCTGTAGAATGGTTCCAGCAGCTTGTAGAGCTGTTATATAAAAGATGGCGGCTATAACACTCAAAATCGCGGCTGTAAAATGGTTCGAGCAGCTTGAAAAGCTGTTATATAAAAGCTGGCGGCTATAACACTCAAAATAATAGCTGTAGAATGGTTCCATCAGCTGGTGGAGCTGTTATATAAAAGCTGGCGGCTATAACACTCAAAATAGCGGCTGTAAAATGGTTCGAGCAGCTTAAAAAGCTGTTATGTAAAAGCTGGCGGCTATAACACTCAAAATGGCGGCTGTAAAATGGTTCGAGCAGCTTGAAAAGCTGTTATATAAAAGCTGGCGGCTGTAACACTCAAAATAACGGCTGTAGAATGGTTCCAGCAGTTTGTAGAGCTGTTATATAAAAGCTGGCGTCTATAACACTCAAAATGGCGGCTGTAAAATGGTTCGAGCAGTTTGAAAAGCTGTTATATAAAAGCTGGCGGCTATACCACTCAAAATAACGGCTGTAGAATGGTTCCAGCAGCTTGTAGAGCTGTTATATAAAAGCTGGCGGCTATAACACTCAAAATGGCGGCTGTAAAATGGTTCGAGCAGCTTGAAAAGCTGTTATATAAAAGCTGGCGGCTATAACACTCAAAATAACGGCTGTAGAATGGGTCCAGCAGCTTGTAGAGCTGTTATATAAGAGCTGGCGTCCAAAACACTTAAAATAACGGCTGTAGAATGGTTCCAGCAGCTTGTAGAGCTGTTATATAAGAGCTGGCGGCTATAACACTCAAAATAACGGCTGTAGAATGGTTCCATCAGCTTGTAGAGCTGTTATATAAAAGCTGGCGGCTATAACACTCAAAATAACGGCTGTAAAATGGTTCCAGCAGCTTGTAGAGCTTTTATATAAAAGCTGGCGGCTATAACACTCAAAATAATGGCTGTAGAATGGTTCCAGCAGCTTGTAGAGCTGTTATATAAGAGCTGGCGTCCAAAACTCTCAAAATAACGGCTGTAGAATGGTTCCAGCAGCTTGTAAAGCTGTTATATAAAAGCTGGCGGCTAAAACACTCAAAATAGCGGCTGTAAAATGGTTTTAGCAGCTTGTATAGATGTTATATAAGAGCTGGCAGCTATAACACTCAAAATAACGGTTGTAGAATGGTTCCAGCAGCTTGTAGAGCTGTTATATAAGAGCTGGCGGCTATAACACTCGAAATAACGGCTGTAGAATGGTTCCAGCAGCTTGTATAGCTGTTATATAAAAGCTGGCAGCTATAACACACAAAATAATGGCTGTGGAATGGTTCCAGCAGCTTGTAGAGCTGTTATATAAAAGCTGGCGGCTATAACACTCAAAATAACGGCTGTAAAATGGTTCCAGCAGCTTGTAGAGCTTTTATATAAAAGCTGGCGGCTATAACACTCGAAATAACGGCTGTAGAATGGTTTCAGCAGCTTGTATAGCTGTTATATAAAAGCTGGCGGCTATAACACTCAAAATGGCGGCTGTAGAATGGTTCCAGCAGCTTGTGGACCTGTTATATAAAAGCTTGCGGCTATAACACTCAAAATAATGGCTGTAGAATGGTTCCAGCAGCTTGTAGAGCTGTTATATAAAAGCTGGCTGCTTTAACACTCAAAATAACGGCTGTAAAATGGTTCCAGCAGCTTGTAAAGCTTTTATATAAAAGCTGGCGGCTGTAACACTCGAAATAACGGCTGTAGAATGGTTCCAGCAGCTTGTATAGCTGTTATATAAAAGCTGGCGGCTATAACACTCAAAATGGCGGCTGTAGAATGGTTCCAGCAGCTTGTAGAGCTGTTATATAAAAGCTGGCGGCTATAACACTCAAAATAATGGCTGTAGAATGGTTCCAGCAGCTTGTAGAGCTGTTATATAAAAGCTGGCTGCTTTAACACTCAAAATAACGGCTGTAGAATGGTTCCAGCAGCTTGTAGAGCTGTTATATAAAAGCTGGCGGCTATAACACTCAAAATAACGGCTGTAGAATGGTTCCAGCAGCTTGTAGAGCTGTTATATAAGAGCTGGCGTCCAAAACACTCAAAATAACGGCTGTAGAATGGTTCCAGCAGCTTGTAGAGCTGTTATATAAGAGCTGGCGGCTATAACACTCAAAATAACGGCTGTAGAATGGTTCCAGCAGCTTGTAAAGCTGTTATATAAAAGCTGGCGGCTATAACACTCAAAATAACGGCTGTAAAATGGTTCCAGCAGTTTGTAGAGCTTTTATATAAGAGCTGGCGGCTATAACACTCAAAATGGCGACTGTAAAATGGTTCGAGCAGCTTGAAAAGCTGTTATATAAAAGCTGGCGGCTATAACACTCAAAATAACGGCTGTAGAATGGTTCCAGCAGCTTGTAGAGCTGTTATATAAAAGCTGGCGTCCAAAACACTTAAAATAACGGCTGTAGAATGGTTCGAGCAACTTGTATAGCTGTTATATAAAAGCTGGCGGCTATAACACTCAAAATAACGGCTGTAGAATGGTTCCAGCAGCTTGTAGAGCTGTTATATAAGAGCTGGCGGCTATAACACTCGAAATAACGGCTGCAGAATGGTTCCAGCAGCTTGTATAGCTGTTATATAAAAGCTGGCAGCTATAACACACAAAATAATGGCTGTGGAATGGTTCCAGCAGCTTGTAGAGCTGTTATATAAAAGCTGGCGGCTATAACACTCAAAATAACGGCTGTAAAATGGTTCCAGCAGCTTGTGGAGCTTTTTATATAAAAGCTGGCGGCTACAACACTCGAAATAACGGCTGTATAATGGTTCCAGCAGCTTGTATAGCTGTTATATAAAAGCTGGCGGCTATAACACTCAAAATAACGGCTGTAGAATGGTTCCAGCAGCTTGTGGACCTGTTATATAAAAGCTGGCGGCTATAACACTCAAAATAATGGCTGTAGAATGGTTCCAGCAGCTTGTAGAGCTGTTATATAAAAGCTGGCTGCTTTAACACTCAAAATAACGGCTGTAAAATGGTTCCAGCAGCTTGTAGAGCTGTTATATAAAAGCTGGCGGCTATAACACTCGAAATAATGGCTGTAGAATGGTTCCAGCAGCTTGTAGAGCTGTTATATAAGAGCTGGCGTCCAAAACACTCAAAATAACGGCTGTAGAATGGTTCCAGCAGCTTGTAGAGCTGTTATATAAGAGCTGGCGGCTATAACACTCAAAATAACGGCTGTAGAATGGTTCCAGCAGCTTGTATAGCTGTTGTATAAGAGCTGGCGGCTATAACACTCAAAATAACGGCTGTAGAATGGTTCCAGCAGCTTGTAGAGCTGTTATATAAAAGATGGCGGCTATAACACTCAAAATCGCGGCTGTAAAATGGTTCGAGCAGCTTGAAAAGCTGTTATATAAAAGCTGGCGGCTATAACACTCAAAATAATAGCTGTAGAATGGTTCCATCAGCTGGTGGAGCTGTTATATAAAAGCTGGCGGCTATAACACTCAAAATAGCGGCTGTAAAATGGTTCGAGCAGCTTAAAAAGCTGTTATGTAAAAGCTGGCGGCTATAACACTCAAAATGGCGGCTGTAAAATGGTTCGAGCAGCTTGAAAAGCTGTTATATAAAAGCTGGCGGCTGTAACACTCAAAATAACGGCTGTAGAATGGTTCCAGCAGTTTGTAGAGCTGTTATATAAAAGCTGGCGTCTATAACACTCAAAATGGCGGCTGTAAAATGGTTCGAGCAGTTTGAAAAGCTGTTATATAAAAGCTGGCGGCTATACCACTCAAAATAACGGCTGTAGAATGGTTCCAGCAGCTTGTAGAGCTGTTATATAAAAGCTGGCGGCTATAACACTCAAAATGGCGGCTGTAAAATGGTTCGAGCAGCTTGAAAAGCTGTTATATAAAAGCTGGCGGCTATAACACTCAAAATAACGGCTGTAGAATGGGTCCAGCAGCTTGTAGAGCTGTTATATAAGAGCTGGCGTCCAAAACACTTAAAATAACGGCTGTAGAATGGTTCCAGCAGCTTGTAGAGCTGTTATATAAGAGCTGGCGGCTATAACACTCAAAATAACGGCTGTAGAATGGTTCCATCAGCTTGTAGAGCTGTTATATAAAAGCTGGCGGCTATAACACTCAAAATAACGGCTGTAAAATGGTTCCAGCAGCTTGTAGAGCTTTTATATAAAAGCTGGCGGCTATAACACTCAAAATAATGGCTGTAGAATGGTTCCAGCAGCTTGTAGAGCTGTTATATAAGAGCTGGCGTCCAAAACTCTCAAAATAACGGCTGTAGAATGGTTCCAGCAGCTTGTAAAGCTGTTATATAAAAGCTGGCGGCTAAAACACTCAAAATAGCGGCTGTAAAATGGTTTTAGCAGCTTGTATAGATGTTATATAAGAGCTGGCAGCTATAACACTCAAAATAACGGTTGTAGAATGGTTCCAGCAGCTTGTAGAGCTGTTATATAAGAGCTGGCGGCTATAACACTCGAAATAACGGCTGTAGAATGGTTCCAGCAGCTTGTATAGCTGTTATATAAAAGCTGGCAGCTATAACACACAAAATAATGGCTGTGGAATGGTTCCAGCAGCTTGTAGAGCTGTTATATAAAAGCTGGCGGCTATAACACTCAAAATAACGGCTGTAAAATGGTTCCAGCAGCTTGTAGAGCTTTTATATAAAAGCTGGCGGCTATAACACTCGAAATAACGGCTGTAGAATGGTTTCAGCAGCTTGTATAGCTGTTATATAAAAGCTGGCGGCTATAACACTCAAAATGGCGGCTGTAGAATGGTTCCAGCAGCTTGTGGACCTGTTATATAAAAGCTTGCGGCTATAACACTCAAAATAATGGCTGTAGAATGGTTCCAGCAGCTTGTAGAGCTGTTATATAAAAGCTGGCTGCTTTAACACTCAAAATAACGGCTGTAAAATGGTTCCAGCAGCTTGTAAAGCTTTTATATAAAAGCTGGCGGCTGTAACACTCGAAATAACGGCTGTAGAATGGTTCCAGCAGCTTGTATAGCTGTTATATAAAAGCTGGCGGCTATAACACTCAAAATGGCGGCTGTAGAATGGTTCCAGCAGCTTGTAGAGCTGTTATATAAAAGCTGGCGGCTATAACACTCAAAATAATGGCTGTAGAATGGTTCCAGCAGCTTGTAGAGCTGTTATATAAAAAGCTGGCTGCTTTAACACTCAAAATAACGGCTGTAGAATGGTTCCAGCAGCTTGTAGAGCTGTTATATAAAAGCTGGCGGCTATAACACTCAAAATAATGGCTGTAGAATGGTTCCAGCAGCTTGTAGAGCTGGTGTATAAAAGCTGGCTGCTTTAACACTCAAAATAACGGCTGTAGAATGGTTCCAGCAGCTTGCAGAGCTGTTATATAAGAGCTGGCGTCCAAAACACTCAAAATAACGGCTGTAGAATGGTTCCAGCAGCTTGTAAAGCTGTTATATAAAAGCTGGCGGCTATAACACTCAAAATAACGGCTGTAAAATGGTTCCAGCAGTTTGTATAGCTGTTATATAAAAACTGGCGGCTATAACACTCAAAATAACGGCTGTAGAATGGTTCCAGCAGCTTGTAGAGCTGTTATATAAAAGCTGGCGGCTATAACACTCAAAATAATGGCTGTAGAATGGTTCCAGCAGCTTGTAGAGCTGTTATATAAGAGCTGGCGTCCAAAACACTCAAAATAACGGCTGTAGAATGGTTCCAGCAGCTTGTAAAGCTGTTATATAAAAGCTGGCGGCTAAAACACTCAAAATAGCGGCTGTAAAATGGTTTTAGCAGCTTGTATAGATGTTATATAAGAGCTGGCAGCTATAACACTCAAAATAACGGTTGTAGAATGGTTCCAGCAGCTTGTAGAGCTGTTATATAAGAGCTGGCGGCTATAACACTCGAAATAACGGCTGTAGAATGGTTCCAGCAGCTTGTATAGCTGTTATATAAAAGCTGGCAGCTATAACACACAAAATAATGGCTGTGGAATGGTTCCAGCAGCTTGTAGAGCTGTTATATAAAAGCTGGCGGCTATAACACTCAAAATAACGGCTGTAAAATGGTTCCAGCAGCTTGTAGAGCTTTTATATAAAAGCTGGCGGCTATAACACTCGAAATAACGGCTGTAGAATGGTTTCAGCAGCTTGTATAGCTGTTATATAAAAGCTGGCGGCTATAACACTCAAAATGGCGGCTGTAGAATGGTTCCAGCAGCTTGTGGACCTGTTATATAAAAGCTTGCGGCTATAACACTCAAAATAATGGCTGTAGAATGGTTCCAGCAGCTTGTAGAGCTGTTATATAAAAGCTGGCTGCTTTAACACTCAAAATAACGGCTGTAAAATGGTTCCAGCAGCTTGTAAAGCTTTTATATAAAAGCTGGCGGCTGTAACACTCGAAATAACGGCTGTAGAATGGTTCCAGCAGCTTGTATAGCTGTTATATAAAAGCTGGCGGCTATAACACTCAAAATGGCGGCTGTAGAATGGTTCCAGCAGCTTGTAGAGCTGTTATATAAAAGCTGGCGGCTATAACACTCAAAATAATGGCTGTAGAATGGTTCCAGCAGCTTGTAGAGCTGTTATATAAAAGCTGGCTGCTTTAACACTCAAAATAACGGCTGTAGAATGGTTCCAGCAGCTTGTAGAGCTGTTATTTAAAAGCTGGCGGCTATAACACTCAAAATAATGGCTGTAGAATGGTTCCAGCAGCTTGTAGAGCTGGTGTATAAAAGCTGGCTGCTTTAACACTCAAAATAACGGCTGTAGAATGGTTCCAGCAGCTTGCAGAGCTGTTATATAAGAGCTGGCGTCCAAAACACTCAAAATAACGGCTGTAGAATGGTTCCAGCAGCTTGTAAAGCTGTTATATAAAAGCTGGCGGCTATAACACTCAAAATAACGGCTGTAAAATGGTTCCAGCAGTTTGTATAGCTGTTATATAAAAACTGGCGGCTATAACACTCAAAATAACGGCTGTAGAATGGTTCCAGCAGCTTGTAGAGCTGTTATATAAAAGCTGGCGGCTATAACACTCAAAATAATGGCTGTAGAATGGTTCCAGCAGCTTGTAGAGCTGTTATATAAGAGCTGGCGTCCAAAACACTCAAAATAACGGCTGTAGAATGGTTCCAGCAGCTTGTAGAGCTGTTATATAAGAGCTGGCGGCTATAACACTCAAAATAACGGCTGTAGAATGGTTCCAGCAGCTTGTAAAGCTGTTATATAAAAGCTGGCGGCTATAACACTCAAAATAACGGCTGTAAAATGGTTCCAGCAGTTTGTAGAGCTTTTATATAAGAGCTGGCGGCTATAACACTCAAAATGGCGACTGTAAAATGGTTCGAGCAGCTTGAAAAGCTGTTATATAAAAGCTGGCGGCTATAACACTCTAGAAAGCTATAACGGCTGTAGAATGGTTCCAGCAGCTTGTAGAGCTGTTATATAAAAGCTGGCGTCCAAAACACTTAAAATAACGGCTGTAGAATGGTTCGAGCAACTTGTATAGCTGTTATATAAAAGCTGGCGGCTATAACACTCAAAATAACGGCTGTAGAATGGTTCCAGCAGCTTGTAGAGCTGTTATATAAGAGCTGGCGGCTATAACACTCGAAATAACGGCTGCAGAATGGTTCCAGCAGCTTGTATAGCTGTTATATAAAAGCTGGCAGCTATAACACACAAAATAATGGCTGTGGAATGGTTCCAGCAGCTTGTAGAGCTGTTATATAAAAGCTGGCGGCTATAACACTCAAAATAACGGCTGTAAAATGGTTCCAGCAGCTTGTAGAGCTTTTATATAAAAGCTGGCGGCTACAACACTCGAAATAACGGCTGTATAATGGTTCCAGCAGCTTGTATAGCTGTTATATAAAAGCTGGCGGCTATAACACTCAAAATAACGGCTGTAGAATGGTTCCAGCAGCTTGTGGACCTGTTATATAAAAGCTGGCGGCTATAACACTCAAAATAATGGCTGTAGAATGGTTCCAGCAGCTTGTAGAGCTGTTATATAAAAGCTGGCGGCTATAACACTCGAAATAATGGCTGTAGAATGGTTCCAGCAGCTTGTAGAGCTGTTATATAAGAGCTGGCGTCCAAAACACTCAAAATAACGGCTGTAGAATGGTTCCAGCAGCTTGTAGAGCTGTTATATAAGAGCTGGCGGCTATAACACTCAAAATAACGGCTGTAGAATGGTTCCAGCAGCTTGTAAAGCTGTTATATAAAAGCTGGCGGCTATAACACTCAAAATAACGGCTGTAAAATGGTTCCAGCAGTTTGTAGAGCTTTTATATAAGAGCTGGCGGCTATAACACTCAAAATGGCGACTGTAAAATGGTTCGAGCAGCTTGAAAAGCTGTTATATAAAAGCTGGCGGCTATAACACTCAAAATAACGGCTGTAGAATGGTTCCAGCAGCTTGTAGAGCTGTTATATAAAAGCTGGCGTCCAAAACACTTAAAATAACGGCTGTAGAATGGTTCCAGCAGCTTGTATAGCTGTTATATAAGAGCTGGCGGCTATAACACTCAAAATAACGGCTGTAGAATGGTTCCAGCAGCTTGTAGAGCTGTTATATAAGAGCTGACGGCTATAACACTCGAAATAACGGCTGTAGAATGGTTCCAGCAGCTTGTATAGCTGTTATATAAAAGCTGGCAGCTATAACACACAAAATAATGGCTGTGGAATGGTTCCAGCAGCTTGTAAAGCTGTTATATAAAAGCTGGCGGCTATAACACTCAAAATAACGGCTGTAAAATGGTTCCAGCAGCTTGTAGAGCTTTTATATAAAAGCTGGCGGCTATAACACTCGAAATAACGGCTGTATAATGGTTCCAGCAGCTTGTATAGCTGTTATATAAAAGCTGGCGGCTATAACACTCAAAATTTCGGCTGTAGAATGGTTCCAGCAGCTTGTGGACCTGTTATATAAAAGCTGGCGGCTATAACACTCAAAATAATGGCTGTAGAATGGTTCCAGCAGCTTGTAGAGCTGTTATATAGAAGCTGGCTGCTTTAACACTCAAAATAACGGCTGTAAAATGGTTCCAGCAGCTTGTAGAGCTGTTATATAAAAGCTGGCGGCTGTAACACTCGAAATAACGGCTGTAGAATGGTTCCAGCAGCTTGTAGAGCTGTTATATAAAAGCTGGCTGCTTTAACACTCAAAATAACGGCTGTAAAATGGTTCCAGCAGCTTGTAGAGCTGTTATATAAAAGCTGGCGGCTATAACACTCGAAATAACGGCTGTAGAATGGTTCCAGCAGCTTGTATAGCTGTTTTATAAAAGCTGGCAGCTATAACACACAAAATAATGGCTGTGGAATGGTTCCAGCAGCTTGTAGAGCTGTTATATAAAAGCTGGCGGCTATAACACTCAAAATAACGGCTGTAAAATGGTTCCAGCAGCTTGTAGAGCTTTTATATAAAAGCTGGCGGCTATAACACTCGAAATAACGGCTGTAGAATGGTTCCAGCAGCTTGTATAGCTGTTATATAAAAGCTGGCGGCTATAACACTCAATATGGCGGCTGTAGAATGGTTCCAGCAGCTTGTGGACCTGTTATATAAAAGCTGGCGGCTATAACACTCAAAATAATGGCTGTAGAATGGTTCCAGCAGCTTGTAGAGCTGTTATATAAAAGCTGGCTGCTTTAACACTCAAAATAACGGCTGTAAAATGGTTCCAGCAGCTTGTAGAGCTGTTATATAAGAGCTGGCGGCTATAACACTCGAAATAACGGCTGTAGAATGGTTCCAGCAGCTTGTATAGCTGTTATATAAAAGCTGGCAGCTATAACACACAAAATAATGGCTGTGGAATGGTTCCATCAGCTTGCAGAGCTGTTATATAAAAGTTGGCGGCTATAACACTCAAAATAACGGCTGTAAAATGGTTCCAGCAGCTTGTAGAGCTTTTATATAAAAGCTGGCGGCTATAACACTCGAAATAACGGCTGTAGAATGGTTCCAGCAGCTTGTATAGCTGTTATATAAAAGCTGGCGGCTATAACACTCAAAATGGCGGCTGTAGAATGGTTCCAGCAGCTTGTGGACCTGTTATATAAAAGCTGGCGGCTATAACACTCAAAACAATGGCTCTAGAATGGTTCCAGCAGCTTGTAGAGCTGTTATATATAAGCTGGCTGCTTTAACACTTAAAATAACGGCTGTAAAATGGTTCCAGCAGCTTGTAGAGCTTTTATATAAAAGCTGGCGGCTGTAACACTCGAAATAACGGCTGTAGAATGGTTCCAGCAGCATGTATAGCTGTTATATAAAAGCTGGCGGCTATAACACTCAAAATGGCGGCTGTAGAATGGTTCCAGCAGCTTGTAGAGCTGTTATATAAAAGCTGGCGGCTATAACGCTCAAAATAATGGCTGTAGAATGGTTCCAGCAGCTTGTAGAGCTGTTATATAAAAGCTGGCTGCTTTAACACTCAAAATAACGGCTGTAGAATGGTTCCAGCAGCTTGTAGAGCTGTTATATAAAAGCTGGCGGCTATAACACTCAAAATGGCGACTGTAAAATGGTTCGAGCAGCTTGAAAAGCTGTTATATAAAAGCTGGCGGCTATAACACTCAAAATAACGGCTGTAGAATGGTTCCAGCAGCTTGTAGAGCTGTTATATAAGAGCCGGCGTCCAAAACACCGCTATAAGACTCAGAATAGCGGCTGTCTTATGGTTCTAGCAGCTTGTGTAGCTGTTATATCAAGAATGCCCGCTATAAGACTTAAAATGGCGACAGTAGAACAGTTCCAGCAGCTTCTATAGCTGTAATATAAAGGATGGCGTCTATAAGACTCAAAATGGCAGCAGTAGAACGGTTTCAGCAGCTTGTATAGCTGTTCTCTAAAGGATGGCGGCTATAACACTCAAAATAACGTCTGTAGAATGGTTCCAGCAGCTTGTAGAGCTGTTATATAAAAGCTGGCGGCTATAACACTTAAAATGGCGACTGTAAAATGGTTCGAGCAGCTTGAAAAGCTGTTATATAAAAACTGGCGGCTGTAACACTCAAAATAACGGCTGTAGAATGGTTCCAGCAGCTTGTAGAGCTGTTATACAAGAGCTGGCGTCCAAAACACTCAAAATAACGGCTGTAGAATGGTTCCAGCAGCTTGTAGAGCTTTTATATAAAAGCTGGCGGCTGTAACACTCGAAATAACGGCTGTAGAATGGTTCCAGCAGCTTGTATAGCTGTTATATAAAAGCTGGCGCCTATAACACTCAAAATGGCTGCTGTAGAATGGTTCCAGCAGCTTGTAGAGCTGTTATATAAAAGCTGGCGGCTATAACACTCAAAATAATGGCTGTAGAATGGTTCCAGCAGCTTGTAGAGCTGTTATATAAAAGCTGGCTGCTTTAACACTCAAAATAACGGCTGTAGAATGGTTCCAGCAGCTTGTAGAGCTGTTATATAAAAGCTGGCGGCTATAACACTCGAAATAACGGCTGTAGAATGGTTCCAGCAGTTTGTAGAGCTGTTATATAAAAGCTGGCGGCTATAACACTCAAAATAATGGCTGTAGAATGGTTCCAGCAGCTTGTAGAGCTGTTATATAAAAGCTGGCTGCTTTAACACTCAAAATAACGGCTGTAGAATGGTTCCAGCAGCTTGTAGAGCTGTTATATAAAAGCTGGCGGCTATAACACTCGAAGTAACGGCTGTAAAATGGTTTCAGCAGTTTGTAGAGCTGTTATATAAAAGCTGGCGGCTATAACACTGAAAATAACGGCTGTAGAATGGTTCCAGCAGCTTGTATAGCTGTTATATAAAAGCTGGCTGCTTTAACACTCGAAATAACGGCTGTAAAATGGTTCCAGCAGCTTGTATAGCTGTTATATAAAAGCTGGCGGCTATAACACTCAAAATAACGGCTGTAGAATGGTTCCAGCAGCTTGTATAGCTGTTGTATAAGAGCTGGCGGCTATAACACTCAAAATAACGGCTGTAGAATGGTTCCAGCAGCTTGTAGAGCTGTTATATAAAAGCTGGCGGCTATAACACTCAAAATGGCGGCTGTAAAATGGTTCCAGCAGCTTGTAGAGCTGTTATATAAGAGCTGGCGTCCAAAACACTCAAAATAACGGCTGTAGAATGGTTCCAGCAGCTTGTAGAGCTGTTATATAAAAGCTGGCGGCTATAACACTCAAAATAACGGCTGTAAAATGGTTCCAGCAGCTTGTAGAGCTGTTATATAAAAGCTGGCTGCTATAGCACTCAAAATAACGGCTGTAGAATGGTTCCAGCAGCTTGTAGAGCTGTTATATAAAAGATGGCGGCTATAACAGTCAAAATGGCGGCTGTAAAATGGTTCGAGCAGCTTGAAAAGCTGTTATATAAAAGCTGGCGGCTATAACACTCAAAATAACGGCTGTAGAATGGTTCCAGCAGCTTGTAGAGCTGTTATATAAAACCTGGCGGCTATAACACTCAAAATGGCGGCTGTAAAATGGTTCGAGCAGCTTGAAAAGCTGTTATATAAAAGCTGGCGGCTATAACACTCAAAATAATGGCTGTAGAATGGTTCCAGCAGCTTGTAGAGCTTTTGTATAAAAGCTGGCTGCTATAACACTCAAAATAACGGCTGTAAAATGGTTCCAGCAGCTTGTAGAGCTGTTATATAAAAGCTGGCGGCTATAACACTCAAAATAATGGCTGTAGAATGGTTCCAGCAGCTTGTAGAGCTGTTATATAAGAGCTGGCGTCCAAAACATTCAAAATAACGGCTGTAGAATTTTTCCAGCAGCTTGTAGAGCTATTATATAAGAGCTGGCGGCTATAAAACTCAAAATAACCGCTGTACAATGGTTCCAGCAGCTTGTAGAGCTGTTATATAAGAGCTGGCGGCTATAACACTCGAAATAACGGCTGTAGAATGGTTCCAGCAGCTTGTATAGCTGTTATATAAAAGCTGGCAGCTATAACACACAAAATAATGGCTGTGGAATGGTTCCAGCAGCTTGTAGAGCTGTTATATAAAAGCTGGCGGCTATAACACTCAAAATAACGGCTGTAAAATGGTTCCAGCAGCTTGTAGAGCTTTTATATAAAAGATGGCGGCTATAACACTCGAAATAACGGCTGTAGAATGGTTCCAGCAGCTTGTATAGCTGTTATATAAAAGCTGGCGGCTATAACACTAAAAATGGCGGCTGTAGAATGGTTCCAGCAGCTTGTGGACCTGTTATATAAAAGCTGGCGGCTATAACACTCAAAATAATGGCTGTAGAATGGTTCCAGCAGCTTGTAGAGCTGTTATATAAAAGCTGGCTGCTATAGCACTCAAAATAACGGCTGTAGAATGGTTCCAGCAGCTTGTAGAGCTTTTATATAAAAGCTGGCGGCTGTAACACTCGAAATAACGGCTGTAGAATGGTTCCAGCAGCTTGTATAGCTGTTATATAAAAGCTGGCGGCTATAACACTCAAAATAATGGCTGTAGAATGGTTCCAGCAGCTTGTAGAGCTGTTATATAAAAGCTGGCTGCTTTAACACTCAAAATAACGGCTGTAGAATGGTTCCAGCAGCTTGTAGATGTTATATAAAAGCTGGCGGCTATAACGCTCGAAATAACGGCTGTAAAATGGTTTCAGCAGTTTGTAGAGCTGTTATATAAAAGCTGGCGGCTATAACACTGAAAATAACGGCTGTAGAATGGTTCCAGCAGCTTGTATAGCTGTTGTATAAGAGCTGGCGGCTGTAACACTCAAAATAACGGCTATAGAATGGTTCCAGCAGCTTATAGAGCTGTTATATAAAAGCTGGCGGCTATAACACTCAAAATAATGGCTGTAGAATAGGTCCAGCAGCTTGTAGAGCTGCTATATAAAAGCTGGCGGCTATAACACTCAAAATAATGGCTGTAGAATGGTTCCAGCAGCTTGTAGAGCTGTTATATAAAAGCTGGCTGCTTTAACACTCGAAATAACGGCTGTAAATTGGTTCCAGCAGCTTGTAGAGCTGTTATATAAAAGCTGGCGGCTATAACACTCAAAATAACGGCTGTAGAATGGTTCCAGCAGCTTGTATAGCTGTTGTATAAGAGCTGGCGGCTATAACACTCAAAATAACGGCTGTAGAATGGTTCCAGCAGCTTATAGAGCTGTTATATAAAAGCTGGCGGCTATAACACTCAAAATAATGGCTGTAGAATAGGTCCAGCAGCTTGTAGAGCTGTTATATAAAAGCTGGCGGCTATAACACTCAAAATAATGGCTGTAGAATGGTTCCAGCAGCTTGTAGAGCTGTTATATAAAAGCTGGCGGCTATAACACTCGAAGTAACGGCTGTAAAATGGTTTCAGCAGTTTGTAGAGCAGTTGTATAAAAGCTGGCGGCTATAACACTCAAAATGGCGGCTGTAAAATGGTTCGAGCAGCTTGTAGAGCTGTTATTTAAGAGCTGGCGTCCAAAACACTCAAAATAACGGCTGTAGAATGGTTCCAGCAGCTTGTAGAGCTGTTGTATAAAAGCTGGCGGCTATAACACTCAAAATGGCGACTGTAAAATGGTTCCAGCAGCTTGTAGAGCTGTTATATAAAAGCTGGCGGCTATAACACTCGAAATAACGGCTGTAAAATGGTTCCAGCAGTTTGTAGAGCTGTTATATAAAAGCTGGCGGCTATAACACTCAAAATAACGGCTGTAGAATGGTTCCAGCAGCTTATAGAGCTGTTATATAAAAGCTGGCGGCTATAACACTCAAAATAATGGCTGTAGAATAGGTCCAGCAGCTTGTAGAGCTGTTATATAAAATCTGGCGGCTATAACACTCAAAATAATGGCTGTAGAATGGTTCCAGCAGCTTGTAGAGCTGTTATATAAAAGCTGGCTGCTTTAACACTCAAAATAACGGCTGTAGAATGGTTCCAGCAGCTTGTAGAGCTGTTATATAAAAGCTGGCGGCTATAACACTCGAAGTAACGGCTGTAAAATGGTTTCAGCAGTTTGTAGAGCAGTTGTATAAGAGCTGGCGGCTATAACACTCAAAATAACGGCTAAAGAATGGTACCAGCAGCTTGTAGAGCTGTTATATAAAAGCTGGCGGCTATAACACTCAAAATGGCGGCTCTAAAATGGTTCGAGCAGCTTGTAGAGCTGTTATATAAGAGCTGGCGTCCAAAACACTCAAAATAACGGCTGTAGAATGGTTCCAGCAGCTTGTAGAGCTGTTATATAAAAGCTGGCGGCTATAACACTCAAAATAACGGCTGTAAAATGGTTCCAGCAGCTTGAAAAGCTGTTATATAAAAGCTGGCGGCTATAACACTCAAAATAACGGCTGTAGAATGGTTCCATCAGCTTGTAGAGCTGTTATATAAGAGCTGGCGTCCAAAACACTCAAAATAACGGCTGTAGAATGGTTCCAGCAGCTTGTAAAGCTGTTATATAAAAGCTGGCGGCTATAACACTCAAAATGGCGACTGTAAAATGGTTCCAGCAGCTTGTAGAGCTGTTATATAAAAGCTGGCGGCTATAACACTCGAAATAACGGCTGTAAAATGGTTCCAGCAGTTTGTAGAGCTGTTATATAAAAGCTGGCGGCTATAACACTCAAAATAACGGCTGTAGAATGGTTCCAGCAGCTTGTGTAGCTGTTGTATAAGAGCTGGCGGCTATAACACTCAAAATAACGGCTGTAGAATGGTTCCAGCAGCTTATAGAGCTGTTATATAAAAGCTGGCGGCTATAACACTCAAAATAATGGCTGTAGAATAGGTCCAGCAGCTTGTAGAGCTGTTATATAAAATCTGGCGGCTATAACACTCAAAATAATGGCTGTAGAATGGTTCCAGCAGCTTGTAGAGCTGTTATATAAAAGCTGGCTGCTTTAACACTCAAAATAACGGCTGTAGAATGGTTCCAGCAGCTTGTAGAGCTGTTATATAAAAGCTGGCGGCTATAACACTCAAAATGGCGGCTGTAAAATGGTTCGAGCAGCTTGTAGAGCTGTTATTTAAGAGCTGGCGTCCAAAACACTCAAAATAACGGCTGTAGAATGGTTCCAGCAGCTTGTAGAGCTGTTGTATAAGAGCTGGCGGCTATAACACTCAAAATAACGGCTGTAAAATGGTTCCAGCAGCTTGAAAAGCTGTTATATAAAAGCTGGCGGCTATAACTCTCAAAATAACGGCTGTAGAATGGTTCCATCAGCTTGTAGAGCTGTTATATAAGAGCTGGCGTCCAAAACACTCAAAATAACGGCTGTAGAATGGTTCCAGCAGCTTGTAAAGCTGTTATATAAAAGCTGGCGGCTATAACACTCAAAATGGCGACTGTAAAATGGTTCCAGCAGCTTGTAGAGCTGTTATATAAGAGCTGACGGCTATAACACTCAAAATAACGGCTGTAGAATGGTTCCAGCAGCTTGTAGAGCTGTTATATAAAAGCTGGCGGCTATAACACTCAAAATAATGGCTGTAGAATAGGTCCAGCAGCTTGTAGAGCTGTTATATAAAAGCTGGCGGCTATAACACTCAAAATAATGGCTGTAGAATGGTTCCAGCAGCTTGTGTAGCTGTTGTATAAGAGCTGGCGGCTATAACACTCAAAATAACGGCTGTAAAATGGTTCCAGCAGCTTGTGGAGCTGTTATATATAACACTCAAAATAACGGCTGTAGAATGGTTCCAGCAGCTGGTATAGCTGTTGTATAAGAGCTGGCGGCTATAACACTCAAAATAACGGCTGTAGAATGGTTCCAGCAGCTTGTAGAGCTGTTATATAAAAGCTGGCGGCTATAACACTCAAAATGGCGGCTGTAAAATGGTTCGAGCAGCTTGTAGAGCTGTTATTTAAGAGCTGGCGTCCAAAACACTCAAAATAACGGCTGTAGAATGGTTCCAGCAGCTTGTAGAGCTGTTATATAAAAGCTGGCGGCTATAACACTCAAAATAACGGCTGTAAAATGGTTCCAGCAGCTTGTAGAGCTGTTATATAAAAGCTGGCTGCTATAGCACTCAAAATAACGGCTGTAGAATGGTTCCAGCAGCTTGTAGAGCTGTTATATAAAAGATGGCGGCTATAACACTCAAAATGGCGGCTGTAAAATGGTTCGAGCAGCTTGAAAAGCTGTTATATAAAAGCTGGCGGCTATAACACTCAAAATAATGGCTGTAGAATGGTTCCAGCAGCTTGTAGAGCTTTTATATAAAAGCTGGCGGCTATAACACTCAAAATAACGGCTGTAAAATGGTTCCAGCAGCTTGTAGAGCTTTTATATAAAAGCTGGCGGCTATAACACTCAAAATAATGGCTGTAGAATGGTTTCAGCAGCTTGTAGAGCTGTTATATAAGAGCTGGCGTCCAAAACACTCAAAATAACGGCTGTAGAATGGTTCCAGCAGCTTGTAGAGCTGTTATATAAAAGCTGGCGGCTATAACACTCAAAATAACGGCTGTAAAATGGTTCCAGCAGCTTGTAGAGCTTTTATATTAAAGCTGGCGGCTATAACACTCAAAATAACGGCTGTAAAATGGTTCCAGCAGCTTGTAGAGCTGTTATATAAGAGCTGGCGTCCAAAACACTCAAAATAACGGCTGTAGAATGGTTCCAGCAGCTTGTAAAGCTGTTATATAAAAGCTGGCGGCTATAACACTCAAAATAGCGGCTGTAAAATGGTTCCAGCAGTTTGTGGAGCTTTTATATAAGAGCTGGCGGCTATAACACTCAAAATAACGGCTGTAGAATGGTTCCAGCAGCTTGTAGAGCTGTTATATAAAAGCTGGCGGCTATAACACACAAAATAACGGCTGTAAAATGGTTCCAGCAGCTTGTAGAGCTGTTATATATAACACTCAAAATAACGGCTGTAGAATGGTTCCAGCAGCTGGTATAGCTGTTGTATAAGAGCTGGCGGCTATAACACTCAAAATAACGGCTGTAGAATGGTTCCAGCAGCTTGTAGAGCTGTTATATAAAAGCTGGCGGCTATAACACTCAAAATGGCGGCTGTAAAATGGTTCGAGCAGCTTGTAGAGCTGTTATTTAAGAGCTGGCGTCCAAAACACTCAAAATAACGGCTGTAGAATGGTTCCAGCAGCTTGTAGAGCTGTTATATAAAAGCTGGCGGCTATAACACTCAAAATAACGGCTGTAAAATGGTTCCAGCAGCTTGTAGAGCTGTTATATAAAAGCTGGCTGCTATAGCACTCAAAATAACGGCTGTAGAATGGTTCCAGCAGCTTGTAGAGCTGTTATATAAAAGATGGCGGCTATAACACTCAAAATGGCGGCTGTAAAATGGTTCGAGCAGCTTGAAAAGCTGGCGGCTATAACACTCAAAATAACGGCTGTAAAATGGTTCCAGCAGCTTGTAGAGCTTTTATATAAAAGCTGGCGGCTATAACACTCGAAATAACGGCTGTAGAATGGTTCCAGCAGCTTGTATAGCTGTTATATAAAAGCTGGCGGCTATAACACTCAAAATGGCGGCTGTAGAATGGTTCCAGCAGCTTGTGGACCTGTTATATAAAAGCTGGCGGCTATAACACTCAAAATAATGACTGTAGAATGGTTCCAGCAGCTTGTAGAGCTGTTATATAAAAGCTGGCTGCTTTAACACTCAAAATAACGGCTGTAAAATGGTTCCAGCAGCTTGTAGAGCTTTTATATAAAAGCTGGCGGCTATAACACTCAAAATAATGGTTGTAGAATGGTTTCAGCAGCTTGTAGAGCTGTTATATAAGAGCTGGCGTCCAAAACACTCAAAATAACGGCTGTAGAATGGTTCCAGCAGCTTGAAGAGCTGTTATATAAAAGCTGGCGGCTATAACACTCAAAATGGCGACTGTAAAATGGTTCGAGCAGCTTGAAAAGCTGTTATATAAAAGCTGGCGGCTATAACACTCAAAATAACGGCTGTAGAATGGTTCCAGCAGCTTGTAGAGCT
The DNA here is from genome assembly GCA_018152135.1 of Drosophila paulistorum. Taxonomy (NCBI): domain Eukaryota; kingdom Metazoa; phylum Arthropoda; class Insecta; order Diptera; family Drosophilidae; genus Drosophila; species Drosophila paulistorum. Next base: position 103,117 of record JAECXG010000648.1, read on the forward strand.
GTTATATAAGAGCTGGCGTCCAAAACACTCAAAATAACGGCTGTAGAATGGTTCCAGCAGCTTGTAGAGCTGTTATATAAAAGCTGGCGGCTATAACACTCAAAATAACGGCTGTAAAATGGTTCCAGCAGCTTGTAGAGCTTTTATATTAAAGCTGGCGGCTATAACACTCAAAATGGCGGCTGTAAAATGGTTCGAGCAGCTTGTAGAGCTTTTATATAAAAGCTGGCGGCTATAACACTCAAAATAATGGTTGTAGAATGGTTTCAGCAGCTTGTAGAGCTGTTATATAAGAGCTGGCGTCCAAAACACTCAAAATGGCGGCTGTAAAATGGTTCGAGCAGCTTGTAGAGCTGTTATTTAAGAGCTGGCGTCCAAAACACTCAAAATAACGGCTGTAGAATGGTTCCAGCAGCTTGTAGAGCTGTTATATAAAAGCTGGCGGCTATAACACTCAAAATAACGGCTGTAAAATGGTTCCAGCAGCTTGTAGAGCTGTTATATAAAAGCTGGCGGCTATAACACTCAAAATAACGGCTGTAAAATGGTTCCAGCAGCTTGTAGAGCTTTTATATAAAAGCTGGCGGCTATAACACTCAAAATAATGGTTGTAGAATGGTTTCAGCAGCTTGTAGAGCTGTTATATAAGAGCTGGCGTCCAAAACACTCAAAATAACGGCTGTAGAATGGTTCCAGCAGCTTGAAGAGCTGTTATATAAAAGCTGGCGGCTATAACACTCAAAATGGCGACTGTAAAATGGTTCGAGCAGCTTGAAAAGCTGTTATATAAAAGCTGGCGGCTATAACACTCAAAATAACGGCTGTAGAATGGTTCCAGCAGCTTGTAGAGCTGTTATATAAGAGCTGGCGTCCAAAACACTCAAAATAACGGCTGTAGAATGGTTCCAGCAGCTTGTAGAGCTGTTATATAAAAGCTGGCGGCTATAACACTCAAAATAACGGCTGTAAAATGGTTCCAGCAGCTTGGAGAGCTTTTATATTAAAGCTGGCGGCTATAACACTCAAAATAACGGCTGTAAAATGGTTCCAGCAGCTTGTAGAGCTGTTATATAAGAGCTGGCGTCCAAAACACTCAAAATAACGGCTGTAGAATGGTTCCAGCAGCTTGTAAAGCTGTTATATAAAAGCTGGCGGCTATAACACTCAAAATAGCGGCTGTAAAATGGTTCCAGCAGTTTGTGGAGCTTTTATATAAGAGCTGGCGGCTATAACACTCAAAATAACGGCTGTAGAATGGTTCCAGCAGCTTGTAGAGCTGTTATATAAAAGCTGGCGGCTATAACACACAAAATAATGGCTGTGGAATGGTTCCAGCAGCTTGTAGAGCTGTTATATAAGAGCTGGCGTCCAAAACACTTAAAATAACGGCTGTAGAATGGTTCCAGCAGCTTGTATAGCTGTTATATAAGAGCTGGCGGCTATAACACTCAAAATGGCGGCTGTAAAATGGTTCGAGCAGCTTGAAAAGCTGTTATATAAAAGCTGGCGGCTATAACACTCAAAATAACGGCTGTAGAATGGTTCCAGCAGCTTGTAGAGCTGTTATATAAAAGCTGGCGGCTATAACACTCAAAATGGCGGCTGTAAAATGGTTCGAGCAGCTTGAAAAGCTGTTGTATAAAAGATGGCGGCTATAACACTCAAAATAATGGCTGTAGAATGGTTCCAGCAGCTTGTAGAGCTTTTATTTAAAAGCTGGCGGCTATAACACTCAAAATAACGGCTGTAAAATGGTTCGAGCAGCTTGAAAAGCTGTTATATAAAAGCTGGCGGCTATAACACTCAAAATAACGGCTGTAGAATGGTTCCAGCAGCTTGTAGAGCTGTTATATAAAAGCTGGCGGCTATAACACTCAAAATGGCGGCTGTAAAATGGTTCGAGCAGCTTGAAAAGCTGTTATATAAAAGCTGGCGGCTATAACACTCAAAATAACGGCTGTAAAATGGTTCCAGCAGTTTGTAGAGCTTTTATATAAAAGCTGGCGGCTATAACACTCAAAATGGCGGCTGTAAAATGGTTGGAGCAGCTTGAAAAGCTGTTGTATAAAAGCTGGCGGCTATAACACTCAAAATAATGGCTGTAGAATGGTTCCAGCAGCTTGTAGAGCTGTTATATAAGAGCTGGCGTCCAAAACACTTAAAATAACGGCTGTAGAATGGTTCCAGCAGCTTGTATAGCTGTTATATAAGAGCTGGCGGCTATAACACTCAAAATAACGGCTGTAGAATGGTTCCAGGAGCTTGTAGAGCTGTTATATAAAAGCTGGCGGCTATAACACTCGAAATAACGGATGTAGAATGGTTCCAGCAGCTTGTATAGCTGTTATATAAAAGCTGGCGACTATAACACTCAAAATGGCGGCTGTAGAATGGTTCCAGCAGCTTGTGGACCTGTTATATAAAAGCTGGCGGCAATAACACTCAAAATAATGGCTGTAGAATGGTTCCAGCAGCTTGTAGAGCTGTTATATAAAAGCTGGCTGCTTTAACACTCAAAATAACGGCTGTAAAATGGTTCCAGCAGCTTGTAGAGCTTTTATATAAAAGCTGGCGGCTGTAACACTCGAAATAACGGCTGTAGAATGGTTCCAGCAGCTTGTATAGCTGTTATATAAAAGCTGGCGGCTATAACACTCAAAATGGCGGCTGTAGAATGGTTCCAGCAGCTTGTAGAGCTGTTATATAAAAGCTGGCGGCTATAACACTCAAAATAATGGCTGTAGAATGGTTCCAGCAGCTTGTAGAGCTGTTATATAAAAGCTGGCGGCTATAACACTCAAAATAGCGGCTGTAAAATGGTTCGAGCAGCTTAAAAAGCTGTTATTTAAAAGCTGGCGGCTATAACACTCAAAATGGCGACTGTAAAATGGTTCGAGCAGCTTGAAAAGCTGTTATATAAAAGCTGGCGGCTTGTAGAGCTTGAAAAGCTGTTATATAAAAGCTGGCGGCTATAACACTCAAAATAACGGCTGTAGAAAGGTTCCAGCAGCTTGTAGAGCTGTTATATAAAAGCTGGCGGCTATAACACTCAAAATGGCGGCTGTAAAATGGTTCGAGCAGCTTGAAAAGCTGTTATATAAAAGCTGGCTGCTTTAACACTCAAAATAACGGCTGTAGAATGGTTCCATCAGCTTGTAGAGCTGTTATATAAAAGCTGGCGGCTATAACAATCAAAATGGCGACTGTAAAATGGTTCGAGCAGCTTGAAAAGCTGTTATATAAAAGCTGGCGGCTTGTAGAGCTTGAAAAGCTGTTATATAAAAGCTGGCGGCTATAACACTCAAAATAACGGCTGTAGAATGGTTCCAGCAGCTTGTAGAGCTGTTATATAAAAGCTGGCGGCTATAACACTCAAAATGGCGGCTGTAAAATGGTTCGAGCAGTTTGAAAAGCTGTTGTATAAAAGCTGGCGGCTATAACACTCAAAATAATGGCTGTAGAATGGTTCCAGCAGCTTGTAGAGCTTTTATATAAAAGCTGGCTGCTATAACACTCAAAATAACGGCTGTAAAATGGTTCCAGCAGCTTGTAGAGCTTTTATATAAAAGCTGGCGGCTATAACACTCAAAATAATGGCTGTAGAATGGTTTCAGCAGCTTGTAGAGCTGTTATATAAGAGCTGGCGTCCAAAACACTCAAAATAATGGCTGTAGAATGGTTCCAGCAGCTTGTAGAGCTGTTATATAAAAGCTGGCGGCTATAACACTCAAAATGGCGACTGTAAAATGGTTCGAGCAGCTTGAAAAGCTGTTATATAAAAGCTGGCGGCTATAACACTCAAAATTACGGCTGTAGAATGGTTCCAGCAGCTTGTAGAGCTGTTATATAAGAGCTGGCGTCCAAAACACTCAAAATAACGGCTGTAGAATGGTTCCAGCAGCTTGTAGAGCTGTTATATAAAAGCTGGCGGCTATAACACTCAAAATGGCGACTGTAAAATGGTTCGAGCAGCTTGAAAAGCTGTTATATAAAAGCTGGCGGCTATAACACTCAAAATAACGGCTGTAGAATGGTTCCAGCAGCTTGTAGAGCTGTTATATAAGAGCTGGCGTCCAAAACACTCAAAATAACGGCTGTAGAATGGTTCCAGCAGCTTGTAGAGCTGTTATATAAAAGCTGGCGCCTATAACACTCAAAATAACGGCTGTAAAATGGTTCCAGCAGCTTGTAGAGCTTTTATATAAAAGCTGGCGGCTATAACACTCAAAATAATGGCTGTAGAATGGTTCCAGCAGCTTGTAGAGCTGTTATATAAAAGCTGGCTGCTTTAACACTCAAAATAACGGCTGTAGAATGGTTCCAGCAGCTTGTAGAGCTGTTATATAAGAGCTGGCGTCCAAAACACTCAAAATAACGGCTGTAGAATGGTTCCAGCAGCTTGTAGAGCTGTTATATAAAAGCTGGCGGCTATAACACTCAAAATAACGGCTGTAAAATGGTTCCAGCAGCTTGTAGAGCTTTTATATAAAAGCTGGCGGCTATAACACTCGAAATAACGGCTGTAGAATGGTTCCAGCAGCTTGTATAGCTGTTATATAAAAGCTGGCGGCTATAACACTCAAAATGGCGGCTGTAGAATGGTTCCAGCAGCTTGTAGAGCTGTTATATAAAAGCTGGCGGCTATAACACTCAAAATAATGGCTGTAGAATGGTTCCAGCAGCTTGTAGAGCTGTTATATAAAAGCTGGCGGCTATAACACTCAAAATAGCGGCTGTAAAATGGTTCGAGCAGCTTAAAAAGCTGTTATTTAAAAGCTGGCGGCTATAACACTCAAAATGGCGACTGTAAAATGGTTCGAGCAGCTTGAAAAGCTGTTATATAAAAGCTGGCGGCTTGTAGAGCTTGAAAAGCTGTTATATAAAAGCTGGCGGCTATAACACTCAAAATAACGGCTGTAGAAAGGTTCCAGCAGCTTGTAGAGCTGTTATATAAAAGCTGGCGGCTATAACACTCAAAATGGCGGCTGTAAAATGGTTCGAGCAGCTTGAAAAGCTTTTATATAAAAGCTGGCTGCTTTAACACTCAAAATAACGGCTGTAGAATGGTTCCATCAGCTTGTAGAGCTGTTATATAAAAGCTGGCTGCTATAACACTCAAAATGGCGACTGTAAAATGGTTCGAGCAGCTTGAAAAGCTGTTATATAAAAGCTGGCGGCTATAACACTCAAAATAACGGCTGTAGAATGGTTCCAGCAGCTTGTAGAGCTGTTATATAAGAGCTGGCGTCCAAAACACTCAAAATAACGGCTGTAGAATGGTTCCAGCAGCTTGTAGAGCTGTTATATAAAAGCTGGCGGCTATAACACTCAAAATAGCGGCTGTAAAATGGTTCGAGCAGCTTAAAAAGCTGTTATTTAAAAGCTGGCGGCTATAACACTCAAAATGGCGACTGTAAAATGGTTCGAGCAGCTTGAAAAGCTGTTACATAAAAGCTGGCGGCTATAACACTCAAAATGGCGGCTGTAAAATGGTTCGAGCAGCTTGAAAAGCTGTTGTATAAAAGCTGGCGGCTATAACACTCAAAATAATGGCTGTAGAATGGTTCCAGCAGCTTGTAGAGCTTTTATATAAAAGCTGGCTGCTATAACACTCAAAATAACGGCTGTAAAATGGTTCCAGCAGCTTGTAGAGCTTTTATATAAAAGCTGGCGGCTATAACACTCAAAATAATGGCTGTAGAATGGTTTCAGCAGCTTGTAGAGCTGTTATATAAGAGCTGGCGTCCAAAACACTCAAAATATCGGCTGTAGAATGGTTCCAGCAGCTTGTAGAGCTGTTATATAAAAGCTGGCGGCTATAACACTCAAAATGGCGACTGTAAAATGGTTCGAGCAGCTTGAAAAGCTGTTATATAAAAGCTGGCGGCTATAACACTCAAAATAACGGCTGTAGAATGGTTCCAGCAGCTTGTAGAGCTGTTATATAAGAGCTGGCGTCCAAAACACTCAAAATAACGGCTGTAGAATGGTTCCAGCAGCTTGTAGAGCTGTTATATAAAAGCTGGCGGCTATAACACTCAAAATAACGGCTGTAAAATGGTTCCAGCAGCTTGTAGAGCTTTTATATAAAAGCTGGCGGCTATAACACTCAAAATAATGGCTGTAGAATGGTTCCAGCAGCTTGTAGAGCTGTTATATAAAAGCTGGCTGCTTTAACACTCAAAATAACGGCTGTAGAATGGTTCCAGCAGCTTGTAGAGCTGTTATATAAGAGCTGGCGTCCAAAACACTCAAAATAACGGCTGTAGAATGGTTCCAGCAGCTTGTAGAGCTGTTATATAAAAGCTGGCGGCTATAACACTCAAAATAACGGCTGTAAAATGGTTCCAGCAGCTTGTAGAGCTTTTATATAAAAGCTGGCGGCTATAACACTCGAAATAACGGCTGTAGAATGGTTCCAGCAGCTTGTAGAGCTGTTATATAAGAGCTGGCGTCCAAAACACTTAAAATAACGACTGTAGAATGGTTCCAGCAGCTTGTATAGCTGTTATATAAGAGCTGGCGGCTATAACACTCAAAATAACGGCTGTAAAATGGTTCCAGCAGTTTGTAGAGCTGTTATATAAGAGCTGGCGGCTACAACACTCAAAATAACGGCTGTAGAATGGTTCCAGCAGCTTGTAGAGCTGTTATATAAAAGCTGGCGGCTATAACTTTCAAAATGGCGACTGTAAAATGGTTCGAGCAGCTTAAAAAGCTGTTATATAAAAGCTGGCGGCTATAACACTCAAAATAACGGCTGTAGAATGGTTCCAGCAGCTTGTAGAGCTGTTATATAAGAGCTGGCGTCCAAAACACTCAAAGTAACGGCTGTAGAATGGTTCCAGCAGCTTGTAAAGCTGTTATATAAAAACTGGCGGCTATAACACTCAAAATAACGGCTGTAAAATGGTTCCAGCAGTTTGTAGAGCTTTTATATAAGAGCTGGCGGCTACAACACTCAAAATAACGGCTGTAGAATGGTTCCAGCAGCTTGTAGAGCTGTTATATAAAAGCTGGCGGCTATAACACTCAAAACAATGGCTGTAGAATGGTTCCAGCAGCTTGAATAGCTGTTATATAAAAGCTGGCGGCTAAAACACTCAAAATAATGGCTGTAGAATGGTTCCAGCAGCTTGTAGAGCTGTTATATAAGAGCTGGCGGCTATAACACTCAAAATAACGGCTGTAGAATGGTTCCAGCAGCTTGTAAAGCTGTTATATAAAAGCTGGAGGCTATAACACTCAAAATAACGGCTGTAAAATGGTTCCAGTAGCTTGTAGAGCTTTTATATAAAAGCTGGCGGCTATAACACTCAAAATAGCGGCTGTAAAATGGTTCCAGCAGTTTGTAGAGCTTTTATATAAGAGCTGGCGGCTATAACACTCAAAATAACGGCTGTAGAATGGTTCCAGCAGCTTGTAGAGCTGTTATATAAAAGCTGGCGGCTATAACACACAAAATAATGGGTGTGGAATGGTTCCAGCAGCTTGTAGAGCTGTTATATAAGAGCTGGCGTCCAAAACACTTAAAATAACGGCTGTAGAATGGTTCCAGCAGCTTGTATAGCTGTTATATAAGAGCTGGCGGCTATAACACTCAAAATAACGGCTGTAGAATGGTTCCAGCAGCTTGTAGAGCTGTTATATAAAAGCTGGCGGCTATAACATTCGAAATAACGGCTGTAGAATGGTTCCAGCAGCTTGTAGAGCTTTTATATAAAAGCTGGCTGCTATAACACTCAAAATAACGGCTGTAAAATGGTTCCAGCAGCTTGTAGAGCTTTTATATAAAAGCTGGCGGCTATAACACTCAAAATAATGGCTGTAGAATGGTTTCAGCAGCTTGTAGAGCTGTTATATAAGAGCTGGCGTCCAAAACACTCAAAATAACGGCTGTAGAATGGTTCCAGCAGCTTGTAGAGCTGTTATATAAAAGCTGGCGGCTATAACACTCAAAATGGCGACTGTAAAATGGTTCGAGCAGCTTGAAAAGCTGTTATATAAAAGCTGGCGGCTATAACACTCAAAATAACGGCTGTAGAATGGTTCCAGCAGCTTGTAGAGCTGTTATATAAGAGCTGGCGTCCAAAACACTCAAAATAACGGCTGTAGAATGGTTCCAGCAGCTTGTAGAGCTGTTATATAAAAGCTGGAGGCTATAACACTCAAAATAACGGCTGTAAAATGGTTCCAGCAGCTTGTAGAGCTTTTATATAAAAGCTGGCGGCTATAACACTCAAAATAGCGGCTGTAAAATGGTTCCAGCAGTTTGTAGAGCTTTTATATAAGAGCTGGCGGCTATAAAACTCAAAATAACGGCTGTAGAATGGTTCCAGCAGCTTGTAGAGCTGTTATATAAAAGCTGGCGGCTATAACACACAAAATAATGGCTGTGGAATGGTTCCAGCAGCTTGTAGAGCTGTTATATAAGAGCTGGCGTCCAAAACACTTAAAATAACGGCTGTAGAATGGTTCCAGCAGCTCGTATAGCTGTTATATAAGAGCTGGCGGCTATAACACTCAAAATAACGGCTGTAGAATGGTTCCAGCAGCTTGTATAGCTGTTATATAAAAGCTGGCGACTCTAACACTCAAAATGGCGGCTGTAGAATGGTTCCAGCAGCTTGTGGACCTGTTATATAAAAGCTGGCGGCTATAACACTCAAAATAATGGCTGTAGAATGGTTCCAGCAGCTTGAATAGCTGTTATATAAAAGCTGGCGGCTATAACACTCAAAATAATGGCTGTAGAATGGTTCCAGCAGCTTGTAGAGCTGTTATATAAGAGCTGGCGGCTATAACACTCAAAATAACGGCTGTAAAATGGTTCCAGCAGCTTGTAGAGCTTTTATATAAAAGCTGGCGGCTATAACACTCAAAATAACGGCTGTAGAATGGTTCCAGCAGCTTGTAGAGCTGTTATATAAAAGCTGGAGGCTATAACACTCAAAATAACGGCTGTAGAATGGTTCCAGCAGCTTGTAGAGCTGTTATATAAAAGCTGGCGGCTATAACACACAAAATAATGGCTGTGGAATGGTTCCAGCAGCTTGTAGAGCTGTTATATAAGAGCTGGCGTCCAAAACACTTAAAATAACGGCTGTATAATGGTTCCAGCAGCTTGTATAGCTGTTATATAAGAGCTGGCGGCTATAACACTCAAAATAACGGCTGTAGAATGGTTCCAGCAGCTTGTAGAGCTGTTATATAAAAGCTGGCGGCTATAACACTCGAAATAACGGCTGTAGAATGGTTCCAGCAGCTTGTAGAGCTTTTATATAAAAGCTGGCTGCTATAACACTCAAAATAACGGCTGAAAAATGGTTCCAGCAGCTTGTAGAGCTTTTATATAAAAGCTGGCGGCTATAACACTCAAAATAATGGCTGTAGAATGGTTTCAGCAGCTTGTAGAGCTGTTATATAAGAGCTGGCGTCCAAAACACTCAAAATAACGGCTGTAGAATGGTTCCAGCAGCTTGTAGAGCTGTTATATAAAAGCTGGCGGCTATAACACTCAAAATGGCGACTGTAAAATGGTTCGAGCAGCTTGAAAAACTGTTATATAAAAGCTGGCGGCTATAACACTCAAAATAACGGCTGTAGAATGGTTCCAGCAGCTTGTAGAGCTGTTATATAAAAGCTGGAGGCTATAACACTCAAAATAACGGCTGTAAAATGGTTCCAGCAGCTTGTAGAGCTTTTATATAAAAGCTGGCGGCTATAACACTCAAAATAGCGGCTGTAAAATGGTTCCAGCAGTTTGTAGAGCTTTTATATAAGAGCTGGCGGCTATAACACTCAAAATAACGGCTGTAGAATGGTTCCAGCAGCTTGTAGAGCTGTTATATAAAAGCTGGCGGCTATAACACACAAAATAATGGCTGTGGAATGGTTCCAGCAGCTTGTAGAGCTGTTATATAAGAGCTGGCGTCCAAAACACTTAAAATAACGGCTGTAGAATGGTTCCAGCAGCTTGTATAGCTGTTATATAAGAGCTGGCGGCTATAACACTCAAAATAACGGCTGTAGAATGGTTCCAGCAGCTTGTAGAGCTGTTATATAAAAGCTGGCGGCTATAACACTCGAAATAACGGCTGTAGAATGGTTCCAGCAGCTTGTATAGCTGTTATATAAAAGCTGGCGACTATAACACTCAAAATGGCGGCTGTAGAATGGTTCCAGCAGCTTGTGGACCTGTTATATAAAAGCTGGCGGCTATAACACACAAAATAATGGCTGTAGAATGGTTCCAGCAGCTTGTAGAGCTGTTATATAAAAGCTGGCTGCTTTAACACTCAAAATAACGGCTGTAAAATGGTTCCAGCAGCTTGTAGAGCTGTTATATAAGAGCTGGCGTCCAAAACACTCAAAATAACGGCTGTAGAATGGTTCCAGCAGCTTGAAAAGCTGTTATATAAAAGCTGGCGGCTATAACACTCAAAATAACGGCTGTAGAATGGTTCCAGCAGCTTGTAGAGCTGTTATATAAAAGCTGGCGGCTATAACACTCGAAATAACGGCTGTAGAATGGTTCCAGCAGCTTGTATAGCTGTTATATAAAAGCTGGCGACTATAACACTCAAAATGGCGGCTGTAGAATGGTTCCAGCAGCTTGTGGACCTGTTATATAAAAGCTGGCGGCTATAACACTCAAAATAATGGCTGTAGAATGGTTCCAGCAGCTTGTAGAGCTGTTATATAAAAGCTGGCGGCTATAACACTCAAAATAATGGCTGTAGACTGGGTCGAGCAGCTTGAAAAGCTGTTATATAAAAGCTGGCGGCTATAACGCTCAAAATAACGGCTGTACTATGGTTCCAGCCGCTTGTAGAGCTGTTATATAAAAGCTGGCTGCTATAACACTCAAAATAACGGCTGTAGAATGGTTCGAGCAGCTTGAAAAGCTGTTATATAAAAGCTGGCTGCTATAACACTCAAAATAACGGCTGTAGAATGGTTCCAGCAGCTTGTAGAGCTTTTATATAAAAGCTGGCGGCTATAACACTCAAAATGGCGGCTGTAAAATGGTTCGAGCAGCTTGAAAAGCTGTTGTATAAAAGCTGGCGGCTATAACACTCAAAATAATGGCTGTAGAATGGTTCCAGCAGCTTGAAAAGCTGTTATATAAAAGCTGGCTGCTATAACTCTCAAAATAACGGCTGTAGAATGGTCCCAGCAGCTTAAAAAGCTGATATATAAAAGCTGGCGGCTATAACACTCAAAATAATGGCTGTAGAATGGTTCGAGCAGCTTGAAAAGCTGTTATATAAAAGCTGGCGGCTATAACGCTCAAAATAACGGCTGTAGAATGGTTCCAGCAGCTTGTAGAGCTTTTATATAAAAGCTGGCGGCTATAACACTCAAAATAATGGCTGTAGACTGGTTCGAGCAGCTTGAAAAGCTGTTATATAAAAGCTGGCGGCTATAACGCTCAAAATAACGGCTGTAGAATGGTTCCAGCCGCTTGTAGAGCTGTTATATAAAAGCTGGCTGCTATAACACTCAAAATAACGGCTGTAGAATGGTTTGAGCAGCTTGAAAAGCTGTTATATAAAAGCTGGCGGCTATAACACTCAAAATAATGGCTGTAGAATGGTTCGAGCAGCTTGAAAAGCTGTTATATAAAAGCTCGCTTCTATAACACTCAAAATAACGGCTGTAGAATAGTTCCAGCAGCTTGTAGATGTCCTATATAAATGCTGGCTGCTATAACACTCAAAATAACGGCTGTAGAATGGTTCCAGCAGCTTGTAGATGTCCTATATAAATGCTGGCTGCTATAACACTCAAAATAACGGCTGTAGAATGGTTCCAGCAGCTTGAAAAGCTGTTATATAAAAGCTGGCTGCTATAACACTCAAAATGGCGACTGTAAAATGGTTCGAGCAGCTTGAAAAGCTGTTATATAAGAGCTGGCGGCTATAACACTCGAAATAACGGCTGTAGAATGGTTCCAGCAGCTTGTAGAGCTGTTATATAAAAGCTGGCGGCTATAACACTCAAAATGGCGGCTGTAAAATGGTTCGAGCAGCTTGAAAAGCTGTTGTATAAAAGCTGGCGGCTATAACACTTAAAATAATGGCTGTAGAATGGTTCCAGCAGCTTGTAGAGCTTTTATATAAAAGCTGGCTGCTATAACACTCAAAATAACGGCTGTAAAATGGTTCCAGCAGCTTGTAGAGCTTTTATATAAAAGCTGGCGGCTATAACACTCAAAATAATGGCTGTAGAATGGTTTCAGCAGCTTGTAGAGCTGTTATATAAGAGCTGGCGTCCAAAACACTCAAAATAACGGCTGTAGAATGGTTCCAGCAGCTTGTAGAGCTGTTATATAAAAGCTGGCGGCTATAACACTCAAAATGGCGACTGTAAAATGGTTCGAGCAGCTTGAAAAGCTGTTATATAAAAGCTGGCGGCTATAACACTCAAAATAACGGCTGTAGAATGGTTCCAGCAGCTTGTAGAGCTGTTATATAAGAGCTGGCGTCCAAAACACTCAAAATAACGGCTGTAGAATGGTTCCAGCAGCTTGTAGAGCTGTTATATAAAAGCTGGCGGCTATAACACTCAAAATGGCGACTGTAGAATGGTTCGAGCAGCTTGAAAAGCTGTTATATAAGAGCTGGCGTCCAAAACACTCAAAATAACGGCTGTAGAATGGTTCCAGCAGCTTGTAGAGCTGTTATATAAAAGCTGGCGGCTATAACACTCAAAATGGCGACTGTAAAATGGTTCGAGCAGCTTGAAAAACTGTTATATAAAAGCTGGCGGCTATAACACTCAAAATAACGGCTGTAGAATGGTTCCAGCAGCTTGTAGAGCTGTTATATAAAAGCTGGCGGCTATAACACTCAAAATAACGGCTGTAAAATGGTTCCAGCAGCTTGTAGAGCTTTTATATAAAAGCTGGCGGCTATAACACTCAAAATAACGGCTGTAAAATGGTTCCAGCAGTTTGTAGAGCTTTTATATAAGAGCTGGCGGCTATAACACTCAAAATAACGGCTGTAGAATGGTTCCAGCAGCTTGTAGAGCTGTTATATAAAAGCTGGCGGCTATAACACACAAAATAACGGCTGTAGAATGGTTCCAGCAGCTTGTAGAGCTGTTATATAAGAGCTGGCGGCCATAACACTCAAAATAACGGCTGTAGAATGGTTCCAGCAGCTTGTAGAGCTGTTATATAAGAGCTGGCGGCTATAACACTCAAAATAACGGCTGTAGAATGGTTCCAGCGGCTTGTAGAGCTGTTATATAAAAGCTGGCGGCTATAACACTCAAAATAACGGCTGTAGAATGGTTCCAGCAGCTTGTATAGCTGTTATATAAAAGCTGGCGACTATAACACTCAAAATAACGGCTGTAGAATGGTTCCAGCAGCTTGTAGAGCTGTTATATAAAAGCTGGCGGCTATAACACTCAAAATAATGGCTGTAGAATGGTTCCAGCAGCTTGTAGAGCTGTTATATAAAAGCTGGCTGCTATAACACTCAAAATAACGGCTGTAGAATGGTTCCAGCAGCTTGTAGAGCTTTTATATAAAAGCTGGCGGCTATAACACTCAAAATAACGGCTGTAGAATGGTTCGAGCAGCTTGAAAAGCTGTTATATAAAAGCTGGCGGCTATAACACTCAAAATAACGGCTGTAGAATGGTCCCAGCAGCTTGTAGATGTCCTATATAAAAGCTGGCTGCTATAACTCTCAAAATAACGGCTGTAGAATGGTTCCAGCAGCTTGTAGAGCTTTTATATAAAAGCTGGCTGCTATAACCCTCAAAATAACGGTTGTAGAATAGTTCCAGCAGCTTGTAGATGTCCTATATAAATGATGGCTGCTATAACACTCAAAATAACGGCTGTAGAATGGTTCCAGCAGCTTGTAGATGTCCTATATAAAAGCTGGCGGCTATAACACTCAAAATAAACGGCTGTAGAATGGTTCCAGCAGCTTGTAGAGCTTTTATATAAAAGCTGGCTGCTATAACCCTCAAAATAACGGTTGTAGAATAGTTCCAGCAGCTTGTAGATGTCCTATATAAATGATGGCTGCTATAACACTCAAAATAACGGCTGTAGAATGGTTCCAGCAGCTTGTAGATGTCCTATATAAAAGCTGGCGGCTATAACACTCAAAATAAACGGCTGTAGAATGGTTCCAGCAGCTTGTAGAGCTTTTATATAAAAGCTGGCGGCTATAACACTCAAAATAATGGCTGTATAATGGTTCGAGCAGCTTGAAAAGCTGTTATATAAAAGCTGGCGGCTATAACACTCAAAATAACGGCTGTAGAATGGTCCCAGCAGCTTGTAGATGTCCTATATAAAAGCTGGCTGCTATAACTCTCAAAATAACGGCTGTAGAATGGTTCCAGCAGCTTGTAGAGCTTTTATATAAAAGCTGGCTGCTATAACCCTCAAAATAACGGCTGTAGAATAGTTCCAGCAGCTTGTAGATGTCCTATATAAATGCTGGCTGCTTTTATATAAAAGCTGGCGGCTATAACACTCAAAATAATGGCTGTATAATGGTTCGAGCAGCTTGAAAAGCTGTTATATAAAAGCTGGCGGCTATAACACTCAAAATAACGGCTGTAGAATGGTCCCAGCAGCTTGTAGATGTCCTATATAAAAGCTGGCTGCTATAACTCTCAAAATAACGGCTGTAGAATGGTTCCAGCAGCTTGTAGAGCTTTTATATAAAAGCTGGCTGCTATAACCCTCAAAATAACGGCTGTAGAATAGTTCCAGCAGCTTGTAGATGTCCTATATAAATGCTGGCTGCTATAACACTCAAAATAACGGCTGTAGAATGGTTCCAGCAGCTTGTAGAGCTTTTATATAAAAGCTGGCGGCTATACCACTCAAAATAATGGCTGTAGAATGGTTCGAGCAGCTTGAAAAGCTGTTATATAAAAGCTGGCGGCTATAACACTCAAAATAATGGCTGTAGAATGGTTCGAGCAGCTTGAAAAGCTGTTATATAAAAGCTCGCTTTTATAACACTCAAAATAACGGCTGTAGAATGGTTCCAGCAGCTTGTAGATGTCCTATATAAAAGCTGGCTGCTATAACCCTCAAAATAACGGCTGTAGAATAGTTCCAGCAGCTTGTAGATGTCCTATATAAATGCTGGCTGCTATAACACTCAAAATAACGGCTGTAGAATGGTTCCAGCAGCTTGAAAAGCTGTTATATAAAAGCTGGCTGCTATAACACTCAAAATAATGGCTGTAGACTGGTTCGAGCAGCTTGAAAAGCTGTTATATAAAAGCTGGCTGCTATAACACTCAAAATAACGGCTGTAGAATGGTTCCAGCAGCTTGAAGAGCTGTTATATAAAAGCTGGCTGCTATAACCCTCAAAATAACGGCTGTAGAATGGTTCCAGCAGCTTGTAGAGCTTTTATATAAAAGCTGGCGGCTATAACACTCAAAATAACGGCTGTAGAATGGTTCCAGCAGCTTGTAGAGCTGTTATATAAAAGCTGGCTGCTATAACACTCAAAATAACGGCTGTAGAATGGTTCCAGCAGCTTGTAGATGTCCTATATAAAAGCTGGCTGCTATAACACTCAAAATAACGGCTGTAGAATGGTTCCAGCAGCTTGTAGAGCTTTTATATAAAAGCTGGCGGCTATAACACTCAAAATAACGGCTGTAGAATGGTTCCAGCAGCTTGTAGAGCTTTTATATAAAAGCTGGCGGCTATAACACTCAAAATAACGGCTGTAGAATGGTTCCAGCAGCTTGAAAAGCTGTTATATAAAAGCTGGCGGCTATAACACTCAAAATAAACGGCTGTAGAATGGTTCCAGCAGCTTGTAGAGCTTTCATATAAAAGCTGGCGGCTATAACACTCAAAATAATGGCTGTAGAATGGTTCGAGCAGCTTGAAAAGCTGTTATATAAAAGCTGGCGGCTATAACACTCAAAATAACGGCTGTAGAATGGTTCCAGCAGCTTATAGATGTCCTATATAAAAGCTGGCTGCTATAACACTCAAAATAACGGCTGTAGAATGGTTCCAGCAGCTTGTAGAGCTTTTATATAAAAGCTGGCTGCTATAACCCTCAAAATAACGGCTGTAGAATGGTTCCAGCAGCTTGTAGATGTCCTATATAAAAGCTGGCTGCTATAACACTCAAAATAACGGCTGTAGAATGGTTCCAGCAGCTTGTAGAGCTTTTATATAAAAGCTGGCGGCTATAACACTCAAAATAACGGCTGTAGAATGGTTCCAGCAGCTTGAAAAGCTGTTATATAAAAGCTGGCGGCTATAACACTCAAAATAATGGCTGTAGAATGGTTCGAGCAGCTTGAAAAGCTGTTATATAAAAGCTCGCTTTTATAACACTCAAAATAACGGCTGTAGAATGGTCCCAGCAGCTTGAAAAGCTGTTATATAAAAGCTGGCGGCTATAACACTCAAAATAAACGGCTGTAGAATGGTTCCAGCAGCTTGTAGAGCTTTCATATAAAAGCTGGCGGCTATAACACTCAAAATAATGGCTGTAGAATGGTTCGAGCAGCTTGAAAAGCTGTTATATAAAAGCTGGCGGCTATAACACTCAAAATAACGGCTGTAGAATGGTCCCAGCAGCTTATAGATGTCCTATATAAAAGCTGGCTGCTATAACTCTCAAAATAACGGCTGTAGAATGGTTCCAGCAGCTTGTAGAGCTTTTATATAAAAGCTGGCTGCTATAACCCTCAAAATAACGGCTGTAGAATAGTTCCAGCAGCTTGTAGATGTCCTATATAAAAGCTGGCTGCTATAACACTCAAAATAACGGCTGTAGAATGGTTCCAGCAGCTTGTAGAGCTTTTATATAAAAGCTGGCGGCTATAACACTCAAAATAATGGCTGTAGAATGGTTCGAGCAGCTTGAAAAGCTGTTATATAAAAGCTGGCGGCTATAACACTCAAAATAACGGCTGTAGAATGGTTCCAGCAGCTTGTAGAGCTTTTATATAAAAGCTGGCGGCTATAACACTCAAAATAATGGCTGTAGAATGGTTCGAGCAGCTTGTAAGAGCTGTTATATAAAAGCTGGCGGCTATAACACTCAAAATAACGGCTGTAGAATGGTTCCAGCAGCTTGTAGATGTCCTATATAAAAGCTGGCTGCTATAACACTCAAAATAACGGCTGTAGAATGGTTCCAGCAGCTTGTAGAGCTTTTATATAAAAGCTGGCTGCTATAACCCTCAAAATAACGGCTGTAGAATGGTTCCAGCAGCTTGTAGATGTCCTATATAAAAGCTGGCTGCTATAACACTCAAAATAACGGCTGTAGAATGGTTCCAGCAGCTTGTAGAGCTGTTATATAAAAGCTGGCTGCTATAACACTCAAAATAATGGCTGTAGAATGGTTCGAGCAGCTTGAAAAGCTGTTATATAAAAGCTGGCTGCTATAACACTCAAAATAACGGCTGTAGAATGGTTCCAGCTAGTTTAACGGCTTGAAGTAGAGCTGTTATATAAAAGCTGGCTGCTATAACACTCAAAATAATGGCTGTAGACTGGTTCGAGCAGCTTGAAAAGCTGTTATATAAAAGCTGGCGGCTATAACACTCAAAATAACGGCTGTAGAATGGTTCCAGCAGCTTGTAGAGCTGTTATATAAAAGCTGGCTGCTATAACACTCAAAATAACGGCTGTGATTTTTCAAAATAACGGCTGTAGAATGGTTCCAGCAGCTTGTTGTAGAGCTGTCTATATAAAAGCTGGCTGCTATAACACTCAAAATAACGGCTGTAGAATGGTTCCAGCAGCTTGTAGATGTCCTATATAAAAGCTGGCTGCTATAACACTCAAAATAACGGCTGTAGAATGGTTCCAGCAGCTTGTAGATGTCCTATATAAAAGCTGGCTGCTATAACCCTCAAAATAACGGCTGTAGAATGGTTCCAGCAGCTTGTAGAGCTTGTTATATAAAAGCTGGCGGCTATAACACTCAAAATAATGGCTGTAGAATGGTTCCAGCAGCTTGTAGAGCTGTTATATAAAAGCTGGCGGCTATAACACTCAAAATAACGGCTGTAGAATGGTCCCAGCAGCTTGTAGATGTCCTATATAAAAGCTGGCTGCTATAACACTCAAAATAACGGCTGTAGAATGGTTCCAGCAGCTTGTAGAGCTTTTATATAAAAGCTGGCTGCTATAACCCTCAAAATAACGGCTGTAGAATGGTTCCAGCAGCTTGTAGATGTCCTATATAAAAGCTGGCTGCTATAACACTCAAAATAACGGCTGTAGAATGGTTCCAGCAGCTTGTAGATGTCCTATATAAAAGCTGGCGGCTATAACACTCAAAATAAACGGCTGTAGAATGGTTCCAGCAGCTTGTAGAGCTTTTATATAAAAGCTGGCTGCTATAACACTCAAAATAACGGCTGTAGAATGGTTCCAGCAGCTTGTAGATGTCCTATATAAAAGCTGGCTGCTATAACACTCAAAATAACGGCTGTAGAATGGTTCCAGCAGCTTGTAGATGTCCTATATAAAAGCTGGCGGCTATAACACTCAAAATAAACGGCTGTAGAATGGTTCCAGCAGCTTGTAGAGCTTTTATATAAAAGCTGGCGGCTATAACACTCAAAATAATGGCTGTAGAATGGTTCCAGCAGCTTGTAGAGCTGTTATATAAAAGCTGGCGGCTATAACACTCAAAATAACGGCTGTAGAATGGTTCCAGCAGCTTGTAGATGTCCTATATAAAAGCTGGCTGCTATAACACTCAAAATAACGGCTGTAGAATGGTTCCAGCAGCTTGTAGAGCTTTTATATAAAAGCTGGCTGCTATAACCCTCAAAATAACGGCTGTAGAATGGTTCCAGCAGCTTGTAGATGTCCTATATAAATGCTGGCTGCTTTATATAAAAGCTGGCTGCTATAACACTCAAAATAACGGCTGTAGAATGGTTCCAGCAGCTTGAAAAGCTGTTATATAAAAGCTGGCGGCTATAACACTCAAAATAACGGCTGTAGAATGGTCCCAGCAGCTTGTAGATGTCCTATATAAAAGCTGGCTGCTATAACACTCAAAATAACGGCTGTAGAATGGTTCCAGCAGCTTGTAGAGCTTTTATATAAAAGCTGGCTGCTATAACCCTCAAAATAACGGCTGTAGAATGGTTCCAGCAGCTTGTAGATGTCCTATATAAAAGCTGGCTGCTATAACACTCAAAATAACGGCTGTAGAATGGTTCCAGCAGCTTGTAGAGCTTTTATATAAAAGCTGGCGGCTATAACACTCAAAATAACGGCTGTAGAATGGTTCCAGCAGCTTGTAGAGCTGTTATATAAAAGCTGGCGGCTATAACACTCAAAATAATGGCTGTAGAATGGTTCCAGCAGCTTGTAGAGCTGTTATATAAAAGCTGGCTGCTATAACACTCAAAATAACGGCTGTAGAATGGTTCCAGCAGCTTGTAGATGTCCTATATAAAAGCTGGCTGCTATAACCCTCAAAATAACGGCTGTAGAATGGTTCCAGCAGCTTGTAGATGTCCTATATAAAAGCTGGCTGCTATAACACTCAAAATAACGGCTGTAGAATGGTTCCAGCAGCTTGAAAAGCTGTTATATAAAAGCTGGCTGCTATAACACTCAAAATAATGGCTGTAGAATGGTTCGAGCAGCTTGAAAAGCTGTTATATAAAAGCTGGCTGCTATAACACTCAAAATAACGGCTGTAGAATGGTTCCAGCAGCTTGTAGAGCTGTTATATAAAAGCTGGCTGCTATAACACTCAAAATAACGGCTGTAGAATGGTTCCAGCAGCTTGTAGAGCTTTTATATAAAAGCTGGCGGCTATAACACTCAAAATAACGGCTGTAGAATGGTTCCAGCAGCTTGTAGAGCTGTTATATAAAAGCTGGCTGCTATAACACTCAAAATAACGGCTGTAGAATGGTTCCAGCAGCTTGTAGAGCTGTTCTATATAAAAGCTGGGCTGCTATAACACTCAAAATAACGGCTGTAGAATGGTTCCAGCAGCTTGTAGAATTTATATAAAAGCTGGCGGCTATAACACTCAAAATAACGGCTGTAGAATGGTTCCAGCAGCTTGTAAAAAGCTGTTATATAAAAGCTGGCGGCTATAACCATCTTAGAATGTCAAAATAACGGCTGTAGAATGGTTCCAGCAGCTTGTAGAGCTTTTATATAAAAGCTGGCGGCTATAACACTCAAAATAATGGCTGTAGAATGGTTCCAGCAGCTTGTAGAGCTGTTATATAAAAGCTGGCGGCTATAACACTCAAAATAACGGCTGTAGAATGGTTCCAGCAGCTTATAGATGTCCTATATAAAAGCTGGCTGCTATACACTCTCAAAATAACGGCTGTAGAATGGTTCCAGCAGCTTGTAGAGCTTTTATATAAAAGCTGGCTGCTATAACCCTCAAAATAACGGCTGTAGAATGGTTCGTTCCAGCAGCTTGTAGATGTCCTATATAAATGCTGGCTGCTATAACACTCAAAATAACGGCTGTAGAATGGTTCCAGCAGCTTGTAGATGTCCTATATAAAAGCTGGCGGCTATAACACTCAAAATAACGGCTGTAGAATGGTTCCAGCAGCTTGTAGAGCTTTTATATAAAAGCTGGCTGCTATAACCCTCAAAATAACGGCTGTAGAATGGTTCCAGCAGCTTGTAGATGTCCTATATAAATGATGGCTGCTATAACACTCAAAATAACGGCTGTAGAATGGTTCCAGCAGCTTGTAGATGTCCTATATAAAAGCTGGCGGCTATAACACTCAAAATAAACGGCTGTAGAATGGTTCCAGCAGCTTGTAGAGCTTTTATATAAAAGCTGGCGGCTATAACACTCAAAATAATGGCTGTAGAATGGTTCGAGCAGCTTGATAGATGTCTATATAAAAGCTGGCGGCTATAACACTCAAAATAACGGCTGTAGAATGGTTCCAGCAGCTTGTAGAGCTGTCCTATATAAAAGCTGGCTGCTATAACACTCAAAATAACGGCTGTAGAATGGTTCCAGCAGCTTGTAGAGCTTCTATATAAAAGCTGGCTGCTATAACCCTCAAAATAACGGCTGTAGAATGGTTCCAGCAGCTTGTAGATGGCTGCTTTTATATAAAAGCTGGCGGCTATAACACTCAAAATAACGGCTGTAGAATGGTTCCAGCAGCTTGTAGAGCTGCTATATAAAAGCTGGCGGCTATAACACTCAAAATAACGGCTGTAGAATGGTTCCAGCAGCTTGTAGAGCTGTCTATATAAAAGCTGGCTGCTATAACACTCAAAATAACGGCTGTAGAATGGTTCCAGCAGCTTGTAGAGCTATTATATAAAAGCTGGCGGCTATAACACTCAAAATAACGGCTGTAGAATGGTTCCAGCAGCTTGTAGAGCTGTCCTATATAAAAGCTGGCGGCTATAACACTCAAAATAACGGCTGTAGAATGGTTCCAGCAGCTTGTAGAGCTGTTATATAAAAGCTGGCGGCTATAACACTCAAAATAACGGCTGTAGAATGGTTCCAGCAGCTTGCAGAGCTATTCTACAAGGGCTGGCGGCTATAACACCAAAATAGTGGTTAGAATGGTTCCAGCAGCTTGTAGAGCTACTATATAAAAGCTGGCTGTTATAACACTCAAAATAACGGCTGTAGAATGGTTCCAGCAGCTTGCAGAGCTCCTATATAAATGCTGGCAGCTGCTATAACACTCAAAATAACGGCTGTAGAATGGTTCCAGCAGCTTGTAGAGGTCCTATATAAATGCTGGCTGCTATAACACTCAAAATAACGGCTGTAGAATGGTTAGTGACAGCAGCATGTTTATAAAAGCTGGCGGCTATAACACTCAAAATAGATGGCTGTAGAATGGTTCCAGCAGCTTGAAGAAGCTACTATATAAAAGCTGGCTGCTATAACACTCAAAATAACGGCTGTAGAATGGTTCCAGCAGCTTGTAGAGCTGTTATATAAAAGCTGGCTGCTATAACACTCAAAATAACGGCTGTAGAATGGTTCCAGCAGCTTGTAGAGCTTTTATATAAAAGCTGGCGGCTATAACACTCAAAATAAAGGCTGTAGAATGGTTCCAGCAGCTTGTAGAGCTGTTATATAAAAGCTGGCTGCTATAACACTCAAAATAACGGCTGTAGAATGGTTCCAGCAGCTTGTAGAGCTTTTATATAAAAGCTGGCTGCTATAACACTCAAAATAACGGCTGTAGAATGGTTCCAGCAGCTTGTAGAGCTGTTATATAAAAGCTGGCGGCTATAACACTCAAAATAAAGGCTGTAGAATGGTTCCAGCAGCTTGTAGAGCTGTTATATAAAAGCTGGCTGCTATAACACTCAAAATAACGGCTGTAGAATGGTTCCAGCAGCTTGTAGAGGTACTATATAAATGCTGGCTGCTATAACACTCAAAATAACGGCTGTAGAATGGTTCCAGCAGTTTGTAGAGGTTTTATATAAATGCTGGCTGCTATAACACTCAAAATAACGGCTGTAGAATGGTTCCAGCAGCTTGTAGAGCTACTATATAAAAGCTGGCTGCTATAACACTCAAAATAACGGCTGTAGAATGGTTCCAGCAGCTGGTAGAGGTCCTATATAAAAGCTAGATGCTATAAAACTCAAAATAACGGCTGTAGAATGGTTCCAGCAGCTTGCAGAGCTTCTTTATAAAAGCTGGCTGCTATAACACTCAAAGTGGAGGCTGTAGAATGGTTCCAACTACTATATAAATGCTGGCTGCTATAAAACTCAAAATAACGGCTGTAGAATGGTTCCAGCAGCTTGTAGAGCTTCTATATAAAGGCTGGCGGCTATAACACTCAAAATGGAGGCTGTAGAATGGCTCCAGTAGCTTGTAGAGGTACTATATAAAAGCTGCATGCTATAAAACTCAAAATAACGGCTGTAGAATGGTTCCAGCAGCTTGTAGAGCTACTATATAAAGGCTGGCGGCTATAACACTCAAAATAACGGCTGTAGAATGGTTCCAGCAGCTTGTAGAGGTTATATATAAAAGCTGGCTTCTATACCACTCAAAATAACGGCTGTAGAATGGTTCCAATAGCTTGTAGAGGTACTATATAAAAGCTGGCTGCTATAACACTCAAAATAACGGCTGTAGAATGGTTCGAGCAGCTTGTATAGCTACTATATTAAGGCTGGCGCCTATAACACTCAAAATAGAGGCTGTAGAATGGTTCCAGCAACTTGTAGAGGTACTATATAAATGCTGGCTGCTATAACACTCAAAATAACGGCTGTAGAATGGTTCCAGCAACTTGCAGAGCTACTTTACAAAGGCTGGCTGCTATAACACTCAAAATGGAGGCTGTAGAATGGTTCCAACCTTAGGCCTATATAAATGCTGGCTGCTATAAAACTCAAAATAACGGCTGTAGAATGGTTCCAGCAGCTTGTAGAGCTACTATATAAAAACTGGCGGCCATAACACTCAAAATGAAGGCTGTAGAATGGCTCCAGCAGCTTGTAGAGGTACTATATAAATGCTGGATGCTATAAAACTCAAAAGAACGGCTGTAGAATGGTTCCAGCAGCTTGTAGAGCTACTATATAAAGGCTGGCGGCTATAACACTCAAAATGGTGGCTGTAGAATGGTTCCAGCAGCTTGTAGAGCTACTATATTAAAGATGACGGCTATAACACTCAAAATAACGGCTGTAGAATGGTTCCAGCAGCTTGTAGAGCTACTATATAAAGGCTGGCGGCTATAACACTCAAAATGGCGGCTGTAGAATGGTTCCAGCAGCTTGTAGAGGTTATATATAAATGCTGGCGGCTATAACACTCAAAATAACGGCTGTAGAATGGTTCCAATAGATTGTAGAGGTACTATATAAATGCTGGCTGCTATAACACTCAAAATGGCGGCTGTAGAATGGCTCCAGCAGCTGGTAGAGGTACTATAAAAATGCTGGATGCTATAAAACTCAAAATAACGGCTGTAGAATGGTTCCAGCAACTTGCAGAGCTACTATATTAAAGATGACGGCTATAACCCTAAAAATAACGGCTGTAGAATGGTTCCAGCAACTTGTAGAGCTACTATATAAAGGCTGGTGGCTATAACACTCAAAATGGAGGCTGTAGAATGGTTCCAGCAGCTTGCAGAGGTACTATATAAATGTTGGCTGTTAAAACAATCAAAATGGCGGCTGTAGAAAGGTTCCAGCAGCTTGTATAGCTGTTATATAAAGGCTGGCCGCTATAACACTCAAAATGGAGGCTGTAGAATGGTTCCAGCAGATTGTAGAGGTATTATAAAAATGCTGGCTGCTATAGCACGCAAAATAGTGGCTGTAGAATGGTTCCAGCTGCTTGTATAGCTGTTATATAAAGGCTGGCGGTTATAACACTCAAAATAACGGCTGTAGAATGGTTCCAGCAGCTTGTAGAGCTACTGTATAAAGGCTGGCGCCTATAACACTCAAAGTGGCGGCTGTAGAATGGTTGCTTTTATATTGTAGAGGTACTATATAAATGCTGGCGGCTATAACACTCAAAATAACGGCTGTAGAATTGTTCCAGCAGCTTGTAGAGGTACTATATAAATGCTGGCTGCTATAACACTCAAAATGAAGGCTGTATAATGGTTCCAGCACCTTGTATAGCTGTTATATAAAGGTTGGCTGCTATAAAATTCAAAATAACGGCCGTAGAATGGTTCCAGCAGCTTGTAGAGCTACTATATAAAGGCTGGCGGCTATAACACTCAAAATGGCGGCTGTAGAATGGTTCCAGCAGCTTGCAGAGCTACTCTACAAAAGCTGGCGGCTATAACGCTCGAAGTGGAGGCTGTAGAATGGTTCCAGCAGCTTGTAGAGGTACTATGTAAATGCTGGCTGCTATAACACTCAGAATAACGGCTGTTGAAAGGTGCCAGCAGCATGTATAGCTGTTATATAAAGGCTAGCGGCTATAACACTCAAAATAGCAGCTGCAAAATGGTTCCAGCAGCTTGCAGAGCTACTATATAAATGCTGGCTGCTATAACACTCAAAATGGCGGCTGTAGAATGGTTCCAGCAGCTTGTATAGCTGTTATATAAAGGCTGGCGGCTATAACACTCAAAATAGTGGCTGTAGAATGGTTCCAGCAGCTTGCAGAGCTACTCTACAAAGGCTGGCGGCTATAACGCTCGAAGTGGAGGCTGTAGAATGGTTCCAGCAGCTTGTAGAGGTACTATATAAATGCTGGCTGCTATAAAACTCAAAATAACGGCTATAGAATGGTTCCAGCAGCTTGCAGAGGTACTATATAATTGCTGGCTGCTATAAAACTCAAAATAACGTCTGTAGAATGGTTCCAGCAGCTTGCAGAGCTTTTATATAAAGGCTGGCGGCTATATCACTCAAAATGGAGGCTGTAGAATGGTTCCAATAGCTTGTAGAGGTACTATATAAATGCTGGCTGCTATAACACTCAAAATGGCGGCTGTAGAATGGTTCGAGCAGCTTGTATAGCTACTATATTAAGGCTGGCGCCTATAACACTCAAAATGGCGGCTGTAGAATGGTTGCATTTATATTGTAGAGGTACTATATAAATGCAGGCTGCTATAACACTCAAAATAACGGCTGTAGAATGGTTCCAGCAGTTTGTAGAAGTAATATATAAATGCTGGCTACTATAACACTCAAAATAACGGCTGTAGAATGGTTCCAGTAGCTTGTAGAGGTACTATATAAATGCTGGCTGCTATAACACTCAAAATAGCGGCTGTAGAATGGCTCCAGCAGCTGGTAGAGGTACTATATAAATGCTATATGCTATAAAACTCAAAATAACGGCTGTAGAATGGTTCCAGCAACTTGCAGAGCTACTTTACAAAGGCTGGCTGCTATAACACTCAAAGTGGAGGCTGTAGAATGGTTCCAACTACTATATAAATGCTGACTGCTATAAAACT
The DNA here is from genome assembly GCA_018152135.1 of Drosophila paulistorum. Taxonomy (NCBI): domain Eukaryota; kingdom Metazoa; phylum Arthropoda; class Insecta; order Diptera; family Drosophilidae; genus Drosophila; species Drosophila paulistorum. The sequence continues at coordinate 129,049 of JAECXG010000648.1, forward strand.
CAAAATAACGGCTGTAGAATGGTTCCAGCAGCTTGTAGAGCTTCTATATAAAAACTGGCGGCTATAACACTCAAAATGGAGGCTGTAGAATGGCTCCAGTAGCTTGTAGAGGTACTATATAAATGCTGGATGCTATAAAACTCAAAGTAACGGCTGTAGAATGGTTCCAGCAGCTTGTAGAGCTACTATATAAAGGCTGGCGGCTATAACACTCAAAATGGCGGCTGTAGAATGGTTCCAGCAGCTTGTAGAGGTTATATATAAATGCTGGCTGCTATACCACTCAAAATAACGGCTGTAGAATGGTTCCAATAGCTTGTAGAGGTACTATATAAATGCTGGCTGCTATAACACTCAAAATGGCGGCTGTAGAATGGTTCGAGCAGCTTGTATAGCTACTATATTAAGGCTGGCGCCTATAACACTCAAAATGGAGGCTGTAGAATGGTTCCAGCAACTTGTAGAGGTACTATATAAATGCTGGCTGCTATAACACTCAAAATAACGGCTGTAGAATGGTTCCAGCAACTTGCAGAGCTACTTTACAAAGGCTGGCTGCTATAACACTCAAAGTGGAGGCTGTAGAATGGTTCCAACTACTATATAAATGCTGGCTGCTATAAAACTCAAAATAACGGCTGTAGAATGGTTCCAGCAGCTTGTAGAGCTACTATATAAAAACTGGCGGCCATAACACTCAAAATGGAGGCTGTAGAATGGCTCCAGCAGCTTGTAGAGGTACTATATAAATGCTGGATGCTATAAAACTCAAAAGAACGGCTGTAGAATGGTTCCAGCAGCTTGTAGAGCTACTATATAAAGGCTGGCGGCTATAACACTCAAAATGGATGCTGTAGAATGGTTTCAGCAGCTTGTAGAGCTACTATATTAAAGATGACGGCTATAACACTGAAAATAACGGCTGTAGAATGGTTCCAGCAGCTTGTAGAGCTACTATATAAAGGCTGGCGGCTATAACACTCAAAATGGCGGCTGTAGAATGGTTCCAGCAGCTTGTAGAGGTTATATATAAATGCTGGCGGCTATAACACTCAAAATAACGGCTGTAGAATGGTTCCAATAGCTTGTAGAGGTACTATATAAATGCTGGCTGCTACAACACTCAAAATGGCGGCTGTAGAATGGTTCTAGCAGCTTGTATAGCTACTATATTAAGGCTGGCGCCTATAACACTCAAAATGGCGGCTGTAGAATGGTTGCATTTATATTGTAGAGGTACTATATAAATGCTGGCTGCTATAACACTCAAAATGGCGGCTGTAGAATGGCTCCAGCAGCTGGTAGAGGTACTATAAAAATGCTGGATGCTATAAAACTCAAAATAACGGCTGTAGAATGGTTCCAGCAACTTGCAGAGCTACTTTACAAAGGCTGGCTGCTATAACACTCAAAGTGGAGGCTGTAGAATGGTTCCAACTACTATATAAATGCTGGCTACTATAAAACTCAAAATAACGGCTGTAGAATGGTTCCAGCAGCTTGTAGAGCTACTATATAAAAACTGGCGGCTATAACACTCAAAATGGAGGCTGTAGAATGGTTCCAGCAGTACTATATAAATGCTGGCTCCTATAAAACTCAAAATAACGGTTGTAGAATGTTTTCAGCAGCTTGTAGAGCTACTATATAAAGGCTGGCGGCTATAACACTTAAAATGGAGGCTGTAGAATGGTTCCAGCAGATTTTATAGCTACTATTGTAAAGATGACGGCAATAACACTCAAAATAACGGCGGTAGAATGGTTCCAGCAGCTTGTAGAGCTACTTAATAAAAGCTGGCGTCTATAGCACTCAAAATAGCGGCTGTAGAATGGTTCCAGCAGCTTGCAGAGCTACTCTACAAAGGCTGGCGGCTATAACACTCAAAATGGAGGCTGTAGAATGGTTCCAGTAGATTGTATAGCTACTATACTAAAGATGACGGCTATAAAACTCAAAATAACGGCTGTAGAATGATTCCAGCAGCATGTAGAGCTACTATATACAGGCTGGAGGCTATAACACTCAAAATGGTGGCTGTAGAATGGTTTCAGCAGCTTGTATAGCTGTTATATAAGGGCTGGCGGCTATAACACTCAACATAATGGCTGTAGAATGGTTCCAGCAGCTTGTATAGATGTTATATAAAGGCTGGCGGCTATAACACTCAAAATGGTGTCTGTAGAATGGTTCCAGCAGCTTGTATAGCTGTTATATAAAGGCTGGCCGCAATAAAACTCAAAATGGCGGCTGTAGAATGGTTCCAGCAGCTTGTAGAGGTACTATATAAATGCTGGCTGCTGTAACACTCAAAATGGCGGCTGTAGAATGGTTTCAGCAGCTTGTAGAGCTACTTCATAAAGGCGGCTATAACGCTCAAAATGGAGGCTGTAGAATGGTTCCAGCAACTTGCAGAGCTGCTATATAAATGCTGGCTGCTATAAAACTCAAAATAACGGCTGTTGAATGGCAACAGCAAGCTTGCAGAGCTATTATATACTGGCTGGCGGCTATAACACTCAAAATGGATGCTGTAGAATGGTTCCAGCAGCTTGTAGAGCTACTATATAAAGGCTGGCGGCTATAACACTCAAAATGGATGCTGTAGAATGGTTATAAAAGCTTGTAGAGCTACAATATAAAGGCTGGCGGCTATAACACTAAAAAAAACGGCTGTAGAATGGTTCCAGCAGCTTGTAGAGCTACTTAATAAAAGCTGGCGGCTAAAACACTCAAAATGGAGGCTGTAGAATGGCTCCAGCAGCTTGCAGAGCTACTCTACAAAGGCTGGCGGCTATAACACTCAAAATGGAGGCTGTAGAATGGTTCCAGTAGATTGTATAGCTACTATATTAAAGATGACGGCTATAAAACTCAAAATAACGGCTGTAGAATGTTTCCAGCAGCATGTAGAGCTACTATATACAGGCTGGAGGCTATAATACTCAAAATGGTGGCTGTAGAATGGTTTCAGCAGCTTGTATAGCTGTTATATAAAGGCTGGCCGCAATAAAACTCAAAATGGCGGCTGTAGAATGGTTCCAGCAGCTTGTAGAGGTACTATATAAATGCTGGCTGCTATAACACTCAAAATGGCGGCTGTAGAATGGTTTCAGCAGCTTGTAGAGCTACTTCATAAAGGCGGCTATAACGCTCAAAATGGAGGCTGTAGAATGGTTCCAGCAACTTGTAGAGCTACTATATAAATGCTGGCTGCTATAAAACTCAAAATAACGGCTGTTGAATGGCAACAGCAGCTTGTAGAGCTATTATATACTGGCTGGCGGCTATAACACTCAAAATGGATGCTGTAGAATGGTTCCAGCAGCTTGTAGAGCTACTATATTAAAGATGACGGCTATAACACTCAAAATAACGGTTGTAGAATGGTTCCAGCAGCTTGTAGAGGTACCATATAAATGCTGGCTGCTATAACACTCAAAATGGCGGCTGTAGAATGGTTCCAGCAGCTTGTAGAGCTACTACATTAAAGATGACGACTATAACACTCAAAATAACGTCTGTAGAATGGTTCCAGCAGCTTGCATAGCTACTATATAAAGGCTGTCGGCTATATCACTCAAAATGGAGGCTGTAGAATGGTTCCAGCAGCTTGTAGAGGTACTATATAAAAGCTGGCTCCTATAACACTCAAAATAACGGCTGTAGAATGGTTTCGGCAGCTTGTAGAGCTACTATATAAAGGCTGGCGGCTATAACGCTCAAAATGGAGGCTGTAGAATTGTTCCAGCAGCTTGCAGAGGTACTATATAAATGCTGGCTGCTATAAAACTCAAAATAACGGCTGTAGAATGGTTCCAGCAGCTTGTAGAGTTACTATATAAAGGCTGGCGGCTATAACACTCAAAATGGGTGCTGTAGAATGGTTCCAGCAGCTTGTAGAGCTACTATATTAAAGATGACGGCTATAACCCTAAAAATAACGGCTGTAGAATGGTTCCAGCAACTTGTAGAGCTACTATATAAAGGCTGGTGGCTATAACACTCAAAATGGAGGCTGTAGAATGGTTCCAGCAGCTTGCAGAGGTACTATATAAATGTTGGCTGTTAGAACAATCAAAATGGCGGCTGTAGAAAGGTTCCAGCAGCTTGTATAGCTGTTATATAAAGGCTGGCCGCTATAACACTCAAAATGGAGGCTGTAGAATGGTTCCAGCAGATTGTAGAGGTACTATATAAATGCTGGCTGCTATAACACGCAAAATAGTGGCTGTAGAATGGTTCCAGCTGCTTGTATAGCTGTTATATAAAGGCTGGCGGTTATAACACTCAAAATGGAGGCTGTAGAATGGTTCCAGCAGTACTATATAAATGCTGGCTTCTATAAAACTCAAAATAACGGTTGTAGAATGTTTCCAGCAGCTTGTAGAGCTACTATATAAAGGCTGGCGGCTATAACACTAAAAAAAACGGCTGTAGAATGGTTCCAGCAGCTTGTAGAGCTACTTAATAAAAGCTGGCGTCTAAAGCACTCAAAATAACGGCTGTAGAATGGTTCCAGCAGCTTGCAGAGCTACTCTACGAAGGCTGGCGGCTATAACACTCAAAATGGAGGCTGTAGAATGGTTCCAGTAGATTGTATAGCTACTATATTAAAGATGACGGCTACAACACTCAACATAACGGCTGTAGAATGGTTCCAGCAGGTTGTAGAGCTACTATATAAAGGCTGGCGGCTATAACACTCAAAATGGATGCTGTAGAATGGTTCCAGCAGCTTGTAGAGCTACTATATTAAAGATGACGGCTATAACACTCAAAATAACGGCTGTAGAAGGGTTCCAGCAGCTTGAAGAGCTACTATATAAAGGCTGGCGGCTATAACACTCAAAATGGTTTCTGTAGAATGGTTCCAGCAGCTTGCAGAGGTACTATATAAATGCTGGCTGCTATAAAACTCAAAATAACGGCTGTAGAATGGTTCCAGCAGCTTGTAGAGTTACTATATAAAGGCTGGCGGCTTTAACACTCAATATGGAGGCTGTAGAATGGTTCCAGCAGCTTCTAGAGGTTCTATATGAAAGCTGGCGGCTATAACTCTCAAAATGGAGGCTGTAGAATGGTTCCAGCAGCTTGTATAGCTACTATATTAAAGGCTGGCGGCTATAACGCTCAAAATGGAGGCTGTAGAATGGTTCCAGCAACTTGTAGAGGTACTATATAAATGCTGGCTGCTATAAAGGTTCCAGCAGCTTGTAGAGCTACTATATAAATGCTGGCGGCTATAACACTCAAAATGGAGGCTGTAGAATGGTTCCAGCATCTTGTAGATCTACTATATGAAGGCTGGCGGCTATAACACTCAAAATGGAGGTTGTAGAATGGCTATAACACTCAAAATGGTGGCTGTAGAATGGTTCCAGCAGCTTGTAGAGGTACTATGTAAATGCTGGCTGCTATAACACTCAAAATGGCGGCTGTAGAATGGCGCCAGCAGCTTGTATAGCTGTTATACAAAGGCTGGCGGCTATAACACTCAAAATAGCGGCTGAAAAATGGTTCCAACAGCTTGCAGAGCTACTATATACAGGCTGGAGGCTATAACACTCAAAATAACGGCTGTTGAATGGTTCCAGCAGATTGTATAGCTGTTATATAAAGGCTGGCGGCTATAACACTCAAAATAACGGCTGTAGAATGATTCCAGCAGCTTGTATAGCTGTTATATAAAGGTTCCAGCAGCTTGTATAGCTGTTATATAAAGGCTGGCGGCTATAACACTCAAAATGGTGGCTGTAGAATGGTTCCAGCAGATTGTATAGCTACTATATTAAAGATGACGGCTATAACACTCAAAATAACGGCTGTAGAATGGTTCCAGCAGCTTGTAGAGCTACTATATAAAGGCTGGCGGCTATAACACTCAAAATGATGGCTGTAGAATGGTTCCAGCAGCTTGTATAGCTGTTATATAAAGGTTCCAGCAGCTTGTATAGCTGTTTTACAAAGGCTGGCGGCTATAACACTCAAAATAGCGGCTGAAAAATGGTTCCAACAGCTTGCAGAGCTACTATATACAGGCTGGAGGCTATAACACTCAAAATAACGGCTGTTGAAAAGTTCCAGCAGATTGTATAGCTGTTATATAAAGGCTGGCGGCTATAACACTCAAAATGATGGCTGTAGAATGGTTCCAGCAGGTTGTAGAGCTAGTATATAAATGCTGGCGGCTATAACACTCAATATAACGGCTGTAGAATGGTTCCAGCAGATTGTATAGCTACTATTTTAAAGATGACGGCTATAACACTCAAAATAACGTCTGTAGAATGGTTCTAGCAGCTTGTAGAGCTACTATATAAAGGCTGGCGGCTATAACACTCAAAATGGATGCTGTAGAATGGTTCCAGCAGCTTGTAGAGCTACTATATTAAAGATGACGGCTATAACACTCAAAATAACGGCTGTAGAATGGTTCCAGCAGCTTGTAGAGCTACTATATAAAGGCTGGCGGCTATAACACTCAAAATGGTGGCTGTAGAATGGTTCCAGCAGCTTGCAGAGGTACTATATAAATGATGGCTGCTATAAAACTTAAAATAACGGCTGTAGAATGGTTCCAGCAGCTTGTAGAGGTACTATATAAAGGCTGGCGACTATAACACTCAAAATGGAGGCTGTAGAATGGTTCCAGCAGCTTCTAGAGGTTCTATATGAAAGCTGGCGGCTATAACTCTCAAAATGGAGGCTGTAGAATGGTTCCAGCAGCTTGTATAGCTACTATATTAAAGGCTGGCGGCTATAACGCTCAAAATGGAGGCTGTAGAATGGTTCCAGCAACTTGTAGAGGTACTATATAAATGCTGGCTGCTATAAAGGTTCCAGCAGCTTGTAGAGCTACTATATAAATGCTGGCGGCTATAACTCAAAATGGAGGCTGTAGAATGGTTCCAGCATCTTGTAGATCTACTATATGAAGGCTGGCGGCTATAACACTCAAAATGGAGGTTGTAGAATGGCTATAACACTCAAAATGGTGGCTGTAGAATGGTTCCAGCAGCTTGTAGAGGTACTATGTAAATGCTGGCTGCTATAACACTCAAAATGGCGGCTGTAGAATGGCGCCAGCAGCTTGTATAGCTGTTATACAAAGGCTGGCGGCTATAACACTCAAAATAGCGGCTGAAAAATGGTTCCAACAGCTTGCAGAGCTACTATATACAGGCTGGAGGCTATAACACTCAAAATAACGGCTGTTGAATGGTTCCAGCAGATTGTATAGCTGTTATATAAAGGCTGGCGGCTATAACACTCAAAATAACGGCTGTAGAATGATTCCAGCAGCTTGTATAGCTGTTATATAAAGGTTCCAGCAGCTTGTATAGCTGTTATATAAAGGCTGGCGGCTATAACACTCAAAATGGTGGCTGTAGAATGGTTCCAGCAGATTGTATAGCTACTATATTAAAGATGACGGCTATAACACTCAAAATAACGGCTGTAGAATGGTTCCAGCAGCTTGTAGAGCTACTATATAAAGGCTGGCGGCTATAACACTCAAAATGGTGGCTGTAGAATGGTTCCAGCAGCTTGTATAGCTGTTATATAAAGGTTCCAGCAGCTTGTATAGCTGTTATACAAAGGCTGGCGGCTATAACACTCAAAATAGCGGCTGAAAAATGGTTCCAACAGCTTGCAGAGCTACTATATACAGGCTGGAGGCTATAACACTCAAAATAACGGCTGTTGAATGGTTCCAGCAGATTGTATAGCTGTTATATAAAGGCTGGCGGCTATAACACTCAAAATGATGGCTGTGGAATGGTTCCAGCAGGTTGTAGAGCTAGTATATAAATGCTGGCGGCTATAACACTCAATATAACGGCTGTAGAATGGTTCCAGCAGATTGTATAGCTACTATTTTAAAGATGACGGCCATAACACTCAAAATAACGTCTGTAGAATGGTTCCAGCAGCTTGTAGAGCTACTATATAAAGACTGGCGGCTATAACACTCAAAATGGATGCTGTAGAATGGTTCCAGCAGCTTGTAGAGCTACTATATTAAAGATGACGGCTATAACACTCAAAATAACGGCTGTAGAATGGTTCCAGCAGCTTGTAGAGCTACTATATAAAGGCTGGCGGCTATAACACTCAAAATGGTGGCTGTAGAATGGTTCCAGCAGCTTGCAGAGGTACTATATAAATGCTGGCTGCTATTAAACTCAAAATAACGGCTGTAGAATGGTTCCAGCAGCTTGTAGAGGTACTATATAAAGGCTGGCGGCTATAACACTCAAAATGGAGGCTGTAGAATGGTTCCAGCAGCTTCTAGAGGTTCTATATGAAAGCTGGCGGCTATAACTCTCAAAATGGAGGCTGTAGAATGGTTCCAGCAGCTTGTATAGCTACTATATTAAAGGCTGGCTATAACGCTCAAAATGGAGGCTGTAGAATGGTTCCAGCAACTTGTAGAGGTACTATATAAATGCTGGCTGCTATAAAGGTTCCAGCAGCTTGTAGTGCTACTATATAAAGGCTGGCGGCTATAACACTCAAAATGGAGGCTGTAGAATGGTTCCAGCATCTTGTAGATCTACTATATAAAGGCTGGCGGCTATAACACTCAAAATGGAGGCTGTAGAATGGCTATAACACTCAAAATGGTGGCTGTAGAATGGTTCCAGCAGCTTGTAGAGGTACTATGTAAATGCTGGCTACTATAACACTCAAAATGGCGGCTGTAGAATGGTGCCAGCAGCTTGTATAGCTGTTATACAAAGGCTGGCGGCTACAACACTCAAAATAGCGGCTGAAAAATGGTTCCAACAGCTTGCAGAGCTACTATATACAGGCTGGAGGCTATAACACTCAAAATAACGGCTGTAGAATGGTTCCAGCAGATTGTATAGCTGTTAAATAAAGGCTGGCGGCTATAACACTCAAAATAGCGGCTGAAAAATGGTTCCAACAGCTTGTATAGCTGTTATATAAAGGCTGGCGGCTATAACACTCAAAATGGTGGCTGTAGAATGGTTCCAGCAGCTTGTATAGCTGTTATGAAAAGGCTGGCCGCTATAACAATCAAAAAAGCGGCTGTAAAATGGTTCCAGCAGCTTGTATAGCTGTTATATAAAGGCTGGCGGCTATAACACTCAAAATAACGGCTGTAGAATGGTTCCAGCAGCTTGTATAGCTGTTATATAAAGACTGGCCGCAATAAAACTTAAAATGGCGGCTGTAGAATGGTTCCAACAGCTTGTAGACGTACTATATAAATGCTATATTAAAGATGACGGCTATAACACTCAAAATAACGGCTGTAGAATGGTTCCAGCAGGTTGTAGAGCTAGTATATAAATGCTGGCGGCTATAACACTCAAAATAACGGCTGTAGAATGGTTCCAGCAGCTTGTAGAGGTACTATATTAAGGCTGGCGGCTATAACACTCAAAATGGAGGCTGTAGAATGGTTCCAGCAGCTTGTAGAGCTACTATATACAGGCTGGAGGCTATAACACTCAAAATAACGGCTGTAGAATGGTTCCAGCAGATTGTATAGCTAATATATAAAGGCTGGCGGCTATAACACTCAAAATAATGGCTGTAGAATGATTCCAGCAGCTTGTAAAGCTGTTATATAAAGGCTGGCGGCTATTACACTCAAAATGGAGGTTGTAGAATGGTTCCAGCAGCTTGTAGAGGTACTATATAATGGTTCCAGCAGATTGTATAGCTACTATTTTAAAGATGACGGCTATAACACTCAAAATAACGTCTGTAGAATGGTTCCAGCAGGTTGTAGAGCTACTATATAAAGGCTGGCGGCTATAACACTCAAAATGGATGCTGTAGAATGGTTCCAGCAGCTTGTAGAGCTACTATATTAAAGATGACGGCTATAACACTCAAAATAACGGCTGTAGAATGGTTCCAGCAGCTTGTAGAGCTACTATATAAAGGCTGGCGGCTATAACACTCAAATTGGTTTCTGTAGAATGGTTCCAGCAGCTTGCAGAGGTACTATATAAATGCTGGCTGCTATAAAACTCAAAATAACGGCTGTAGAATGGTTCCAGCAGCTTGTAGAGGTACTATATAAAGGCTGGCGGCTATAACACTCAAAATGGAGGCTGTAGAATGGTTCCAGCAGCTTCTAGAGGTTCTATATGAAAGCTGGCGGCTATAACTCTCAAAATGGAGGCTGTAGAATGGTTCCAGCAGCTTGTATAGCTACTATATTAAAGGCTGGCGGCTATAACGCTCAAAATGGAGGCTGTAGAATGGTTCCAGCAACTTGTAGAGGTACTATATAAATGCTGGCTGCTATAAAGGTTCCAGCAGCTTGTAGAGCTACTATATAAATGCTGGCGGCTATAGCACTCAAAATGGAGGCTGTAGAATGGTTCCAGCAGCTTGCAGAGGTACTATATAAATGCTGGCTGCTATAAAACTCAAAATAACGGCTGTAGAATGGTTCCAGCATCTTGTAGATCTACTATATGAAGGCTGGCGGCTATAACACTCAAAATGGAGGTTGTAGAATGGCTATAACACTCAAAATGGTGGCTGTAGAATGGTTCCAGCAGCTTGTAGATGTACTATGTAAATGCTGGCTACTATAACACTCAAAACGGCGGCTGTAGAATGGCGCCAGCAGCTTGTATAGCTGTTATACAAAGGCTGGCGGCTATAACACTCAAAATAGCGGCTGAAAAATGGTTCCAACAGCTTGCAGAGCTACTATATACAGGCTGGAGGCTATAACACTCAAAATAACGGCTGTTGAATGGTTCCAGCAGATTGTATAGCTGTTATATAAAGGCTGGCGGCTATAACACTCAAAATAACGGCTGTAGAATGATTCCAGCAGCTTGTATAGCTGTTATATAAAGGTTCCAGCAGCTTGTATAGCTGTTATATAAAGGCTGGCGGCTATAACACTCAAAATGGTGGCTGTAGAATGGTTCCAGCAGATTGTATAGCTACTATATTAAAGATGACGGCTATAACACTCAAAATAACGGCTGTAGAATGGTTCCAGCAGCTTGTAGAGCTACTATATAAAGGCTCGCGGCTATAACACTCAAAATGGTGGCTGTAGAATGGTTCCAGCAGCTTGTATAGCTGTTATATAAAGGTTCCAGCAGCTTGTATAGCTGTTATACAAAGGCTGGCGGCTATAACACTCAAAATAGCGGCTGAAAAATGGTTCCAACAGCTTGCAGAGCTACTATATACAGGCTGGAGGCTATAACACTCAAAATAACGGCTGTTGAATGGTTCCAGCAGATTGTATAGCTGTTATATAAAGGCTGGCGGCTATAACACTCAAAATGATGGCTGTAGAATGGTTCCAGCAGGTTGTTGAGCTAGTATATTAAAGGCTGGCGGCTATAACGCTCAAAATGGAGGCTGAAGAATGGTTCCAGCAACTTGTAGAGGTACTATATAAATGCTGGCTGCTATAAAGGTTCCAGCAGCTTGTAGTGCTACTATATAAAGGCTGGCGGCTATAACACTCAGAATGGAGGCTGTAGAATGGCTATAACACTCAAAATGGTGGCTGTAGAATGGTTCCAGCAGCTTGCAGAGGTACTATATAAATGATGGCTGCTATAAAACTCAAAATAACGGCTGTAGAATGGTTCCAGCAGGCTGGCGGCTATAACACTCAAAATGGAGGCTGTATAATGGTTCCAGCAGCTTCTAGAGGTTCTATATGAAAGCTGGCGGCTATAACGCTCAAAATGGAGGCTGTAGAATGGTTCCAGCAACTTGTAGAGGTACTATATAAATGCTGGCTGCTATAAAGGTTCCAGCAGCTTGTAGAGCTACTATATAAATGCTGGCGGCTATAACACTCAAAATGGAGGCTGTAGAATGGTTCCAGCATCTTGTAGATCTACTATATGAAGGCTGGCGGCTATAACACTCAAAATGGAGGTTGTAGAATGGCTATAACACTCAAAATGGTGGCTGTAGAATGGTTCCAGCAGCTTGTAGAGGTACTATGTAAATGCTGGCTGCTATAACACTCAAAATGGCGGCTGTAGAATGGCGCCAGCAGCTTGTATAGCTGTTATACAAAGGCTGGCGGCTATAACACTCAAAATAGCGGCTGAAAAATGGTTCCAACAGCTTGCAGAGCTACTATATACAGGCTGGAGGCTATAACACTCAAAATAACGGCTGTTGAATGGTTCCAGCAGATTGTATAGCTGTTATATAAAGGCTGGCGGCTATAACACTCAAAATAACGGCTGTAGAATGATTCCAGCAGCTTGTATAGCTGTTATATAAAGGTTCCAGCAGCTTGTATAGCTGTTATATAAAGGCTGGCGGCTATAACACTCAAAATGGTGGCTGTAGAATGGTTCCAGCAGATTGTATAGCTACTATATTAAAGATGACGGCTATAACACTCAAAATAACGGCTGTAGAATGGTTCCAGCAGCTTGTAGAGCTACTATATAAAGGCTGGCGGCTATAACACTCAAAATGGTGGCTGTAGAATGGTTCCAGCAGCTTGTATAGCTGTTATATAAAGGTTCCAGCAGCTTGTATAGCTGTTATACAAAGGCTGGCGGCTATAACACTCAAAATAGCGGCTGAAAAATGGTTCCAACAGCTTGCAGAGCTACTATATACAGGCTGGAGGCTATAACACTCAAAATAACGGCTGTTGAATGGTTCCAGCAGATTGTATAGCTGTTATATAAAGGCTGGCGGCTATAACACTCAAAATGATGGCTGTAGAATGGTTCCAGCAGGTTGTAGAGCTAGTATATAAATGCTGGCGGCTATAACACTCAATATAACGGCTGTAGAATGGTTCCAGCAGATTGTATAGCTACTATTTTAAAGATGACGGCTATAACACTCAAAATAACGTCTGTAGAATGGTTCCAGCAGGTTGTGGAGCTACTATATAAAGGCTGGCGGCTATAACACTCAAAATGGATGCTGTAGAATGGTTCCAGCAGCTTGTAGAGCTACTATATTAAAGATGACGGCTATAACACTCAAAATAACGGCTGTAGAATGGTTCCAGCAGCTTGTAGAGCTACTATATAAAGGCTGGCGGCTATAACACTCAAAATGGTGGCTGTAGAATGGTTCCAGCAGCTTGCAGAGGTACTATATAAATGCTGGCTGCTATAAAACTCAAAATAACGGCTGTAGAATGGTTCCAGCAGCTTGTAGTGCTACTATATAAAGGCTGGCGGCTATAACACTCAAAATGGAGGCTGTAGAATGGTTCCAGCAGCTTCTAGAGGTTCTATATGAAAGCTAGCGGCTATAACTCTCAAAATGGAGGCTGCAGAATCGTTCCAGCAGCTTGTATAGCTACTATATTAAAGGCTGGCGGCTATATCGCTCAAAATGGAGGCTGTAGAATGGTTCCAGCAACTTGTAGAGGTACTATATAAATGCTGGCTGCTATAAAGGTTCCAGCAGCTTGTAGTGCTACTATATAAAGGCTGGCGGCTATAACACTCAAAATGGAGGCTGTAGAATGGTTCCAGCATCTTGTAGATCTACTATATGAAGGCTGGCGGCTATAACACTCAAAATGGAGGCTGTAGAATGGCTATAACACTCAAAATGGTGGCTGTAGAATGGTTCCAGCAGCTTGTAGAGGTACTATGTAAATGCTGGCTACTATAACACTCAAAATGGCGGCTGTAGAATGGTGCCAGCAGCTTGTATAGCTGTTATACAAAGGCTGGCGGCTACAACACTCAAAATAGCGGCTGAAAAATGGTTCCAACAGCTTGCAGAGCTACTATATACAGGCTGGAGGCTATAACACTCAAAATAACGGCTTTAGAATGGTTCCAGCAGATTGTATAGCTGTTATATAAAGGCTGGCGGCTATAACACTCAAAATAGCGGCTGAAAAATGGTTCCAACAGCTTGTATAGCTGTTATATAAAGGCTGGCGGCTATAACACTCAAAATGGTGGCTGTAGAATGGTTCCAGCAGCTTCTATAGCTGTTATGAAAAGGCTGGCCGCTATAACACTCAAAAAAGCGGCTGTAAAATGGTTCCAGCAGCTTGTATAGCTGTTATCTAAAGGCTGGCGGCTATAACACTCAAAATAACGGCTGTAGAATGGTTCCAGCAGCTTGTATAGCTGTTATATAAAGACTGGCCGCAATAAAACTTAAAATGGCGGCTGTAGAATGGTTCCAACAGCTTGTAGACGTACTATATAAATGCTTTATTAAAGATGACGGCTATAACACTCAAAATAACGGCTGTAGAATGGTTCCAGCAGGTTGTAGAGCTAGTATATAAATGCTGGCGGCTATAACACTCAAAATAACGGCTGTAGAATGGTTCCAGCAGCTTGTAGAGGTACTATATTAAGGCTGGCGGCTATAACACTCAAAATGGAGGCTGTAGAATGGTTCCAGCAGCTTGTAGAGCTACTATATAAAGGCTGGAGGCTATAACACTCAAAATAACGGCTGTAGAATGGTTCCAGCAGATTGTATAGCTAATATATAAAGGCTGGCGGCTATAACACTCAAAATAATGGCTGTAGAATGATTCCAGCAGCTTGTAAAGCTGTTATATAAAGGCTAGCGGCTATAACATTCAAAATGGAGGTTGTAGAATGGTTCCAGCAGCTTGTAGAGGTACTATATAATGGTTCCAGCAGATTGTATAGCTACTATTTTAAAGATGACGGCTATAACACTCAAAATAACGTCTGTAGAATGGTTCCAGCAGGTTGTAGAGCTACTATATAAAGGCTGGCGGCTATAACACTCAAAATGGATGCTGTAGAATGGTTCCAGCAGCTTGTAGAGCTACTATATTAACGATGACGGCTATAAAACTCAAAATAACGGCTGTAGAATGGTTCCAGCAGCTTGTAGAGCTACTATATAAAGGCTGGCGGCTATAACACTCAAAATGGTTTCTGTAGAATGGTTCCAGCAGCTTGCAGAGGTACTATATAAATGCTGGCTGCTATAAAACTCAAAATAACGGCTGTAGAATGGTTCCAGCAGCTTGTAGAGGTACTATATAAAGGCTGGCGGCTATAACACTCAAAATGGAGGCTGTAGAATGGTTCCAGCAGCTTCTAGAGGTTCTATATGAAAGCTGGCGGCTATAACTCTCAAAATGGAGGCTGTAGAATGGTTCCAGCAGCTTGTATAGCTACTATATTAAAGGCTGGCGGCTATAACGCTCAAAATGGAGGCTGTAGAATGGTTCCAGCAACTTGTAGAGGTACTATATAAATGCTGGCTGCTATAAAGGTTCCAGCAGCTTGTAGAGCTACTATATAAATGCTGGCGGCTATAGCACTCAAAATGGAGGCTGTAGAATGGTTCCAGCATCTTGTAGATCTACTATATGAAGGCTGGCGGCTATAACACTCAAAATGGAGGTTGTAGAATGGCTATAACACTCAAAATGGTGGCTGTAGAATGGTTCCAGCAGCTTGTAGAGGTACTATGTAAATGCTGGCTACTATAACACTCAAAATGGCGGCTGTAGAATGGCGCCAGCAGCTTGTATAGCTGTTATACAAAGGCTGGCGGCTATAACACTCAAAATAGCGGCTGAAAAATGGTTCCAACAGCTTGCAGAGCTACTATATACAGGCTGGAGGCTATAACACTCAAAATAACGGCTGTTGAATGGTTCCAGCAGATTGTATAGCTGTTATATAAAGGCTGGCGGCTATAACACTCAAAATAACGGCTGTAGAATGATTCCAGCAGCTTGTATAGCTGTTATATAAAGGTTCCAGCAGCTTGTATAGCTGTTATATAAAGGCTGGCGGCTATAACACTCAAAATGGTGGCTGTAGAATGGTTCCAGCAGATTGTATAGCTACTATATTAAAGATGACGGCTATAACACTCAAAATAACGGCTGTAGAATGGTTCCAGCAGCTTGTAGAGCTACTATATAAAGGCTCGCGGCTATAACACTCAAAATGGTGGCTGTAGAATGGTTCCAGCAGCTTGTATAGCTGTTATATAAAGGTTCCAGCAGCTTGTATAGCTGTTATACAAAGGCTGGCGGCTATAACACTCAAAATAGCGGCTGAAAAATGGTTCCAACAGCTTGCAGAGCTACTATATACAGGCTGGAGGCTATAACACTCAAAATAACGGCTGTTGAATGGTTCCAGCAGATTGTATAGCTGTTATATAAAGGCTGGCGGCTATAACACTCAAAATGATGGCTGTAGAATGGTTCCAGCAGGTTGTTGAGCTAGTATATTAAAGGCTGGCGGCTATAACGCTCAAAATGGAGGCTGAAGAATGGTTCCAGCAACTTGTAGAGGTACTATATAAATGCTGGCTGCTATAAAGGTTCCAGCAGCTTGTAGTGCTACTATATAAAGGCTGGCGGCTATAACACTCAAAACGGAGGCTGTAGAATGGTTCCAGCATCTACTATATGATGTAGATCTACTATATGAAGGCTGGCGGCTATAACACTCAAAATGGAGGCTGTAGAATGGTTCCAGCAACTTGTAGAGGTACTATATAAATGCTGGCTGCTATAAAGGTTCCAGCAGCTTGTAGTGCTACTATATAAAGGCTGGCGGCTATAACACTCAAAATGGAGGCTGTAGAATGGTTCCAGCATCTTATAGATCTACTATATGAAGGCTGGCGGCTATAACACTCAAAATGGAGGCTGTAGAATGGCTATAACACTCAAAATGGTGGCTGTAGAATGGTTCCAGCAGCTTGTAGAGGTACTATGTAAATGCTGGCTACTATAACACTCAAAATGGCGGCTGTAGAATGGTGCCAGCAGCTTGTATAGCTGTTATACAAAGGCTGGCGGCTACAACACTTAAAATAGCGGCTGAAAAATGGTTCCAACAGCTTGCAGAGCTACTATATACAGGCTGGAGGCTATAACACTCAAAATAACGGCTGTAGAATGGTTCCAGCAGATTGTATAGCTGTTATATAAAGGCTGGCGGCTATAACACTCAAAATAACGGCTGTAGAATGATTCCAGCAGCTTGTATGGCTGTTATATAAAGGCTGGCGGCTATAACACTCAAAATGATGGCTGTAGAATGGTTCCAGCAGCTTGTATAGCTACTATATTAAAGGCTGGCGGCTATAACGCTCAAAATGGAGGCTGAAGAATGGTTCCAGCAACTTGTAGAGGTACTATATAAATGCTGGCTGCTATAACACTCAAAATGGAGGCTGTAGAATGGTTCCAGCATCTTGTAGATCTACTATATGAAGGCTGGCGGCTATAACACTCAAAATGGAGGCTGTAGAATGGCTATAACACTCAAAATGGTGGCTGTAGAATGGTTCCAGCAGCTTGTAGAGGTACTATGTAAATGCTGGCTACTATAACACTCAAAATGGCGGCTGTAGAATGGTGCCAGCAGCTTGTATAGCTGTTATACAAAGGCTGGCGGCTACAACACTCAAAATAGCGGCTGAAAAATGGTTCCAACAGCTTGCAGAGCTACTATATACAGGCTGGAGGCTATAACACTCAAAATAACGGCTGTAGAATGGTTCCAGCATCTTGTAGATCTACTACATGAAGGCTGGCGGCTATAACACTCAAAATGGAGGCTGTAGAATGGCTATAACACTCAAAATGGTGGCTGTAGAATGGTTCCAGCAGCTTGTAGAGGTACTATGTAAATGCTGGCTACTATAACACTCAAAATGGCGGCTGTAGAATGGTGCCAGCAGCTTGTATAGCTGTTATACAAAGGCTGGCGGCTACAACACTTAAAATAGCGGCTGAAAAATGGTTCCAACAGCTTGCAGAGCTACTATATACAGGCTGGAGGCTATAACACTCAAAATAACGGCTGTAGAATGGTTCCAGCAGATTGTATAGCTGTTATATAAAGGCTGGCGGCTATAACACTCAAAATAACGGCTGTAGAATGATTCCAGCAGCTTGTATGGCTGTTATATAAAGGCTGGCGGCTATAACACTCAAAATGGTGGCTGTAGAATGGTTCCAGCAGCTTGTATAGCTACTATATTAAAGGCTGGCGGCTATAACGCTCAAAATGGAGGCTGAAGAATGGTTCCAGCAACTTGTAGAGGTACTATATAAATGCTGGCTGCTATAAAGGTTCCAGCAGCTTGTAGTGCTACTATATAAAGGCTGGCGGCTATAACACTCAAAATGGAGGCTGTAGAATGGTTCCAGCATCTTGTAGATCTACTATATGAAGGCTGGCGGCTATAACACTCAAAATGGAGGCTGTAGAATGGCTATAACACTCAAAATGGTGGCTGTAGAATGGTTCCAGCAGCTTGTAGAGGTACTATGTAAATGCTGGCTACTATAACACTCAAAATGGCGGCTGTAGAATGGTGCCAGCAGCTTGTATAGCTGTTATACAAAGGCTGGCGGCTACAACACTCAAAATAGCGGCTGAAAAATGGTTCCAACAGCTTGCAGAGCTACTATATACAGGCTGGAGGCTATAACACTCAAAATAACGGCTGTAGAATGGTTCCAGCAGATTGTATAGCTGTTATATAAAGGCTGGCGGCTATAACACTCAAAATAACGGCTGTAGAATGATTCCAGCAGCTTGTATAGCTGTTATATAAAGGCTGGCGGCTATAACACTCAAAATGGTGGCTGTAGAATGGTTCCAGCAGCTTGTATAGCTGTTATGAAAAGGCTGGCCGCTATAACACTCAAAAAAGCGGCTGTAAAATGGTTCCAGCAGCTTGTATAGCTGTTATATAAAGGCTGGCGGCTATAACACTCAAAATAACGGCTGTAGAATGGTTCCAGCAGCTTGTATAGCTGTTATATAAAGACTGGCCGCAATAAAACTTAAAATGGCGGCTGTAGAATGGTTCCAACAGCTTGTAGAGCTAGTATATAAATGCTGGCGGCTATAACACTCAAAATAACGGCTGTAGAATGGTTCCAGCAGGTTGTAGAGCTAGTATATAAATGCTGGCGGCTATAACACTCAATATAACGGCTGTAGAATGGTTCCAGCAGATTGTATAGCTACTATATTAAAGATGACGGCTATAACACTCAAAATAACGTCTGTAGAATGGTTCTAGCAGCTTGTAGAGCTACTATATGAAGGCTGGCGGCTATAACACTCAAAATGGTGGCTGTAGAATGGTTCCAGCAGCTTGCAGAGGTACTATATAAATGCTGGCTGCTATAAAACTCAAAATAACGGCTGTAGAATGGTTCCAGCAGCTTGTAGAGGTTCTATATGAAAGCTGGCGTCTATAACTCTCAAAATGGAGGCTGTAGAATGGTTCCAGCAGCTTGTGTAGCTACTATATTAAAAGCTGGCGGCTATAACGCTCAAAATGGAGGCTGTAGAATGGTTCCAGCAACTTGTAGAGGTACTATATAAATGCTGGCTGCTATAAAGGTTCCAGCAGCTTGTAGAGCTACTATATATAAGCTGGCGGCTATAACACTCAAAATGGAGGCTGTAGAATGGTTCCAGCAGCTTGTAGAGCTACTATATAAAGGCTGGCGGCTATAACACTCAAAATGGAGGCTGTAGAATGGCTATAACACTCAAAATGATGGCTGTAGAATGGTTCCAGAAACTTGTAGAGGTACTATATAAAAGCTGGCTGCTATAACACTCAAAATGGAGGCTGTAGAATGGTTCCAGCAGCTTGTAGAGGTTCTATATGAAAGCTGGCGGCTATAACTCTCAAAATGGAGGCTGTAGAATGGTTCCAGCAGCTTGTGTAGCTACTATATTAAAGGCTGGCGGCTATAACGCTCAAAATGGAGGCTGTAGAATGGTTCCAGCAACTTGTAGAGGTACAATATAAATGCTGGCTGCTATAAAGGTTCCAGCAGCTTGTAGAGCTACTATATATAAGCTGGCGGCTATAACACTCAAAATGGAGGCTGTAGAATGGTTCCAGCAGCTTGTAGAGCTACTATATAAAGGCTGGCGGCTATAACACTCAAAATGGAGGCTGTAGAATGGCTATAACGCTCAAAATGATGGCTGTAGAATGGTTCCAGCAACTTGTAGAGGTACTATATAAATGCTGGCTACTATAAAGGTTCCAGCAGCTTGTAGAGCTACTATATATAAGCTGGCGGCTATAACACTCAAAATGGAGGCTGTAGAATGGTTCCAGCAGCTTGTAGAGCTACTATATAAAGGCTGGCGGCTATAACACGCAAAATGGATGCTGTAGAATGGTTCCAGCAGCTTGTAGAGCTACTATATTAAAGATGACGGCTATAACACTCAAAATAACGGCTGTAGAATGGTTCCAGCAGCTTGTAGAGCTACTATATAAAGGCTGGCGGCTATAGCACTCAAAATGGTGGCTCTAGAATGGTTCCAGCAGCGTGCAGAGGTACTATATAAATGCTGGCTGCTATAAAACTCAAAATAACGGCTGTAGAATGGTTCCAGCAGCTTGTAGAGGTACTATATAAAGGCTGGCGGCTATAACACTCAAAATGGAGGCTGTAGAATGGTTCCAGCAGCTTGTAGAGCTACTATATACAGGCTGGAGGCTATATCACTCAAAATAACGGCTATAGAATGATTCCAGCAGCTTGTAAAGCTGTTATATAAAGGCTAACGGCTATAACACTCAAAATGGAGGTTGTAGAATGGTTCCAGCAGCTTGTAGAGGTACTATATAAATGCTGGCTCCTATAGGTACTTGCAGAGGTACTATATAAATGCTGGCTGCTATAAAACTCAAAATAACGGCTGTAGAATGGTTCCAGCAGATTGTATAGCTGTTATATAAAGGCTGGCGGCTATAACACTCAAAATAACGGCTGTAGAATGATTCCAGCAGCTTGTAAAGCTGTTATATAAAGGCTGGCGGCTATAACACTCAAAATGGAGGTTGTAGAATGGTTCCAGCAGCTTGTAGAGGTACTATATAAATGCTGGCTCCTATAAAACGGCTGTAGAATTGTTCCAGCAGCTTGTAGAGCTACTATATAAAGGCTGGCGGCTATAACACTCAAAATGGTGGCTGTAGAATGGTTCCAGCAGCTTGTAGAGGTACTATGTAAATGCTGGCTGCTATAAGACTCAAAATGGTGGCTGTAGAATGGTTCCAGCAGCTTTTATAGCTGTTATATAAAGGCTGGCGGCTATAACACTCAAAATGGAGGCTGTAGAATGGTTCCAGCATCTTGTAGAGCTACTGTATGAAGGCTGGCGGCTATAACACTCAAAATGGAGGCTATAGAATGGCTATAACACTCAAAATGATGGCTGTAGAATGGTTCCAGCAGGTTGTAGAGCTAGTATATAAATGCTGGCGGCTATAACACTCAATATAACGGCTGTAGAATGGTTCCAGCAGATTGTATAGCCACTATTTTAAAGATGACGGCTATAACACTCAAAATAACGTCTGTAGAATGGTTCCAGCAGGTTGTAGAGCTACTATATAAAGGCTGGCGGCTATAACACTCAAAATGGATGCTGTAGAATGGTTCCAGCAGCTTGTAGAGCTACTATATTAAAGATGACGGCTATAACACCCAAAATAATGGCTGTAGAATGGTTCCAGCAGCTTGTAGAGCTACTATATAAAGGCTGGCTGCTATAACACTCAAAATGGTTTCTGTAGAATGGTTCCAGCAGCTTGCAGAGGTACTATATAAATGCTGGCTGCTATAAAAGTCAAAATAACGGCTGTAGAATGGTTCCAGCAGCTTGTAGAGGTACTATATAAAGGCTGGCGGCTATAACACTCAAAATGGAGGCTGTAGAATGGTTCCAGCAGCTTCTAGAGGTTCTATATGAAAGCTGGCGGCTATAACTCTCAAAATGGAGGCTGTAGAATGGTTCCAGCAACTTGTAGAGGTACTATATAAATGCTGGCTGCTATAAAGGTTCCAGCAGCTTGTAGAGCTACTATATAAATGCTGGCGGCTATAACACTCAAAATGGAGGCTGTAGAATGGTTCCAGCATCTTGTAGATCTACTATATGAAGGCTGGCGGCTATAACACTTAAAATGGAGGCTGTAGAATGGCTATAACACTCAAAATGGTGGCTGTAGAATGGTTCCAGCAGCTTGTAGAGGTACTATGTAAATGCTGGCTGCTACAACACTCAAAATGGCGGCTGTAGAATGGCGCCAGCAGCTTGTATAGCTGTTATACAAAGGCTGGCGGCTATAACACTCAAAATAGCGGCTGAAAAATGGTTCCAACAGCTTGCAGAGCTACTATATACAGGCTGGAGGCTATAACACTCAAAATAACGGCTGTTGAATGGTTCCAGCAGATTGTATAGCTGTTATATAAAGGCTGTCGGCTATAACACTCAAAATAACGGCTGTAGAATGATTCCAGCAGCTTGTATAGCTGTTATATAAAGGTTCCAGCAGCTTGTATAGCTGTTATATAAAGGCTGGCGGCTATAACACTCAAAATGGTGGCTGTAGAATGGTTCCAGCAGTTTGTATAGCTGTTATACAAAGGCTGGCGGCTATAACACTCAAAATAACGGCTGTAGAATGGTTCCAGCAGCTTGTATAGCTGTTATATAAAGGCTGGCCGCAATAAAACTCACAATGGCGGCTGTAGAATGGTTCCAACAGCTTGTAGAGGTACTATATAAATGCTATATTAAAGATGACGGCTATAACACTCAAAATAACGGCTGTAGAATGGTTCCAGCAGGTTGTAGAGCTAGTATGTAAATGCTGGCGGCTATAACACTCAATATAACGGCTGTAGAATGGTTCCAGCAGATTGTATAGCTACTATGTTAAAGATGACGGCTATAACACTCAAAATAACGTCTGTAGAATGGTTCTAGCAGCTTGTAGAGCTACTATATAAAGGCTGGCGGCTATAACACTCAAAATGGTGGCTGTAGAATGGTTCCAGCAGCTTGCAGAGGTACTATATAAATGCTGGCTGCTATAAAACTCAAAATAACGGCTGTAGAATGGTTCCAGCAGCTTGTAGAGCTACTAAATAAAGGCTGGCGGCTATAACACTCAAAATGGAGGCTGTAGAATGGTTCCAGCAGCTTGTAGAGGTTCTATATGAAAGCTGGCGGCTATAACTCTCAAAATGGAGGCTGTAGAATGGTTCCAGCAGCTTGTGTAGCTACTATATTAAAGGCTGGCGGCTATAACGCTCAAAATGGAGGCTGTAGAATGGTTCCAGCAACTTGTAGAGGTACTTTATAAATGCTGGCTGCTATAAAGGTTCCAGCAGCTTGTAGAGCTTTTATATAAAGGCTGGCGGCTATAACACTCAAAATGGAGGCTGTAGAATGGTTCCAGCATCTTGTAGAGCTACTATATGAAGGCTGGCGGCTATAACACTCAAAATGGAGGCTGTAGAATGGCTATAACACTCAAAATGATGGCTGTAGAATGGTTCCAGCAACTTGTAGAGGTACTATATGAATGCTGGCTGCTATAACACTCAAAATGGCGGCTGTAGAATGGTTCCAGCAGCTTGTATAGCTGTTATACAAAGGCTGGCGGCTATGACACTCAAAATAGCGGCTGTAAAATGGTTCCAACAGCTTGCAGAGCTACTATATACAGGCTGGAGGCTATAACACTCAAAATGGTGGCTGTAGAATGGTTCCAGCAGCTTGTAGAGGTACTATGTAAATGCTGGCTGCTATAAAACTCAAAATGGCGGCTGTAGAGTGGTTCCAGCAGCTTGTATAGCTGTTATACAAAGGCTGGCGGCTATAACACTCAAAATAGCGGCTGAAAAATGGTTCCAACAGCTTGCAGAGCTACTATATACAGGCTGGAGGCTATAACACTCAAAATAACGGCTGTTGAATGGTTCCAGCAGATTGTATAGCTGTTATATAAAGGCTATCGGCTATAACACTCAAAATAACTGCTGTAGAATGATTCCAGCAGCTTGTATAGCTGTTATATAAAGGTTTCAGCAGCTTGTATAGCTGTTATATAAAGGCTGGCGGCTATAACACTCAAAATGGTGGCTGTAGAATGGTTCCAGCAGTTTGTATAGCTGTTATAAAAAGGCTGGCCGCTATAACACTCAAAAAAGCGGCTGTAAAATGGTTCCAGCAGCTTGTATAGCTGTTATATAAAGGCTGGCGGCTATAACACTCAAAATAACGGCTGTAGAATGGTTCCAGCAGCTTGTATAGCTGTTATATAAAGGCTGGCCGCAATAAAACTCACAATGGCGGCTGTAGAATGGTTCCAACAGCTTGTAGAGGTGCTATATAAATGCTATATTAAAGATGACGGCTATAACACTCAAAATAAGGGCTGTAGAATGGTTCCAGCAGGTTGTAGAGCTAGTATATAAATGCTGGCGGCTATAACACTCAATATAACGGCTGTAGAATGGTTCCAGCAGATTGTATAGCTACTATGTTAAAGATGACGGCTATAACACTCAAAATAACGTCTGTAGAATGGTTCTAGCAGCTTGTAGAGCTACTATATAAAGGCTGGCGGCTATAACACTCAAAATGGTGGCTGTAGAATGGTTCCAGCAGCTTGCAGAGGTACTATATAAATGCTGGCTGCTATAAAACTCAAAATAACGGCTGTAGAATGGTTCCAGCAGCTTGTAGAGCTACTATATAAAGGCTGGCGGCTATAACATTCAAAATGGAGGCTGTAGAATGGTTCCAGCAGCTTGTAGAGGTTCTATATGAAAGCTGGCGGCTATAACTCTCAAAATGGAGGCTGTAGAATGGTTCCAGCAGCTTGTGTAGCTACTATATTAAAGGCTGGCGGCTATAACGCTCAAAATGGAGGCTGTAGAATGGTTCCAGCAACTTGTAGAGGTACTTTATAAATGCTGGCTGCTATAAAGGTTCCAGCAGCTTGTAGAGCTTTTATATAAAGGCTGGCGGCTATAACACTCAAAATGGAGGCTGTAGAATGGTTTCAGCATCTTGTAGAGCTACTATATGAAGGCTGGCGGCTATAACCCTCAAAATGGAGGCTGTAGAATGGCTATAACACTCAAAATGATTCCAGCAGCTTGTATAGCTGTTATATAAAGGCTGGCGGCTATAACACTCAAAATAACGGCTGTAGAATGGTTCCAGCAGCTTGTAGTTCTAGCATGCTGGCGGCTTGTAGAGGTACTATATAAAGGCTGGCGGCTTTAACACTCAAAATGGAGGCTGTAGAATGGTTCCAGCAGCTTGTAGAGGTACTATATGAAAGCTGGCGGCTATAACTCTCAAAATGGAGGCTGTAGAATGGTTCCAGCAGCTTGTAGAGCTACTATATTAAAGGTTGGCGGCTATAACGCTCAAAATGGAGGCTGTAGAATGGTTCCAGCAACTTGTAGAAGTACTATATAAATGCTGGCTGCTATAAAGGTTCCAGCAGCTTGTAGAGCTACTATTAAAAGGCTGGCGGCTATAACACTCAAAATGGAGGCTGTAGAATGGTTCCAGCATCTTGTAGAGCTACTATATGAAGGCTGGCGGCTATAACACTCAAAATGGAGGCTGTAGAATGGCTATAACACTCAAAATGGTGGCTGTAGAATGGTTCCAGCAGCTTGTAGAGGTACTATGTAAATGCTGGCTGCTATAACACTCAAAATGGCGGCTGTAGAATGGTTCCAGCAGCTTGTATAGCTGTTATATAAAGGCTGGCGGCTATAACACTCAAAATGGTGGCTGTAGAATGGTTCCAGCAGCTTGTATAGCTGTTATAAAAAGGCTGGCCGGTATAACACTCAAAAAAGCGGCTGTAAAATTGTTCCAGCAGCTTGTATAGCTGTTATATAAAGGCTGGCGGCTATAACACTCAAAATAACGGCTGTAGAATGGTTCCAGCAGCTTGTATAGCTGTTATATAAAGGCTGGCCGCAATAAAACTCAAAATGGCGGCTGTAGAATGGTTCCAGCAGCTTGTAGAGGTACTATATAATTGCTATATTAAAGATGACGGCTATAACACTCAAAATAACGGCTGTAGAATGGTTCCAGCAGGTTGTAGAGCTAGTATATAAATGCTGGCGGCTATAACACTCAATATAACGGCTGTAGAATGGTTCCAGCAGATTGTATAGCTACTATGTTAAAGATGACGGCTATAACACTCAAAATAACGTCTGTAGAATGGTTCTAGCAGCTTGTAGAGCTACTATATAAAGGCTGGCGGCTATAACACTCAAAATGGTGGCTGTAGAATGGTTCCAGCAGCTTGCAGAGGTACTATATAAATGCTGGCTGCTATAAAACTCAAAATAACGGCTGTAGAATGGTTCCAGCAGCTTGTAGAGCTACTATATAAAGGCTGGCGGCTATAACATTCAAAATGGAGGCTGTAGAATGGTTCCAGCAGCTTGTAGAGGTTCTATATGAAAGCTGGCGGCTATAACTCTCAAAATGGAGGCTGTAGAATGGTTCCAGCAGCTTGTGTAGCTACTATATTAAAGGCTGGCGGCTATAACGCTCAAAATGGAGGCTGTAGAATGGTTCCAGCAACTTGTAGAGGTAATTTATAAATGCTGGCTGCTATAAAGGTTCCAGCAGCTTGTAGAGCTTTTATATAAAGGCTGGCGGCTATAACACTCAAAATGGAGGCTGTAGAATGGTTTCAGCATCTTGTAGAGCTACTATATGAAGGCTGGCGGCTATAACACTCAAAATGGAGGCTGTAGAATGGCTATAACACTCAAAATGATGGCTGTAGAATGGTTCCAGCAACTTGTAGAGGTACTATATAAATGCTGGCTGCTACAACACTCAAAATGGCGGCTGTAGAATGGTTCCAGCAGCTTGTATAGCTGTTATACAAAGGCTGGCGGCTATGACACTCAAAATAGCGGCTGTAAAATGGTTCCAACAGCTTGCAGAGCTACTATATACAGGCTGGAGGCTATAACACTCAAAATGGTGGCTGTAGAATGGTTCCAGCAGCTTGTAGAGGTACTATGTAAATGCTGGCTGCTATAACACTCAAAATGGCGGCTGTAGAATGGTTCCAGCAGCTTGTATAGCTGTTATATAAAGGCTGG
Source organism: Drosophila paulistorum (assembly GCA_018152135.1). Taxonomy (NCBI): domain Eukaryota; kingdom Metazoa; phylum Arthropoda; class Insecta; order Diptera; family Drosophilidae; genus Drosophila; species Drosophila paulistorum. The sequence goes on from JAECXG010000648.1 coordinate 155,999, forward strand.
CGGCTATAACACTCAAAATGGTGGCTGTAGAATGGTTCCAGCAGCTTGTATAGCTGTTATAAAAAGGCTGGCCGGTATAACACTCAAAAAAGCGGCTGTAAAATTGTTCCAGCAGCTTGTATAGCTGTTATATAAAGGCTGGCGGCTATAACACTCAAAATAACGGCTGTAGAATGGTTCCAGCAGCTTGTATAGCTGTTATATAAAGGCTGGCCGCAATAAAACTCAAAATGGCAGCTGTAGAATGGTTCCAGCAGCTTGTAGAGGTACTATATAATTGCTATATTAAAGATGACGGCTATAACACTCAAAATAACGGCTGTAGAATGGTTCCAGCAGGTTGTAGAGCTAGTATATAAATGCTGGCGGCTATAACACTCAATATAACGGCTGTAGAATGGTTCCAGCAGATTGTATAGCTACTATGTTAAAGATGACGGCTATAACACTCAAAATAACGTCTGTAGAATGGTTCTAGCAGCTTGTAGAGCTACTATATAAAGGCTGGCGGCTATAACACTCAAAATGGTGGCTGTAGAATGGTTCCAGCAGCTTGCAGAGGTACTATATAAATGCTGGCTGCTATAAAACTCAAAATAACGGCTGTAGAATGGTTCCAGCAGCTTGTAGAGCTACTATATAAAGGCTGGCGGCTATAACATTCAAAATGGAGGCTGTAGAATGGTTCCAGCAGCTTGTAGAGGTTCTATATGAAAGCTGGCGGCTATAACTCTCAAAATGGAGGCTGTAGAATGGTTCCAGCAGCTTGTGTAGCTACTATATTAAAGGCTGGCGGCTATAACGCTCAAAATGGAGGCTGTAGAATGGTTCCAGCAACTTGTAGAGGTACTTTATAAATGCTGGCTGCTATAAAGGTTCCAGCAGCTTGTAGAGCTTTTATATAAAGGCTGGCGGCTATAACACTCAAAATGGAGGCTGTAGAATGGTTTCAGCATCTTGTAGAGCTACTATATGAAGGCTGGCGGCTATAACACTCAAAATGGAGGCTGTAGAATGGCTATAACACTCAAAATGATGGCTGTAGAATGGTTCCAGCAACTTGTAGAGGTACTATATAAATGCTGGCTGCTATAACACTCAAAATGGCGGCTGTAGAATGGTTCCAGCAGCTTGTATAGCTGTTATACAAAGGCTGGCGGCTATGACACTCAAAATAGCGGCTGTAAAATGGTTCCAACAGCTTGCAGAGCTACTATATACAGGCTGGAGGCTATAACACTCAAAATGGTGGCTGTAGAATGGTTCCAGCAGCTTGTAGAGGTACTATGTAAATGCTGGCTGCTATAACACTCAAAATGGCGCCTGTAGAATGGTTCCAGCAGCTTGTATAGCTGTTATATAAAGGCTGGCGGCTATAACACTCAAAATAGCGGCTGTAAAATGGTTCCAACAGCTTGCAGAGCTACTATATACAGGCTGGAGGCTATAACACTCAAAATAACGGCTGTAGAATGGTTCTAGCAGCTTGTTTAGCTGTTATATAAAGGCTGGCGGCTATAACACTCAAAATAATGGCTGTAGAATGATTCTAGCAGCTTGCAGAGCTACTATATAAAGGCTGGCGGCTATAACACTCAAAATGGATGCTGTAGAATTGTTCCAGCAGCTTGTAGAGCTACTATATTAAAGATGACGGCTATAACACTCAAAATAACGGCTGTATAATGGTTCCAGCAGGTTGTAGAGCTAGTATATAAATGCTGGCGGCTATAACACTCAATATAACGGCTGTAGAATGATTCCAGCAGCTTGTATAGCTGTTATATAAAGGCTGGCGGCTATAACACTCAAAATAACGTCTGTAGAATAGTTCTAGCAGCTTGCAGAGCTACTATATAAAGGCTGGCGGCTATAACACTCAAAATAACGGCTGTATAATGGTTCCAGCAGGTTGTAGAGCTAGTATATAAATGCTGGCGGCTATAACACTCAATATAACGGCTGTAGAATGGTTCCAGCAGATTGTATAGCTACTATATTAAATATGACGGCTACACCACTCAAAATAACGTCTGTAGAATGGTTCTAGCAGCTTGTAGAGCTTCTATATAAAGGCTGGCGGCTATAACACTCAAAATGGATGCTGTAGAATGGTTCCAGCAGCTTGTAGAGCTGCTATATTAAAGATGACGGCTATAACACTCAAAATAACGGCTGTAGACTGGTTGCAGCAGCTTGTATAGCTGTTATATAAAGGCTGGCGGCTATAACACTCAAAATGGTGGCTGTAGAATAGTTCCAGCAGCTTGCAGAGGTACTACATAAATGCTGGCTGCTATAAAACTCAAAATAACGGCTGTAGAATGGTTCCAGCAGCTTGTAGAGGTACTATATAAAGGCTGGCGGCTTTAACACTCAAAATGGAGGCTGTAGAATGGTTCCAGCAGCTTGTAGAGGTACTATATGAAAGCTGGCGGCTATAACTCTCAAAATGGAGGCTGTAGAATGGTTCCAGCAGCTTGTAGAGCTACTATATTAAAGGTTGGCGGCTATAACGCTCAAAATGGAGGCTGTAGAATGGTTCCAGCAACTTGTAGAAGTACTATATAAATGCTGGCTGCTATAAAGGTTCCAGCAGCTTGTAGAGCTACTATTAAAAGGCTGGCGGCTATAACACTCAAAATGGAGGCTGTAGAATGGTTCCAGCATCTTGTAGAGCTACTATATGAAGGCTGGCGGCTATAACACTCAAAATGGAGGCTGTAGAATGGCTATAACACTCAAAATGGTGGCTGTAGAATGGTTCCAGCAGCTTGTAGAGGTAATATGTAAATGCTGGCTGCTATAACACTCAAAATGGCGGCTGTAGAATGGTTCCAGCAGCTTGTATAGCTGTTATATAAAGGCTGGCGGCTATAACACTCAAAATGGTGGCTGTAGAATGGTTCCAGCAGCTTGTAGAGCTACTATATTAAAGATGACGGCTATAACACTCAAAATAACGGCTGTAGAATGGTTGCAGCAGCTTGTAGAGGTACTATGTAAATGCTGGCTGCTATAAAACTCCAAATAACGGCTGTAGAATGGTTCCAGCAGCTTGTAGAGGTACTATATAAAGGCTGGCGGCTATAACACTCAAAATGGAGGCTGTAGAATGGTTCCAGCAGCTTGTAGAGCTACTATATGAAAGCTGGCGGCTATAACTCTCAAAATGGAGGCTGTAGAATGGTTTCAGCAGCTTGTAGAGCTACTATATAAATGCTGGCTCTATAAAACTCAAAATAACGGCTGTAGAATGGTTCCAGCAGCTTGTAGAGGTACTATATAAAGGCTGGCGGCTATAACACTCAAAATGGATGCTGTAGAATGGTTCCAGCAGCTTGTAGAGCTACTATATTAAAGATGACGGCTATAACACTCAAAATAACGGCTGTAGAATGGTTGCAGCAGCTTGTAGAGCTGTTATATACAGGCTGGAGGTTATAACACTCAAAATAACGGCTGTAGAATGGTTCCAGCAGCTTGTATAGCTGTTATATAAAGGCTGGCGGCTATAACACTCAAAATAACGGCTGTAGAATGGTTCCAGCAGCTTGTATAGCTGTTATATAAAGGCTGGCCGCAATAAAACTCAAAATGGCGGCTGTAGAATGGTTCCAGCAGCTTGTAGAGGTACTATATAATTGCTATATTAAAGATGACGGCTATAACACTCAAATTAACGGCTGTAGAATGGTTCCAGCAGGTTGTAGAGTTAGTATATGAATGCTGGCGGCTATAACACTCAATATAACGGCTTTAGAATGGTTCCAGCAGATTGTATAGCTACTATATTAAAGATGACGGCTATAACACTCAAAATAACGTCTGTAGAGTATTTCTAGCAGCTTGTATAGCTGTTATATAAAGGCTGGCGGCTATAACACTCAAAATGGTGGCTGTAGAATGGTTCCAGCAGTTTGTATAGCTGTTATAAAAAGGCTGGCCGCTATAACACTCAAAAAAGCGGCTGTAAAATGGTTCCAGCAGCTTGTATAGCTGTTATATAAAGGCTGGCGGCTATAACACTCAAAATAACGGCTGTAGAATGGTTCCAGCAGCTTGTATAGCTGTTATATAAAGGCTGGCCGCAATAAAACTCAAAATGGCGGCTGTAGAATGGTTCCAACAGCTTGTAGAGGTACTATATAAATGCTATATTAAAGATGACGGCTATAACACTCAAAATAAGGGCTGTAGAATGGTTCCAGCAGGTTGTAGAGCTAGTATATAAATGCTCGCGGCTATAACACTCAAAATAACGGCTGTAGAATGGTTCCAGCAGATTGTATAGCTACTATGTTAAAGATGACGGCTATAACACTCAAAATAACGTCTGTAGAATGGTTCTAGCAGCATGTAGAGCTACTATATAAAGGCTGGCGGCTATAACACTCAAAATGGTGGCTGTAGAATGGTTCCAGCAGCTTGCAGAGGTACTATATAAATGCTGGCTGCTATAAAACTCAAAATAACGGCTGTAGAATGGTTCCAGCAGCTTGTAGAGCTACTATATAAAGGCTGGCGGCAATAACATTCAAAATGGAGGCTGTAGAATGGTTCCAGCAGCTTGTAGAGGTTCTATATGAAAGCTGGCGGCTATAACTCTCAAAATGGAGGCTGTAGAATGGTTCCAGCAGCTTGTGTAGCTACTATATTAAAGGCTGGCGGCTATAACGCTCAAAATGGAGGCTGTAGAATGGCTATAACACTCAAAATGATGGCTGTAGAATGGTTCCAGCAACTTGTAGAGGTACTATATAAATGCTGGCTGCTATAACACTCAAAATGGCGGCTGTAGAATGGTTCCAGCAGCTTGTATAGCTGTTATACAAAGGCTGGCGGCTATGACACTCAAAATAGCGGCTGTAAAATGGTTCCAACAGCTTGCAGAGCTACTATATACAGGCTGGAGGCTATAACACTCAAAATGGTGGCTGTAGAATGGTTCCAGCAGCTTGTAGAGGTACTATGTAAATGCTGGCTGCTATAACACTCAAAATGGCGGCTGTAGAATGGTTCCAGCAGCTTGTATAGCTGTTATATAAAGGCTGGCGGCTATAACACTCAAAATAGCGGCTGTAAAATGGTTCCAACAGCTTGCAGAGCTACTATATACAGGCTGGAGGCTATAACACTCAAAATAACGGCTGTAGAATGGTTCCAGCAGCTTGTTTAGCTGTTATATAAAGGCTGGCGGCTATAACACTCAAAATAATGGCTGTAGAATGATTCTAGCAGCTTGCAGAGCTACTATATAAAGGCTGGCGGCTATAACACTCAAAATGGATGCTGTAGAATTGTTCCAGCAGCTTGTAGAGCTACTGTATTAAAGATGACGGCTATAACACTCAAAATAACGGCTGTATAATGGTTCCAGCAGGTTGTAGAGCTAGTATATAAATGCTGGCGGCTATAACACTCAATATAACGGCTGTAGAATGATTCCAGCAGCTTGTATAGCTGTTATATAAAGGCTGGCGGCTATAACACTCAAAATAACGTCTGTAGAATAGTTCTAGCAGCTTGCAGAGCTACTATATAAAGGCTGGCGGCTATAACACTCAAAATGGATGCTGTAGAATTGTTCCAGCAGCTTGTAGAGCTACTATATTAAAGATGACGACTATAACACTCAAAATAACGGCTGTATAATGGTTCCAGCAGGTTGTAGAGCTAGTATATAAATGCTGGCGGCTATAACACTCAATATAACGGCTGTAGAATGGTTCCAGCAGATTGTATAGCTACTATATTAAATATGACGGCTACACCACTCAAAATAACGTCTGTAGAATGGTTCTAGCAGCTTGTAGAGCTTCTATATAAAGGCTGGCGGCTATAACACTCAAAATGGATGCTGTAGAATGGTTCCAGCAACTTGTAGAGGTACTTTATAAATGCTGGCTGCTATAAAGGTTCCAGCAGCTTGTAGAGCTTTTATATAAAGGCTGGCGGCTATAACACTCAAAATGGAGGCTGTAGAATGGTTTCAGCATCTTGTAGAGCTACTATATGAAGGCTGGCGGCTATAACACTCAAAATGGAGGCTGTAGAATGGCTATAACACTCAAAATGATGGCTGTAGAATGGTTCCAGCAACTTGTAGAGGTACTATATAAATGCTGGCTGCTATAACACTCAAAATGGCGGCTGTAGAATGGTTCCAGCAGCTTGTATAGCTGTTATATAAAGGCTGGCGGCTATAACACTCAAAATAGCGGCTGTAAAATGGTTCCAACAGCTTGCAGAGCTACTATATACAGGCTGGAGGCTATAACACTCAAAATAACGGCTGTAGAATGGTTCCAGCAGCTTGTTTAGCTGTTATATAAAGGCTGGCGGCTATAACACTCAAAATAATGGCTGTAGAATGGTTCCAGCAGCTTGTAGAGGTACTATATAAAGGCTGGCGGCTTTAACACTCAAAATGGAGGCTGTAGAATGGTTCCAGCAGCTTGTAGAGGTACTATATGAAAGCTGGCGGCTATAACTCTCAAAATGGAGGCTGTAGAATGGTTCCAGCAGCTTGTAGAGCTACTATATTAAAGGTTGGCGGCTATAACGCTCAAAATGGAGGCTGTAGAATGGTTCCAGCAACTTGTAGAAGTACTATATAAATGCTGGCTGCTATAAAGGTTCCAGCAGCTTGTAGAGCTACTATTAAAAGGCTGGCGGCTATAACACTCAAAATGGAGGCTGTAGAATGGTTCCAGCATCTTGTAGAGCTACTATATGAAGGCTGGCGGCTATAACACTCAAAATGGAGGCTGTAGAATGGCTATAACACTCAAAATGGTGGCTGTAGAATGGTTCCAGCAGCTTGTAGAGGTACTATGTAAATGCTGGCTGCTATAACACTCAAAATGGCGGCTGTAGAATGGTTCCAGCAGCTTGTATAGCTGTTATATAAAGGCTGGCGGCTATAACACTCAAAATGGTGGCTGTAGAATGGTTCCAGCAGCTTGCAGAGCTACTATATGAAAGCTGGCGGCTATAACACTCAAAATGGATGCTGTAGAATGGTTCCAGCAGCTTGTAGAGGTACTATATAAAGGCTGGCGGCTATAACACTCAAAATGGAGGCTGTAGAATGGTTCCAGCAGCTTGTAGAGCTACTATATGAAAGCTGGCGGCTATAACTCTCAAAATGGAGGCTGTAGAATGGTTCCAGCAGCTTGTATAGCTACTATATAAAGGCTGGCGGCTATAACGCTCAAAATGGAGGCTGTAGAATGGTTCCAACAGCGTGTAGAGGTTATATAAATGCTGGCTGCTATAAAACTCAAAATAACGGCTGTAGAATGGTTTCAGCAGCTTGTAGAGCTACTATATAAAGGCTAGCGGCTATAACACTCAAATTGGAGGCTGTAGAATGGTTCCAGCAGATTGTTTAGCTGTTATATAAAGGCTGGCGGCTATAACACTCAAAATAACGGCTGTAGAATGGTTCCAGCAGCTTGTATAGCTGTTATAAAAAGGCTGGCCGGTATAACACTCAAAAAAGCGGCTGCAAAATGGTTCCAGCAGCTTGTATAGCTGTTATATTAAGGCTGGCGGCTATAACACTCAAAATAACGGCTGTAGAATGGTTCCAGCAGCTTGTAGAGCTACTATATAAAGGCTGGCGGCTATAGCACTCAAAATGGTGGCTCTAGAATGGTTCCAGCAGCGTGCAGAGGTACTATATAAATGCTGGCTGCTATAAAACTCAAAATAACGGCTGTAGAATGGTTCCAGCAGCTTGTAGAGGTACTATATAAAGGCTGGCGGCTATAACACTCAAAATGGAGGCTGTAGAATGGTTCCAGCAGCTTGTAGAGCTACTATATAAAGGCTGGCGGCTATAACACTCAAAATGGATGCTGTAGAATGGTTCCAGAAGCTTGTAGAGCTACTATATTAAAGATGACGGCTATAACACTCAAAATAACGGCTGTAGAATGGTTCCAGCAGCTTGTAGAGCTACTATACAAAGGCTGGCGGCTATAGCACTCAAATTGGAGGCTGTAGAATGGTTCCAGCAGATTGTTTAGCTGTTATATAAAGGCTGGCGGCTATAACACTCAAAATAGCGGCTGTAGAATGGTACCAGCAGCTTGTATAGCTGTTATAAAAAGGCTGGCCGGTATAACACTCAAAATAACGGCTGTAGAATGGTTCCAGCAGCTTCTATAGCTGTTATATAAAGGCTGGCCGCAATAAAACTCAAAATGGCGGCTGTGGAATGGTTCCAGCAGCTTGTAGAGGTACTATATAAATGCTATATTAAAGATGACGGCTATAGCACTCAAAATAACGGCTGTAGAATGGTTCCAGCAGGTTGTAGAGCTAGTATATAAATGCTGGCGGCTATAACACTCAATATAACGGCTTTAGAATGGTTCCAGCAGATTGTATAGCTACTATATTAAAGATGACGGCTATAACACTCAAAATAACGGCTGTAGAATGGTTCCAGCAGCTTGTAGAGCTACTATACAAAGGCTGGCGGCTATAGCACTCAAATTGGAGGCTGTAGAATGGTTCCAGCAGATTGTTTAGCTGTTATATAAAGGCTGGCGGCTATAACACTCAAAATAACGGCTGTAGAATGGTTCCAGCAGCTTCTATAGCTGTTATATAAAGGCTGGCCGCAATAAAACTCAAAATGGCGGCTGTGGAATGGTTCCAGCAGCTTGTAGAGGTACTATATAAATGCAATATTAACGATGACGGTTATAGCACTCAAAATAACGGCTGTAGAATGGTTCCAGCAGGTTGTAGAGCTAGTATATAAATGCTGGCGGCTATAACACTCAATATAACGGCTTTAGAATGGTTCCAGCAGATTGTATAGCTACTATATTAAAGATGACGGCTATAACACTCAAAATAACGTCTGTGGAATGGTTCTAGCAGCTTGTAGAGCTACTATATAAAGGCTGGCGGCTATAACACTCAAAATGGATGCTGTAGAATGGTTCCAGCAGCTTGTAGAGCTACTATATTAAAGATGACGGCTATAACACTCAAAATAACGGCTGTAGAATGGTTCCAGCAGCTTGTAGAGCTACTATACAAAGGCTGGCAGCTATAGCACTCAAAATGGTGGCTGCAGAATGGTTCCAGCAGCGTGCAGAGGTACTAAATGCTGGCTGCTATGAAACTTAAAATAACGGCTGTAGAATGGTTCCAGCAGCTTGTAGAGGTACTATATAAAGGCTGGCGGCTATAACACTCAAAATGGAGGCTGTAGAATGGTTCCAGCAGCTTGTAGAGCTACTATATGAAAGCTGACGGCTATAACTCTCAAAATAGAGGCTGTAGAATGGTTTCAGCAGCTTGTAGAGCTACTATATAAAGGCTGGCGGCTATAACGCTCAAAATGGAGGCTGTAGAATGGTTCCAGCAACTTGTAGAGGTTCTATATAAATGCTGGCTCTATAAAACTCAAAATAACGGCTGTAGAATGGTTCCAGCAGCTTGTAGAGGTACTATATAAAGGCTGGCGGCTATAACACTCAAAATGGATGCTGTAGAATGGTTCCAGCAGCTTGTAGAGGTACTATATAAAGGCTGGCGGCTATAACACTCAAAATGGAGGCTGTAGAATGGTTCCAGCAGCTTGTAGAGCTACTATATAAAGGCTTGCGGCTATAACACTCAAAATGGAGGCTGTAGAATGGTTCCAGCAACGTGTAGAGGTACTATATAAATGCTGGCTTCTATAAAACTCAGAATAACGGCTGTAGAATGGTTTCAGCAGCTTGTAGAGCTACTATATAAAAGCTGGCGGCTATAACACTCAAAATGGTGGCTGTAGAATGGTTCCAGCAGCTTGTAGAGGTAATATGTAAATGCTGGCTGCTATAACACTCAAAATGGCGGCTGTAGAATGGTTCCAGCAGCTTGTATAGCTGTTATATAAAGGCTGGCGGCTATAACACTCAAAATAGCGGCTGTAAAATGGTTCCAACAGCTTGCAGAGCTACTATATACAGGCTGGAGGCTATAACACTCAAAATAGCGGCTGTAAAATGGTTCCAACAGCTTGCAGAGCTACTATATACAGGCTGGAGGCTATAACACTAAAAATAACGGCTGTAGAATGATTCCAGCAGCTTGTAGAGGTACTATATAATTGCTATATTAAAGATGACGGCTATAACACTCAATATAACGGCTGTAGAATGGTTCCAGCAGATTGTATAGCTACTATATTAAAGATGACGGTTATAACACTCAAAATAACGTCTGAAGAATGGTTCTAGCAGCTTGTAGAGCTACTATATAAAGGCTAGCGGCTATAACACTCAAAATGGATGCTGTAGAATGGTTCCAGCAGCTTGTAGAGGTACTATATAAAGGCTGGCGGCTATAACACTCAAAATGGATGCTGTAGAATGGTTCCAGCAGCTTGTAAAGGTACTATATAAAGGCTGGCGGCTATAACACTCAAAATGGAGGCTGTAGAATGGTTCCAGCAGCTTATAGAGCTACTATATGAAAGCTGGCGGCTATAACTCTCAAAATGGAGGCTGTAGAATGGTTCCAGCAGCTTGTATAGCTACTATATAAATGCTGGCTTCTATAAAACTCAAAATAACGGCTGTAGAATGGTTTCAGCAGCTTGTAGAGCTACTGAATAGGGATTCCCGGAGAGAAGGAAAATAACCCAGTCTTCATTCGTTGAATTCAAAATATGAACTGATTTTATTTAAAAACTCTTAAACTCTAAGAAGCAACAATTGTTCTTAAAAATACTTACTCTAATGCCCCACGTTTTCGGGGGTTGAAAATTGTTTATATTTGATGCTCAGCGCTGGTTACTTGATACCGCGCCGCTGTTATAATCTCAAGTGTTTTCCACAGAGTGGTGATGCATGTTTTGTTTGGTATTAAGCAATAATTGTCATATGAATTTTATGATTTACTTTTGTTTTTGTTTCGTTTTGTATATTTCATTGGTGCATCTGATTTGGTGAAGCCAGTTCAGATGAACACGATGTTTATTCTTAAACATTCTGCAAAGGGCCACCAAATGCGGCGTTTTGGACTTTATTTTTATAGTTAGTTGTCTTATACAAATTATTATTAAAATATCATTAGTAAGATAATTATTGTTAAAGAAGCATGACCAGTTACATGACTGATGTTTAACCTAGTCAATCTGATGTTCCTTTACCCATTTTCCCGTGTGTATTACTGAGTTGGCTTCTACTGGTTTTTATAATATTTGGCAATTTACCTTATGATTTATGTTTCGGGATATCTACCCATTCCTGATGTGTATTACTGTGCTGACTTCTAGCCTTTTTATAAGATGGAGAATTTAAAAAATAACTACCTTCACTTTTTGAATTATTCCAATGTGAACGCTCCACTATTTTTAAATCTCGCTGATTGCCAAAATTTGATTGGTTATTCTGGTTACCATTAAATGTTGTTCTTTTATAATCATTTTGCCATATCTGCCTTTTTGGTAGTATAGTTTCTGATAATTTTTTACCGGAATCTTTTTTGATATTATTTTTAGATAATCATTATTTAATTGACCCATCGCCTTCTGAATATTCTCATTTTGTACTGGCTCTGGGATATATACCTTTTCTTCCGCAATTTTCACTTTACCTCCAATGTGAGGTCCTGCCGGGGGCCATAAATTTATTTCTTGAGTTTTCCTGTTGTATTTCTTTGGAGTTGTGTTGTTTTTATTTTTAAATTTACCTTTCCTCTCCCAACGTTGTTCAAAACCTGTGACATCTATTGTTGTTGCCACTACAGATTTATTCTGATTTGATTTGGTGCATCCCGAGACGATCCAACCAAATTGAGTATTTTGGCCCAGCAGGCGATCAATTTTTGTAATTCCCCTTTTTAAGATTTGGGCATATACGTTTACTCCCATTATTATATCAACCCTACCAGGTTTATTAAAGGTAGGATCAGCTAGCACGTAAGTTTGCCATTTTGACATATCCACGTCTGCTATTTTTAATGGAAGAGCTTTCATTAACTTTGGCAACACAATTGCCTCAACCTTTAGATGTCCTTTCCAAGGATTTCGCGTCTTTACATCTATTTTTACCTTATATTTTGATTTATTAGATTTCATTGAGGACACGCCACTTATTTCTGTATATTGTTTAATTTTAGGTAGTTTTAATATTTGAGCGGCCTCTTCAGACAAAATGGTGCTCTGTGAACCACAATCAATAAGGGCTCTTAGAGTCTTATATCCTCCATTTACATTTTTTACTTGTATTACAGCTGTGGCCAACAGTGTTGGTTGTGCCGTTACACAAGTATTAACTCCCTCCTGTTTTTCTTCAAAATGGAGCAAGGTATGGTGTTCCTTACTGCACAATGAACAGACCATTTCATTAGTGCACACCTTATTGCTTGAATGGTTCAAGCATCTTATGCATAGCTGCACTTTTTTGGCTATTTCATACCTTTCAGTAGGTGTCAATCCTTTAAACTTATAGCATTTATATGCTTTGTGCCCGGCAATTTTGCAAATCGGACATTTATCTTCAACTTCCGTATAATTTAAAACAGTTTTTATCGGTTTTTTCTCTTCTTTGCATATGGCACTTAGCGAGCAATATCTCTGCTCCAAGTATTCCATGACATCAGATAGCATTTGAATTTGCCTTGTTTTTCTAATCTGACTCTCATACAATTGTAGAGCCTCTCTGTCAAATTGCCTTAGTAGGAGTTGTGCGAATATAACGTCAACTTCATCGGACAAATTTGCTTTTATTTTAATTAAGTAAACTGACTCATTAACTATGTCAATCACTCCCTTTACATTTTTTGCGAATTCATTGTTGATCATCGGTAAATCAACGATCCGACTTAATTGTTCCGAAAATACCCTCCGATTATTTTCATACCGCTTGTTTAATAGTTCCCAAGCGGCACTATAATTGTCAGCTGAACCTGACAATAGATGGGCTACCATGCTCTTGGCTTCGCCCTTTAACACGGATTTTAAATAATTGAATTTAAGAGCAGGACTTAGATCCTCTCTTTTTGCAATCAGTTCCGCAAATAATTCCACAAACAGGTCCCATTCTCTAGGTTCCCCAGAAAACGTGGGTACCTGTATTTTCGGCAACACCGGTAGTTCGCCTCTCACGGTTACATTCTCAATCTTACTTTCCTTCTTGTTTATTTTCATTTCTAACACTGATACAGAATTCCGAACATCGAATTCTAAATCCTCCATAGTATTTTTAAATTTTGCATCTTTCAACGCAGCCTGGCACGCCTGTACTTTCTCCCATAAATAATTGATCTTATTAATATATACTATGCATGTCTCATTGCCTGTTGAATCATCTATAGTACGTAAATCCTTGGTTACCCTATCCACATATTCCTGGAGCTGTCGGGCTCTACCCAAAAATATCTCCTGGTTCTCATTAGCGTCTGTATTACTGGAGGTCGCATTCCCGCGCGACTCTTCTTTGCTATCATCCAACTTTTCAAACATCGTTGCATCTGCTTCACTGTTTTCCGAATCGACAGTGCCCTGCCTGCTTGACTCTCCTTTGGCCAATAATCTGGCTGCCATATCTAAACCCTCCTCATACTTTCCATCTGTAAAATAGTAGTGTTCGGTTACACCACTCTGTATCATTTGACTATGGTAACTAACCCATTGCTTCTGAATCTCCGCTATTTCATTAAGAATCTTTCTAGTTAACTTACTAGCATCTAATTCTTCTATCTTCTTTAATCTTTTGTGCAACTCGTGTTGCTTTCCTAACAATTTTTCAGTTTTGGTAGGGAACATTTTTGTATGGTCGATAGTAAATTGCTTTCTTTTTTTTAATATTAATTTATTTTTGTATATTTATTTTTATATTACTATTGTCCTGGCAACTTGCTTAAAATATCATGAATTATATTTTTTTGTTTAGTAAATTTTATATATATATTTTGCTTTCCTACTCGATCATCGCAGTGATCTTCCTACCTAATGTTTCGCATAGCTTTACAGGCTATACTGCTATCGGACAGATTTAATTCCGCACGATTTCACAATATTTCTTACAATTTTTTTTTTTTTTTTTCAAACAATTTTAATTTAGGATGAGTTTATTTGTTTAATGTTGGGCGCTCTTTGTAGCGCTACCGGTCCTACCGCATTCAGGGCCTAGCTTGTCGCGCTAGGCGTTGCCGGTGCTGGTCTTCGCACAGGCTGTTGGGGCGCCGATGCTGGTTTCTCCGATCTCTTGGCTCCGGGGTCTAGCTTGTCGCGCTAGACGGTGCCGGTGCTGGTCTTCGCACAGGCTGTTGGGCCGCCGATGCTGGTTTGTCTGCCAATGGGTAGGATTTGCCTCGCCTCCAGTCGTCTCTTCTCTGCAACTATTTTGTTGCTCTGCTGCTTGTGGTTGCCTACTTGCAACTATATTTGTGTATACATATACACTAATTTGTATTTTAAAATTTTTTTTTTATTTTCGATATTAGGGCTTCGAATACGCCACACACAAACTCCCGCCGCCGAGATTACTACAGTTGCTCCACTAGCCAAAACTGCCTTTATTTATTAAGCAAAATTTTGCCTTTTATATTATACTCTGTCTCTTACCACTGGTGGGGCAAAACAAGAGTTATTTTATTTTGCTACCTTTAGCTGATCTTAGCATTTACACTTGCATAAGAATTCAGACTTACAGGCGCTGATTTACCCTCTGAGTCTCTTACAACTGGTGGGGGAAAACTACAGAGTTCCTTTTTCTCGAAGGACCAAAATGAATAGGGATTCCCGGAGAGAAGGAAAATAACCCAGTCTTCATTCGTTGAATTCAAAATATGAACTGATTTTATTTAAAAACTCTTAAACTCTAAGAAGCAACAGTTGTTCTTAAAAATACTTACTCTAATGCCCCACGTTTTCGGGGGTTGAAAATTGTTTATATTTGATGCTCAGCGCTGGTTACTTGATACCGCGCCGCTGTTATTATCTCAAGTGTTTTCCACAGAGTGTGGATGCATGTTTTGTTTGGTATTAAGCAATAATTGTCATATGAATTTTATGATTTACTTTTGTTTTTGTTTCGTTTTGTATATTTCATTGGTGCATCT
Organism: Drosophila paulistorum; assembly: GCA_018152135.1. Taxonomy (NCBI): domain Eukaryota; kingdom Metazoa; phylum Arthropoda; class Insecta; order Diptera; family Drosophilidae; genus Drosophila; species Drosophila paulistorum. The sequence goes on from JAECXG010000648.1 coordinate 171,083, forward strand.
GATTTGGTGAAGCCAGTTCAGATGAACACGATGTTTATTCTTAAACAGCTACTATATAAAGGCTGGCGGCTATAACGCTCAAAATGGAGGCTGTAGAATGGTTCCAGCAGCGTGAAGAGGTTTTATATAAATGCTGGCTGCTATAAAACTCAAAATAACGGCTGTAGAATGGTTCCAGCAGCTTGTAGAGCTACTATATAAAGGCTAGCGGCTATAACACTCAAAATGGATGCTGTAGAATGGTTCCAGCAGCTTGTAGAGGTACTATATAAAGGCTGGCGGCTATAACACTCAAAATGGAGGCTGTAGAATGGTTCTAGCAGCTTGTAGAGCTACTATATGAAAGCTGGCGGCTATAACTCTCAAAATGAAGGCTGTAGAATGGTTCCAGCAGCTTGTATAGCTACTATATAAATGCTATATTAAAGATGACGGCTATAACACTCAATATAACGGCTGTAGAATCGTTCCAGCAGATTGTATAGCTACTATATTAAAGTTGACGGCTATAACACTCAAAATAACGGCTAGCCGGTATAACACTCAAAAAAGCGGCTGTAAAATTGTTCCAGCAGCTTGTATAGCTGTTATATAAAGGCTGGCGGCTATAACACTCAAAATAACGGCTGTAGAATGGTTCCAGCAGCTTGTATAGCTGTTATATAGAGGCTGGGCGCAATAAAACTCAAAATGGCGGCTGTAGAATGGTTCCAGCAGCTTGTAGAGGTACTATATAAATGCTATATTAAAGATGACGTCTATAACACTCAAAATAACGGCTGTAGAATGGTTCCAGCAGGTTGTAGAGCTAGTATATAAATGCTGGCGGCTATAACACTCAATATAACGGCTTTAGAATGGTTCCAGCAGATTTTATAGCTACTATATTAAAGATGACGGCTATAACACTCAAAATAACGTCTGTAGAATATTTCTAGCAGCTTGTAGAGCTACTATATAAAGGCTGGCGGCTATAACACTCAAAATGGATGCTGTAGAATGGTTCCAGCAGCTTGTAGAGCTACTATATTAAAGATGACGGCTATAACACTCAAAATAACGGCTGTAGAATGGTTCCAGCAGCTTGTAGAGCTACTATATAAAGGCTGGCGGCTATAACACTCAAAATGGTGGCTGTAGAATGGTTCCAGCAGCGTGCAGAGGTACTAAATGCTGGCTGCTATAAAACTCAAAATAACGGCTGTAGAATGGTTCCAGCAGCTTGTAGAGGTACTATATAAAGGCTGGCGGCTATAACACTCAAAATGGAGGCTGTAGAATGGTTCCAGCAGCTTGTAGAGCTACTATATGAAAGCTGGCGGCTATAACTCTGAAAATGGAGGCTGTAGAATGGTTTCAGCAGCTTGTAGAGCTACTATATAAAGGCTGGCGGCTATAACGCTCAAAATGGAGGCTGTAGAATGGTTCCAGCAACTTGTAGAGGTACTATATAAATGCTGGCTCTATAAAACTCAAAATAACGGCTGTAGAATTGTTCCAACAGCTTGTAGAGGTACTATATAAAGGCTGGCGGCTATAACACTCAAAATGGATGCTGTAGAATGGTTCCAGCAGCTTGTAGAGCTACTATATTAAAGATGACGGCTATAACACTCAAAATAACGGCTGTAGAATGGTTCCAGCAGCTTGTAGAGAAGTATATACAGGCTGGAGGCTATAACACTCAAAATAACGGCTGTAGAATGGTTCCAGCAGCTTGTAGAGCTACTATCTGAAAGCTGGCGGCTATAACTCTGAAAATGGAGGCTGTAGAAAGGTTTCAGCAGCTTGTAGAGCTACTATATAAATGCTGGCGGCTATAACGCTCAAAATGGAGGCTGTAGAATGGTTCCAGCAACTTGTAGAGGTACTATATAAATGCTGGCTCTATAAAACTCAAAATAGCGGCTGTAGAATTGTTCCAGCAGCTTGTAGAGGTACTATATAAAGGCTGGCGGCTATAACACTCAAAATGGATGCTGTAGAATAGTTCCAGCAGCTTGTAGAGCTACTATATTATAGATGACGGCTATAACACTCAAAATAACGGCTGTAGAATGGTTCCAGCAGCTTGTAGAGCTGTATATACAGGCTGGAGGCTATAACACTCAAAATAACGGCTGTAGAATGGTTCCAGCAGCTTGTATAGCTGTTATATAAAGGCTGGCGGCTATAACACTCAAAATAACGGCTGTAGAATTATTCCAGCAGCTTGTAGAGGTACTATATAAATGCTATATTAAAGATGACGGCTATAACACTCAATATAACGGCTTTAGAATGGTTCCAGCAGATTGTATAGCTACTATATTAAAGATGACGGTTATAACACTCAAAATAACGTCTGTAGAATGGTTCTAGCAGCTTGTAGAGCTACTATATAAAGGCTAGCGGCTATAACACTCAAAATGGATGCTGTAGAATGGTTCCAGCAGCTTGTAGAGGTACTATATAAAGGCTGGCGGCTATAACGCTCAAAATGGAGGCTGTAGAATGGTTCCAGCAACTTGTAGAGGTACTATATAAATGCTGGCTCTTTAAAACTCAAAATAACGTCTGTAGAATATTTCTAGCAGCTTGTAGAGCTAGTATATAAATGCTGGCGGCTATAACACTCAATATAACGGCTTTAGAATGGTTCCAGCAGATTGTATAGCTACTATATTAAAGATGACGGCTATAACACTCAAAATAACGTCTGTAGAATATTTCTAGCAGCTTGTAGAGGTACTATATAAAGGCTGGCGGCTAAACCACTCAAAATGGAGGCTGTAGAATGGTTCCAGCAGCTTGTAGAGCTACTATATGAAAGCTGGCTGCTATAACTCTGAAAATGGAGGCTGTAGAATGGTTTCAGCAGCTTGTAGAGCTACTATATAAAGGCTGGCGGCTATAACGCTCAAAATGGAGGCTGTAGAATGGTTCCAGCAACTTGTAGAGGTACTATATAAATGCTGGCTCTTTAAAACTCAAAATAACGTCTGTAGAATATTTCTAGCAGCTTGTAGAGCTAGTATATAAATGCTGGCGGCTATAACACTCAATATAACGGCTTTAGAATGGTTCCAGCAGATTGTATAGCTACTATATTAAAGATGACGGCTATAACACTCAAAATAACGTCTGTAGAATATTTCTAGCAGCTTGTAGAGCTGTATATACAGGCTGGAGGCTATAGCACTCAAAATAACGGCTGTAGAATGGTTCCAGCAGCTTGTATAGCTGTTATATAAAGGCTGGCGGCTATAACACTCAAAATAACGGCTGTAGAATGGTTCCAGCAGCTTGTAGAGGTACTAAATAAATGCTATATTAAAGATGACGGCTATAACACTCAAAATAACGGCTGTAGAATGGTTCCAGCAGGTTGTAGAGCTAGTATATAAATGCTGGCGGCTATAACACTCAATATAACGGCTTTAGAATGGTTCCAGCAGATTGTATAGCTACTATATTAAAGATGACGGCTATAACACTCAAAATAACGTCTGTAGAATATTTCTAGCAGCTTGTAGAGCTACTATATAAAGGCTGGCGGCTATAACACTCAAAATGGATGCTGTAGAATGGTTCCAGCAGATTGTAGAGCTACTATATTAAAGATGACGGCTATAACACTCAAAATAACGGCTGTAGAATGGTTCCAGCAGCTCGTAGAGCTTTTATATAAAGGCAGGCGGCTATAACACTCAAAATGGTGGCTGTAGAATGGTTCCAGCAGCGTGCAAAGGTACTAAATGCTGGCTGCTATAAAACTCAAAATAACGGCTGTAGAATGGTTCCAGCAGCTTGTAGAGGTACTATATAAAGGCTGGCGGCTATAACACTCAAAATGGAGGCTGTAGAATGGTTCCAGCAGCTTGTAGAGCTACTATATGAAAGCTGGCGGCTATAACTCTGAAAATGGAGGCTGTAGAATGGTTTCAGCAGCTTGTAGAGCTACTATATAAAGGCTGGCGGCTATAACGCTCAAAATGGAGGCTGTAGAATGGTTCCAGCAACTTGTAGAGGTACTATATAAATGCTGGCTCTATAAAACTCAAAATAACGGCTGTAGAATTGTTCCAGCAGCTTGTAGAGGTACTATATAAAGGCTGGCGGCTATAACACTCAAAATGGATGCTGTAGATTGGTTCCAGCAGCTTGTAGAGCTACTATATTAAAGATGACGGCTATAACACTCAAAATAACGGCTGTAGAATGGTTCCAGCAGCTTGTAGAGAAGTATATACAGGCTGGAGGCTATAACACTCAAAATAACGGCTGTAGAATGGTTCCAGCAGCTTGTAGAGCTACTATCTGAAAGCTGGCGGCTATAACTCTGAAAATGGAGGCTGTAGAAAGGTTTCAGCAGCTTGTAGAGCTACTATATAAATGCTGGCGGCTATAACGCTCAAAATGGAGGCTGTAGAATGGTTCCAGCAACTTGTAGAGGTACTATATAAATGCTGGCTCTATAAAACTCAAAATAACGGCTGTAGAATTGTTCCAGCAGCTTGTAGAGGTACGATATAAAGGCTGGCGGCTATAACACTCAAAATGGATGCTGTAGAATGGTTCCAGCAGCTTGTAGAGCTACTATATTAAAGATGACGGCTATAACACTCAAAATAACGGCTGTAGAATGGTTCCAGCAGCTTGTAGAGCTGTATATACAGGCTGGAGGCTATAACACTCAAAATAACGGCTGTAGAATGGTTCCAGCAGCTTGTATAGCTGTTATATAAAGGCTGGCGGCTATAACACTCAAAATAACGGCTGTAGAATTATTCCAGCAGCTTGTAGAGGTACTATATAAATGCTATATTAAAGATGACGGCTATAACACTCAATATAACGGCTGTAGAATGGTTCCAGCAGATTGTATAGCTACTATATTAAAGATGACGGTTATAACACTCAAAATAACGTCTGTAGAATGGTTCTAGCAGCTTGTAGAGCTACTATATAAAGGCTAGCGGCTATAACACTCAAAATGGATGCTGTAGAATGGTTCCAGCAGCTTGTAGAGCTACTATATAAAGGCTGGCGGCTATAACACTCAAAATGGAGACTGTAGAATGGTTCCAGCAGCTTGTAGAGCTACTATATGAAAGCTGGCGGCTATAACTCTCAAAATGGAGACTGTAGAATGGTTCCAGCAGCTTGTATAGCTACTATATAAATGCTGGCTTCTATAAAACTCAAAATAACGGCTGTAGAATGGTTTCAGCAGCTTGTAGAGCTACTATATAAAGGCTGGCGGCTATAACGCTCAAAATGGAGGCTGTAGAATGGTTCCAACAGCGTGTAGAGGTACTCTATAAATGCTGGCCGCTATAAAACTCAAAATAACGGCTGTAGAATGGTTTCAGCAGCTTGTAGAATGGTTCCAGCAGCTTGTATAGCTGTTATATAAAGGCTGGCGGCTATAACACTCAAAATAACGGCTGTAGAATGGTTCCAGCAGCTTGTAGAGGTACTAAATAAATGCTATATTAAAGATGACGGCTATAACACTCAAAATAACGGCTGTAGAATGGTTCCAGCAGGTTGTAGAGCTAGTATATAAATGCTGGCGGCTATAACACTCAATATAACGGCTTTAGAATGGTTCCAGCAGATTGTATAGCTACTATATTAAAGATGACGGCTATAACACTCAAAATAACGTCTGTAGAATAAAATAGAATGGTTTCAGCAGCTTGTAGAGCTACTATATAAAGGCTGGCGGCTATAACGCTCAAAATGGAGGCTGTAGAATGGTTCCAGCAACTTGTAGAGGTACTATATAAATGCTGGCTCTATAAAACTCAAAATAACGGCTGTAGAATTGTTCCAGCAGCTTGTAGAGGTACTATATAAAGGCTGGCGGCTATAACACTCAAAATGGATGCTGTAGATTGGTTCCAGCAGCTTGTAGAGCTACTATATTAAAGATGACGGCTATAACACTCAAAATAACGGCTGTAGAATGGTTCCAGCAGCTTGTAGAGAAGTATATACAGGCTGGAGGCTATAACACTCAAAATAACGGCTGTAGAATGGTTCCAGCAGCTTGTAGAGCTACTATCTGAAAGCTGGCGGCTATAACTCTGAAAATGGAGGCTGTAGAAAGGTTTCAGCAGCTTGTAGAGCTACTATATAAATGCTGGCGGCTATAACGCTCAAAATGGAGGCTGTAGAATGGTTCCAGCAACTTGTAGAGGTACTATATAAATGCTGGCTCTATAAAACTCAAAATAACGGCTGTAGAATTGTTCCAGCAGCTTGTAGAGGTACTATATAAAGGCTGGCGGCTATAACACTCAAAATGGATGCTGTAGAATGGTTCCAGCAGCTTGTAGAGCTAGTATATTATAGATGACGGCTATAACACTAAAAATAACGGCTGTAGAATGGTTCCAGCAGCTTGTAGAGCTGTATATACAGGCTGGAGGCTATAACACTCAAAATAACGGCTGTAGAATGGTTCCAGCAGCTGGTATAGCTGTTATATAAAGGCTGGCGGCTATAACACTCAAAATAACGGCTGTAGAATTATTCCAGCAGCTTGTAGAGGTACTATATAAATGCTATATTAAAGATGACGGCTATAACACTCAATATAACGGCTGTAGAATGGTTCCAGCAGATTGTATAGCTACTATATTAAAGATGACGGTTATAACACTCAAAATAACGTCTGTAGAATGGTTCTAGCAGCTTGTAGAGCTACTATATAAAGGCTAGCGGCTATAACACTCAAAATGGATGCTGTAGAATGGTTCCAGCAGCTTGTAGAGGTACTATATAAAGGCTGGCGGCTATAACACTCAAAATGGAGGCTGTAGAATGGTTCCAGCAGCTTGTAGAGCTACTATATAAAGGCTGGCGGCTATAACGCTCAAAATGGAGGCTGTAGAATGGTTCCAGCAACTTGTAGAGGTACTATATAAATGCTGGCTCTTTAAAACTCAAAATAACGTCTGTAGAATATTTCTAGCAGCTTGTAGAGCTAGTATATAAATGCTGGCGGCTATAACACTCAATATAACGGCTTTAGAATGGTTCCAGCAGATTGTATAGCTACTATATTAAAGATGACGGCTATAACACTCAAAATAACGTCTGTAGAATATTTCTAGCAGCTTGTAGAGGTACTATATAAAGGCTGGCGGCTAAACCACTCAAAATGGAGGCTGTAGAATGGTTCCAGCAGCTTGTAGAGCCACTATATGAAAGCTGGCTGCTATAACTCTGAAAACGGAGGCTGTAGAATGGTTTCAGCAGCTTGTAGAGCTACTATATAAAGGCTGGTGGCTATAACGCTCAAAATGGAGGCTGTAGAATGGTTCCAGCAACTTGTAGAGGTACTATATAAATGCTGGCTCTATAAAACTCAAAATAACGGCTGTAGAATTGTTCCAGCAGCTTGTAGAGGTACTATATAAAGGCTGGCGGCTATAACACTCAAAATGGATGCTGTAGAATGGTTCCAGCAGCTTGTAGAGCTACTATATTAAAGATGACGGCAATAACACTCAAAATAACGGCTGTAGAATGGTTCCAGCAGCTTGTAGAGCTGTATATACAGGCTGGAGGCTATAACACTCAAAATAACGGCTGTAGAATGGTTCCAGCAGCTTGTATAGCTGTTATATAAAGGCTGGCGGCTATAACACTCAAAATAACGGCTGTAGAATTATTCCAGCAGCTTGTAGAGGTACTATATAAATGCTATATTAAAGATGACGGCTATAACACTCAATATAACGGCTGTAGAATGGTTCCAGCAGATTGTATAGCTACTATATTAAAGATGACGGTTATAACACTCAAAATAACGTCTGTAGAATGGTTCTAGCAGCTTGTAGAGCTACTATATAAAGGCTAGCGGCTATAACACTCAAAATGGATGCTGTAGAATGGTTCCAGCAGCTTGTAGAGCTACTATATAAAGGCTGGCGGCTATAACACTCAAAATGGAGACTGTAGAATGGTTCCAGCAGCTTGTAGAGCTACTATATGAAAGCTGGCGGCTATAACTCTCAAAATGGAGGCTGTAGAATGGTTCCAGCAGCTTGTATAGCTACTATATAAATGCTGGCTTCTATAAAACTCAAAATAACGGCTGTAGAATGGTTTCAGCAGCTTGTAGAGCTACTATATAAAGGCTGGCGGCTATAACGCTCAAAATGGAGGCTGTAGAATGGTTCCAACAGCGTGTAGAGGTACTCTATAAATGCTGGCTGCTATAAAACTCAAAATAACGGCTGTAGAATGGTTTCAGCAGCTTGTAGAGCTACTATATAAAGGCTAGCGGCTATAACACTCAAAATGGAGGCTGTAGAATGGTTCCAGCAGATTGTATAGCTGTTATATAAAAGCAAGCGGCTATAACACTCAAAATAACGGCTGTAGAATGATTCCAGCAGCTTGTATAGCTGTTGTATAAAGGCTGGCGGCTATAACACTCAAAATGGTGGCTGTAGAATGGTTCCAGCAGCTTGTATAGCTGTTATATAAAGGCTGGCTCCTATAACACTCAAAAAAGCGGCTGTAAAATGGTTCCAGCAGCTTGTATAGCTGTTATATAAAGGCTGGCGGCTATAACACTCAAAATAACGGCTGTATAATGGTTCCAGCAGCTTGTATAGCTGTTACATAAAGGCTGGCCGCAATAAAACTCAAAATGGCGGATGTAGAATGGTTCCAGCAGCTTGTAGAGGTACTATATAAATGCTATATTAAAGATGACGGCTATAACACTCAAAATAACGGCTGTAGAATGGTTCCAGCAGGTTGTAGAGCTAGTATATAAATGCTGGCGGCTATAACACTCAATATAACGGCTTTAGAATGGTTCCAGCAGATTGTATAGCTACTATATTAAAGATGACGGCTATAACACTCAAAATAACGTCTGTAGAATATTTCTAGCAGCTTGTAGAGCTACTATATAAAGGCTGGCGGCTATAACACTCAAAATGGATGCTGTAGAATGGTTCCAGCAGCTTGTAGAGCTACTATATTAAAGATGACGGCTATAACACTCAAAATAACGGCTGTAGAATGGTTCCAGCAGCTTGTAGAGGTACTATATAAAGGCTGGCGGCTATAACACTCAAAGTGGAGGCTGTAGAATGGTTCCAGCAGCTTGTAGAGCTACTATATTAAAGATGACTGCTATAACACTCAAAATAACGGGTGTAGAATGGTTCCAGCAGCTTGTAGAGCTACTATATAAAGGCTAGCGGCTATAACACTCAAAATGGAGGCTGTAGAATGGTTCCAGCAACGTGTAGAGGTACTATATAAATGCTGGCTTCTATAAAACTCAGAATAACGGCTGTAGAATGGTTTCAGCAGCTTGTAGAGCTACTATATAAAGGATGGTGGCTATAACACTCAAAATGGTGGCTGTAGAATGGTTCCAGCAGCTTGTAGAGGTACTATGTAAATGCTGGCTGCTATAACACTCAAAATGGCGGCTGTAGAATGGTTCCAGCAGCTTGTATAGCTGTTATATAAAGGCTGGCGGCTATAACACTCAAAATAGCGGCTGTAAAATGGTTCCAACAGCTTGTATAGCTGTTATATAAAGGCTGGCGGCTATAACACTCAAAATAACGGCTGTAGAATGATTCCAGCAGCTTGTAGAGGTACTATATAAATGCTGGCGGCTATAACACTCAAAATAACGGCTGTAGAATGGTTTCAGCAGCTTGTAGAGCTACTATATAAAGGCTGGCGGCTATAACGCTCAAAATGGAGGCTGTAGAATGGTTCCAGCTGCGTGTAGAGGTACTATATAAATGCTGGCGGCTATAAAACTCAAAATAACGGCTGTAGAATGGTTTAAGCAGCTTGTAGAGCTACTATGTAAAGGCTGGCGGCTATAGCGCTCAAAATGGAGGCTGTAGAATGGTTCCAGCAACTTGTAGAGGTACTATATAAATGCTGGCTGCTATAAAACTCAAAATAACGGCTGTAGAATGGTTCCAGCAGCTTGTAGAGGTACTATATAAATGCTATATTAAAGATGACGGCTATAACTTTCAAAATAACGGCTGTAGAATGGTTCCAGCAGGTTGTAGAGCTAGTATATAAATGCTGGCGGCTATAACACTCAATATAACGGCTTTAGAATGGTTCCAGCAGATTGTAGAGGTACTATATAAATGCTATATTAAAGATGACGGCTATAACACTCAAAATAACGGCTGTAGAATGGTTCCAGCAGGTTGTAGAGCTAGTATATAAATGCTGGCGGCTATAACACTCAAAATAACGGCTGTAGAATGGTTCCAGCAGGTTGTAGAGCTAGTATATAAATGCTGGCGGCTATAACACTCAATATAACGGCTTTAGAATGGTTCCAGCAGATTGTATAGCTACTATATTAAAGATGACGGCTATAACACTCAAAATAACGTCTGTAGAATATTTCTAGCAGCTTGTAGAGCTACTATATAAAGGCTGGCGGCTATAACACTCAAAATGGATGCTGTAGAATGGTTCCAGCAGCTTGTAGAGCTACTATATTAAAGATGACGGCTATAACACTCAAAATAACGGCTGTAGAATGGTTCCAGCAGCTTGTAGAGGTACTATATAAAGGCTGGCGGCTATAACACTCAAAGTGGAGGCTGTAGAATGGTTCCAGCAGCTTGTAGAGCTACTATATTAAAGATGACTGCTATAACACTCAAAATAACGGGTGTAGAATGGTTCCAGCAGCTTGTAGAGCTACTATATAAAGGCTAGCGGCTATAACACTCAAAATGGAGGCTGTAGAATGGTTCCAGCAACGTGTAGAGGTACTATATAAATGCTGGCTTCTATAAAACTCAGAATAACGGCTGTAGAATGGTTTCAGCAGCTTGTAGAGCTACTATATAAAGGATGGTGGCTATAACACTCAAAATGGTGGCTGTAGAATGGTTCCAGCAGCTTGTAGAGGTACTATGTAAATGCTGGCTGCTATAACACTCAAAATGGCGGCTGTAGAATGGTTCCAGCAGCTTGTATAGCTGTTATATAAAGGCTGGCGGCTATAACACTCAAAATAGCGGCTGTAAAATGGTTCCAACAGCTTGTATAGCTGTTATATAAAGGCTGGCGGCTATAACACTCAAAATAACGGCTGTAGAATGATTCCAGCAGCTTGTAGAGGTACTATATAAATGCTGGCGGCTATAACACTCAAAATAACGGCTGTAGAATGGTTTCAGCAGCTTGTAGAGCTACTATATAAAGGCTGGCGGCTATAACGCTCAAAATGGAGGCTGTAGAATGGTTCCAGCTGCGTGTAGAGGTACTATATAAATGCTGGCGGCTATAAAACTCAAAATAACGGCTGTAGAATGGTTTAAGCAGCTTGTAGAGCTACTATGTAAAGGCTGGCGGCTATAGCGCTCAAAATGGAGGCTGTAGAATGGTTCCAGCAACTTGTAGAGGTACTATATAAATGCTGGCTGCTATAAAACTCAAAATAACGGCTGTAGAATGGTTCCAGCAGCTTGTAGAGGTACTATATAAATGCTATATTAAAGATGACGGCTATAACTTTCAAAATAACGGCTGTAGAATGGTTCCAGCAGGTTGTAGAGCTAGTATATAAATGCTGGCGGCTATAACACTCAATATAACGGCTTTAGAATGGTTCCAGCAGATTGTAGAGGTACTATATAAATGCTATATTAAAGATGACGGCTATAACACTCAAAATAACGGCTGTAGAATGGTTCCAGCAGGTTGTAGAGCTAGTATATAAATGCTGGCGGCTATAACACTCAATATAACGGCTTTAGAATGGTTCCAGCAGATTGTATAGCTACTATATTAAAGATGACGGCTATAACACTCAAAATAACGTCTGTAGAATATTTCTAGCAGCTTGTAGAGCTACTATATAAAGGCTGGCGGCTATAACACTCAAAATGGATGCTGTAGAATGGTTCCAGCAGCTTGTAGAGCTACTATATTAAAGATGACGGCTATAACACTCAAAATAACGGCTGTAGAATGGTTCCAGCAGCTTGTAGAGCTACTATATAAAGGCTAGCGGCTATAACACTCAAAATGGAGGCTGTAGAATGGTTCCAGCAACGTGTAGAGGTACTATATAAATGCTGGCTTCTATAAAACTCAGAATAACGGCTGTAGAATGGTTTCAGCAGCTTGTAAAGGTACTATAAAAAAGCCTGGCGGATATAACGCTCAAAATGGAGGCTGTAGAATGGTTCCAGCAGCGTGTAGAGGTACTATATAAATGCTGGCGGCTATAACACTCAAAATAACGGCTGTAGAATGGTTTCAGCAGCTTGTAGAGCTACTATATAAAGGCTAGCGGTTATAACACTAAAAATGGAGGCTGTAGAATGGTTCCAGCAGATTGTATAGCTGTTATGTAAAGGCTGGCCGCAATAAAACTCAAAATGGCGGCTGTAGAATGGTTCCAGCAGCTTGTAGAGGTACAATATAAATGCTATATTAAAGATGACGGCTATAACACTCAAAATAACGGCTGTAGAATGGTTCCAGCAGGTTGTAGAGCTAGTATATAAATGCTGGCGGCTATAACACTCAATATAACGGCTTTAGAATGGTTCCAGCAGATTGTATAGCTACTATATTAAAGATGACGGCTATAACACTCAAAATAACGTCTGTAGAATGGTTCTAGCAGCTTGTAGAGCTACTATATAAAGGCTAGCGGCTATAACACTCAAAATGGATGCTGTAGAATGGTTCCAGCAGCTTGTAGAGCTACTATATTAAAGATGACGGCTATAACACTCAAAATAACGGCTGTAGAATGGTTCCAGCAGCTTGTAGAGCTACTATATAAAGGCTGGCGGCTATAACACTCAAAATGGTGGCTGTATAATGGTTCCAGCAGCGTGCAGAGGTACTAAATGCTGGCTGCTATAAAACTCAAAATAACGGCTGTAGAATGGTTCCAGCAGCTTGTAGAGGTACTATATAAAGGCTGGCGGCTATAACACTCAAAATGGAGGCTGTAGAATGGTTCCAGCAGCTTGTAGAGCTACTATATGAAAGGTGGCGGCTATAACGCTCAAAATGGAGGCTGTAGCATGGTTCCAGCAACTTGTAGAGGTACTATATAAATGCTGGCTCTATAAAACTCAAAATAACGGCTGTAGAATGGTTCCAGCAGCTTGTAGAGCTACTATATAAAGGCTAGCGGATATAACACTCAAAATGGAGGCTGTAGAATGGTTCCAGCAACGTGTAGAGGTACTATATAAATGCTGGCTTCTATAAAACTCAAAATAACGGCTGTAGAATGGTTCCAGCAGCTTGTATAGCTGTTATATCAAGGCTGGCGGCTATAACACTCAAAATAACGGCTGTAGAATGATTCCAGCAGCTTGTAGAGGTACTATATTAAAGATGACGGCTATAACACTCAAAATAACGTCTGTAGAATGGTTCTAGCAGCTTGTAGAGCTACTATATAAATGCTGGCTTCTATAAAACTCAAAATAACGGCTGTAGAATGGTTTCAGCAGCTTGTAGAGCTACTATATAAAGGCTGGCGGCTATAACGCTCAAAATGGAGGCTGTAGAATGGTTCCAGCAGCGTGTAGAGGAACTATATAAATGCTGGCTGCTATAAAACTCAAAATAACGGCTGTAGAATGGTTTCAGCAGCTTGTAGAGCTACTATATAAAGGCTAGCGGTTATAACACTCAAAATGGAGGCTGTAGAATGGTTCCAGCAGATTGTATAGCTGTTATATAAAGGCTGGCGGCTATAACACTCAAAATAACGGCTGTATAATGATTCCAGCAGCTTGTATAGCTGTTATATAAAGGCTGGCGGCTATAACACTCAAAATGGTGGCTGTAGAATGGTTCCAGCAGCTTGTATAGCTGTTATAAAAAGGCTGGCCGGTATAACACTCAAAAAAGCGGCTGTAAAATGGTTCCAGCAGCTTGTATAGCTGTTATATAAAGGCTGGCGGCTATAACACTCAAAATAACGGCTGTAGAATGGTTCCAGCAGCTTGTATAGCTGTTATGTAAAGGCTGGCCGCAATAAAACTCAAAATGGCGGCTGTAGAATGGTTCCAGCAGCTTGTAGAGGTACTCTATAAATGCTGGCTGCTATAAATCTCAAAATAACGGCCGTAGAATGGTTCCAGCAGCTTGTAGAGCTACTATATAAAGGTTGGCGGCTATAAGTCTCAAAATGAAGGCTGTAGAATGGTTGCAGCAGCTTTTTAAGGTACTATATAAATGCTGGCTCCTTTAAAACTCTGGCTGCTATAACACTCAAAATGGCGGCTGTAGAATGGTTCCAGCAGAGGTACTATATAAATGCTGGCTGCTATAACACTTAAAATAACGGCTGTATAATGGTTCCAGCAGCTTGTAGAGCTACTATATAAAGGTTGGCGGCTATAAGTCTCAAAATGGAGGCTGTAGAATGGTTCCAGCAGCTTGTAGAGGTACTATATAAATGCTGGCTGCTATAAATCTCAAAATAACGGCTGTAGAATGGTTCCAGCAGCTTGTAGAGCTACTAAATAAAGGCTGGCGGCTATAACACTCAAAATGGAGGCTGTAGAATGGTTCCAGCAGCTTGTAGAGGTACTCTATAAATGCTGGCTCCTACAAAACTCAAAATAACGACTGTAGAATGGTTCTAGCAGCTTGTAGAGTTACTATATAAAGGCTGGCGGCTATAACACTCAAACTGGAGGCTGTAGAATGGTTCCAGCAGCTTGTATAGCTACTGTATTAAAGATGACGGCTATAACACTCAAAATAACGGCTGTAGAATGGTTCCAGCAGCTTGTAGAGCTAGTATATAAATGCTGGCGGCTATAACACTCAAAATGGAGGCTGTAGAATGGTTCCAGCAGCTTGCAGAGCTTCTCTACAAAGGCTGCCGGCTATAACACTCAATATAACGGCTGTAGAATGGTTTCAGCAGATTGTATAGCTACTATATTAAAGATCAGTCTTCGACTAGCTCTCTTTGCGAACAGACGTCAGTTTTCGTATCAGCAGAGTCTAATCGGTGTATTTCTTTCTTTTTCTTGGCGACCCACGTGGTCTATCATTATTTGCTTTCATACATTCTTTCGTGAGTGCAGTTGTGTTTTAGTTCATAGCTAAAGCTTATTTCATAAGACTATGGGGCCTCCCCCTCGGCCCCCTATTCTGAGGGGCAATCAGTTTGCGTTGCTTTCTGATAGCCCCCCGGCGAAAAAAAAGAGACAAACAATCGACTTGACCTTTCCTGAACTTCCAACAGTAACCCTCGAAAACCCGAAATACATCGTAATCGCATCAAAAAACAATGAAAAAAAAATCTCTGATTTCTCCTGTATTGCCGTGTACAACGCCCTACGACTAATATCTAAAAACATCTCCTTCATCAATAACTTGCGTGACGGCAACCTGCTGATGCTGGTAAAAAATCAAACCGAGGCTGCAAAATTCATCAACTCATCTTCTCTACCGGGCATTTGCGACATCACATGCAAAATGCACGAAACTCTAAACCAAGTAAAAGGCACAATATATGCTCCGTACCTCTCCGACGTTCCCAACGAAGATATTATAGAAGAATTCCGATCCCAAAAAGTCATTGATATATTCAAATTCACCAAAACCACGGATACCGGCACTAAACCCTCCGGAGTCATTCTGGTTACATTTGATTTATACAATCTTCCCAGCAAAATCGATATTGCATGGCATTCGGTAAAATTACGGGAGTACATACCAAACCCAATGAGGTGCAAAACTTGCCAGCTGCTTGGCCATACAGCTAAACACTGCAATAATGAACCACTTTGCGGTAATTGCGCTTTACCTCCCCATTCGCCTGATAGCTGCACACAAACGAAATGCGTCAACTGCTCAGAAGATCACCCATCTTACTCTCGCCAATGCCCCAAATATCAGCAGCAAAGAGAAATTTTGAAAATCAAGACAACAAAAAAATGTACAATGCGCGAAGCTAAGTTAATATTCAATGCAACAACAACAAAACAATCCAACCCTTCTTCATACGCTGCAGTAACGATGGCTGGACACAATAGAAACGAAAAAACACCTGATCAAAATAACAACAAAAACTACAACTCAAGCCAAAATCACAACAAACTAAGCAAAGATAAGACAATTACTGTCACAAATGAAGGAACAACAACAACAACAACATCATCAAACACCTCCACGCCGCTGTCTTATCAGCAAAATCAACACGAAAATAACAAAAACGCATTAGCCGATTTCGACTATGCTACTCTGGGCTGCTCGCCTAAAACCACTGAATATTTAAAACAACCCCAAACTAACAAAATTACCAAATTTTCCAACATAAACCTCCCAACTACCTCCACAAATTTAACTCAAAAAGAATATAACACCACATCAGAAGAGTCTATGGAGGACTCTGATACATAATTAGATATAAACTTTTCCACTGCATAGTATCCCCTTTACGCCTCCCAAATAATGACCCTTACAATTCTGCAATGGAATATAAACGGTTATTTCAACAATTACATTGATCTAGTATTATTAATTAAACAAACAAAACCGGATATTATATGCCTACAAGAGACAAATCTCAAATCTAACAATACTAATGTTGCAACTCCCAAACCATTTATTGGTCATTTTTTCAATAACTCTCCCAATCATCATGCGAAGCATGGCGTGGGTATACTTATACGTCAAAACATCCCACACAAAACTCTCAACATAATCTCTTCCACTTGCTCCATGGGCATTGAGGTTTTATCCCACCCTAATATTATAATATTTAACTCCTATATACCCCCCAACCAAAGACTAAAAGCCTCAGAGTTAATAAATATTGTAGAGTCAGCTCATAAGCCTATAGTCTATGTCGGGGACTTCAACGCTTGGAGTCCTCTGGGGGTCCAGCTCTCGCAATCCCAAAGGTTATCAAGTTGAAGATCTCATAGTCAGAACAAACCTAGCCATTTTAAATGACGGCTCTGCCACCCACCATTCAACTCACAACTCTTTTACTAACATTGATCTGAGTATGACTTCCGTATCGTTAGTACCATACAGTAAATGGTCCATTTCCCAAAATTTACACGGGAGCGATCATTTTCCTATTACTATTAACCTTCTGACTCATTTAAAACCTGAAAAGGTCCCACCTATAATTAGGTTTAAAACTGACTACGCCAACTGGAATATCTTCCAATCGGTTTGTAAAAAACACTTCCAGTTCCCTTCGACCAACGACTTGAACCTCTTCGTTGCCAGAATTACGAAAAGCATAAAAACAGCAGCCAACGTAGCCATTCCACAAAGCAATCCTAAAAAACAAATAAGAAACCCTGTTTGGTTCAGCCCAAGTCTCCAAGATCTAAGAAAACAAAAGCAGACTCTCTGGCATAACTATAAATCCTTTCGAAACTCCACCAATTTAGTAGCCTACAAAAAAACGAGAGCCCTGTTTAAAAGAGAAGCTATTAGAGCTAAACGAGATTCTTTTTGCAATTTTACTTCCAACATTAACCCTCTTTCCACAACCAAAAAATTATGGGCGGATATCAACAAATTAGTCGGAATTTTCCCAGGGCCTCTTAAATCCATCAGAGATAATAATGTTGAGCTACAAAATTCGGTTGACATTGGTAATGCTTTTGGAGCTATGTGGTCCAATTATTCCAGCGATGAAAACTTCTCTAATGTGTATAAAGTAAATAAAGAAAACTTCCTCTCTCTAGCATACTCGCCCAATCACATTTCCGCAGATGCTAAGTATCTTGATGCTTCGATTGAGCTAGAGTCAGCCCTGCAGCACGCTAAGGGGAAATCTCCTGGTTATGACCGCATCTCATACCCTATGCTTCGAAACTTGCCTATAGAAGGAAAGCAAAGATTGCAAGAAATTTACAACAAAATGTTAGATACAGGTAGCTATCCGCATACATGGAGAACGGCCATAATAATCCCAATCCTTAAGCCAAACAAACCTTCCCACGAATTAACATCCTTCCGTCCCATATCCCTACTCACTTGCTTGAGCAAAACACTGGAAAAAATTCTTGCCAAAAGGATCTTGTGGTTTATTACCAAAAATAAACTTATCAGCCCCAACCAAACTGCTTTCAAACAACAACACAATACCATGGACTCACTATTGCATATCCATCATTACGCGTCAGATGCTCTTTCCACCAAAAATCATGTAACCATTCTGGCTACTGATTTTGAAAAAACTTTTGATCGCGTTGGTGTGCACACCGTACTGGAGCAACTTTCCCGGTGGGGGGTAGGTCCTAAGACCTTATACCTAGTGAAGGCTTTCATGACCAAGCGATCCATCTGTGTTAGAGTTAATAATACTTTAACTAATTTCTATAAATTACACAACGGCATTCCACAAGGATCACCACTCTCAGTGGTATTGTTCATGATTGCCTTCCACTCCCTAGACAGTATAATACTAAAACACAAAAAAATACAACTCTCCGTTTACGCGGATGATGCTATAATATACAGCAACTGCAAAAACACAAATTCACTATTTCTTACTTTTAAACAAATACTCATGGATATCGTTGAATGGGGTAATTTCTCAGGGGCCACTCTTGCCTTAAACAAATGTAAATTATTTCATATCTGTAAAAAACATCGTTGTACATATCCAACTCTAACGATAAATAACACAACATTAGAATATACATCTAGTCTTAAAGTTCTCGGCCTTACGCTCGACAGTAGACTTACGTTTAAGCAACATTGTGTTAATCTTAGAGATAGCCTTAACAAGCGCCTTAATATCATTAAGTTTCTTGGGTCTAAGCGTTTTCTTGTCCATCCAACATCGCTAATTCATGCGACAAGAGCCCTAATACTGGCCAAAATCGACTATGGGCTGGCAATCTATGGATGGTGTGCGCCATCCAACATCAAATTGTTCTCCCCCGCATACAATGCAGCAGTACGGCGTAGCATTGGCGCCTTCCCCACAACCCCGACGAAATGCCTTTTAGCGGAAGCTGGGCTTCCTGAAGTACAGACGAGAGCGGCGAAACTGACTTTTAAGCTTATTCTTATTTAGCTAAAATTCTCTGCTCGACCAACCAAATTCTGCTAAAAGACTTCAATACAACGATTAAACAGCGACGAAGTTTCAAAGTCATGTCTACTATACGCAGATGTTCCAGTTTCTTCAAAAAACATCAACTGGATATGCCATATCGTTGGAACAAAATCAGCCCATCTCCTCCTTGGCAACTTCCGGGCCACACCGTGAACACGTCTCTCAACATATTAAAAAAATCAATAACACCAAAAAATGTCTTTCAGCAAATGCTAGCTGCCGAAACGGAAAAAGTCCCCAACTGGACCTGGCTTTACAGTGACGGATCGAAAACAATTGACTCCACGAGCTTCGCAGTCGTTAGCCAACCTGGAACCCTCGTCTCATCTGGAATTCTCCCCTCATATTTCTCAATATTTTCTGCCGAAGCGGTTGCAATCCTTAAAGCAATTAAGCACGCTCTCGAACTTAAAGGCAAATTCATAGTATGCAGCGACAGTCTTTCTACCCTCAATGCAGTTAATAACATATACAACCAAACTAGCCTGATATGTGAAATTCGACATCTTTGCATAAAACACGCTAGCAAAATAAAACTCCTTTGGGCTCCTGGTCACATGGTCGTAAAAGGTAATGAGCTTGCAGATGCAGCGGCCAAACAGGCAGGACATTCTCCTTGCCTAACTGTCATCCCTGGTGTCAGAGAAGACTTATGGCGCAACATTAAGGAGATACTAAGAAAAAAGGAAATCACTCAATGAGACAGTTACGATCATAGGCTTAAACAATTTAACCCAAGCAAGGAACCATCATCACCCGCCTCAGAACGGGTCACTCCGCCTTAACCCACGACCATCTGCTAAATGGAAAAGCTATGCCCAGATGCCCGAAATGCGAGGAAGAATTATCAACCAAACACATATTGGATACCTGCCCACAACTGCATAATTCAAGGATTTGCCTATTTGGCCAAACCCAACCCTCCTCTCTTCTTATTTCACCCACAGTCAATAACATAAAATCAGTAATCAAATTCCTAGATGTAAATAACTTACTCAATAAGATATAAGTTAACGGTCGAGTCGATGGCCTTAGCAGCTAGCACTCTTAACCCGTTAGTTATTATATTATTTTGTATAATAATTAATAATAAATAATAATAATAATAATAATATATTAAAGATGACGGCTATAACACTCAAAATAACGTCTGTAGAATGGTTCTAGCAGCTTGTAGAGCTACTATATAAAGGCTGGCGGCTATAAAACTCAAAATAGATGCTGTAGAATGGTTCCAGCAGCTTGTAGAGCTACTATATTAAAGATAACGGCTATAACACTCAAAATAACGGCTGTAGAATGGTTCCAACAGCTTGTAGAGCTACTATATAAAAGCTGGCGGCTATAACACTCAAAATGGAGGCTGTAGAATGGTTCCAGCAGCTTGCAGAGGTACTATATAAATGTTGGCTCCTATAAAACTCAAAATAACGGCTGTAGAATGGTTCCAGCAGCTTGTAGAGCTACTATATAAAGGCTGGCGGCTATAACACTCAAAATGGTGGCTGTAGAAGGGTTCCTGCAGCTTGTATAGCTGTTATATAAATGCTGGCTGCTATAACACTTAAAATAACGGCTGTATATTGGTTCCAGCAGCTTGTAGGGCTACTATATAAAGGTTGGCGCCTACAAGTCTCAAAATGGAGGCTGTAGAATGGTTCCAGCAGCTTGTAAAGGTACTATATAAATGCTGGCTGCTACAAAACTCAAAATAACGGCTGTAGAATGGTTCCAGCAGCTTGTAGAGCTACTATATAAAGGCTGGCGGCTATAACACTCAAAATGGATGCTGTAGAATGGTTCCAGCAGCTTGTAGAGGTACTCTTTAAATGCTGGCTCCTATAAAACTCAAAATAACGGCTGTAGAATGGTTCTAGTAGCTTGTAGAGCTACTATATAAATGCTGGCGGCTATAACACTCAAAATGGATGCTGTAGAATGGTTCCAGCAGCTTGTAGAGGTACTCTTTAAATGCTGGCTCCTATAAAACTCAAAATAACGGCTGTAGAATGGTTCTAGCAGCTTGTAGAGCTACTATATTAAAGATGGCGGAAATAACACTCAAAAAAACGTCTGTAGAATGGTTCTAGCAGCTTGTAGAGCTACTATATAAAGGCTGGCGGCTATAACACTCAAAATGGATGCTGTAGAATGGTTCCAGCAGCTTATAGAGCTACTATATTAAAGATGACGGCTATAACACTCAAAATAACGGCTGTAGAATGGTTCCAGCAGCTTGTAGAGCTGTTATATAAATGCTGGCTGCTATAAAACTCAAAATGGCGGCTGTAGAATGGTTCCAGCAGCTTGTATAGCTGTTATATAAATGCTGGCTGCTATAACACTTAAAATAACGGCTGTATATTGGTTCCAGCAGCTTGTAGGGCTACTATATAAATGCTGGTTCCTATAAAACTCAAAATAACGGCTGTAGAATGGTTCCAGCAGCTTGTAGAGCTACTATATAATTGCTGGCTGCTATAAAACTCAAAATAACGTCTGTAGAATGGTTCCAGCAGCTTGCAGAGCTTTTATATAAAGGCTGGCGGCTATATCACTCAAAATGGAGGCTGTAGAATGGTTCCAGCAGCTTGTAGACGTACTATATAAATGCTGGCTGCTATAAAACTTAAAATAACGGCTGTAGAATGGTTCCAGTAGCTTGTAGAGCTACTTCATAAAGGCTGGCGGCTATAACACTCAAAATGGAGGCTGTAGAATGGTTCCAGCAGCTTGTATAGCTACTGTATTAAAGATGACGGCTATAACACTCAAAATAACGGCTGTAGAATGGTTCCAGCAGCTTGTAGAGCTAGTATATAAATGCTGGCGGCTATAACACTCAAAATGGAGGCTGTAGAATGGTTCCAGCAGCTTGTAGAGCTAGTATATAAATGCTGGCGGCTATAACACTCAAAATGGAGGCTGTAGAATGGTTCCAGCAGCTTGCAGAGGTACTATATAAATGCTGGTTCCTATAAAACTCAAAATAACGGCTGTAGAATGGTTCCAGCAGCTTGTAGAGCTACTATATAAAGGCTGGCGGCTATAACACTCAAAATGGATGCTGTAGAATGGTTCCAGCAGCTTTTAGAGGTACTATATAAAGGCTGCCGGCTTTAACACTCAATATAACGGCTGTAGAATGGTTTCAGCAGATTGCATAGCTACTATATTAAAGATGGCGGAAATAACACTCAAAAAAACGTCTGTAGAATGGTTCTAGCAGCTTGTAGAGCTACTATATAAAGGCTGGCGGCTATAACACTCAAAATGGATGCTGTAGAATGGGTAAAAGAAAAAAAAAAAAAAAGGCTGTAGAATGGTTCCAGCAGCTTGCAGAGGTACTATATAAATGCTGGCTCCTATAAAACTCAAAATAACGGCTGTAGAATGGTTCCAGCAGCTTGTAGAGGTACTATAAAAAATGCTGGCTCCTATAAAACGGCTGTAGAATGGTTCTAGCAGCTTGTAGAGCTACTATATAAAGGCTGGCGGCTATAACACTCAAAATGGAGGCTGTAGAATAGTTCCAGCAGCGTGTAGAGCTACTATATAAATGCTGGCTCCTATAAAACTCAAAATAACGGCTGTAGAATGGTTTCAGCAGCTTGTAGAGCTACTATATAAATGCTGGCTTCTATAAAACTCAAAATAACGGCTGTAGAATGGTTCCAGCAGATTGTAGAGCTACTATATAAAGGCTGGCGGCTATAACACTCAAAATGGATGCTGTAGAATGGTTCCAGCAGCTTGTAGAGCTACTATATTAAAGATGACGGCTATAACACTCAAAATAACGGCTGTAGAATGGTTCCAGCAGGTTGTAGAGCTACTATATAAAGGCTGGCGGCTATAACGCTCAAAATGGAGGCTGTAGAATGGTTCCAGCAGCTTGTAGAGCTACTATATTAAAGATGACGGCTATAACACTCAAAATAACGGCTGTAGAATGGTTCCAGCAGCTTGTAGAGCTACTATATAAAGGCTGGCGGCTATAACACTCAAAATGGAGGCTGTTATATGGTTCCAGCAGCGTGTAGAGGTACTATATAAATGCTTGTAGAGCTACTATATTAAAGATGACAGCTATAACACTCAAAATAACGGCTGTAGAATGGTTCCAGCAGCTTGTAGAGCTACTATATAAAGGCTGGCGGCTATAACACTCAAAATGGAGGCTGTAATAAGGTTCCAGCAGCGTGTAGAGGTACTATATAAATGCTGGCTCCTATAAAACTCAAAATAACGGCTGTAGAATGGTTTCAGCAGCTTGTAGAGCTACTATATAAAGGCTGGCGGCTATAACGCTCAAAATGGAGGCTGAAGAATGGTTCCAGCAGCTTGTAGAGGTACTATTAAAATGCTGTCTGCTATAAAACTCAAAATAACGGCTGTAGAACGGTTCCACCAGCTTGTAGAGCTACTATATAAAGGCTGGCGGCTATAACACTCAAAATTGATGCTGTAGAATGGTTTCAGCAGCTTGTAGAGCTACTATATTAAAGATGACGGCTATAACACTCAAAATAACGGCTGTAGAATGGTTCCAGCAGCTTGCAGAGCGACTCTACAAAGGCTGGCGGCTATAAGACTCAAAAAACGGCTGTAGAATGGTTCCAGCAGCTTGTAGAGGTACTATATAAATGCTGGCTGCTATAAAACTCAAAATAACGGCTGTAGAATGGTTCCAGCAGCTTGCAGAGCTACTATGTAAACGCTGGCGGCTATAACACTCAAAATTGAGGTTGTAGAATGGTTCCAGCAGCTTGTAGAGGTACTATATAAATGCTGGCTCCTATAAAACTGAAAATAACGGCAATAGAATGGTTCCAGCAGCTTGCAGAGCTACTATATAACGGCTGGCGGCTATAACACTCAAAATGGAGGCTGTAGATTGGTTCCAGCAGCTTGTAGAGCTTTTATATGAAGGCTGGCGGCTATAACACTCAAAATGGATGCTGTAGAATGGTTCCAGCAGCTTTTAGAGGTACTATATAAAGGCTGCCGGCTTTAACACTCAATATAACGGCTGTAGAATGGTTCCAGCAGATTGCATAGCTACTATATTAAAGATGGCGGAAATAACACTCAAAAAAACGTCTGTAGAATGGTTCTAGCAGCTTGTAGAGCTACTATATAAAGGCTGGCGGCTATAACACTCAAAATGGATGCTGTAGAATGGTTCCAGCAGCTTATAGAGCTACTATATTAAAGATGACGGCTATAACACTCAAAATAACGGCTGTAGAATGGTTCCAGCAGCTTGTAGAGCTACTATATAAAGGCTGGCGGCTATAACACTCAAAATGGAGGCTGTAGAATGGTTCCAGCAGCTTGCAGAGGTACTATATAAATGCTGGCTCCTATAAAACTCAAAATAACGGCTGTAGAATGGTTCCAGCAGCTTGTAGAGGTACTATAAAAATGCTGGCTCCTATAAAACGGCTGTAGAATGGTTCTAGCAGCTTGTAGAGCTACTATATAAAGGCTGGCGGCTATAACACTCAAAATGGAGGCTGTAGAATAGTTCCAGCAGCGTGTAGAGCTACTATATAAATGCTGGCTCCTATAAAACTCAAAATAACGGCTGTAGAATGGTTTCAGCAGCTTGTAGAGCTACTATATAAATGCTGGCTTCTATAAAACTCAAAATAACGGCTGTAGAATGGTTCCAGCAGATTGTAGAGCTACTATATAAAGGCTGGCGGCTATAACACTCAAAATGGATGCTGTAGAATGGTTCCAGCAGCTTGTAGAGCTACTATATTAAAGATGACGGCTATAACACTCAAAATAACGGCTGTAGAATGGTTCCAGCAGGTTGTAGAGCTACTATATAAAGGCTGGCGGCTATAACGCTCAAAATGGAGGCTGTAGAATGGTTCCAGCAGCTTGTAGAGCTACTATATTAAAGATGACGGCTATAACACTCAAAATAACGGCTGTAGAATGGTTCCAGCAGCTTGTAGAGCTACTATATAAAGGCTGGCGGCTATAACACTCAAAATGGAGGCTGTTATATGGTTCCAGCAGCGTGTAGAGGTACTATATAAATGCTTGTAGAGCTACTATATTAAAGATGACAGCTATAACACTCAAAATAACGGCTGTAGAATGGTTCCAGCAGCTTGTAGAGCTACTATATAAAGGCTGGCGGCTATAACACTCAAAATGGAGGCTGTAATAAGGTTCCAGCAGCGTGTAGAGGTACTATATAAATGCTGGCTCCTATAAAACTCAAAATAACGGCTGTAGAATGGTTTCAGCAGCTTGTAGAGCTACTATATAAAGGCTGGCGGCTATAACGCTCAAAATGGAGGCTGAAGAATGGTTCCAGCAGCTTGTAGAGGTACTATTAAAATGCTGTCTGCTATAAAACTCAAAATAACGGCTGTAGAACGGTTCCACCAGCTTGTAGAGCTACTATATAAAGGCTGGCGGCTATAACACTCAAAATTGATGCTGTAGAATGGTTTCAGCAGCTTGTAGAGCTACTATATTAAAGATGACGGCTATAACACTCAAAATAACGGCTGTAGAATGGTTCCAGCAGCTTGCAGAGCGACTCTACAAAGGCTGGCGGCTATAAGACTCAAAAAAACGGCTGTAGAATGGTTCCAGCAGCTTGTAGAGGTACTATATAAATGCTGGCTCCTATAAAACTCAAAATAACGGCTGTAGAATGGTTCCAGCAGCTTGCAGAGCTACTATGTAAACGCTGGCGGCTATAACACTCAAAATTGAGGTTGTAGAATGGTTCCAGCAGTTTGTAGAGGTACTATATAAATGCTGGCTCCTATAAAACTGAAAATAACGGCAATAGAATGGTTCCAGCAGCTTGCAGAGCTACTATATAACGGCTGGCGGCTATAACACTCAAAATGGAGGCTGTAGATTGGTTCCAGCAGCTTGTAGAGCTTTTATATGAAGGCTGGCGGCTATAAGCCTCAAAATGGAGGCTGTAGAATGGTTCCAGCAGCTTGTATAGCTACTATATTAAAGATGACGGCTATAACACTCAAAATGGTGGCTGTAGAATGGTTCCAGCAACTTGTAGTGGTACTATGTAAATTCTGGCTGCCATAACACTCAAAATGGCGGCTGTAGAATGGTTCCAGCAGCTTGTATAGCTGCTATATAAATGCTGGCCGTTATAACATTCAAAATAGCGGCTGTAGAATGGTTCCAGCAGCTTGCAGAGCTACTATATAAAGGCTGGCGGCTATAACACTGAAAATAACGGCTGTAGAATGGTTCCAGCAGCTTGTATAGCTGTTATGTAAAGGCTGGCGGCTATAACACTCAAAATAACGGCTGTGGAATGGTTCCAGCAGCTTGTATAGCTGTTATATAAAGGCTGGCCGCTATAACACTCAAAATGGTGGCTGTAGAATGGTTCTAGCAGCTTGTATAGCTGTTATATAAAGGCTGGCGGCTATAACACTCAAAATAACGGCTGTAGAATGGTTCCAGCAGCTTGTATAGCTGTTATATAAAGGCTGGCCGCAATAAAACTCAAAATGGCGGCTGTAGAATGGTTCTAGCAGAGGTACTATATAAATGCTGGCTGCTATAACACTTAAAATAACGGCTGTAGAATGGTTTCAGCAGCTTGTAGAGCTACTATATAGAGGCTGGCGGCTATAACGCTCAAAATGGAGGCTGTAGAATGGTTCCAGCAGCTTGTAGAGGTACTATGTAAATTCTGGCTCCTATAAAACTCAAAATAACGGCTGTAGAATGGTTCCAACAGCTTGTAGAGCTACTATATAAAAGCTGGCGGCTATAACACTCAAAATGGATGCTGTAGAATGGTTCCAGCAGCTTGTAGAGCTACTATATTAAAGATGACGGCTATAACACTCAAAATAACGGCTGTAGAATGGTTCCAGCAGCTTGTAGAGGTACTATATAAATGCTGGCTGCTATAAAACTCAAAATAACGGCTGTAGAATGTTTCCATTAGCTTGCAGAGCTACTATATATAGGCTGGCGGCTATAACACTCAAAATGGATGCTGTAGAATGGTTCCAGCAGCTTGTAGAGCTACTATATTAAAGATGACGGCTATAACACTCAAAATAACAGCTGTAGAATGGTTCCAGCAGCTTGTAGAGCTATTTTATATAGGCTGGCGGCTATAACACTCAAAATGGCGGCTGTAGAATGGTTCCAGCAGCTTGTAGAGCTACTATATTAAAGATAACGGCTATAACACTCAAAATAACGGTTGTAGAATGGTTCCAGCAGCTTGTAGAGCTACTATATAAAGGCTGGCGGCTATAACACTCAAAATGGAGGCTGTAGAATGGTTCCAGCAGCTTGCAGAGGTACTATATAAATGCTGGCTCCTATAAAACTCAAAATAACGGCTGTAGAATGGTTCCAGCAGCTTGTTGAGCTACTATATAAAGGCTGGCGGCTATAACACTCAAAATGGTGGCTGTAGAAGGGTTCCTGCAGCTTGTATAGCTGTTATATAAATGCTGGCTGCTATAAAACTCAAAATGGCGGCTGTGGAATGGTTCCAGCAGCTTGTATAGCTGTTATATAAATGCTGGCTGCTATAACACTTAAAATAACGGCTGTATATTGGTTCCAGCAGCTTGTAGCGCTACTATATAAAGGTTGGCGCCTATAAGTCTCAAAATGGAGGCTGTAGAATGGTTCCAGCAGCTTGTAGAGGTACTATATAAATGCTGGCTGCTACAAAACTCAAAATAACGGCTGTAGAATGGTTCCAGCAGCTTGTAGAGCTACTATATGAAGGCTGGCGGCTATAACACTCAAAATGGATGCTGTAGAATGGTTCCAGCAGCTTGTAGAGCTACTATATTAAAGATGACGGCTATTAAACTCAAAAAAACGGCTGTAGAATGGTTCCAGCAGCTTGTAGAGGTACTATATAAATGCTGGCTGCTATAAAACTCAAAATAACGGCTGTAGAATGGTTCCAGCAGCTTGTATAGCTGTTATGTAAAGGCTGGCGGCTATAACACTCAAAATAACGGCTGTGGAATGGTTCCAGCAGCTTGTATAGCTGTTATATAAAGGCTGGCCGCTATAACACTCAAAATGGTGGCTGTAGAATGGTTCTAGCAGCTTGTATAGCTGTTATATAAAGGCTGGCGGCTATAACACTCAAAATAACGGCTGTAGAATGGTTCCAGCAGCTTGTATAGCTGTTATATAAAGGCTGGCCGCAATAAAACTCAAAATGGCGGCTGTAGAATGGTTCTAGCAGAGGTACTATATAAATGCTGGCTGCTATAACACTTAAAATAACGGCTGTAGAATGGTTTCAGCAGCTTGTAGAGCTACTATATAGAGGCTGGCGGCTATAACGCTCAAAATGGAGGCTGTAGAATGGTTCCAGCAGCTTGTAGAGGTACTATGTAAATTCTGGCTCCTATAAAACTCAAAATAACGGCTGTAGAATGGTTCCAACAGCTTGTAGAGCTACTATATAAAAGCTGGCGGCTATAACACTCAAAATGGATGCTGTAGAATGGTTCCAGCAGCTTGTAGAGCTACTATATTAAAGATGACGGCTATAACACTCAAAATAACGGCTGTAGAATGGTTCCAGCAGCTTGCAGAGCGACTCTACAAAGGCTGGCGGCTATAAGACTCAAAAAAACGGCTGTAGAATGGTTCCAGCAGCTTGTAGAGGTACTATATAAATGCTGGCTCCTATAAAACTCAAAATAACGGCTGTAGAATGGTTCCAGCAGCTTGCAGAGCTACTATGTAAACGCTGGCGGCTATAACACTCAAAATTGAGGTTGTAGAATGGTTCCAGCAGCTTGTAGAGGTACTATATAAATGCTGGCTCCTATAAAACTGAAAATAACGGCAATAGAATGGTTCCAGCAGCTTGCAGAGCTACTATATAACGGCTGGCGGCTATAACACTCAAAATGGAGGCTGTAGATTGGTTCCAGCAGCTTGTAGAGCTTTTATATGAAGGCTGGCGGCTATAAGCCTCAAAATGGAGGCTGTAGAATGGTTCCAGCAGCTTGTATAGCTACTATATTAAAGATGAC
Source organism: Drosophila paulistorum (assembly GCA_018152135.1). Lineage (NCBI taxonomy): Eukaryota > Metazoa > Arthropoda > Insecta > Diptera > Drosophilidae > Drosophila > Drosophila paulistorum. The sequence goes on from JAECXG010000648.1 coordinate 200,234, forward strand.
GGCTATAACACTCAAAATGGTGGCTGTAGAATGGTTCCAGCAACTTGTAGTGGTACTATGTAAATTCTGGCTGCCATAACACTCAAAATGGCGGCTGTAGAATGGTTCCAGCAGCTTGTATAGCTGCTATATAAATGCTGGCCGTTATAACATTCAAAATAGCGGCTGTAGAATGGTTCCAGCAGCTTGCAGAGCTACTATATAAAGGCTGGCGGCTATAACACTGAAAATAACGGCTGTAGAATGGTTCCAGCAGCTTGTATAGCTGTTATGTAAAGGCTGGCGGCTATAACACTCAAAATAACGGCTGTGGAATGGTTCCAGCAGCTTGTATAGCTGTTATATAAAGGCTGGCCGCTATAACACTCAAAATGGTGGCTGTAGAATGGTTCTAGCAGCTTGTATAGCTGTTATATAAAGGCTGGCGGCTATAACACTCAAAATAACGGCTGTAGAATGGTTCCAGCAGCTTGTATAGCTGTTATATAAAGGCTGGCCGCAATAAAACTCAAAATGGCGGCTGTAGAATGGTTCTAGCAGAGGTACTATATAAATGCTGGCTGCTATAACACTTAAAATAACGGCTGTAGAATGGTTTCAGCAGCTTGTAGAGCTACTATATAGAGGCTGGCGGCTATAACGCTCAAAATGGAGGCTGTAGAATGGTTCCAGCAGCTTGTAGAGGTACTATGTAAATTCTGGCTCCTATAAAACTCAAAATAACGGCTGTAGAATGGTTCCAACAGCTTGTAGAGCTACTATATAAAAGCTGGCGGCTATAACACTCAAAATGGATGCTGTAGAATGGTTCCAGCAGCTTGTAGAGCTACTATATTAAAGATGACGGCTATAACACTCAAAATAACGGCTGTAGAATGGTTCCAGCAGCTTGTAGAGGTACTATATAAATGCTGGCTGCTATAAAACTCAAAATAACGGCTGTAGAATGTTTCCATTAGCTTGCAGAGCTACTATATATAGGCTGGCGGCTATAACACTCAAAATGGATGCTGTAGAATGGTTCCAGCAGCTTGTAGAGCTACTATATTAAAGATGACGGCTATAACACTCAAAATAACAGCTGTAGAATGGTTCCAGCAGCTTGTAGAGCTATTTTATATAGGCTGGCGGCTATAACACTCAAAATGGCGGCTGTAGAATGGTTCCAGCAGCTTGTAGAGCTACTATATTAAAGATAACGGCTATAACACTCAAAATAACGGTTGTAGAATGGTTCCAGCAGCTTGTAGAGCTACTATATAAAGGCTGGCGGCTATAACACTCAAAATGGAGGCTGTAGAATGGTTCCAGCAGCTTGCAGAGGTACTATATAAATGCAAGCTCCTATAAAACTCAAAATAACGGCTGTAGAATGGTTCCAGCAGCTTGTTGAGCTACTATATAAAGGCTGGCGGCTATAACACTCAAAATGGTGGCTGTAGAAGGGTTCCTGCAGCTTGTATAGCTGTTATATAAATGCTGGCTGCTATAAAACTCAAAATGGCGGCTGTGGAATGGTTCCAGCAGCTTGTATAGCTGTTATATAAATGCTGGCTGCTATAACACTTAAAATAACGGCTGTATATTGGTTCCAGCAGCTTGTAGCGCTACTATATAAAGGTTGGCGCCTATAAGTCTCAAAATGGAGGCTGTAGAATGGTTCCAGCAGCTTGTAGAGGTACTATATAAATGCTGGCTGCTACAAAACTCAAAATAACGGCTGTAGAATGGTTCCAGCAGCTTGTAGAGCTACTATATGAAGGCTGGCGGCTATAACACTCAAAATGGATGCTGTAGAATGGTTCCAGCAGCTTGTAGAGCTACTATATTAAAGATGACGGCTATTAAACTCAAAAAAACGGCTGTAGAATGGTTCCAGCAGCTTGTAGAGGTACTATATAAATGCTGGCTGCTATAAAACTCAAAATAACGGCTGTAGAATGGTTCCATTAGCTTGCAGAGCTACTATATATAGGCTGGCGGCTATAACACTCAAAATGGATGCTGTAGAATGGTTCCAGCAGCTTGTAGAGCTACTATATTGAAGATGACGGCTATAACACTCAAAATAACAGCTGTAGAATGGTTCCAGCAGCTTGTAGAGCTACTTTATATAGGCTGGCGGCTATAACACTCAAAATGGCGGCTGTAGAATGGTTCCAGCAGCTTGTAGAGCTACTATATTAAAGATAACGGCTATAACACTCAAAATAACGGTTGTAGAATGGTTCCAGCAGCTTGTAGAGCTACTATATAAAGGCTGGCGGCTATAACACTCAAAATGGAGGCTGTAGAATGGTTCCAGCAGCTTGCAGAGGTACTATATAAATGCTGGCTCCTATAAAACTCAAAATAACGGCTGTAGAATGGTTCCAGCAGCTTGTTGAGCTACTATATAAAGGCTGGCGGCTATAACACTCAAAATGGTGGCTGTAGAAGGGTTCCTGCAGCTTGTATAGCTGTTATATAAATGCTGGCTGCTATAAAACTCAAAATGGCGGCTGTAGAATGGTTCCAGCAGCTTGTATAGCTGTTATATAAATGCTGGCTTCTATAACACTTAAAATAACGGCTGTATATTGGTTCCAGCAGCTTGTGGAGCTACTATATAAAGGTTGGCGCCTATAAGTCTCAAAATAACGGCTGTAGAATGGTTCCAGCAGCTTGTAGAGCTACTATATAAAGGCTGGCGGCTATAACACTCAAAATGGAGGCTGTAGAATGGTTCCAGCAGCTTGTAGAGCTACTATATAAAGGCTGGCGGCTATAACACTCAAAATGGAGGCTGTAGAATGGTTCCAGCAGCTTGTAGAGGTACTCTTTAAATGCTGGCTCCTATAAAACTCAAAATAACGGCTGTAGAATGGTTCTAGCAGCTTGTAGAGCTACTATATAAAGGCTGGCTGGTATAACACTCAAACTGGAGGCTGTAGAATGGTTCCAGCAGCTTGTATAGCTACTGTATTAAAGATGACGGCTATAACACGCAAAATAACGGCTGTAGAATGGTTCCGGCTGTAGAATGGTTTCAGCAGCTTGTAGAGCTACTATATAGAGGCTGGCGGCTATAACGCTCAAAATGGAGGCTGTAGAATGGTTCCAGCAGCTTGTAGAGGTACTATATAAATGCTGGCTCCTATAAAACTCAAAATAACGGCTGTAGAATGGTTCCAGCAGCTTGTTGAGCTACTATATAAAGGCTGGCGGCTATAACACTTAAAATGGTGGCTGTAGAAGGGTTCCTGCAGCTTGTAAAGCTGTTATATAAATGCTGGCTGCTATAAAACTCAAAATGGCGGCTGTAGAATGGTTCCAGCAGCTTGTATAGCTGTTATATAAATGCTGGCTGCTATAACACTTAAAATAACGGCTGTATATTGGTTCCAGCAGCTTGTAGCGCTACTATATAAAGGTTGGCGCCTATAAGTCTCAAAATGGAGGCTGTAGAATGGTTCCAGCAGCTTGTAGAGCTACTATATTAAAGATGACGGCTATTAAACTCAAAAAAACGGCTGTAAAATGGTTCCAGCAGCTTGTAGAGGTACTATATAAATGCTGGCTGCTATAAAACCCAAAATAACGGCTGTAGAATGGTTCCAGCAGCTTGTTGAGCTACTATATAAAGGCTGGCGGCTATAACACTTAAAATGGTGGCTGTAGAAGGGTTCCTGCAGCTTGTAAAGCTGTTATATAAATGCTGGCTGCTATAAAACTCAAAATGGCGGCTGTAGAATGGTTCCAGCAGCTTGTATAGCTGTTATATAAATGCTGGCTGCTATAACACTTAAAATAACGGCTGTATATTGGTTCCAGCAGCTTGTAGCGCTACTATATAAAGGTTGGCGCCTATAAGTCTCAAAATGGAGGCTGTAGAATGGTTCCAGCAGCTTGTAGAGGTACTATATAAATGCTGGCTGCTACAAAACTCAAAATAACGGCTGTAGAATGGTTCCAGCAGCTTGTAGAGCTACTATATAAAGGCTGGCGGCTATAACACTCAAAATGGAGGCTGTAGAATGGTTCCAGCAGCTTGTAGAGGTACTCTTTAAATGCTGGCTCCTATAAAACTCAAAATAACGGCTGTAGAATGGTTCCAGCAGCTTGTAGAGCTACTATATAAAGGCTGGCTGGTATAACACTCAAACTGGAGGCTGTAGAATGGTTCCAGCAGCTTGTATAGCTACTGTATTAAAGATGACGGCTATAACACGCAAAATAACGGCTGTAGAATGGTTCCAGCAGCTTGTAGAGCTAGTATATAAATGCTGGCGGCTATAACACTCAAAATGGAGGCTGTAGAATGGTTCCAGCAGCTTGCAGAGGTACTATATAAATGCTGGCTCCTATAAATCTCAAAATAACGGCTGTCGAATGGTTCCAGCAGCTTGTAGAGCTACTATATAAAGGCTGGCGGCTATAACACTCAAAATGGATGCTGTAGAATGATTCCAGCAGCTTTTAGAGGTACTATATAAAGGCTGCCGGCCTTAACACTCAATATAACGGCTGTAGAATGGTTCCAGCAGCTTGTAGAGCTACTATATAAAAGCTGGCGGCTATAACACTCAAAATGGATGCTGTAGAATGGTTCCAGCAGCTTGTAGAGCTACTATATTAAAGATGACGGCTATAACACTCAAAATAACGGCTGTAGAATGGTTCCAGCAGGTTGTAGAGCTACTATATAAAGGCTGGCGGCTATAACACTCAAAATGGAGGCTGTAGAATGGTTCCAGCAGCTTGTAGAGGTACTATATAAATGCTGGCTGCTATAAAACTCAAAATAACGGCTGTAGAATGGTTCCAGCAGCTTGTAGAGCTACTATATGAAGGCTGGCGGCTATAACACTCAAAATGGATGATGTAGAACGGTTCCAGCAGCTTGTAGAGCTACTATATTAAAGATGACGGCTATTAAACTCAAAAAAAGATGGTTCCAGCAGCTTGTAGAGGTACTATATAAATTGGCTGCTATAAAACTCAAAATAACGGCTGTAGAATGGTTCTATTAGCTTGTGAGAGCTACTATATATAGGCTGGCGGCTATAACACTCAAAATGGATGCTGTAGAATGGTTCCAGCAGCTTGTAGAGCTACTATATTAAAGATGACGGCTATAACACTCAAAATAACAGCTGTAGAATGGTTCCAGCAGCTTGTAGAGCTACTTTATATAGGCTGGCGGCTTAACACTAAAATGGGCTGTAGAATGGTTAGCTTGTAGAGCTACTATATTAAAGATAACGACTATCAATAAAATGGAGGCTGTAGAATGGTTCCAGCAGCTTGCAGAGGTACTATATAAATGCTGGCTCCTATAAAACTCAAAATAACGGCTGTAGAATGGTTCCAGCAGCTTGTTGAGCTACTATATAAAGGCTGGCGGCTATAACACTCAAAATGGTGGCTGTAGAAGGGTTCCTGCAGCTTGTATAGCTGTTATATAAATGCTGGCTGCTATAAAACTCAAAATGGCGGCTGTAGAATGGTTCCAGCAGCTTGTATAGCTGTTATATAAATGCTGGCTGCTATAACACTTAAAATAACGGCTGTATATTGGTTCCAGCAGCTTGTAGCGCTACTATATAAAGGTTGGCGCCTATAAGTCTCAAAATGGAGGCTGTAGAATGGTTCCAGCAGCTTGTAGAGGTACTATATAAATGCTGGCTGCTACAAAACTCAAAATAACGGCTGTAGAATGGTTCCAGCAGCTTGTAGAGCTACTATATGAAGGCTGGCGGCTATAACACTCAAAATGGATGCTGTAGAATGGTTCCAGCAGCTTGTAGAGCTACTATATTAAAGATGACGGCTATTAAACTCAAAAAAACGGCTGTAGAATGGTTCCAGCAGCTTGTAGAGGTACTATATAAATGCTGGCTGCGATAAAACTCAAAATAACGGCTGTGGAATGGTTCCAGCAGCTTGTATAGCTGTTATATAAAGGCTGGCCGCTATAACACTCAAAATGGTGGCTGTAGAATGGTTCTAGCAGCTTGTATAGCTGTTATATAAAGGCTGGCGGCTATAACACTCAAAATAACGGCTGTAGAATGGTTCCAGCAGCTTGTATAGCTGTTATATAAAGGCTGGCCGCAATAAAACTCAAAATGGCGGCTGTAGAATGGTTCTAGCAGAGGTACTATATAAATGCTGGCTGCTATAACACTTAAAATAACGGCTGTAGAATGGTTTCAGCAGCTTGTAGAGCTACTATATAGAGGCTGGCGGCTATAACGCTCAAAATGGAGGCTGTAGAATGGTTCCAGCAGCTTGTAGAGGTACTATGTAAATTCTGGCTCCTATAAAACTCAAAATAACGGCTGTAGAATGGTTCCAACAGCTTGTAGAGCTACTATATAAAAGCTGGCGGCTATAACACTCAAAATGGATGCTGTAGAATGGTTCCAGCAGCTTGTAGAGCTACTATATTAAAGATGACGGCTATAACACTCAAAATAACGGCTGTAGAATGGTTCCAGCAGCTTGCAGAGCGACTCTACAAAGGCTGGCGGCTATAAGACTCAAAAAAACGGCTGTAGAATGGTTCCAGCAGCTTGTAGAGGTACTATATAAATGCTGGCTCCTATAAAACTCAAAATAACGGCTGTAGAATGGTTCCAGCAGCTTGCAGAGCTACTATGTAAACGCTGGCGGCTATAACACTCAAAATTGAGGTTGTAGAATGGTTCCAGCAGCTTGTAGAGGTACTATATAAATGCTGGCTCCTATAAAACTGAAAATAACGGCAATAGAATGGTTCCAGCAGCTTGCAGAGCTACTATATAACGGCTGGCGGCTATAACACTCAAAATGGAGGCTGTAGATTGGTTCCAGCAGCTTGTAGAGCTTTTATATGAAGGCTGGCGGCTATAAGCCTCAAAATGGAGGCTGTAGAATGGTTCCAGCAGCTTGTATAGCTACTATATTAAAGATGACGGCTATAACACTCAAAATGGTGGCTGTAGAATGGTTCCAGCAACTTGTAGTGGTACTATGTAAATTCTGGCTGCCATAACACTCAAAATGGCGGCTGTAGAATGGTTCCAGCAGCTTGTATAGCTGCTATATAAATGCTGGCCGTTATAACATTCAAAATAGCGGCTGTAGAATGGTTCCAGCAGCTTGCAGAGCTACTATATAAAGGCTGGCGGCTATAACACTGAAAATAACGGCTGTAGAATGGTTCCAGCAGCTTGTATAGCTGTTATGTAAAGGCTGGCGGCTATAACACTCAAAATAACGGCTGTGGAATGGTTCCAGCAGCTTGTATAGCTGTTATATAAAGGCTGGCCGCTATAACACTCAAAATGGTGGCTGTAGAATGGTTCTAGCAGCTTGTATAGCTGTTATATAAAGGCTGGCGGCTATAACACTCAAAATAACGGCTGTAGAATGGTTCCAGCAGCTTGTATAGCTGTTATATAAAGGCTGGCCGCAATAAAACTCAAAATGGCGGCTGTAGAATGGTTCTAGCAGAGGTACTATATAAATGCTGGCTGCTATAACACTTAAAATAACGGCTGTAGAATGGTTTCAGCAGCTTGTAGAGCTACTATATAGAGGCTGGCGGCTATAACGCTCAAAATGGAGGCTGTAGAATGGTTCCAGCAGCTTGTAGAGGTACTATGTAAATTCTGGCTCCTATAAAACTCAAAATAACGGCTGTAGAATGGTTCCAACAGCTTGTAGAGCTACTATATAAAAGCTGGCGGCTATAACACTCAAAATGGATGCTGTAGAATGGTTCCAGCAGCTTGTAGAGCTACTATATTAAAGATGACGGCTATAACACTCAAAATAACGGCTGTAGAATGGTTCCAGCAGCTTGTAGAGGTACTATATAAATGCTGGCTGCTATAAAACTCAAAATAACGGCTGTAGAATGTTTCCATTAGCTTGCAGAGCTACTATATATAGGCTGGCGGCTATAACACTCAAAATGGATGCTGTAGAATGGTTCCAGCAGCTTGTAGAGCTACTATATTAAAGATGACGGCTATAACACTCAAAATAACAGCTGTAGAATGGTTCCAGCAGCTTGTAGAGCTATTTTATATAGGCTGGCGGCTATAACACTCAAAATGGCGGCTGTAGAATGGTTCCAGCAGCTTGTAGAGCTACTATATTAAAGATAACGGCTATAACACTCAAAATAACGGTTGTAGAATGGTTCCAGCAGCTTGTAGAGCTACTATATAAAGGCTGGCGGCTATAACACTCAAAATGGAGGCTGTAGAATGGTTCCAGCAGCTTGCAGAGGTACTATATAAATGCAAGCTCCTATAAAACTCAAAATAACGGCTGTAGAATGGTTCCAGCAGCTTGTTGAGCTACTATATAAAGGCTGGCGGCTATAACACTCAAAATGGTGGCTGTAGAAGGGTTCCTGCAGCTTGTATAGCTGTTATATAAATGCTGGCTGCTATAAAACTCAAAATGGCGGCTGTGGAATGGTTCCAGCAGCTTGTATAGCTGTTATATAAATGCTGGCTGCTATAACACTTAAAATAACGGCTGTATATTGGTTCCAGCAGCTTGTAGCGCTACTATATAAAGGTTGGCGCCTATAAGTCTCAAAATGGAGGCTGTAGAATGGTTCCAGCAGCTTGTAGAGGTACTATATAAATGCTGGCTGCTACAAAACTCAAAATAACGGCTGTAGAATGGTTCCAGCAGCTTGTAGAGCTACTATATGAAGGCTGGCGGCTATAACACTCAAAATGGATGCTGTAGAATGGTTCCAGCAGCTTGTAGAGCTACTATATTAAAGATGACGGCTATAACACTCAAAATAACGGCTGTAGAATGGTTCCAGCAGCTTGTAGAGGTACTATATAAATGCTGGCTGCTATAAAACTCAAAATAACGGCTGTAGAATGGTTCCATTAGCTTGCAGAGCTACTATATATAGGCTGGCGGCTATAACACTCAAAATGGATGCTGTAGAATGGTTCCAGCAGCTTGTAGAGCTACTATATTGAAGATGACGGCTATAACACTCAAAATAACAGCTGTAGAATGGTTCCAGCAGCTTGTAGAGCTACTTTATATAGGCTGGCGGCTATAACACTCAAAATGGCGGCTGTAGAATGGTTCCAGCAGCTTGTAGAGCTACTATATTAAAGATAACGGCTATAACACTCAAAATAACGGTTGTAGAATGGTTCCAGCAGCTTGTAGAGCTACTATATAAAGGCTGGCGGCTATAACACTCAAAATGGAGGCTGTAGAATGGTTCCAGCAGCTTGCAGAGGTACTATATAAATGCTGGCTCCTATAAAACTCAAAATAACGGCTGTAGAATGGTTCCAGCAGCTTGTAGAGCTACTATATTAAAGATGACGGCTATTAAACTCAAAAAAACGGCTGTAAAATGGTTCCAGCAGCTTGTAGAGGTACTATATAAATGCTGGCTGCTATAAAACCCAAAATAACGGCTGTAGAATGGTTCCAGCAGCTTGTTGAGCTACTATATAAAGGCTGGCGGCTATAACACTTAAAATGGTGGCTGTAGAAGGGTTCCTGCAGCTTGTAAAGCTGTTATATAAATGCTGGCTGCTATAAAACTCAAAATGGCGGCTGTAGAATGGTTCCAGCAGCTTGTATAGCTGTTATATAAATGCTGGCTGCTATAACACTTAAAATAACGGCTGTATATTGGTTCCAGCAGCTTGTAGCGCTACTATATAAAGGTTGGCGCCTATAAGTCTCAAAATGGAGGCTGTAGAATGGTTCCAGCAGCTTGTAGAGGTACTATATAAATGCTGGCTGCTACAAAACTCAAAATAACGGCTGTAGAATGGTTCCAGCAGCTTGTAGAGCTACTATATAAAGGCTGGCGGCTATAACACTCAAAATGGAGGCTGTAGAATGGTTCCAGCAGCTTGTAGAGGTACTCTTTAAATGCTGGCTCCTATAAAACTCAAAATAACGGCTGTAGAATGGTTCCAGCAGCTTGTAGAGCTACTATATAAAGGCTGGCTGGTATAACACTCAAACTGGAGGCTGTAGAATGGTTCCAGCAGCTTGTATAGCTACTGTATTAAAGATGACGGCTATAACACGCAAAATAACGGCTGTAGAATGGTTCCAGCAGCTTGTAGAGCTAGTATATAAATGCTGGCGGCTATAACACTCAAAATGGAGGCTGTAGAATGGTTCCAGCAGCTTGCAGAGGTACTATATAAATGCTGGCTCCTATAAATCTCAAAATAACGGCTGTCGAATGGTTCCAGCAGCTTGTAGAGCTACTATATAAAGGCTGGCGGCTATAACACTCAAAATGGATGCTGTAGAATGATTCCAGCAGCTTTTAGAGGTACTATATAAAGGCTGCCGGCCTTAACACTCAATATAACGGCTGTAGAATGGTTCCAGCAGCTTGTAGAGCTACTATATAAAAGCTGGCGGCTATAACACTCAAAATGGATGCTGTAGAATGGTTCCAGCAGCTTGTAGAGCTACTATATTAAAGATGACGGCTATAACACTCAAAATAACGGCTGTAGAATGGTTCCAGCAGGTTGTAGAGCTACTATATAAAGGCTGGCGGCTATAACACTCAAAATGGAGGCTGTAGAATGGTTCCAGCAGCTTGTAGAGGTACTATATAAATGCTGGCTGCTATAAAACTCAAAATAACGGCTGTAGAATGGTTCCAGCAGCTTGTAGAGCTACTATATGAAGGCTGGCGGCTATAACACTCAAAATGGATGCTGTAGAACGGTTCCAGCAGCTTGTAGAGCTACTATATTAAAGATGACGGCTATTAAACTCAAAAAAACGGCTGTAGAATGGTTCCAGCAGCTTGTAGAGGTACTATATAAATGCTGGCTGCTATAAAACTCAAAATAACGGCTGTAGAATGGTTCTATTAGCTTGTAGAGCTACTATATATAGGCTGGCGGCTATAACACTCAAAATGGATGCTGTAGAATGGTTCCAGCAGCTTGTAGAGCTACTATATTAAAGATGACGGCTATAACACTCAAAATAACAGCTGTAGAATGGTTCCAGCAGCTTGTAGAGCTACTTTATATAGGCTGGCGGCTATAACACTCAAAATGGCGGCTGTAGAATGGTTCCAGCAGCTTGTAGAGCTACTATATTAAAGATAACGGCTATAACACTCAAAATAACGGTTGTAGAATGGTTCCAGCAGCTTGTAGAGCTAGTATATAAATGCTGGCTGCTATAACACTTAAAATAACGGCTGTATATTGGTTCCAGCAGCTTGTAGCGCTACTATATAAAGGTTGGCGCCTATAAGTCTCAAAATGGAGGCTGTAGAATGGTTCCAGCAGCTTGTAGAGGTACTATATAAATGCTGGCTGCTACAAAACTCAAAATAACGGCTGTAGAATGGTTCCAGCAGCTTGTAGAGCTACTATATAAAGGCTGGCGGCTATAACACTCAAAATGGAGGCTGTAGAATTGTTCCAGCAGCTTGTAGAGGTACTCTTTAAATGCTGGCTCCTATAAAACTCAAAATAACGGCTGTAGAATGGTTCTAGCAGCTTGTAGAGCTACTATATAAAGGCTGGCTGGTATAACACTCAAACTGGAGGCTGTAGAATGGTTCCAGCAGCTTGTATAGCTACTGTATTAAAGATGACGGCTATAACACGCAAAATAACGGCTGTAGAATGGTTCCAGCAGCTTGTAGAGCTAGTATATAAATGCTGGCCGCTATAACACTCAAAATGGAGGCTGTAGAATAGTTCCAGCAGCTTGCAGCGGTACTATATAAATGCTGGCTCCTATAAAACTCAAAATAACGGCTGTAGAATGGTTCCAGCAGCTTGTAGAGCTACTATATAAAGCCTGGCGGCTATAACACTCAAAATGGATGCTGTAGAATGGTTCCAGCAGCTTTTAGAGGTACTATATAAATGCTGGCTGCTACAAAACTCAAAATAACGGCTGTAGAATGGTTCCAGCAGCTTGTAGAGCTACTATATAAAAGCTGGCGGCTATAACACTCAAAATGGATGCTGTAGAATGGTTCCAGCAGCTTGTAGCGCTACTATATAAAGGCTGGCGGCTATAACGCTCAAAATGGAGGCTGTAGAATGGTTCCAGCAGCTTGTAGAGGTACTATATAAATGCTGGCTGCTATAAAACTCAAAATAAAGGCTGTAGAATGGTTCCAGCAGCTTGTAGAGCTACTATATGAAGGCTGGCGGCTATAACACTCAAAATGGATGCTGTAGAATGGTTCCAGCAGCTTTTAGAGCTACTATATTAAAGATGACGGCTATTAAACTCAAACAAACGGCTGTAGAATGGTTCCAGCAGCTTGTAGAGGTACTATTTAAATGCTGGCTCCTATAAAACTCAAAATAACGGCTGTAGAATGGTTCTAGCAGCTTGTAGAGCTACTATATAAAGGCTGGCTGGTATAACACTCAAACTGGAGGCTGTAGAATGGTTCCAGCAGCTTGTATAGCTAGTGTATTAAAGATGACGGCTATAACACGCAAAATAACGGCTGTAGAATGGTTCCAGCAGCTTGTAGAGCTAGTATATAAATGCTGGCGGCTATAACACTCAAAATGGAGGCTGTAGAATAGTTCCAGCAGCTTGCAGCGGTACTATATAAATGCTGGCTCCTATAAAACTCAAAATAACGGCTGTAGAATGGTTCCAGCAGCTTGTAGAGCTACTATATAAAGCCTGGCGGCTATAACGCTCAAAATGGAGGCTGTAGAATGGTTCCAGCAGCTTGTAGAGGTACTATGTAAATGCTGGCTCCTATAAAACTCAAAATAACGGCTGTAGAATGGTTCCAGCAGCTTGTAGAGCTACTATATAAAAGCTGGCGGCTATAACACTCAAAATGGATGCTGTAGAATGGTTCCAGCAGCTTGTAGAGCTACTATATTAAAGATGACGGCTATAACACTCAAAATAACGGCTGTAGAATGGTTCCAGCAGGTTGTAGAGCTACTATATAAAGGCTGGCGGCTATAACGCTCAAAATGGAGGCTGTAGAATGGTTCCAGCAGCTTGTAGAGGTACTATATAAATGCTGGCTGCTATAAAACTCAAAATAAAGGCTGTAGAATGGTTCCAGCAGCTTGTAGAGCTACTATATGAAGGCTGGCGGCTATAACACTCAAAATGGATGCTGTAGAATGGTTCCAGCAGCTTGTAGAGCTACTATATTAAAGATGACGGCTATTAAACTCAAAAAAACGGCTGTAGAATGGTTCCAGCAGCTTGTAGAGGTACTATTTAAATGCTGGCTGCTATAAAACTCAAAATAACGGCTGTAGAATGGTTCCATTAGCTTGCAGAGCTACTATATATAGGCTGGCGGCTATAACACTCAAAATGGATGCTGTAGAATGGTTCCAGCAGCTTGTAGAGCTACTATATTAAAGATGACGGCTATAACACTCAAAATAACAGCTGTAGAATGGTTCCAGCAGCTTGTAGAGCTACTTTATATAGGCTGGCGGCTATAACACTCAAAATGGCGGCTGTAGAATGGTTCCAGCAGCTTGTAGAGCTACTATATTAAAGATAACGGCTATAACACTCAAAATAACGGTTGTAGAATGGTTCCAGCAGCTTGTAGAGCTACTATATAAATGCTAGCTGCTATAACACTCAAAATGGTGGCTGTAGAAGGGTTCCTGCAGCTTGTATAGCTGTTATATAAATGCTGGCTGCTATAAAACTCAAAATGGCGACTGTAGAATGGTTCCAGCAGCTTGTATAGCTGTTATATAAATGCTGGCTGCTATAACACTTAAAATAACGGCTGTATATTGGTTCCAGCAGCTTGTAGCGCTACTATATAAAGGTTGGCGCCTATAAGTCTCAAAATGGAGGCTGTAGAATGGTTCCAGCAGCTTGTAGAGGTACTATATAAATGCTGGCTGCTACAAAACTCAAAATAACGGCTGTAGAATGGTTCCAGCAGCTTGTAGAGCTACTATATAGAGGCTGGCGGCTATAACACTCAAAATGGATGCTGTAGAATGGTTCCAGCAGCTTGTAGAGCTACTATATTAAAGATGACGGCTATAACACTCAAAATAACAGCTGTAGAATGGTTCCAGCAGCTTGTAGAGCTACTTTGTATAGGCTGGCGGCTATAACACTCAAAATGGAGGCTGTAGAATGGTTCCAGCAGCTTGCAGAGGTACTATATAAATGCTGGCTGCTATAAAACTCAAAATAACGGCTGTAGAATGGTTCCAGCAGCTTGTAGAGCTACTATATGAAGGCTGGCGGCTATAACACTCAAAATGGATGCTGTAGAATGGTTCCAGCAGCTTGTAGAGCTACTATATTAAAGATGACGGCTATTAAACTCAAAAAAACGGCTGTAGAATGGTTCCAGCAGCTTGTAGAGGTACTATATAAATGCTGGCTGCTATAAAACTCAAAATAACGGCTGTAGAATGGTTTCAGCAGCTTGTAGAGCTACTATATGAAGGCTGGCGGCTATAACACTCAAAATGGATGCTGTAGAATGGTTCCAGCAGCTTGTAGAGCTACTATATTAAAGATGACGGCTATTAAACTCAAAAAAACGGCTGTAGAATGGTTCCAGCAGCTTGTAGAGGTACTATATAAATGCTGGCTGCTATAAAACTCAAAATAACGGCTGTAGAATGGTTCCATTAGCTTGCAGAGCTACTATATATAGGCTGGCGGCTATAACACTCAAAATGGATGCTGTAGAATGGTTCCAGCAGCTTGTAGAGCTACTATATTAAAGATGACGGCTATAACACTCAAAATAACAGCTGTAGAATGGTTCCAGCAGCTTGTAGAGCTACTTTATATAGGCTGGCGGCTATAACACTCAAAATGGAGGCTGTAGAATGGTTCCAGCAGCTTGCAGAGGTACTATATAAATGCTGGCTCCTATAAAACTCAAAATAACGGCTGTAGAATGGTTCCAGCAGCTTGTTGAGCTACTATATAAAGGCTGGCGGCTATAACACTCAAAATGGTGGCTGTAGAAGGGTTCCTGCAGCTTGTATAGCTGTTATATAAATGCTGGCTGCTATAAAACTCAAAATGGCGGCTGTAGAATGGTTCCAGCAGCTTGTATAGCTGTTATATAAATGCTGGCTGCTATAACACTTAAAATAACGGCTGTATATTGGTTCCAGCAGCTTGTAGCGCTACTATATAAAGGTTGGCGCCTATAAGTCTCAAAATGGAGGCTGTAGAATGGTTCCAGCAGCTTGTAGAGGTACTATATAAATGCTGGCTGCTACAAAACTCAAAATAACGGCTGTAGAATGGTTCCAGCAGCTTGTAGAGCTACTATATAGAGGCTGGCGGCTATAACGCTCAAAATGGAGGCTGTAGATAGGTTCCAGCAGCTTGTAGAGATACTATAAAAATGCTGGCTGCTATAACACTCAAAATGGCGGCTGTAGAATGGTTTCAGCAGCTTGTAGAGCTACTATATAAAGGCTGGCTGGTATAACACTCAAACTGGAGGCTGTAGAATGGTTCCAGCAGCTTGTATAGCTACTGTATTAAAGATGACGGCTATAACACGCAAAATAACGGCTGTAGAATGGTTCCAGCAGCTTGTAGAGCTAGTATATAAATGCTGGCGGCTATAACACTCAAAATGGAGGCTGTAGAATGGTTCCAGCAGCTTGCAGAGGTACTATATAAATGCTGGCTCCTATAAAACTCAAAATAACGGCTGTAGAATGGTTCCAGCAGCTTGTAGAGCTACTATATAAAGGCTGGCGGCTAAAACACTCAAAATGGATGCTGTAGAATGGTTCCAGCAGCTTTTAGAGGTACTATATAAAGGCTGTCGGCCTTAACACTCAATATAACGGCTGTAGAATGGTTCCAGCAGATTGCATAGCTACTATATTAAAGATGACGGAAATAACACTCAAAAAAACGTCTGTAGAATGGTTCTAGCAGCTTGTAGAGCTACTATATAAAGGCTGGCGGCCATAACACTCAAAATGGAGGCTGTAGAATGGTTCCAGCAGCTGGTAGAGGTACTCTTTAAATGCTGGCTCCTATAAAACTCAAAATAACGGCTGTAGAATGGTTCTAGCAGCTTGTAGAGCTACTATATAAAGGCTGGCTGGTATAACACTCAAACTGGAGGCTGTAGAATGGTTCCAGCAGCTTGTATAGCTACTGTATTAAAGATGACGGCTATAACACGCAAAATAACGGCTGTAGAATGGTTCCAGCAGCTTGTAGAGCTAGTATATAAATGCTGGCGGCTATAACACTCAAAATGGAGGCTGTAGAATGGTTCCAGCAGCTTGCAGAGGTACTATATAAATGCTGGCTCCTATAAATCTCAAAATAACGGCTGTAGAATGGTTCCAGCAGCTTGTAGAGCTACTATATAAAGGCTGGCGGCTATAACACTCAAAATGGATGCTGTAGAATGATTCCAGCAGCTTTTAGAGGTACTATATAAAGGCTGCCGGCCTTAACACTCAATATAACGGCTGTAGAATGGTTCCAGCAGCTTGTAGAGCTACTATATAAAAGCTGGCGGCTATAACACTCAAAATGGATGCTGTAGAATGGTTCCAGCAGCTTGTAGAGCTATTATATTAAAGATGACGGCTATAACACTCAAAATAACGGCTGTAGAATGGTTCCAGCAGGTTGTAGAGCTACTATATAAAGGCTGGCGGCTATAACGCTCAAAATGGAGGCTGTAGAATGGTTCCAGCAGCTTGTAGAGGTACTGTATAAATGCTGGCTGCTATTAAACTCAAAAAAACGGCTGTAGAATGGTTCCAGCAGCTTGTAGAGGTACTATATAAATGCTGGCTGCTATAAAACTCAAAATAACGGCTGTAGAATGGTTCCAATAGCTTGTAGAGCTACTATATATAGGCTGGCGGCTATAACACTCAAAATGGCGGCTGTAGAATGGTTCCAGCAGCTTGTAGAGCTACTATATTAAAGATAACGGCTATAACACTCAAAATGGAGGCTGTAGAATGGTTCCAGCAGCTTGCAGAGGTACTATATAAATGCTGGCTCCTATAAAACTCAAAATAAAGGCTGTAGAATGGTTCCAGCAGCTTGTTGAGCTACTATATAAAGGCTGGCGGCTATAACACTCAAAATGGTGGCTGTAGAAGGGTTCCTGCAGCTTGTATAGCTGTTATATAAATGCTGGCTGCTATAAAACTCAAAATGGCGGCTGTAGAATGGTTCCAGCAGCTTGTATAGCTGTTATATAAATGCTGGCTGCTATAACACTTAAAATAACGGCTGTATATTGGTTCCAGCAGCTTGTAGCGCTACTATATAAAGGTTGGCGCCTATAAGTCTCAAAATGGAGGCTGTAGAATGGTTCCAGCAGCTTGTAGAGGTACTATATAAATGCTGGCTGCTACAAAACTCAAAATAACGGCTGTAGAATGGTTCCAGGCTGTAGAATTGTTCCAGCAGCTTGTAGAGGTACTCTTTAAATGCTGGCTCCTATAAAACTCAAAATAACGGCTGTAGAATGGTTCTAGCAGCTTGTAGAGCTACTATATAAAGGCTGGCTGGTATAACACTCAAACTGGAGGCTGTAGAATGGTTCCAGCAGCTTGTATAGCTACTATATTAAAGTTGACGGCTATAACACTCAAAATAACGGCTGTAGAATGGTTCCAGCAGCTTGTAGAGCTACTTTATATAGGCTGGCGGCTATAACACTCAAAATGGCCGCTGTAGAATGGTTCCAGCAGCTTGTAGAGCTACTATATTAAAGATAACGGCTATAACACTCAAAATGGAGGCTGTAGAATGGTTCCAGCAGCTTGCAGAGGTACTATATATGCTGGCTCCTATAAAACTCAAAATAAAGGCTGTAGAATGGTTCCAGCAGCTTGTTGAGCTACTATATAAAGGCTGGCGGCTATAACACGCAAAATAACGGCTGTAGAATGGTTCCAGCAGCTTGTAGAGCTAGTATATAAATGCTGGCGGCTATAACACTCAAAATGGAGGCTGTAGAATGGTTCCAGCAGCTTGCAGAGGTACTATATAAATGCTGGCTCCTATAAAACTCAAAATAATGGCTCTAGAATGGTTCCAGCAGCTTGTAGAGCTACTATATAAAGGCTGGCGGCTATATCACTCAAAATGGAGGCTGTAGAATGGTTCCAGCAGCTTGCAGAGGTA
The DNA here is from genome assembly GCA_018152135.1 of Drosophila paulistorum. Taxonomy (NCBI): domain Eukaryota; kingdom Metazoa; phylum Arthropoda; class Insecta; order Diptera; family Drosophilidae; genus Drosophila; species Drosophila paulistorum. The sequence continues at coordinate 218,384 of JAECXG010000648.1, forward strand.
CTATATAAAGGCTGGCTCCTATAAAACTCAAAATACCGGCTGTAGAATGGTTTCAGCAGCTTGTAGAGCTACTATATAGAGGCTGGCGGCTATAACGCTCAAAATGGAGGCTGTAGAATGGTTCCAGCAGCTTGTAGAGCTAGTATATAAATGCTGGCGGCTATAACACTCAAAATGGAGGCTGTAGAATGGTTCCAGCAGCTTGCAGAGGTACTATATAAATGCTGGCTCCTATAAAACTCAAAATAATGGCTCTAGAATGGTTCCAGCAGCTTGTAGAGCTACTATATAAAGGCTGGCGGCTATATCACTCAAAATGGAGGCTGTAGAATGGTTCCAGCAGCTTGCAGAGGTACTATATAAAGGCTGGCTCCTATAAAACTCAAAATACCGGCTGTAGAATGGTTTCAGCAGCTTGTAGAGCTAGTATATAAATGCTGGCTGCTATAACACTCAAAATGGCGGCTGTAGAGCGGTTCCAGCAGCTTGTATAGCTGTTATATAACACTCAAAATAGCGGCTGTAAAATGGTTCCAACAGCTTGCACAGCTACTATATACTGGCTGGCGGCTATAACACGTAAAATGGTGGCTGTAGAGTTGTTCCAGCAGCTTGTAGAGCTACTATATAAATGTTGGCTGTTATAACAATCAAAATGGCGGCTGTAGAATGGTTCCAGCAGCTTGTATAGCTGTTATATAAAGGCTGGCCGCTATAACACTCAAAATGGCGGCTGTAGAATGGTTCCAGCAGATTGTAGAGCTACTATATAAATGCTGGCTGCTATAACACTCAAAGTGGAGGCTGTAGAATGGTTCCAACTACTATATAAATGCTGGCTGCTATAAAACTCAAAATAACGGCTGTAGAATGGTTCCAGCAGCTTGTAGAGCTACTATATAAAGGCTGGCGGCTATAACAATCAAAATGGCGGCTGTAGAATGGTTCCAGCAGCTTGCAGAGCTACTCTACAAAGGCTGGCGGCTATAACACGCAAAATGGTGGCTGTAGAATGGTTCCAGCAGCTTGTATAGCTACTATATTAAAGATGACGGCTATAACACTCAAAATGGTGGCTGTAGAATGGTTCCAGCAGCTTGTAGAGGTACTATGTAAATGCTGGCTGCCATAACACTCAAAATGGCGGCTGTAGAATGGTTCCAGCAGCTTGTATAGCTGCTATATAAATGCTGGCCGTTATAACATTCAAAATAACGGCTGTAGAATGGTTCCAGCAGTTTGTAGAGGTAATATATAAATGCTGGCTGCCATAACACTCAAAATGGCGGCTGTAAAATGGTTCCAGCAGCTTGTAGAGGTACCATATAAATGCTGGCTGCTATAACACTCAAAATGGATGCTGAAGAATGGTTCCAGCAGCTTGTAGAGCTACTATATTAAAGATGACGGCTATAACACTCAAAATAACGGCTGTAGAATGGTTCCAGCAGCTTGTAGAGCTACTATATAAAGGCTGGCGGCTATAACACTCAAAATGGAGGCTGTAGAATGGTTCCAGCAGCGTGTAGAGGTACTATTTAAATGCTGGCTCCTATAAAACTCAAAATAACGGCTGTAGAATGGTTTCGGCAGCTTGTAGAGCTACTATATAAAGGCTGGCGGCTATAACGCTCAAAATGGAGGCTGTAGAATTGTTCCAGCAGCTTGCAGAGGTACTATATAAATGCTGGCTGCTATAAAACTCAAAATAACGGCTGTAGAATAGTTCCAGCAGCTTGTAGAGTTACTATATAAAGGCTGGCGGCTATAACACTCAAAATGGGTGCTGTAGAATGGTTCCAGCAGCTTGTAGAGCTACTATATTAAAGATGACGGCTATAACCCTAAAAATAACGGCTGTAGAATGGTTCCAGCAACTTGTAGAGTTACTATATAAAGGCTGGTGGCTATAACACTCAAAATGGAGGCTGTAGAATGGTTCCAGCAGCTTGCAGAGGTACTATATAAATGTTGGCTGTTAGAACAATCAAAATGGCGGCTGTAGAAAGGTTCCAGCAGCTTGTATAGCTGTTATATAAAGGCTGGCCGCTATAACACTCAAAATGGAGGCTGTAGAATGGTTCCAGCAGATTGTAGAGGTACTATATAAATGCTGGCTGCTATAACACGCAAAATAGTGGCTGTAGAATGGTTCCAGCTGCTTGTAGAGCTACTATATAAAGGCTGGCGGCTATAACACTCAAAATGGAGGCTGTAGAATGGTTCCAGCAGCGTGTAGAGGTACTATTTAAATGCTGGCTCCTATAAAACTCAAAATAACGGCTGTAGAATGGTTTCGGCAGCTTGTAGAGCTACTATATAAAGGCTGGCGGCTATAACGCTCAAAATGGAGGCTGTAGAATTGTTCCAGCAGCTTGCAGAGGTACTATATAAATGCTGGCTGCTATAAAACTCAAAATAACGGCTGTAGAATGGTTTCGGCAGCTTGTAGAGCTACTATATAAAGGCTGGCGGCTATAACGCTCAAAATGGAGGCTGTAGAATTGTTCCAGCAGCTTGCAGAGGTACTATATAAATGCTGGCTGCTATAAAACTCAAAATAACGGCTGTAGAATGGTTCCAGCAGCTTGTAGAGTTACTATATAAAGGCTGGTGGCTATAACACTCAAAATGGAGGCTGTAGAATGGTTCCAGCAGCTTGCAGAGGTACTATATAAATGTTGGCTGTTAGAACAATCAAAATGGCGGCTGTAGAAAGGTTCCAGCAGCTTGTATAGCTGTTATATAAAGGCTGGCCGCTATAACACTCAAAATGGAGGCTGTAGAATGGTTCCAGCAGATTGTAGAGGTACTATATAAATGCTGGCTGCTATAACACGCAAAATAGTGGCTGTAGAATGGTTCCAGCTGCTTGTATAGCTGTTATATAAAGGCTGGCGGTTATAACACTCAAAATAACGGCTGTAGAATGGTTCCAGCAGCTTGTAGAGCTACTGTATAAAGGCTGGCGCCTATAACACTCAAAATGGCGGCTGTAGAATGGTTGCTTTTATATTGTAATAAAATATAAATGCTGGCTGCTATAACACTCAAAATAACGGCTGTAGAATTGTTCCAGCAGCTTGTAGAGGTACTATATAAATGCTGGCTGCTATAACACTCAAAATAAAGGCTGTAGAATGGTTCCAGCACCTTGTATAGCTGTTATATAAAGGCTGGCGGCTATAACACGCAAAATAGCAGCTGCAAAATGGTTCCAGCAGCTTGCAGAGCTACTATATAAATGCTGGCTGCTATAACACTCAAAATGGCGGCTGTAGGATGGTTCCAGCAGCTTGTAGAGGTACTATGTAAATGCTGGCTGCTATAACACTCAGAATAACGGCTGTTGAAAGGTGCCAGCAGCATGTATAGCTGTTATATAAAGGCTAGCGGCTATAACACTCAAAATAGCAGCTGCAAAATGGTTCCAGCAGCTTGCAGAGCTACTATATAAATGCTGGCTGCTATAACACTCAAAATGGCGGCTGTAGAATGGTTCCAGCAGCTTGTATAGCTGTTATATAAAGGCTGGCGGCTATAACACTCAAAATAGTGGCTGTAAAATGGTTCCAGCAGCTTGCAGAGCTACTCTACAAAGGCTGGCGGCTATAACGCTCGAAGTGGAGGCTGTAGAATGGTTCCAGCAGCTTGTAGAGGTACTATATAAATGCTGGCTGCTATAAAACTCAAAATAACGGCTATAGAATGGTTCCAGCAGCTTGCAGAGGTACTATATAATTGCTGGCTGCTATAAAACTCAAAATAACGTCTGTAGAATGGTTCCAGCAGCTTGCAGAGCTTTTATATAAAGGCTGGCGGCTATATCACTCAAAATGGAGGCTGTAGAATGGTTCCAATAGCTTGTAGAGGTACTATATAAATGCTGGCTGCTATAACACTCAAAATGGCGGCTGTAGAATGGTTGCATTTATATTGTAGAGGTACTATATAAATGCAGGCTGCTATAACACTCAAAATAACGGCTGTAGAATGGTTCCAGCAGTTTGTAGAGGTAATATATAAATGCTGGCTACTATAACACTCAAAATAACGGCTGTAGAATGGTTCCAGTAGCTTGTAGAGGTACTATATAAATGCTGGCTGCTATAACACTCAAAATAGCGGCTGTAGAATGGCTCCAGCAGCTGGTAGAGGTACTATATAAATGCTATATGCTATAAAACTCAAAATAACGGCTGTAGAATGGTTCCAGCAACTTGCAGAGCTACTTTACAAAGGCTGGCTGCTATAACACTCAAAGTGGAGGCTGTAGAATGGTTCCAACTACTATATAAATGCTGGCTGCTATAAAACTCAAAATAACGGCTGTAGAATGGTTCCAGCAGCTTGTAGAGCTTCTATATAAAAACTGGCGGCTATAACACTCAAAATGGAGGCTGTAGAATGGCTCCAGTAGCTTGTAGAGGTACTATATAAATGCTGGATGCTATAAAACTCAAAATAACGGCTGTAGAATGGTTCCAGCAGCTTGTAGAGCTACTATATAAAGGCTGGCGGCTATAACACTCAAAATGGCGGCTGTAGAATGGTTCCAGCAGCTTGTAGAGGTTATATATAAATGCTGGCTTCTATACCACTCAAAATAACGGCTGTAGAATGGTTCCAATAGCTTGTAGAGGTACTATATAAATGCTGGCTGCTATAACACTCAAAATGGCGGCTGTAGAATGGTTCGAGCAGCTTGTATAGCTACTATATTAAGGCTGGCGCCTATAACACTCAAAATGGAGGCTGTAGAATGGTTCCAGCAACTTGTAGAGGTACTATGTAAATGCTGGCTGCTATAACACTCAAAATAACGGCTGTAGAATGGTTCCAGCAACTTGCAGAGCTACTTTACAAAGGCTGGCTGCTATAACACTCAAAGTGGAGGCTGTAGAATGGTTCCAACTACTATATAAATGCTGGCTGCTATAAAACTCAAAATAACGGCTGTAGAATGGTTCCAGCAGCTTGTAGAGCTACTATATAAAAACTGGCGGCCATAACACTCAAAATGGAGGCTGTAGAATGGCTCCAGCAGCTTGTAGAGGTACTATATAAATGCTGGATGCTATAAAACTCAAAAGAACGGCTGTAGAATGGTTCCAGCAGCTTGTAGAGCTACTATATAAAGGCTGGCGGCTATAACACTCAAAATGGATGCTGTAGAATGGTTCCAGCAGCTTGTAGAGCTACTATATTAAAGATGACGGCTATAACACTCAAAATAACGGCTGTAGAATGGTTCCAGCAGCTTGTAGAGCTACTATATAAAGGCTGGCGGCTATAACACTCAAAATGGCGGCTGTAGAATGGTTCCAGCAGCTTGTAGAGGTTATATATAAATGCTGGCGGCTATAACACTCAAAATAACGGCTGTAGAATGGTTCCAATAGCTTGTAGAGGTACTATATAAATGCTGGCTGCTATAACACTCAAAATGGCGGCTGTAGAATGGTTCTAGCAGCTTGTATAGCTACTATATTAAGGCTGGCGCCTATAACACTCAAAATGGCGGCTGTAGAATGGTTGCATTTATATTGTAGAGGTACTATATAAATGCTGGCTGCTATAACACTCAAAATAACGGCTGTAGAATGGTTCCAGCAGCTTGCAGAGGTAATATATGTGGGGATGGTATGGTAACGCTGTAAGGCCAGACCTACTCCCGAAGCAGCTGATCGACGAGGTGGCAATGAGAGAGAGCAGACAAGGTGGCAAGGCGGAGTGAAAAACGGGGAGTCTAGAGAAAACGACGAACGACGAATGACGTGTGTGTAAATGAGTAAATACATAATTTTGTCAAAACCCATTGTTCCGTTTATAATTACCTAATTTAATAAATAATATACTTAATATAACAACTATTCTAATTCTTGTGGGTACAAATCCCACAAATATGGGGGCTCAACCTAACTTAATCGAAGAAGAAATATAACGGCTCAACCTAACTTAATCGAAGAAGAAATATAACGGTTCAACCTAATTTAATCGAAGAAAAACATAACGGTTCAACCTAACTAAAAAAATATGAAGTCTCAAATAAAATGATGTGAAAAAATAGTAAAGAAGTACTAAAACGACGAATAAGATGGACAAATATATGTAAAAGTGATTTTTGTTTAAATTAACGTGAGATCTGAAAGAGAAAAAACAAAAGTCTGACACGTTTCCAAGAATTCGACAAATTGTGAAGTAAAATACACACATACACACATATATAAAAGTGACGCTACCAATACAGACATAGAAAAGTGAACATGGCAAAGCTCGCAGATTTCGGTGCTATAAAAGAAAAACTACGTACGGAAAAGAGACAGAACATTACATTGCTTCACAAATATGTATTCGAAAGGGATGGAGACAGAAATAACAGAAAACGGTTACGCGAATTTCAAGGTTACGACTACGAAAGAACAGATGAAGAGTATGCAATTAAAATGTCGTATATTGCCGATGAACTTTCTGATAATGACTTAGCTGTAATATGTAATATGCTACATTTACACCACAATGAGAGTGACCTGTCAAACTTTATATTTTGTAATTTGAAAAAGGGAAATTTACTGCCTGATGCTGATTTTAATGCCGCGAATGACGAAGTCTCTGACGAAAGCGAAAACGAAGAAGATGATAATAATGGCGTTGACGATAATGATGCACAAGAAGAAAGAAACAAAAACAACCCTTCAGTAGCCAGTGTTCCAATTCAAAACGTTCCGATTCAAAGTGTTCCAAGATTTGCTTTAAATTTTCATGATATCGAAGATTCGGTTAGATCGTTTAATGGTGAAGATACCCTTTCCATAGAAGTATGGATTAATGAATTCGAAGATCTTGCAAAGCTAATGTATTGGAATGATTTACAAATGTTTATATTCGCAAAACGGTCATTAAAAGGATTAGCAAAGCTATTTGTTGCGAGCGAACGAGGTATTTATAACTGGTTGAAATTAAAAAAGGCGCTACTCAATGAATTTAAATCGACGACAAACAGTGCCCAATTGCATAAAATGATGGCTGATCGGAAAATTAAAAAGAACGAGAATTTACAAGAATATTTTTTGCTGATGAAAGAGTTGTCCACACGAGGAAATGTCGAAGAGTCTGCATTGATCCAGTATGTTATTGATGGTATTGACGACAGTGGTACGAACAAATCAATGTTGTATGGAGCTAAAAACATAAAAGACTTTAAAGACAAACTGAAATGCTACGAAATAATGCGGGAGAAATCTAAGAGTGAGAATAAGAATGTACTAAGTTTTAATAAACAAATCCAGAAAAGTGATCGCAGTTCTCAGCCAAAGCAAGTTCGTAGTGTAAATAAAGAAATCAAATGTTTTAATTGTGGTCTTAAAGGTCATACAGCCGCTGACTGTGACGATAAAAACAAAGGTAAAAAGTGTTTTGAATGCAACATGTTTGGCCATATTGGCAAAGATTGTCCCAAGAAATCTGAAAAACGCGAAGTGAGTAATACACGAAAACTAAACACATCAACCTCGCGTATGTATAAAGAGATAACAATCGACGGTTTAAAGATGAATGCTTTTGTTGACACTGGTAGTAAATACAATCTTATGTCCGAAAAGATTTATAAAAGAATAAAACAGTCAAAGCTATGTGAATGCAACAAATTTTTAATTGGGTTCGGTAATGGCGACGCGGTCAAAGCCATGGGTTCAATCGAAAAACTATTCGTAATTGACGGTCAAGAATTCAAATCGGTATTTCTAGTAATTGATGCACAATTTCTTGATGAAGACTTGCTGTTAGGCGAAGAATTGGGTAAAATTGCAGAAGTAAAAATAAATTCTGACGGGATAAGTGTAAGAAAGAGTGACAGTATCGAGCTTGAAGCAGAAATTTCGGTGTTGATGAAAATAAATGCATCAAATGTTGACGAGATTGATTTAAATATTGAAGCTAATGCAAGCAATTCTGCAAAGAATGAAGTACGCGAACTGATAAAAAACTATAAACCCGTAAACGCAAAGTCGACAAACGTAAAAATGCGAATCGTAGTTAATGATGATACCCCAATCTACTCGCGTCCGCGAAGAATCGGTTATAACGAGCGTTCCGTAGTAGACCAACAAGTCGATGAATGGTTAAAAGAAGGTATAGTCGAGCACTCTGAGTCAGAGTACAGTAGCCCCCGTAGTCCTGGTAAAAAAACGAGATGGTTCTCCAAGACTATGTATCGATTATAGAAGGATCAACAAGGTAATATTACGAGACCATTTTCCTTTACCCTTAATCGAAGACCAACTGGATAGATTGGTAAGTGCAAAGATATTCAGCACTATTGACTTGAAAAATGGATTCTTCCATGTTGATGTCGAGGAGGAAAGTCGAAAATATACATCTTTTGTAACCCACAACGGGCAATACCAGTTTCTGAAGGTACCATTTGGATTAGCGAATTCTCCTAGTGTTTTTCAAAGGCACATCAATGCTATATTTCGAGAGCTGACTCGCAAAAATATCGCAATTCCATATGTAGATGACATCATTATTCCAGCTAAAGATGAAGACGAGGCTATATCAAATCTCAAAGAAGTCCTGAAACAGTGTGAAAATTACGGCCTGATGATCAACCTAAAAAAATGCAGTTTTTTAAAGAAAAGAGTTGAATTTTTAGGGCACGAAATCGAAGACCAAAAGATATGTATTTCGGAAGAGAAAACCAAAGCTGTAACTAAATTTCCCCAGCCCACAAACCAGAAGCAACTTCAAAGTTTCCTAGGATTGGTTGGATACTTCAGAAAATTTATCAAAAATTTTGGATTAATAGCTAAGCCTCTAACGAATCTACTTAAACAAAATGCTAAATTCCACTTTAATGATCTTGAAATCGAATCATTCAACAGGTTAAAAATATTGATCACAGAGAGGCCCGTATTAAAAATCTTTAATTTTAACCATGAGACGGAGCTCCACACCGATGCTTCGATTGACGGGTTTGGAGCTGTACTTTTACAAGTCTCACCTGAAGATGGACAACTACACCCAGTATATTATATGAGCAGGATCACAACGGACGCACAAAGAAAGTTTTCAAGCTACGAACTGGAGATACTAGCCGTTATTGAAGCTCTCAACAAATTCCGAGTCTACTTACTTGGCATCCGCTTCAAACTCGTAAGCGACTGCAATGCTTTCACCAAAACCATGGAAAAACGAGACGTTGGCACACGAGTGGCCCGATGGATTCTAATGCTACAAGAATTTGACTTCGAGGTGGAGCATCGAGAAGGAACACGTATTCGGCATGCTGACGCCTTAAGCCGAAATCCAGTAATGTTAATCACCGATGGAAGCGCAATCAGCAAACTAAAGTATCTTCAAGGACAAGACGACGAGATAAAAGCAATTATCGATATTCTATCTGAAAAAGCATCACACAATGATTACTTTATGAAAGCCGGTCTCTTATGTAAGCTGGTGAACGACGTTGAACTAATAGTTGTACCTATATCATTCCAGCGTGATCTTATCAAAGAAGCGCATGAGAGAGGACACTTTTCTATCAGGAAGACGAAAGACATAATTGCGAAAGAATATTATATACCGAAACTTGAGGCCAAAGTAGAACGACATATTAGATGCTGTATTCCGTGTATTATCTCAAACCGCAAACAAGGGAAAAAGGAGGGACTGTTAAATCCATTGCCTAAGGAAGAAGAACCACTGGAAACATTCCACATTGATTTTTTGGGTCCGCTTGAATCTACTGACAAGAGATACAAACACATCCTAGCTGTTATAGATGCATTCACCAAATACTGCTGGTTATATACGACTAAGACGACATCCGCCCAAGAAGTTATATCGAGATTGCAAGCACAAAGCCTCACATTTGGAAACCCAGTCCAGATTATTACATATAGAGGATCTGCTTTCACATCAGAAGACTTTAAGGAGTATTGCCGTTCAGAGAACATCCTTCATCACGCTGTTACTACCGGGCTGCCTAGAGCAAATGGGCAAGTAGAGAGACTTAATGCTATTATTATATCTGTTTTATCCAAGCTTTCTGTTGATGACCCGAGCAAATGGTACAAGTTTGTTGGAAGAGTTCAGCAAACAATAAATTCAACTCACTCTAGAAGCACAAATACTACACCGTTCGAGTTATTAGTTGGAGTTAAAATGCGTACAAAGTTTGATATCCAATTGAAGCAAATAATTGATGAGGAAGTGATAGCAATGTTTAGCGAAAAAGAGATGACTTAAGGAAGCATGCGAAGCAGCAAATCATAAATCTACAAGAGGAAAACAAGAACACTTATAATCTACGACGAAAACAATCATCAATTTATAAAGAAGGCGATCTTGTTGCAATTAAACGTACTCAATTCGGAGGTGGACTGAAGTTAAAGCCAAAGTATTTAGGTCCTTTTCGAGTAACTAAAGTCAAATCAAAGGATACTTATGATGTCACTAAAGATGCACACTTTGTAGATGGCCCAAAAAATACGACTACTTGCGCCGAATATATGAAGAAATGGATCCCTTATGTAGATGACGATGAAGATGTTGCTGATAACTAAGAAAACTTACGAAAGGATTAGAGAACAATGCTGTTAACGATGATAAATACAATGATAAAGATGATGATAACGACGTTAAAGATGATGACTACTCCGAAGATGATGATAATGATGATTACAACGATGATAATGAGAATGACGTTTACGAAGATGATGACGACGATGCTGAAAACAAATAATGACCACCATGAAGGCGATGCGGAAAACCACGAATTGAATGATGACACCTCTAACTATGATACAGACGACTCCTAAACTAGAGTGATGAAGACGACGAAAATGAAGATGACTCCAAAGCCGATGATGACGACTTTGAAGAAGACGACGACGCATTTGGGGCAAATGCATTTAAGGATGGCCGATCTGTGGGGATGGTATGGTAACGCTGTAAGGCCAGACCTACTCCCGAAGCAGCTGATCGACGAGGTGGCAATGAGAGAGAGCAGACAAGGTGGCAAGGCGGAGTGAAAAACGGGGAGTCTAGAGAAAACGACGAACGACGAATGACGTGTGTGTAAATGAGTAAATACATAATTTTGTCAAAACCCATTGTTCCGTTTATAATTACCTAATTTAATAAATAATATACTTAATATAACAACTATTCTAATTCTTGTGGGTACAAATCCCACATATATAAATGCTGGCTACTATAACACTCAAAATAACGGCTGTAGAATGGTTCCAGTAGCTTGTAGAGGTACTATATAAATGCTGGCTGCTATAACACTCAAAATGGCGGCTGTAGAATGGCTCCAGCAGCTGGTAGAGGTACTATAAAAATGCTGGATGCTATAAAACTCAAAATAACGGCTGTAGAATGGTTCCAGCAACTTGCAGAGCTACTATATTAAAGATGACGGCTATAACCCTAAAAATAACGGCTGTAGAATGGTTCCAGCAACTTGTAGAGCTACTATATAAAGGCTGGTGGCTATAACACTCAAAATGGAGGCTGTAGAATGGTTCCAGCAGCTTGCAGAGGTACTATATAAATGTTGGCTGTTAGAACAATCAAAATGGCGGCTGTAGAAAGGTTCCAGCAGCTTGTATAGCTGTTATATAAAGGCTGGCCGCTATAACACTCAAAATGGAGGCTGTAGAATGGTTCCAGCAGATTGTAGAGGTACTATATAAATGCTGGCTGCTATAACACGCAAAATAGTGGCTGTAGAATGGTTCCAGCTGCTTGTATAGCTGTTATATAAAGGCTGGCGGTTATAACACTCAAAATAACGGCTGTAGAATGGTTCCAGCAGCTTGTAGAGCTACTGTATAAAGGCTGGCGCCTATAACACTCAAAATGGCGGCTGTAGAATGGTTGCTTTTATATTGTAGAGGTACTATATAAATGCTGGCTGCTATAACACTCAAAATAACGGCTGTAGAATTGTTCCAGCAGCTTGTAGAGGTACTATATAAATGCTGGCTGCTATAACACTCAAAATAAAGGCTGTAGAATGGTTCCAGCACCTTGTATAGCTGTTATATAAAGGTTGGCTGCTATAAAATTCAAAATAACGGCCGTAGAATGGTTCCAGCAGCTTGTAGAGCTACTATATAAAGGCTGGCGGCTATAACACTCAAAATGGCGGCTGTAGAATGGTTCCAGCAGCTTGCAGAGCTACTCTACAAAAGCTGGCGGCTATAACGCTCGAAGTGGAGGCTGTAGAATGGTTCCAGCAGCTTGTAGAGGTACTATGTAAATGCTGGCTGCTATAACACTCAGAATAACGGCTGTTGAAAGGTGCCAGCAGCATGTATAGCTGTTATATAAAGGCTAGCGGCTATAACACTCAAAATAGCAGCTGCAAAATGGTTCCAGCAGCTTGCAGAGCTACTATATAAATGCTGGCTGCTATAACACTCAAAATGGCGGCTGTAGAATGGTTCCAGCAGCTTGTATAGCTGTTATATAAAGGCTGGCGGCTATAACACTCAAAATAGTGGCTGTAAAATGGTTCCAGCAGCTTGCAGAGCTACTCTACAAAGGCTGGCGGCTATAACGCTCGAAGTGGTGGCTGTAGAATGGTTCCAGCAGCTTGTAGAGGTACTATATAAATGCTGGCTGCTATAAAACTCAAAATAACGGCTATAGAATGGTTCCAGCAGCTTGCAGAGGTACTATATAATTGCTGGCTGCTATAAAACTCAAAATAACGTCTGTAGAATGGTTCCAGCAGCTTGCAGAGCTTTTATATAAAGGCTGGCGGCTATATCACTCAAAATGGAGGCTGTAGAATGGTTCCAATAGCTTGTAGAGGTACTATATAAATGCTGGCTGCTATAACACTCAAAATGGCGGCTGTAGAATGGTTCGAGCAGCTTGTATAGCTACTATATTAAGGCTGGCGCCTATAACACTCAAAATGGCGGCTGTAGAATGGTTGCATTTATATTGTAGAGGTACTATATAAATGCAGGCTGCTATAACACTCAAAATAACGGCTGTAGAATGGTTCCAGCAGTTTGTAGAAGTAATATATAAATGCTGGCTACTATAACACTCAAAATAACGGCTGTAGAATGGTTCCAGTAGCTTGTAGAGGTACTATATAAATGCTGGCTGCTATAACACTCAAAATGGAGGCTGTAGAATGGTTCCAGCAGCTTGCAGAGGTACTATATAATTGCTGGCTGCTATAAAACTCAAAATAACGTCTGTAGAATGGCTCCAGCAGCTGGTAGAGGTACTATATAAATGCTATATGCTATAAAATTCAAAATAACGGCTGTAGAATGGTTCCAGCAACTTGCAGAGCTACTTTACAAAGGCTGGCTGCTATAACACTCAAAGTGGAGGCTGTAGAATGGTTCCAACTACTATATAAATGCTGGCTGCTATAAAACTCAAAATAACGGCTGTAGAATGGTTCCAGCAGCTTGTAGAGCTTCTATATAAAAACTGGCGGCTATAACACTCAAAATGGAGGCTGTAGAATGGCTCCAGTAGCTTGTAGAGGTACTATATAAATGCTGGATGCTATAAAACTCAAAGTAACGGCTGTAGAATGGTTCCAGCAGCTTGTAGAGCTACTATATAAAGGCTGGCGGCTATAACACTCAAAATGGCGGCTGTAGAATGGTTCCAGCAGCTTGTAGAGGTTATATATAAATGCTGGCTGCTATACCACTCAAAATAACGGCTGTAGAATGGTTCCAATAGCTTGTAGAGGTACTATATAAATGCTGGCTGCTATAACACTCAAAATGGCGGCTGTAGAATGGTTCGAGCAGCTTGTATAGCTACTATATTAAGGCTGGCGCCTATAACACTCAAAATGGAGGCTGTAGAATGGTTCCAGCAACTTGTAGAGGTACTATATAAATGCTGGCTGCTATAACACTCAAAATAACGGCTGTAGAATGGTTCCAGCAACTTGCAGAGCTACTTTACAAAGGCTGGCTGCTATAACACTCAAAGTGGAGGCTGTAGAATGGTTCCAACTACTATATAAATGCTGGCTGCTATTAAACTCAAAATAACGGCTGTAGAATGGTTCCAGCAGCTTGTAGAGCTACTATATTAAAGATGACGGCTATAACACTCAAAATAACGGCTGTAGAATGGTTCCAGCAGCTTGTAGAGCTACTATATAAAGGCTGGCGGCTATAACACTCAAAATGGCGGCTGTAGAATGGTTCCAGCAGCTTGTAGAGGTTATATATAAATGCTGGCGGCTATAACACTCAAAATAACGGCTGTAGAATGGTTCCAATAGCTTGTAGAGGTACTATATAAATGCTGGCTGCTATAACACTCAAAATGGCGGCTGTAGAATGGTTCGAGCAGCTTGTATAGCTACTATATTAAGGCTGGCGCCTATAACACTCAAAATGGCGGCTGTAGAATGGTTGCATTTATATTGTAGAGGTACTATATAAATGCTGGCTGCTATAACACTCAAAATGGCGGCTGTAGAATGGCTCCAGCAGCTGGTAGAGGTACTATAAAAATGCTGGATGCTATAAAACTCAAAATAACGGCTGTAGAATGGTTCCAGCAACTTGCAGAGCTACTTTACAAAGGCTGGCTGCTATAACACTCAAAGTGGAGGCTGTAGAATGGTTCCAACTACTATATAAATGCTGGCTACTATAAAACTCAAAATAACGGCTGTAGAATGGTTCCAGCAGCTTGTAGAGCTACTATATAAAAACTGGCGGCTATAACACTCAAAATGGAGGCTGTAGAATGGCTCCAGCAGCTTGTAGAGGTACTATATAAATGCTGGATGCTATAAAACTCAAAATAACGGCTGTAGAATGGTTCCAGCAGCTTGTAGAGCTACTATATTAAGGCTGGCGGCTATAACAATCAAAATGGAGGCTGTAGAATGGTTCCAGCAGTACTATATAAATGCTGGCTCCTATAAAACTCAAAATAACGGTTGTAGAATGTTTTCAGCAGCTTGTAGAGCTACTATATAAAGGCTGGCGGGTATAACACTTAAAATGGAGGCTGTAGAATGGTTCCAGCAGATTTTATAGCTACTATTTTAAAGATGACGGCAATAACACTCAAAATAACGGCGGTAGAATGGTTCCAGCAGCTTGTAGAGCTACTTAATAAAAGCTGGCGTCTATAGCACTCAAAATAGCGGCTGTAGAATGGTTCCAGCAGCTTGCAGAGCTACTCTACAAAGGCTGGCGGCTATAACACTCAAAATGGAGGCTGTAGAATGGTTCCAGTAGATTGTATAGCTACTATATTAAAGATGACGGCTATAAAACTCAAAATAACGGCTGTAGAATGATTCCAGCAGCATGTAGAGCTACTATATACAGGCTGGAGTCTATAACACTCAAAATGGTGGCTGTAGAATGGTTTCAGCAGCTTGTATAGCTGTTATATAAGGGCTGGCGGCTATAACACTCAACATAATGGCTGTAGAATGGTTCCAGCAGCTTGTATAGATGTTATATAAAGGCTGGCGGCTATAACACTCAAAATGGTGTCTGTAGAATGGTTCCAGCAGCTTGTATAGCTGTTATATAAAGGCTGGCCGCAATAAAACTCAAAATGGCGGCTGTAGAATGGTTCCAGCAGCTTGTAGAGGTACTATATAAATGCTGGCTGCTGTAACACTCAAAATGGCGGCTGTAGAATGGTTTCAGCAGCTTGTAGAGCTACTTCATAAAGGCGGCTATAACGCTCAAAATGGAGGCTGTAGAATGGTTCCAGCAACTTGCAGAGCTGCTATATAAATGCTGGCTGCTATAAAACTCAAAATAACGGCTGTTGAATGGCAACAGCAAGCTTGCAGAGCTATTATATACTGGCTGGCGGCTATAACACTCAAAATGGATGCTGTAGAATGGTTCCAGCAGCTTGTAGAGCTACTATATAAAGGCTGGCGGCTATAACACTCAAAATGGATGCTGTAGAATGGTTATAAAAGCTTGTAGAGCTACAATATAAAGGCTGGCGGCTATAACACTCAAAATAACGGCTGTAGAATGGTTCCAGCAGCTTGTAGAGCTACTATATAAAGGCTGGCGGCTAAAACACTCAAAATGGTGGCTGTAGATTGGTTCCAGCATCTTGCAGAGCTACTATATAAAGGCTGGCGGCTATAACACTCAAAATAACGACTGTAGAACAGTTCCAGCAGCTTGTATAGCTGTTATAAAAAGGCTAGCTGCCATAACACTCAAAATGGCGGCTGTAGAATGGTTCCAGCAGCTTGTAGAGGTACCATATAAATGCTGGCTGCTATAACACTCAAAATGGCGGCTGTAGAATGGTTCCAGCAGCTTGTAGAGCTACTACATTAAAGATGACGACTATAACACACAAAATAACGTCTGTAGAATGGTTCCAGAAGCTTGCATAGCTACTATATAAAGGCTGTCGGCTATATCACTCAAAATGGAGGCTGTAGAATGGTTCCAGCAGCTTGTAGAGGTACTATATAAAAGCTGGCTCCTATAAAACTCAAAATAACGGCTGTAGAATGGTTTCAGCAGCTTGTAGAGCTACTATATAAAGGCTGGCGGCTATAACGCTCAAAATGGAGGCTGTAGAATGGTTCCAGCAGTACTATATAAATGCTGGCTCCTATAAAACTCAAAATAACGGTTGTAGAATGTTTCCAGCAGCTTGTAGAGCTACTATATAAAGGCTGGCGGCTATAACACTAAAAAAAACGGCTGTAGAATGGTTCCAGCAGCTTGTAGAGCTACTTAATAAAAGCTGGCGTCTAAAGCACTCAAAATAACGGCTGTAGAATGGTTCCAGCAGCTTGCAGAGCTACTCTACAAAGGCTGGCGGCTATAACACTCAAAATGGAGGCTGTAGAATGGTTCCAGTAGATTGTATAGCTACTATATTAAAGATGACGGCTATAAAACTCAAAATAACGGCTGTAGAATGTTTCCAGCAGCATGTAGAGCTACAATATACAGGCTGGAGGCTATAATACTCAAAATGGTGGCTGTAGAATGGTTTCAGCAGCTTGTATAGCTGTTATATAAAGGCTGGCCGCAATAAAACTCAAAATGGCGGCTGTAGAATGGTTCCAGCAGCTTGTAGAGGTACTATATAAATGCTGGCTGCTATAACACTCAAAATGGCGGCTGTAGAATGGTTTCAGCAGCTTGTAGAGCTACTTCATAAAGGCGGCTATAACGCTCAAAATGGAGGCTGTAGAATGGTTCCAGCAACTTGTAGAGCTACTATATAAATGCTGGCTGCTATAAAACTCAAAATAACGGCTGTTGAATGGCAACAGCAGCTTGTAGAGCTATTATATACTGGCTGGCGGCTATAACACTCAAAATGGATGCTGTAGAATGGTTCCAGCAGCTTGTAGAGCTACTATATTAAAGATGACGGCTATAACACTCAAAATAACGGTTGTAGAATGGTTCCAGCAGCTTGTAGAGGTACCATATAAATGCTGGCTGCTATAACACTCAAAATGGCGGCTGTAGAATGGTTCCAGCAGCTTGTAGAGCTACTACATTAAAGATGACGACTATAACACTCAAAATAACGTCTGTAGAATGGTTCCAGCAGCTTGCATAGCTACTATATAAAGGCTGTCGGCTATATCACTCAAAATGGAGGCTGTAGAATGGTTCCAGCAGCTTGTAGAGGTACTATATAAAAGCTGGCTCCTAGAACACTCAAAATAACGGCTGTAGAATGGTTTCAGCAGCTTGTAGAGCTACTATATAAAGGCTGGCGGCTATAACGCTCAAAATGGAGGCTGTAGAATGGTTCCAGCAGTACTATATAAATGCTGGCTTCTATAAAACTCAAAATAACGGTTGTAGAATGTTTCCAGCAGCTTGTAGAGCTACTATATAAAGGCTGGCGGCTATAACACTAAAAAAAACGGCTGTAGAATGGTTCCAGCAGCTTGTAGAGCTACTTAATAAAAGCTGGCGTCTAAAGCACTCAAAATAACGGCTGTAGAATGGTTCCAGCAGCTTGCAGAGCTACTCTACGAAGGCTGGCGGCTATAACACTCAAAATGGAGGCTGTAGAATGGTTCCAGTAGATTGTATAGCTACTATATTAAAGATGACGGCTACAACACTCAACATAACGGCTGTAGAATGGTTCCAGCAGCTTGTATAGATGTTATATAAAGGCTGGCGGCTATAACACTCAAAATGGTGGCTGTAGAATGGTTCCAGCAGCTTGTATAGCTGTTATATAAAGGCTGGCCGCAATAAAACTCAAAATGGCGGCTGTAGAATGGTTCCAGCAGCTTGTAGAGGTACTATATAAATGCTGGCTGCTATAACACTCAAAATGGCGGCTGTAGAATGGTTTCAGCAGCTTGTAGAGCTACTTCATAAAGGCGGCTATAACGCTCAAAATGGAGGCTGTAGAATGGTTCCAGCAACTTGTAGAGCTACTATATAAATGCTGGCTGCTATAAAACTCAAAATAACGGCTGTTGAATGGCAACAGCAGCTTGTAGAGCTATTATATACTGGCTGGCGGCTATAACACTCAAAATGGATGCTGTAGAATGGTTCCAGCAGCTTGTAGAGCTACTATATTAAAGATGACGGCTATAACACTCAAAATAACGGTTGTAGAATGGTTCCAGCAGCTTGTAGAGCTACTATATAAAGGCTGGCGGCTATAACACTCAAAATGGATGCTGTAGAATGGTTATAAAAGCTTATAGAGCTACAATATAAAGGCTGGCGGCTATAACACTCAAAATAACGGCTGTAGAATGGTTCCAGCAGCTTGTAGAGCTACTATATAAAGGCTGGCGGCTAAAACACTCAAAATGGTGGCTGTAGAATGGTTTCAACAGCTTGTATAGCTGTTATATAAAGGCTGGCGGCTATAACACTCAAAATAACGGCTTTAGAATGGTTCCAGCAGCTTGTATAGCTGTTATATAAAGGCTGGCCGCTATATCACTCAAAAAAGCGGCTGTAAAACGATTCCAGCATCTTGCAGAGCTACTATATAAAGGCTGGCGGCTATAACACTCAAAATAACGGCTGTAGAATGGTTCCAGCAGCTTGTATAGCTGTTATAAAAAGGCTAGCTGCCATAACACTCAAAATGGCAGCTGTAGAATGGTTCCAGCAGCTTGTAGAGGTACCATATAAATGCTGGCTGCTATAACACTCAAAATGGCGGCTGTAGAATGGTTCCAGCAGCTTGTAGAGCTACTACATTAAAGATGACGACTATAACACACAAAATAACGTCTGTAGAATGGTTCCAGCAGCTTGCAGAGCTACTATATAAAGGCTGTCGGCTATATCACTCAAAATGGAGGCTGTAGAATGGTTCCAGCAGCTTGTAGAGGTACTATATAAAAGCTGGCTCCTGTAAAACTCAAAATAACGGCTGTAGAATGGTTTCAGCAGCTTGTAGAGCTACTATATAAAGGCTGGCGGCTATAACGTTCAAAATGGAGGCTGTAGAATGGTTCCAGCAGCTTGTAGAGGTACTATATAAATGCTGGCTGCTATAAAACTCAAAATAACGGCTGTAGAATGGTTCCATTAGCTTTTAGAGCTACTATATAAAGGCTGGCGGCTATAACACTCAAAATGGATGCTGTAGAATGGTTCCAGCAGCTTGCAGAGCTACTATAAAAAGGCTGGCGGCTATAACGCTCAAAATGGAGGCTGTAAAATGGTTCCAGCAGCTTGTAGAGGTACTATATAAATGCTGGCTGCTATAACACTCAAAATGGCGGCTGTAGAATGGTTCCAGCAGCTTGTAGAGCTACTACATTAAAGATGACGGCTATAACACTCAAAATTACGGCTGTAGAATGGTTCCAGCAGCTTGTAGAGCTACTATAAAAAGGCTGGCGGCTATAACGCTCAAAATGGAGGCTGTAAAATGGTTCCAGCAGCTTGTAGAGGTACTATATAAATGCTGGCTGCTATAACACTCAAAATGGCGGCTGTAGAATGGTTCCAGCAGCTTATAGAGCTACTACCTTAAAGATGACGGCTATTACACTCAAAATAACGACTGTAGAATGGTTCCAGCAGCTTGTAGAGCTACTTTATAAAGGCTTGCGGCTATAACATTCAAAATGGCGGCTGTAGAATGGTTCCAGCAGCTTGCAGAGCTACTCTACAAAGGCTGGCGACTATAACACTCAAAATAACGGCTGTAGAATGGTTCCAGCAGCTTGTAGAGCTACTATACAAATGCTGGCTGCTATAACACTCAAAATGGCGCCTGTAGAATGGTTCCAGCAGCTTGTAGAGCTACTATATACTGGCTGGCGGCTATGACACTCAAAATGGCGGCTGTAGAATGGTTCCAGCAGCTTGTATAGCTGTTATATAAAGGCTGGCCGCTATAACACGCAAAATGATGGCTGTTGAATGGTTCCAGCAGCTTGTATAGCTGTTATATAAAGGCTGGCGGCTATAACACTCAAAATAACGGCTGTAGAATGGTTCCAGCAGCTTGTAGAGCTACTATATAAAGGCTGGCGTCTATAGCACTCAAAATGGCGGCTGTAGAATGGTTGCATTTATATTGTAGAGGTACTATATAAATGCTGGCTGCTATAACACTCAAAATAACGGCTGTAGAATGGTTCCAGCAGCTTGTATATCTGGTATATAAAGGCTGGCCGCTATAACACTCAAAATGGCGGCTGTAGAATGGTTCCAGCAGCTTGTATAGCTGTTATATAAAGGCTGGCGGTTATAACACTCAAAATAACGGATGTAGAACGGTTCCAGCAGCTTGTAGAGCTACTATATAAAGGCTGGCGCCTATAACACTCAAAATGGCGGCTGTAGAATGGTTGCATTTATATTGTAGAGGTACTATATAAATGCTGGCTGCTATAACACTCAAAATAACGGCTGTAGAATTGTTCCAGCAGCTTGTAGAGGTACCATATAAATGCTGGCTGTTATAACACTCAAAATGGTGGCTGTAGAATGGTTTCAACAGCTTGTATAGCTGTTATATAAAGGCTGGCGGCTATAACACTCAAAATAACGGCTTTAGAATGGTTCCAGCAGCTTGTATAGCTGTTATATAAAAGCTGGCGGTTATAACACTCAAAATAACGGCTGTAGAATGGTTCCAGCAGCTTGTAGAGCTACTATATAAAGGCTGGCGCCTATAGCACTCAAAGTGGCGGCTGTAGAATGGTTGCATTTATATTGTAGAGGTACTATATAAATGCTCGCTGCTATAACACTCAAAATAAAGGCTGTAGAATTGTTCCAGCAGCTTGTAGAGGTACTATATAAATGCTGGCTGCTATAACACTCAAAATAACGGCTGTAGAATGGTTCCAGCAGCTTGTATAGCTGTTATATAAAGGCTGGCCGCTATAACACTCAAAATAACGGCTGTAGAATGGTTCCAGCAGATTGTAGAGGTACTATATAAATGCTGGCTGCTATAACACTCAAAGTGGAGGCTGTAGAATGATTCCAACTACTATATAAATGCTGGCTGCTATAACACTCAAAATAACGGCTGTAGAATGGTTCCAGCAGCTTGTATAGCTGTTATATAAAGGCTGGCGGCTATAACACTCAAAATGGCGGCTCTAGAATGGTTCCAGCAGCTTGCAGAGCTACTCTACAAAGGCTGGCGGCTATAACACGCAAAATGGTGGCTGTAGAATGGTTCCAGCAGCTTGTATAGCTGTTATATAAACGCTGGCGGTTATAACACTCAAAATAACGGCTGTAGAATGGTTCCAGCAGCTTGCAGAGCTACTCTACAAAGGCTGGTTGCTATAACACGCAAAATGGTGGTTGTAGAATGGTTCCAGCAGCTTATAGAGCTACTATATAAATGCACAGCCGTTATAACACTGAAAATGGCGGCTGTAGAATGGTTCCAGCAGCTTGCAGAGCAACTATATAAATGCTGGCTGCTATAACACTCAAAATGGCGGCTGTAGGATGGTTCCAGCAGGTTGTAGAGGTACTATGTAAATGCTGGCTGCTATAACACTCAGAATAACGGCTGTTGAAAGGTGCCAGCAGCATGTATAGCTGTTATATAAAGGCTAGCGGCTATAACACTCAAAATAGCAGCTGCAAAATGGTTCCAGCAGCTTGCAGAGCTACTATATAAATGCTGGCTGCTATAACACTCAAAATGGCGGCTGTAGAATGGTTCCAGCAGCTTGTATAGCTGTTATATAAAGGCTGGCGGCTATAACACTCAAAATAGTGGCTGTAAAATTGTTCCAGCAGCTTGCAGAGCTTTTCTACAAAGGCTGGCGGCTATAACGCTCGAAGTGGAGGCTGTAGAATGGTTCCAGCAGCTTGTAGAGGTACTATATAAATGCTGGCTGCTATAAAACTAAAAATAACGGCTATAGAATGGTTCCAGCAGCTTGCAGAGGTACTATATAATTGCTGGCTGCTATAAAACTCAAAATAACGTCTGTAGAATGGTTCCAGCAGCTTGCAGAGCTTTTATATAAAGGCTGGCGGCTATATCACTCAAAATGGATGCTGTAGAATGGTTCCAGCAGCTTGTAGAGCTACTATATTAAAGATGACGGCTATAACACTCAAAATAACGGTTGTAGAATGTTTCCAGCAGCTTGTAGAGCTACTATTTAAAGGCTGACGGCTATAACACTCAAAATGGCGGCTGTAGAATGGTTCCAGCAGCTTGTAGAGGTTATATATAAATGCTGGTTGCTATAACACTCAAAATAACGGCTGTAGAATGGTTCCAATAGCTTGTAGAGGTACTATATAAATGCTGGCTGCTATAACACTCAAAATGGCGGCTGTAGAATGGTTCGAGCAGCTTGTATAGCTACTATATTAAGGCTGGCGCCTATAACACTCAAAATGGCGGCTGTAGAATGGTTGCATTTATATTGTAGAGGTACTATATAAATGCTGGCTACTATAACACTCAAAATAACGGCTGTAGAATGGTTCCAGCAGTTTGTAGAGGTAATATATAAATGCTGGCTACTATAACACTCAAAATAACGGCTGAAGAATGGTTCCAGTAGCTTGTAGAGGTACTATATAAATGCTGGCTGCTATAACACTCAAAGTGGAGGCTGTAGAATGGTTCCAACTACTATATAAATGCTGGCTGCTTCAAAACTCAAAATAACGGCTGTAGAATGGTTCCAGCAGCTTGTGGAGCTACTATATAAAAACTGGCGGCTATAACACTCAAAATGGAGGCTGTAGAATGGCTCCAGCAGCTTGTAGAGGTACTATATAAATGCTGGATGCTATAAAACTCAAAATAACGGCTGTAGAATGGTTCCAGCAGCTTGTGGAGCTACTATATAAAGGCTGGCTGCTATAACACTCAAAATGGCGGCTGTAGAATGGTTCCAGCAGCTTGTAGAGGTTATATATAAATGCTGGCTGCTATACCACTCAAAATAACGGCTGTAGAATGGTTCGAGCAGCTTGTATAGCTACTATATTAAGGCTGGCGCCTATAACACTCAAAATGGCGGCTGTAGAATGGTTGCATTTATATTGTAGAGGTACTATATAAATGCTGGCTGCTATAACACTCAAAATAACGGCTGTAGAATGGTTCCAGCAGTTTGTAGAGGTAATATATAAATGCTGGCTACTATAACACTCAAAATAACGGCTGTAGAATGGTTCCAGTAGCTTGTAGAGGTACTATATAAATGCTGGCTGCTATAACACTCAAAATGGCGGCTGTAGAATGGCTCCAGCAGCTGGTAGAGGTACTATATAAATGCTGGATGCTATATCACTCAAAATGGAGGCTGTAGAATGGTTCCAGCAGCTTGTAGACGTACTATATAAATGCTGGCTGCTATAAAACTCAAAATAACGGCTGAAGAATGGTTCCAGTAGCTTGTAGAGCTACTATATAAAGGCTGGCGGCTATAACACTCAAAATGGATGCTGTAGAATGGTTCCAGCAGCTTGTAGAGCTACTATATTAAAGATGACGGCTATAACACTCAAAATAACGGCTTTAGAATGTTTCCAGCAGCTTGTAGAGCTACTATATAAAGGCTGACGGCTATAACACTCAAAATGGCGGCTGTAGAATGGTTCCAGCAGCTTGTAGAGGAACTATATA
This sequence comes from Drosophila paulistorum, assembly GCA_018152135.1. NCBI lineage: Eukaryota > Metazoa > Arthropoda > Insecta > Diptera > Drosophilidae > Drosophila > Drosophila paulistorum. The sequence continues at coordinate 242,489 of JAECXG010000648.1, forward strand.
AATGCTGGCTGCTATAACACTCAAAATGGCGGCTGTAGAATGGTTCGAGCAGCTTGTATAGCTACTATATTAAGGCTGGCGCCTATAACACTCAAAATGGCGGCTGTAGAATGGTTGCATTTATATTGTAGAGGTACTATATAAATGCTGGCTGCTATAACACTCAAAATAACGGCTGTAGAATGGTTCCAGCAGTTTGTAGAGGTAATATATAAATGCTGGCTACTATAACACTCAAAATAACGGCTGTAGAATGGTTCCAGTAGCTTGTAGAGGTACTATATAAATGCTGGCTGCTATAACACTCAAAATAGCGGCTGTAGAATGGCTCCAGCAGCTGGTAGACGTACTATATAAATGCTGGCTGCTATAAAACTCAAAATAACGGCTGTAGAATGGTTCCAGTAGCTTGTAGAGGTACTATATAAATGCTGGCTGCTATAACACTCAAAATGGCGGCTGTAGAATGGCTCCAGCAGCTGGTAGAGGTACTATATAAATGCTGGATGCTATATCACTCAAAATGGAGGCTGTAGAATGGTTCCAGCAGCTTGTAGAGCTACTATATTAAAGATGACGGCTATAACACTCAAAATAACGGCTTTAGAATGTTTCCAGCAGCTTGTAGAGCTACTATATAAAGGCTGACGGCTATAACACTCAAAATGGCGGCTGTAGAATGGTTCCAGCAGCTTGTAGAGGTACTATATAAATGCTGGCTGCTATAACACTCAAAATGGCGGCTGTAGAATGGTTCGAGCAGCTTGTATAGCTACTATATTAAGGCTGGCGCCTATAACACTCAAAATGGCGGCTGTAGAATGGTTGCATTTATATTGTAGAGGTACTATATAAATGCTGGCTGCTATAACACTCAAAATAACGGCTGTAGAATGGTTCCAGCAGTTTGTAGAGGTAATATATAAATGCTGGCTACTATAACACTCAAAATAACGGCTGTAGAATGTTTCCAGCAGCTTGTAGAGCTACTATATAAAGGCTGACGGCTATAACACTCAAAATGGCGGCTGTAGAATGGTTCCAGCAGCTTGTAGAGGTACTATATAAATGCTGGCTGCTATAACACTCAAAATGGCGGCTGTAGAATGGTTCGAGCAGCTTGTATAGCTACTATATTAAGGCTGGCGCCTATAACACTCAAAATGGCGGCTGTAGAATGGTTGCATTTATATTGTAGAGGTACTATATAAATGCTGGCTGCTATAACACTCAAAATAACGGCTGTAGAATGGTTCCAGCAGTTTGTAGAGGTAATATATAAATGCTGGCTACTATAACACTCAAAATAACGGCTGTAGAATGGTTCCAGTAGCTTGTAGAGGTACTATATAAATGCTGGCTGCTATAACACTCAAAATAGCGGCTGTAGAATGGCTCCAGCAGCTGGTAGAGGTACTATATAAATGCTGGATGCTATAAAACTCAAAAGAACGGCTGTAGAATGGTTCCAGCAGCTTGTAGAGCTACTATATAAAGGCTGGCGGCTATAACACTCAAAATGGATGCTGTAGAATGGTTCCAGCAGCTTGTAGAGCTACTATATTAAAGATGACGGCTATAACACTCAAAATAACGGCTGTAGAATGGTTTCACCAGCTTGTAGAGCTACTTTATAAAGGCTTGCGGCTATAACATTCAAAATGGCGGCTGTAGAATGGTTCCAGCAGCTTGCAGAGCTACTCTACAAAGGCTGGCGACTATAACACTCAAAATAACGGCTGTAGAATGGTTCCAGCAGCGTGTAGAGCTACTATACAAATGCTGGCTGCTATAACACTCAAAATGGCGCCTGTAGAATGGTTCCAGCAGCTTGTAGAGGTACTATGTAAATGCTGGCTGGCTGCTATAACACTCAGAATGGCGGCTGTAGAATGGCTCCAGCAGCTTGTATAGATGCTATATAAAGGCTGGCCGCTATAACACTCAAAATAACGGCTGTAGAATTGTTCCAGCAGCTTGTAGAGGTACTATATAAATGCTGGCTGCTATAACACTCAAAATAACGGCTGTAGAATGGTTCCAGCAGCTTGTATAGCTGTTATATAAAGGCCGGCCGCTATAACACTCAAAATGGCGCCTGTAGAATGGTTCCAGCAGCTTGTAGAGCTGTTATATAAAGGCTGGCGGTTATAACACTCAAAATAACGGCTGTAGAATGGTTCCAGTAGCTTGCAGAGCTACTATATAAAGGCTGGGTGCTATAACACGCAAAATGGTGGCTGTAGAATGGTTCCAGCAGCTTGTAGAGCTGTTATATAAAGGCCGGCCGCTATAACACTCAAAATGGCGCCTGTAGAATGGTTCCAGCAGCTTGTATAGCTGTTATATAAAGGCTGGCTGCTATAACACTCAAAATAACGGCTGTAGAATGGTTCCAGCAGCTTGTATAGCTGTTATATAAAGGCCGGCCGCTATAACACTCAAAATGGCGCCTGTAGAATGGTTCCAGCAGCTTGTATAGCTGTTATATAAAGGCTGGCGGTTATAACACTCAAAATAACGGCTGTAAAATGGTTCCAGCAACTTGCAGAGCTACTTTACAAAGGCTGGCTGCTATAACACTCAAAGTGGAGGCTGTAGAATGGTTCCAAATACTATATAAACGCTGGTTGCTATAAAACTCAAAATAACGGCTGTAGAATGGTTCCAGCAGCTTGTAGAGCTACTATATTAAAGATGACGGCTATAACACTCAAAATAACGGCTGTAGAATGGTTTCACCAGCTTGTAGAGCTACTTTATAAAGGCTTGCGGCTATAACATTCAAAATGGCGGCTGTAGAATGGTTCCAGCAGCTTGCAGAGCTACTCTACAAAGGCTGGCGACTATAACACTCAAAATAACGGCTGTAGAATGGTTCCAGCAGCGTGTAGAGCTACTATACAAATGCTGGCTGCTATAACACTCAAAATGGCGCCTGTAGAATGGTTCCAGCAGCTTGTAGAGGTACTATGTAAATGCTGGCTGGCTGCTATAACACTCAGAATGGCGGCTGTAGAATGGCTCCAGCAGCTTGTATAGATGCTATATAAAGGCTGGCCGCTATAACACTCAAAATAACGGCTGTAGAATTGTTCCAGCAGCTTGTAGAGGTACTATATAAATGCTGGCTGCTATAACACTCAAAATAACGGCTGTAGAATGGTTCCAGCAGCTTGTATAGCTGTTATATAAAGGCCGGCCGCTATAACACTCAAAATGGCGCCTGTAGAATGGTTCCAGCAGCTTGTAGAGCTGTTATATAAAGGCTGGCGGTTATAACACTCAAAATAACGGCTGTAGAATGGTTCCAGTAGCTTGCAGAGCTACTATATAAAGGCTGGGTGCTATAACACGCAAAATGGTGGCTGTAGAATGGTTCCAGCAGCTTGTAGAGCTGTTATATAAAGGCCGGCCGCTATAACACTCAAAATGGCGCCTGTAGAATGGTTCCAGCAGCTTGTATAGCTGTTATATAAAGGCTGGCTGCTATAACACTCAAAATAACGGCTGTAGAATGGTTCCAGCAGCTTGTATAGCTGTTATATAAAGGCCGGCCGCTATAACACTCAAAATGGCGCCTGTAGAATGGTTCCAGCAGCTTGTATAGCTGTTATATAAAGGCTGGCGGTTATAACACTCAAAATAACGGCTGTAAAATGGTTCCAGCAACTTGCAGAGCTACTTTACAAAGGCTGGCTGCTATAACACTCAAAGTGGAGGCTGTAGAATGGTTCCAAATACTATATAAACGCTGGTTGCTATAAAACTCAAAATAACGGCTGTAGAATGGTTCCAGCAGCTTGTAGAGCTACTATATAAAAACTGGCGGCTATAACACTCAAAATGGAGGCTGTAGAATGGCTCCAGCAGCTTGTAGAGGTACTATATAAATGCTGGATGCTATAAAACTCAAAAGAACGGCTGTAGAATGGTTCCAGCAGCTTGTAGAGCTACTATATAAAGGCTGGCGGCTATAACACTCAAAATGGATGCTGTAGAATGGTTCCAGCAGCTTGTAGAGCTACTATATTAAAGATGACGGCTATAACACTCAAAATAACGGCTGTAGAATGGTTTCACCAGCTTGTAGAGCTACTTTATAAAGGCTTGCGGCTATAACATTCAAAATGGCGGCTGTAGAATGGTTCCAGCAGCTTGCAGAGCTACTCTACAAAGGCTGGCGACTATAACACTCAAAATAACGGCTGTAGAATGGTTCCAGCAGCTTGTAGAGCTACTATACAAATGCTGGCTGCTATAACACTCAAAATGGCGCCTGTAGAATGGTTCCAGCAGCTTGTAGAGGTACTATGTAAATGCTGGCTGGCTCCTATAACACTCAGAATGGCGGCTGTAGAATGGCTCCAGCAGCTTGTATAGATGCTATATAAAGGCTGGCCGCTATAACACTCAAAATAACGGCTGTAGAATTGTTCCAGCAGCTTGTAGAGGTACTATATAAATGCTGGCTGCTATAACACTCAAAATAACGGCTGTAGAATGGTTCCAGCAGCTTGTATAGCTGTTATATAAAGGCCGGCCGCTATAACACTCAAAATGGCGCCTGTAGAATGGTTCCAGCAGCTTGTATAGCTGTTATATAAAGGCTGGCGGTTATAACACTCAAAATAACGGCTGTAAAATGGTTCCAGTAGCTTGCAGAGCTACTATATAAAGGCTGGGTGCTATAACACGCAAAATGGTGGCTGTAGAATGGTTCCAGCAGCTTGTAGAGCTACTATATACTGGCTGGCGGCTATGACACTCAAAATGGCGGCTGTAGAATGGTTCCAGCAGCTTGTATAGCTGTTATATAAAGGCTGGCCGCTATAACACGAAAAATGATGGCTGTAGAATGGTTCCAGCAGCTTGTATAGCTGTTATATAAAGGCTGGCGGCTATAACACTCAAAACAACGGCTGTAGAATGGTTCCAGCAGCTTGTAGAGCTACTATATAAAGGCTGGCGTCTGTAGCACTCAAAATGGCGGCTGTAGAATGGTTGCATTTATATTGTAGAGGTACTATATAAATGCTGGCTGCTATAACACTCAAAATAACGGCTGTAGAATTGTTCCAGCAGCTTGTAGAGGTACTATATAAATGCTGGCTGCTATAACACTCAAAATAACGGCTGTAGAATGGTTCCAGCAGCTTGTATAGCTGGTATATAAAGGCTGGCCGCTATAACACTCAAAATAACGGCTTTAGAATGGTTCCAGCAGCTTGTATAGCTATTATATAAAGGCTGGCGGTTATAACACTCAAAATAATGGCTGTAGAATGGTTCCAGCAGCTTGTAGAGCTACTATATAAAGGCTGGCGCCTATAGCACTCAAAATGGCGGCTGTAGAATGGTTGCATTTATATTGTATAGCTGTTATATAAACGCTGGCGGTTATAACACTCAAAATAACGGCTGTAGAATTGTTCCAGCAGCTTGTAGAGGTACTATATAAATGCTGGCTGCTATAACACTCAAAATAACGGCTGTAGAATAGTTCCAGCAGCTTGTATAGCTGTTATATAAAGGCCGGCCGCTATAACACTCAAAATGGCGCCTGTAGAATGGTTCCAGCAGCTTGTATAGCTGTTATATAAAGGCTGGCCGCTATAACACTCAAAATAACGGCTGTAAAATGGTTCCAGTAGCTTGCAGAGCTACTATATAAAGGCTGGGTGCTATAACACGCAAAATGGTGGCTGTAGAATGGTTCCAGCAGCTTGTAGAGCTACTATATACTGGCTGGCGGCTATGACACTCAAAATGGCGGCTGTAGAATGGTTCCAGCAGCTTGTATAGCTGTTATATAAAGGCTGGCCGCTATAACACGCAAAATGATGGCTGTAGAATGGTTCCAGCAGCTTGTATAGCTGTTATATAAAGGCTGGCGGCTATAACACTCAAAATAACGGCTGTAGAATGGTTCCAGCAGCTTGTAGAGCTACTATATAAAGGCTGGCGTCTATAGCAATCAAAATGGCGGCTGTAGAATGGTTGCATTTATATTGTAGAGGTACTGTATAAATGCTGGCTGCTATAACACTCAAAATAACGGCTGTAGAATTGTTCCAGCAGCTTGTAGAGGTACTATATAAATGCTGGCTGCTATAACACTCAAAATAACGGCTGTAGAATGGTTCCAGCAGCTTGTATAGCTGGTATATAAAGGCTGGCCGCTATAACACTCAAAATGGCGGCTGTAGAATGGTTCCAGCAGCTTGTATAGCTGTTATATAAAGGCTGGCGGTTATAACACTCAAAATAACGGCTGTAGAATGGTTCCAGCAGCTTGTAGAGCTACTATATAAAGGCTGGCGCCTATAACACTCAAAATGGCGGCTGTAGAATGGTTGCATTTATATTGTAGAGGTACTATATAAATGCTGGCTGCTATAACACTCAAAATAACGGCTGTAGAATTGTTCCAGCAGCTTGTAGAGGTACCATATAAATGCTGGCTGCTATAACACTCAAAATGGTGGCTGTAGAATGGTTTCAACAGCTTGTATAGCTGTTATATAAAGGCTGGCGGCTATAACACTCAAAATAACGGCTTTAGAATGGTTCCAGCAGCTTGTATAGCTGTTATATAAAGGCTGGCGGTTATAACACTCAAAATAATGGCTGTAGAATGGTTCCAGCAGCTTGTAGAGCTACTATATAAAGGCTGGCGCCTATAGCACTCAAAATGGCGGCTGTAGAATGGTTGCATTTATATTGTAGAGGTACTATATAAATGCTCGCTGCTATAACACTCAAAATAACGGCTGTAGAATTGTTCCAGCAGCTTGTAGAGGTACTATATAAATGCTGGCTGCTATAACACTCAAAATAACGGCTGTAGAATGGTTCCAGCAGCTTGTATAGCTGTTATATAAAGGCTGGCCGCTATAACACTCAAAATGGCGTCTGTAGAATGGTTCCAGCAGATTGTAGAGGTACTATATAAATGCTGGCTGCTATAACACTCAAAGTGGAGGCTGTAGAATGGTTTCAACTACTATATAAATGCTGGCTGCTATAACACTCAAAATAACGGCTGTAGAATGGTTCCAGCAGCTTGTATAGCTGTTATATAAAGGCTGGCGGCTATAACACTCAAAATGGCGGCTCTAGAATGGTTCCAGCAGCTTGCAGAGCTACTCTACAAAGGCTGGCGGCTATAACACGCAAAATGGTGGCTGTAGAATGGTTCCAGCAGCTTGTATAGCTGTTATATAAACGCTGGCGGTTATAACTTTCAAAATAACGGCTGTAGAATGGTTCCAGCAGCTTGCAGAGCTACTCTACAAAGGCTGGCGGCTATAACACGCAAAATGGTGGTTGTAGAATGGTTCCAGCAGCTTATAGAGCTACTATATAAATGCTGGCTGTTATAACACTGAAAATGGCGGCTGTAGAATGGTTCCAGCAGCTTGCAGAGCAACTATATAAATGCTGGCTGCTATAACACTCAGAATAACGGCTTTTGAAAGGTGCCAGCAGCATGTATAGCTGTTATATAAAGGCTAGCGGCTATAACACTCAAAATAGCAGCTGCAAAATGGTTCCAGCAGCTTGCAGAGCTACTATATAAATGCTGGCTGCTATAACACTCAAAATGGCGGCTGTAGAATGGTTCCAGCAGCTTGTATGGATGCTATATAAAGGCTGGCCGCTATAACACTCAAAATAACGGCTGTAGAATTGTTCCAGCAGCTTGTAGAGGTACTATATAAATGCTGGCTGCTATAACACTCAAAATAACGGCTGTAGAATGGTTCCAGCAGCTTGTATAGCTGTTATATAAAGGCCGGCCGCTATAACACTCAAAATGGCGCCTGTAGAATGGTTCCAGCAGCTTGTATAGCTGTTATATAAAGGCTGGCGGTTATAACACTCAAAATAACGGCTCTAAAATGGTTCCAGTAGCTTGCAGAGCTACTATATACTGGCTGGCGGCTATGACACTCAAAATGGCGGCTGTAGAATGGTTCCAGTAGCTTGCAGAGCTACTATATAAAGGCTGGCTGCTATAATACGCAAAATGGTGGCTGTAGAATGGTTCCAGCAGCTTGTAGAGCTACTATATACTGGCTGGCGGCTATGACACTCAAAATGGCGGCTGTAGAATGGTTCCAGCAGCTTGTATAGCTGTTATATAAAGGCTGGCCGCTATAACACGCAAAATGATGGCTGTAGAATGGTTCCAGCAGCTTGTATAGCTGTTATATAAAGGCTGGCGGCTATAACACTCAAAATAACGGCTGTAGAATGGTTCCAGCAGCTTGTAGAGCTACTATATAAAGGCTGGCGTCTATAGCACTCAAAATGGCGGCTGTAGAATGGTTGCATTTATATTGTAGAGGTACTATATAAATGCTGGCTGCTATAACACTCAAAATAACGGCTGTAGAATTGTTCCAGCAGCTTGTAGAGGTACTATATAAATGCTGGCTGCTATAACACTCAAAATAACGGCTGTAGAATGGTTCCAGCAGCTTGTATAGCTGGTATATAAAGGCTGGCCGCTATAACACTCAAAATGGCGGCTGTAGAATGGTTCCAGCAGCTTGTATAGCTGTTATATAAAGGCTGGCGGCTATAACACTCAAAATGGCGGCTGTAGAATGGTTGCATTTATATTGTAGAGGTACTATATAAATGCTGGCTGCTATAACACTCAAAATAACGGCTGTAGAATTGTTCCAGCAGCTTGTAGAGGTACCATATAAATGCTGGCTGCTATAACACTAAAAATGGTGGCTGTAGAATGGTTTCAACAGCTTGTATAGCTGTTATATAAAGGCTGGCGGCTATAACACTCAAAATAACGGCTTTTGAATGGTTCCAGCAGCTTGTATAGCTGTTATATAAAGGCTGGCGGTTATAACACTCAAAATAACGGCTGTAGAATGGTTCCAGCAGCTTGTAGAGCTACTATATAAAGGCTGGCGCCTATAGCACTCAAAATGGCGGCTGTAGAATGGTTGCATTTATATTGTAGAGGTACTATATAAATGCTCGCTGCTATAACACTCAAAATAACGGCTGTAGAATTGTTCCAGCAGCTTGTAGAGGTACCATATAAATGCTGGCTGCTATAACACTCAAAATGGTGGCTGTAGAATGGTTTCAACAGCTTGTATAGCTGTTATATAAAGGCTGGCGGCTATAACACTCAAAATGGCGGCTGTAGAATGGTTCCAGCAGATTGTAGAGGTACTATATAAATGCTGGCTGCTATAACACTCAAAGTGGAGGCTGTAGAATGGTTCCAACTACTATATAAATGCTGGCTGCTATAACACTCAAAATAACGGCTGTAGAATGGTTCCAGCAGCTTGTATAGCTGTTATATAAAGGCCGGCCGCTATAACACTCAAAATGGCGCCTGTAGAATGGTTCCAGCAGCTTGTATGGCTGTTATATAAAGGCTGGCGGTTATAACACTCAAAATAACGGCTCTAAAATGGTTCCAGTAGCTTGCAGAGCTACTATATACTGTCTGGCGGCTATGACACTCAAAATGGCGGCTGTAGAATGGTTCCAGTAGCTTGCAGAGCTACTATATAAAGGCTGGCTGCTATAACACGCAAAATGGTGGCTGTAGAATGGTTCCAGCAGCTTGTAGAGCTACTATATACTGGCTAGCGGCTATGACACTCAAAATGGCGGCTGTAGAATGGTTCCAGCAGCTTGTATAGCTGTTATATAAAGGCTGGCCGCTATAACACGCAAAATGATGGTTGTAGAATGGTTCCAGCAGCTTGTATAGCTGTTATATAAAGGCTGGCGGCTATAACACTCAAAATAACGGCTGTAGAATGGTTCCAGCAGCTTGTAGAGCTACTATATAAAGGCTGGCGTCTATAGCACTCAAAATGGCGGCTGTAGAATGGTTGCATTTATATTGTAGAGGTACTATATAAATGCTGGCTGCTATAACACTCAAAATAACGGCTGTAGAATTGTTCCAGCAGCTTGTAGAGGTACTATATAAATGCTGGCTGCTATAACACTCAAAATAACGGCTGTAGAATGGTTCCAGCAGCTTGTATAGCTGGTATATAAAGGCTGGCCGCTATAACACTCAAAATGGCGGCTGTAGAATGGTTCCAGCAGCTTGTATAGCTGTTATATAAAGGCTGGCGGCTATAACACTCAAAATGGCGGCTGTAGAATGGTTGCATTTATATTGTAGAGGTACTATATAAATGCTGGCTGCTATAACACTCAAAATAACGGCTGTAGAATTGTTCCAGCAGCTTGTAGAGGTACCATATAAATGCTGGCTGATATAACACTCAAAATGGTGGCTGTAGAATGGTTTCAACAGCTTGTATAGCTGTTATATAAAGGCTGGCGGCTATAACACTCAAAATAACGGCTTTAGAATGGTTCCAGCAGCTTGTATAGCTGTTATATAAAGGCTGGCGGTTATAACACTCAAAATAACGGCTGTAGAATGGTTCCAGCAGCTTGTAGAGCTACTATATAAAGGCTGGCGCCTATAGCACTCAAAATGGCGGCTGTAGAATGGTTGCATTTATATTGTAGAGGTACTATATAAATGCTCGCTGCTATAACACTCAAAATAACGGCTGTAGAATTGTTCCAGCAGCTTGTAGAGGTACCATATAAATGCTGGCTGCTATAACACTCAAAATGGTGGCTGTAGAATGGTTCCAGCAGCTTGTAGAGCTACTATATAAAGGCTGGCGCCTATAGCACTCAAAATGGCGGCTGTAGAATGGTTGCATTTATATTGTAGAGGTACTATATAAATGCTCGCTGCTATAACACTCAAAATAACGGCTGTAGAATTGTTCCAGCAGATTGTAGAGGTACTATATAAATGCTGGCTGCTATAACACTCAAAGTGGAGGCTGTAGAATGGTTCCAACTACTATATAAATGCTGGCTGCTATAACTCTCAAAATAACGGCTGTAGAATGGTTCCAGCAGCTTGTATAGCTGTTATATAAAGGCTGGCGGCTATAACACTCAAAATGGCGGCTCTAGAATGGTTCCAGCAGCTTGCAGAGCTACTCTACAAAGGCTGGCGGCTATAACACGCAAAATGGTGGCTGTAGAATGGTTCCAGCAGCTTGTATAGCTGTTATATAAACGCTGGCGGTTATAACACTCAAAATAACGGCTGTAGAATGGTTCCAGCAGCTTGCAGAGCTACTCTACAAAAGCTGGCGGCTATAACACGCAAAATGGTGGTTGTAGAATGGTTCCAGCAGCTTATAGAGCTACTAAATAAATGCACAGCCGTTATAACACTGAAAATGGCGGCTGTAGAATGGTTCCAGCAGCTTGCAGAGCAACTATATAAATGCTGGCTGCTATAACACTCAAAATGGCGGCTGTAGGATGGTTCCAGCAGCTTGTAGAGGTACTATGTAAATGCTGGCTGCTATAACACTCAGAATAACGGCTGTTGAAAGGTGCCAGCAGCATGCATAGCTGTTATATAAAGGCTAGCGGCTATAACACTCAAAATAGCAGCTGCAAAATGGTTCCAGCAGCTTGCAGAGCTACTATATAAATGCTGGCTGCTATAACACTCAAAATGGCGGCTGTAGAATGGTTCCAGCAGCTTGTATAGCTGTTATATAAAGGCTGGCGGCTATAACACTCAAAATAGTGGCTGTAAAATGGTTCCAGCAGCTTGCAGAGCTTTTCTACAAAGGCTGGCGGCTATAACGCTCGAAGTGGAGGCTGTAGAATGGTTCCAGCAGCTTGTAGAGGTACTATGTAAATGCTGGCTGCTATAAAACTCAAAATAACGGCTATAGAATGTTTCCAGCAGCTTGCAGAGGTACTATATAATTGCTGGCTGCTATAAAACTCAAAATAACGTCTGTAGAATGGTTCCAGCAGCTTGCAGAGCTTTTATATAAAGGCTGGCGGCTATATCACTCAAAATGGAGGCTGTAGAATGGTTCCAGCAGCTTGTAGACGTACTATATAAATGCTGGCTGCTATAAAACTCAAAATAACGGCTGTAGAATGGTTCCAATAGCTTGTAGAGGTACTATATTGAAGATGACGGCTATAACACTAAAAATAACGGCTTTAGAATGTTTCCAGCAGCTTGTAGAGCTACTATTTAAAGGCTGACGGCTATAACACTCAAAATGGCGGCTGTAGAATGGTTCCAGCAGCTTGTAGAGGTTATATATAAATGCTGGCTGCTATAACACTCAAAATAACGGCTGTAGAATGGTTCCAATAGCTTGTAGAGGTACTATATAAATGCTGGCTGCTATAACACTCAAAATGGCGGCTGTAGAATGGTTCGAGCAGCTTGTATAGCTACTATATTAAGGCTGGCGCCTATAACACTCAAAATGGCGGCTGTAGAATGGTTGCATTTATATTGTAGAGGTACTATATAAATGCTGGCAACTATAACACTCAAAATAACGGCTGTAGAATGGTTCCAGCAGTTTGTAGAGGTAATATATAAATGCTGGCTACTATAACACTCAAAATAACGGCTGAAGAATGGTTCCAGTAGCTTGTAGAGGTACTATATAAATGCTGGCTGCTATAACACTCAAAGTGGAGGCTGTAGAATGGTTCCAACTACTATATAAATGCTGGCTGCTTTAAAACTCAAAATAACGGCTGTAGAATGGTTCCAGCAGCTTGTAGAGCTACTATATAAAAACTGGCGGCTATAACACTCAAAATGGAGGATGTAGAATGGCTCCAGCAGCTTGTAGAGGTACTATATAAATGCTGGATGCTATAAAACTCAAAATAACGGCTGTAGAATGGTTCCAGCAGCTTGTGGAGCTACTATATAAAGGCTGGCGGCTATAACACTCAAAATGGCGGCTGTAGAATGGTTCCAGCAGCTTGTAGAGGTTATATATAAATGCTGGCTGCTATACCACTCAAAATAACGGCTGTAGAATGGTTCGAGCAGCTTGTATAGCTACTATATTAAGGCTGGCGCCTATAACACTCAAAATGGCGGCTGTAGAATGGTTGCATTTATATTGTAGAAGTACTATATAAATGCTGGCTGCTATAACACTCAAAATAACGGCTGTAGAACGGTTCCAGCAGTTTGTAGAGGTAATATGTAAATGCTGGCTACTATAACACTCAAAATAACGGCTGTGGAATGGTTCCAGTAGCTTGTAGAGGTACTATATAAATGCTGGCTGCTATAACACTCAAAATGGGGGCTGTAGAATGGCTCCAGCAGCTGGTAGAGGTACTATATAAATGCTGGACGCTATATCACTCAAAATGGAGGCTGTAGAATGGTTCCAGCAGCTTGTAGACGTACTATATAAATGCTGGCTGCTATAAAACTCAAAATAACGGCTGTAGAATGGTTCCAGTAGCTTGTAGAGCTACTTCATAAAGGCTGGCGGCTATAACACTCAAAATGGATGCTGTAGAATGGTTCCAGCAGCTTGTAGAGCTACTATATTAAAGATGACGGCTATAACACTCAAAATAACGGCTTTAGAATATTTCCAGCAGCTTGTAGAGCTACTATATAAAGGCTGACGGCTATAACACTCAAAATGGCGGCTGTAGAATGGTTCCAGCAGCTTGTAGAGGTACTATTTAAATGCTGGCTGCTATAACACTCAAAATGGCGGCTGTAGAATGGTTCGAGCAGCTTGTATAGCTACTATATTAAGGCTGGCGCCTATAACACTCAAAATGGCGGCTGTAGAATGGTTGCATTTATATTGTAGAGGTACTATATAAATGCTGGCTGCTATAACACTCAAAATAACGGCTGTAGAATGGTTCCAGCAGTTTGTAGAGGTAATATATAAATGCTGGCTACTATAACACTCAAAATAACGGCTGTAGAATGGCTCCAGCAGCTGGTAGAGGTACTATATAAATGCTGGATGCTATAAAACTCAAAATAACGGCTGTAGAATGGTTCCAGCAACTTGCAGAGCTACTTTACAAAGGCTGGCTGCTATATCACTCAAAGTGGAGGCTGTAGAATGGTTCCAACTACTATATAAATGCTGGTTGCTATAAAACTCAAAATAACGGCTGTAGAATGGTTCCAGCAGCTTGTAGAGCTACTATATAAAAACTGGCTGCTATAACACTCTAAATGGAGGCTGTAGAATGGCTCCAGCAGCTTGTAGAGGTACTATATAAATGCTGGATGCTATAAAACTCAAAAGAACGGCTGTAGAATGGTTCCAGCAGCTTGTAGAGCTACTATATAAAGGCTGGCGGCTATAACACTCAAAATGGATGCTGTAGAATGGTTCCAGCAGCTTGTAGAGCTACTATATTAAAGATGACGGCTAAAACACTCAAAATACCGGCTGTAGAATGGTTTCAGCAGCTTGTAGAGCTACTATATAAAGGCTGGCGGCTATAACACTCAAAGTGGCGGCTGTAGAATGGTTTCAGCAGCTTGTAGAGGTAATATATAAATGCTGGCTGCTATAACACTCAAAATAACGGCTGTAGAATGGTTCCAATAGCTTGTAGAGGTAGTATATAAATGCTGGCTGCTATAACATTCAAAATGGCGGCTATAGAATGGTTCGAGCAGCTTGTATAGCTACTATATTAAGGCTGGCGCCTATAACACTCAAAATGGCGGCTGTAGAATGGTTGCATTTATATTGTAGAGGTACTATATAAATGCTGGCTGCTATAACACTCAAAATAACGGCTGTAGAATGGTTCCAGCAGTTTGTAGAGGTAATATATAAATGATGGCTACTATAACACTCAAAATAACGGCTGTAGAATGGTTCCAGTAGCTTGTAGAGGTACTATATAAATGCTGGCTGCTATAACACTCAAAATGGCGGCTGTAGAATGGCTCCAGCAGCTGGTAGAGGTACTATTTAAATGCTGGATGCTATAAAACTCAAAATAACGGCTGTAGAATGGTTCCAGCAACTTGCAGAGCTACTTTACAAAGGCTGGCTGCTATAACACTCAAAGTGGAGGCTGTAGAATGGTTCCAACTACTTTATAAATGCTGGCTGCTATAAAACTCAAAATAACGGCTGTAGAATGGTTCCAGCAGCTTGTAGAGCTACTATATAAAAACTGGCGGCTATAACACTCAAAATGGAGGCTGTAGAATGGCTCCAGCAGCTTGTAGAGGTACTATATAAATGCTGGATGCTATAAAACTCAAAATAACGGCTGTAGAATGGTTCCAGCAGTTTGTAGAGGTTATATATAAATGCTGGCTCCTATAAAACTCAAAATAACGGTTGTAGAATGGTTCCAGCAGCTTGTAGAGCTACTATATAAAGGCTGGCGGCTATAACACTTAAAATGGAGGCTGTAGAATGGTTCCAGCAGGTTGTAGAGGTTATATATAAATGCTGGCTCCTATAAAACTCAAAATAACGGTTGTAGAATGTTTCCAGCAGCTTGTAGAGCTACTATATATACTCAAAATAACGGCTGTAGAATGGTTCCAGTAGCTTGTAGAGGCACTATATAAATGCTGGCTGCTATAACACTCAAAATGGCGGCTGTAGAATGGCTCCAGCAGCTGGTAGAGGTACTATATAAATGCTAGATGCTATAAAACTCAAAATAACGGCTGTAGAATGGTTCCAGCAACTTGCAGAGCTACTTTACAAAGACTGGCTGCTATAACACTCAAATTGGAGGCTGTAGAATGGTTCCAACTACTTTTTAAATGCTAGCTGCTATAAAACTCAAAATAACGGCTGTAGAATGGTTCCAGCAGTTTGTAGAGGTTATATATAAATGCTGGCTCCTATAAAACTCAAAATAACGGTTGTAGAATGGTTCCAGCAGCTTGTAGAGCTACTATATAAAGGCTGGCGGCTATAACACTTAAAATGGAGGCTGTAGAATGGTTCCAGCAGCTTGTAGAGGTTATATATAAATGCTGGCTCCTATAAAACTCAAAATAACGGTTGTAGAATGTTTCCAGCAGCTTGTAGAGCTACTATATATACTCAAAATAACGGCTGTAGAATGGTTCCAGTAGCTTGTAGAGGTACTATATAAATGCTGGCTGCTATAACACTCAAAATAACGGCTGTAGAATGGCTCCAGCAGCTGGTAGAGGTACTATATAAATGCTAGATGCTATAAAACTCAAAATAACGGCTGTAGAATGGTTCCAGCAACTTGCAGAGCTACTTTACAAAGGCTGGCTGCTATAACACTCAAAGTGGAGGCTGTAGAATGGTTCCAACTACTTTTTAAATGCTGGCTGCTATAAAACGCGAAATAACGGCTGTAGAATGGTTCCAGCAGCTTGTGGAGCTACTATATAAAGGCTGGCGGCTATAACACTCAAAATGGCGGCTGTAGAATGGCTCCAGCAGCTTGTAGAGGTACTATATAAATGCTGGATGCTATAAAACTCAAAATAACGGCTGTAGAATGGTTCCAGCAGCTTGTAGAGCTACTATATAAAGGCTGCCGGCTATAACACTCAAAATGGAGGCTGTAGAATGGTTCCAGAAGTACTATATAAATGCTGGCTCCTATAAAACTCAAAATAACGGTTATAGAATGTTTCCAGCAGCTTGTAGAGCTACTATATAAAGGCTGGCAGCTATAACACTTAAAATGGAGGCTGTAGAATGGTTCCAGCAGATTGTATAGCTACTATATTAAAGATGACGGCTATAAAACTCGAAATAACGGTTGTAGAATGGTTCCAGCAGCTTGTAGAGCTACTATATAAAAACTGGCGGCTATAACACTCAAAATGGAGGCTGTAGAATGGCTCCAGCAGCTTGTAGAGGTACTATATAAATGCTGGATGCTATAAAACTCAAAATAACGGCTGCAGAATGGTTCCAGCAGTTTGTAGAGGTTATATATAAATGCTGGCTCCTATAAAACTCAAAATAACGGTTGTAGAATGTTTCCAGCAGCTTGTAGAGCTACTATATAAAGGCTGGCGGCTATAACACTTAAAATGGAGGCTGTAGAATGGTTCCAGCAGCTTGTAGAGGTTATATATAAATGCTGGCTCCTATAAAACTCAAAATAACGGTTGTAGAATGTTTCCAGCAGCTTGTAGAGCTACTATATAAAGGCTGGCGGCTATAACACTTAAAATGGAGGCTGTAGAATGGTTCCAGCAGCTTGTAGAGATTATATATAAATGCTGGCTCCTATAAAACTCAAAATAACGGTTGTAGAATGTTTCCAGCAGCTTGTAGAGCTACTATATAAAGGCTGGCGGCTATAACACTTAAAATGGCGGCTGTAGAATGGTTGCATTTATATTGTAGAGGTACTATATAAATGCTGGCTGCTATAACACTCAAAATAACGGCTGTAGAATGGCTCCAGTAGCTTGTAGAGGTACTATATAAATGCTGGCTGCTATAACACTCAAAATGGCGGCTGTAGAATGGCTCCAGCAGCTGGTAGAGGTACTATATAAATGCTGGATGCTATAAAACTCAAAATAACGGCTGTAGAATGGTTCCAGCAACTTGCAGAGCTAGTTTACAAAGGCTGGCTGCTATAAAACTCAAAATAACGGCTGTAGAATGATTCCAGCAGCTTGTAGAGCTACTATATAAAAACTGGCGGCTATAACACTCAAAATGGAGGCTGTAGAATGGCTCCAGCAGCTTGTAGAGCTACTATATAAATGCTGGATGCTATAAAACTCAAAATAACGGCTGTAGAATGGTTCCAGCAGCTTGTAGAGCTACTATATAAAAACTGGCGGCTATAACACTCAAAATGGAGGCTGTAGAATGGCTCCAGCAGCTTGTAGAGCTACTATATAAAAACTGGCGGCTATAAAACTCAAAATGGAGGCTGTAGAATGGCTCCAGCAGCTTGTAGAGCTACTATATAAATGCTGGATGCTATAAAACTCAAAATAACGGCTGTAGAATGGTTCCAGCAACTTGCAGAGCTACTTTACAAAGGCTGGCTGCTATAACACTCAAAGTGGAGGCTGTAGAATGGTTCCAACTACTTTATAAATGCTGGCTGCTATAAAACTCAAAATAACGGCTGTAGAATGGTTCCAGCAGCTTGTAGAGCTACTATATAAAAACTGGCGGCTATAACACTCAAAATGGAGGCTGTAGAATGGCTCCAGCAGCTTGTAGAGGTACTATATAAATGCTGGATGCTATAAAACTCAAAATAACGGCTGTAGAATGGTACCAGCAGCTTGTAGAGCTACTATATAAAGGCTGGCGGCTATAACACTCAAAATGGAGGCTGTAGAATGGTTCCAGAAGTACTATATAAATGCTGGCTCCTATAAAACTCAAAATAACGGTTGTAGAATGGTTCCAGCAGCTTGTAGAGCTACTATATAAAGGCTGGCGGCTATAACACTTACAATGGAGGCTGTAGAATGGTTCCAGCAGCTTGTAGAGCTACTATATTAAAGATGACGGCTATAACACTCAAAATAACGGCTTTAGAATGTTTCCAGCAGCTTGTAGAGCTATTATATAAAGGCTGGCTGCTATAACACTCAAAATGGCGGCTGTAGAATGGTTCCAGCAGCTTGTAGAGGTACTATATAAATGCTGGCTGCTATAACACTCAAAATGGCGGCTGTAGAATGGTTCGAGCAGCTTGTATAGCTACTATATTAAGGCTGGCGCCTATAACACTCCAAATGGCGGCTGTAGAATGGTTGCATTTATATTGTAGAGGTACTATATAAATGCTGGCTGCTATAACACTCAAAATAACGGCTGTAGAATGGTTCCAGCAGTTTGTAGAGGTAATATATAAATGCTGGCTACTATAACACTCAAAATAACGGCTGTAGAATGGTTCCAGTAGCTTTTAGAGGTACTATATAAATGCTGGCTGCTATAACACTCAAAATGGCGGCTGTAGAATGGCTCCAGCAGCTGGTAGAGGTTCTTTATAAATGCTGGATGCTATAAAACTCAAAATAACGGCTGTAGAATGGTTCCAGCAACTTGCAGAGCTACTTTACAAAGGCTGGCTGCTATAACACTCAAAGTGGAGGCTGTAGAATGGTTCCAACTACTTTATAAATGCAGGCTGCTATAAAACTTAAAATAACGGCTGTAGAATGGTTCCAGCAGCTTGTAGAGCTACTATATAAAGGCTGGCGGCTATAACACTCAAAATGGAGGCTGTAGAATGGTTCCAGCAGTACTATATAAATGCTGGCTCCTATAAAACTCAAAATAACGGTTGTAGAATGTTTCCAGCAGCTTGTAGAGCTACTATATAAAGGCTGGCGGCTATAACACTTAAAATGGAGGCTGTAGAATGGTTCCAGCAGCTTGTAGAGCTACTATATTAAAGATGACGGCTATAACACTCAAAATAACGGTTGTAGAACGGTTCCAGCAGCTTGTAGAGGTACCATATAAATGCTGGCTGCTATAACACTCAAAATAACGGCTGTTGAATGGCAACAGCAGCTTGTAGAGCTATTATATACTGGCTGGCGGCTATAACACTCAAAATGGATGCTGTAGAATGGTTCCAGCAGCTTGTAGAGCTACTATATAAAGGCTAACGGCTATAACACTCAAAATGGATGCTGTAGAATGGTTATAAAAGCTTGTAGAGCTACTATATAAAGGCTGGCGGCAATAACACTCACAATAACGGCTGTAGAATGGATCCAGCAGCTTCTAGAGCTACTATATAAAGGCTGGCGGCTAAAACACTCAAAATGGCGGCTGTAGAATGGTTTCAGCAGCTTGTAGAGCTACTTCATAAAGGCGGCTATAACGCTCAAAATGGAGGCTGTAGAGTGGTTCCAGCAACTTGTAGAGCTACTATATAAATGCTGGCTGCTATAAAACTCAAAATAACGGCTGTTGAATGGCAACAGCAGCTTGTAGAGCTATTATATACTGGCTGGCGGCTATAACACTCAAAATGGATGCTGTAGAATGGTTCCAGCAGCTTGTAGAGCTACTATACTAAAGATGACGGCTATAACACTCAAAATAACGGTTGTAGAATGGTTCCAGCAGCTTGTAGAGCTACTATATAAAGGCTGGCGGCTATAACACTCAAAATGGATGCTGTAGAATGGTTATAAAAGCTTGTAGAGCTACTATATAAAGGCTGGCGGCTATAACACTCAAAATAACGGCTGTAGAATGGTTCCAGCAGCTTGTAGAGCTACCATATAAAGGCTGGCGGCTAAAACACTCAAAATGGTGGCTGTAGAATGGTTTCAACAGCTTGTATAGCTGTTATATAAAGGCTGGCGGCTATAACACTCAAAATAACGGCTTTAGAATGGTTCCAGCAGCTTGTATAGCTTTTATATAAAGGCTGGCCGCTATAACACTCAAAAAAGCGGCTGTAAAACGGTTCCAGCATCTTGCAGAGCTACTATATAAAGGCTGGCGGCTATAGCATTCAAAATAACGGCTGTAGAATGGTTCCAGCAGCTTGTATAGCTGTTATAAAAAGGCTAGCTGCCATAACACTCAAAATGGCGGCTGTAGAATGGTTCCAGCAGCTTGTAGAGGTACCATATAAATGCTGGCTGCTATAACACTCAAAATGGCGGCGGTAGAATGGTTCCAGTAGCTTGTAGAGCTACTACATTAAAGATGACGACTATAACACAAAAAATAACGTCTGCAGAATGGTTCCAGCAGCTTGCATAGCTACTATATAAAGGCTGTCGGCTATATCACTCAAAATTGAGGCTGTAGAATGGTTTCAGCAGCTTGTAGAGGTACTATATAAAGGCTGGCGGCTATAACGCTCAAAATGGAGGCTGTAGAATGGTTCCAGCAGCTTGTAGAGGTACTATATAAAGGCTGGCGGCTATAACACTCAAAATAACGGCTGTAGAATGGTTCCATTAGCTTTTAGGGCTACTATATAAAAGCTGGCTCCTAAAAAAATCAAAATAACGGCTGTAGAATGGTTTCAGCAGCTTGTAGAGCTACTATATAAAGGCTGGCGGCTATAACGCTCAAAATGGAGGCTGTAGAATGGTTCCAGCAGCTTGTAGAGGTACTATATAAAGGCTGGCGGCTATAACACTCAAAATAACGGCTGTAGAATGGTTCCATTAGCTTTTAGGGCTACTATATAAAGGCTGGCGGCTATAACACTCAAAATGGATGCTGTAGAATGGTTCCAGCAGCTTGTAGAGCTACTACATTAAAGATGACGGCTATAACACTCAAAATTACGGCTGTAGAATGGTTCCAGCAGCTTGTAGAGCTACTATATAAAGGCTGGCGGCTATAACGCTTAAAATAACGGCTGTAGAATAGTTCCAGCAGCTTGTAGAGCTACTATACAAATGCTGGCTGCTATAACACTCAAAATGGCGGCTGTAGAATGGTTCCAGCAGCTTGTAGAGGTACTATGTAAATGCTGGCTGGCTGCTATAACACTCAGAATGGCGGCTGTAGAATGGTTCCAGCAGCTTGTAGAGCTACTATATAAAAGCTGGCTCCTATAAAACTCAAAATAACGGTTGTAGAATGTTTCCAGCAGCTTGTAGAGCTACTATATAAAGGCTGGCGGCTATAACACTCAAAATGGCGGCTGTAGAATGGTTCCAGCAGCTTGTAGAGGTTATATATAAATGCTGGCTGCTATACCACTCAAAATAACGGCTGTAGAATGGTTCGAGCAGCTTGTATAGCTACTATATTAAGGCTGGCGCCTATAACACTCAAAATGGCGGCTGTAGAATGGTTGCATTTATATTGTAGAGGTACTATATAAATGCTGGCTGCTATAACACTCAAAATAACGGCTGTAGAATGGTTCCAGCAGCTTGTAGAGGTAATATATAAATGCTGGCTACTATAAGACTCAAAATAACGGCTGTAGAATGGTTCCAGTAGCTTGTAGAGGTACTATATAAATGCTGGCTGCTATAACACTCAAAATGGCGGCTGTAGAATGGCTCCAGCAGCTTGTAGAGCTACTATATAAATGCTGGATGCTATAAAACTCAAAATAACGGCTGTAGAATGGTTCCAGCAGCTTGTAGAGCTACTATATAAAGGCTGGCGGCTATAACACTCAAAATGGCGGCTGTAGAATGGTTCCAGCAGCTTGTAGAGGTTATATATAAATGCTGGCTGCTATACCACTCAAAATAACGGCTGTAGAATGGTTCCAGCAGCTTGTAGAGGTTATATATAAATGCTGGATGCTATAAAACTCAAAATAACGGCTGTAGAATGGTTCCAGCAGTTTGTAGAGGTAATATATAAATGCTGGCTACTATAACACTCAAAATAACGGCTGTAGAATAGTTCCAGCAGCTTGTAGAGGTTATATATAAATGCTGGCTGCTATACCACTCAAAATAACGGCTGTAGAATGGTTCCAGCAGCTTGTAGAGCTACTATATAAAGGCTGGCGGCTATAACACTCAAAATGGCGGCTGTAGAATGGTTCCAGCAGCTTGTAGAGGTTATATATAAATGCTGGCTGCTATACCACTCAAAATAACGGCTGTAGAATGGTTCCAGCAGCTTGTAGAGCTACTATATAAAGGCTGGCGGCTATAACACTCAAAATGGCGGCTGTAGAATGGTTCCAGCAGCTTGTAGAGGTTATATATAAATGCTGGCTGCTATACCACTCAAAATAACGGCTGTAGAATGGTTCGAGCAGCTTGTATAGCTACTATATTAAGGCTGGCGCCTATAACACTCAAAATGGCGGCTGTAGAATGGTTCCAACAGCTTGTAGAGGTACTATATAAATGCTGGCTGCTATAACACTCAAAATAACGGCTGTAGAATGGTTCCAGCAGTTTGTAGAGGTAATATATAAATGCTGGCTACTATAACACTCAAAATAACGGCTGTAGAATGGTTCCAGTAGCTTGTAGAGGTACTATATAAATGCTGGCTGCTATAACACTCAAAATGGCGGCTGTAGAATGGCTCCAGCAGCTGGTGGAGGTACTATATAAATGCTGGATGCTATATCACTAAAAATGGAGGCTGTAGAATGGTTCCAGCAGCTTGTAGACGTACTATATAAATGCTGGCTGCTATAAAACTCAAAATAACGGCTGTCGAATAGTTCCAGTAGCTTGTAGAGCTACTATATAAAGGCTGGCGGCTATAACACTCAAAATGGATGCTGTAGAATGGTTCCAGCAGCTTGTAGAGCTACTATATTAAAGATGACGGCTATAACACTCAAAATAACGGCTTTAGAATGTTTCCAGCAGCTTGTAGAGCTACTATATAAAGGCTGGCTGCTATAACATTCAAAATGGCGGCTGTAGAATGGTTCCAGCAGCTTGTAGAGGTACTATATAAATGCTGGCTGCTATAACACTCAAAATGGCGGCTGTAGAATGGTTCGAGCAGCTTGTATAGCTACTATATTAAGGCTGGCGCCTATAACACTCAAAATGGCGGCTGTAGAATGGTTGCATTTATATTGTAGAGGTACTATATAAATGCTGGCTGCTATAACACTCAAAATAACGGCTGTAGAATGGTTCCAGCAGTTTGTAGAGGTAATATATAAATGCTGGCTGCTATAACACTCAAAATGGCGGCTGTAGAATGGCTCCAGCAGCTGGTAGAGGTACATTATAAATGCTGGATGCTATAAAACTCAAAATAACGGCTGTAGAATGGTTTCAGCAACTTGCAGAGCTTCTTTACAAAGGCTGGCTGCTATAACACTCAAAGTGGAGGCTGTAGAATGGTTACAACTACTTTATAAATGCTGGCTGCTATAAAACTCAAAATAACGGCTGTAGAATGGTTCCAGCAGCTTGTAGAGCTACTATATAAAGGCTGGCGGCTATAACACTCAAAATGGAGGCTGTAGAATGGTTTCAGCAGTACTATATAAATGCTGGCTCCTATAAAACTCAAAATAACGGTTGTAGAATGTTTCCAGCAGCTTGTAGAGCTACTATATAAAGGCTGGCGGCTATAACACTTAAAATGGAGGCTGTAGAATGGTTCCAGCAGCTTGTATAGCTACTATATAAATGCTGGCTGCTATAACACTCAAAATAACGGCTGTTGAATGGCAACAGCAGCTTGTAGAGCTATTATATACTGGCTGGCGGCTATAACACTCAAAATGGATGCTGTAGAATGGTTCCAGCAGCTTGTAGAGCTACTATATTAAAGATGACGGCTATAACACTCAAAATAACGGTTATAGAATGGTTCCAGCAGCTTGTAGAGGTACCATATAAATGCTGGCTGCTATAACACTCAAAATAACGGCTGTTGAATGGCAACAGCAGCTTGTAGAGCTATTATATACTGGCTGGCGGCTATAACACTCAAAATGGATGCTGTAGAATGGTTCCAGCAGCTTGTAGAGCTACTATATAAAGGCTGGCGGCTATAACACTTAAAATGGAGGCTGTAGAATGGTTCCAGCAGCTTGTATAGCTACTATATAAATGCTGGCTACTATAACACTCAAAATAACGGCTGTTGAATGGCAACAGCAGCTTGTAGAGCTATTATATACTGGCTGGCGGCTATAACACTCAAAATGGATGCTGTAGAATGGTTCCAGCAGCTTGTAGAGCTACTATATTAAAGATGACGGCTATAACACTCAAAATAACGGTTGTAGAATGGTTCCAGCAGCTTGTAGAGCTACTATATAAAGGCTGGCGGCTATAACACTCAAAATGGATGCTGTAGAATGGTTATAAAAGCTTGTAGAGCTACTATATAAAGGCTGGCGGCTATAACACTCAAAATAACGGCTGTAGAATGGATCCAGCAGCTTGTAGAGCTACTATATAAAGGCTGGCGGCTAAAACACTCAAAATGGCGGCTGTAGAATGGTTTCAGCAGCTTGTAGAGCTACTTCATAAAGGCGGCTATAACGCTCAAAATGGAGGCTGTAGAGTGGTTCCAGCAACTTGTAGAGCTACTATATAAATGCTGGCTGCTATAAAACTCAAAATAACGGCTGTTGAATGGCAACAGCAGCTTGTAGAGCTACTATATTAAAGATGACGGCTATAACACTCAAAATAACGGTTGTAGAATGGTTCCAGCAGCTTGTAGAGCTACTATATAAAGGCTGGCGGCTATAACACTCAAAATGGAGGCTGTAGAATGGTTTCAGCAGTACTATATAAATGCTGGCTCCTATAAAACTCAAAATAACGGTTGTAGAATGTTTCCAGCAGCTTGTAGAGCTACTATATAAAGGCTGGCGGCTATAACACTTAAAATGGAGGCTGTAGAATGGTTCCAGCAGCTTGTATAGCTACTATATAAATGCTGGCTGCTATAACACTCAAAATAACGGCTGTTGAATGGCAACAGCAGCTTGTAGAGCTATTATATACTGGCTGGCGGCTATAACACTCAAAATGGATGCTGTAGAATGGTTCCAGCAGCTTGTAGAGCTACTATATTAAAGATGACGGCTATAACACTCAAAATAACGGTTATAGAATGGTTCCAGCAGCTTGTAGAGGTACCATATAAATGCTGGCTGCTATAACACTCAAAATAACGGCTGTTGAATGGCAACAGCAGCTTGTAGAGCTATTATATACTGGCTGGCGGCTATAACACTCAAAATGGATGCTGTAGAATGGTTCCAGCAGCTTGTAGAGCTACTATATAAAGGCTGGCGGCTATAACACTTAAAATGGAGGCTGTAGAATGGTTCCAGCAGCTTGTATAGCTACTATATAAATGCTGGCTACTATAACACTCAAAATAACGGCTGTTGAATGGCAACAGCAGCTTGTAGAGCTATTATATACTGGCTGGCGGCTATAACACTCAAAATGGATGCTGTAGAATGGTTCCAGCAGCTTGTAGAGCTACTATATTAAAGATGACGGCTATAACACTCAAAATAACGGTTGTAGAATGGTTCCAGCAGCTTGTAGAGCTACTATATAAAGGCTGGCGGCTATAACACTCAAAATGGATGCTGTAGAATGGTTATAAAAGCTTGTAGAGCTACTATATAAAGGCTGGCGGCTATAACACTCAAAATAACGGCTGTAGAATGGATCCAGCAGCTTGTAGAGCTACTATATAAAGGCTGGCGGCTAAAACACTCAAAATGGCGGCTGTAGAATGGTTTCAGCAGCTTGTAGAGCTACTTCATAAAGGCGGCTATAACGCTCAAAATGGAGGCTGTAGAGTGGTTCCAGCAACTTGTAGAGCTACTATATAAATGCTGGCTGCTATAAAACTCAAAATAACGGCTGTTGAATGGCAACAGCAGCTTGTAGAGCTATTATATACTGGCTGGCGGCTATAACACTCAAAATGGATGCTGTAGAATGGTTCCAGCAGCTTGTAGAGCTACTATATTGAAGATGACGGCTATAACACTCAAAATAACGGTTGTAGAATGGTTCCAGCAGCTTGTAGAGCTACTATATAAAGGCTGGCGGCTATAACACTCAAAATGGATGCTGTAGAATGGTTATAAAAGCTTGTAGAGCTACTATATAAAGGCTGGCGGCTATAACACTCAAAATAACGGCTGTAGAATGGTTCCAGCAGCTTGTAGAGCTACTATATAAAGACTGGCGGCTAAAACACTCAAAATGGTGGCTGTAGAATGGTTTCAACAGCTTGTATAGCTGTTATATAAAGGCTGGCGGCTATAACACTCAAAATAACGGCTTTAGAATGGTTCCAGCAGCTTGTATAGCTGTTATATAAAGGCTGGCCGCTATAACTCTCAAAAAAGCGGCTGTAAAACGGTTCCAGCATCTTGCAGAGCTACTATATAAAGGCTGGCGTCTATAACATTCAAAATAACGGCTGTAGAATGGTTCCAGCAGCTTGTATAGCTGTTATAAAAAGGCTAGCTGCCATAACACTCAAAATGGCGGCTGTAGAATGGTTCCAGCAGCTTGTAGAGGTACCATATAAATACTGGCTGCTATAACACTCAAAATGGCGGCTGTAGAATGGTTCCAGTAGCTTGTAGAGCTACTACATTAAAGATAACGACTATAACACTCAAAATAACGTCTGCAGAATGGTTCCAGCAGCTTGCATAGCTACTATATAAAGGCTATATCACTCAAAATTGAGGCTGTAGAATGGTTTCAGCAGCTTGTAGAGGTACTATATAAAAGCTGGCTCCTAAAAAAAACAAAATAACGGCTGTGAATGGTTTCAGCAGCTTGTAGAGCTACTATATAAAGGCTGGCGGCTATAACGCTCAAAATGGAGGCTGTAGAATGATTCCAGCAGCTTGTAGAGGTACTATATAAATGCTGGCTGCTATAACACTCAAAATAACGGCTGTAGAATGGTTCCATTAGCTTTTAGAGCTACTATATAAAGGCTGGCGGCTATAACACTCAAAATGGATGCTGTAGAATGGTTCCAGCAGCTTGTAGAGCTACTACATTAAAGATGACGGCTATAACACTCAAAATTACGGCTGTAGAATGGTTCCAGCAGCTTGTAGAGCTACTATATAAAGGCTGGCGGCTATAACGCTCAAAATAACGGCTGTAGAATAGTTCCAGCAGGTTGTAGAGCTACTATACAAATGCTGGCTGCTATAACACTCAAAATGGCGGCTGTAGAATGGTTCCAGCAGCTTGTATAGATGCTATATAAAGGCTGGCCGCTATAACACGCAAAATGGTGGCTGTAGAATGGTTCCAGCAGCTTGTATAGCTGTTATATAAAGGCTGGCGGCTATAACACTCAAAATAACGGCTGTAGAATGGTTCCAGCAGCTTGTAGAGCTACTATATAAAGGCTGGCGTCTATAGCACTCAAAATGGCGGCTGTAGAATGGTTGCATTTATATTGTAGAAGTACTATATAAATGCTGGCTGCTATAACACTCAAAATAACGGCAGTAGAATGGTTGCAGCATCTTGCAGAGCTACTATATAAAGGCTGGCGGCTATAACATTCAAAATAACGGCTGTAGAATGGTTCCAGCAGCTTGTATAGCTGTTATAAAAAGGCTAGCTGCCATAACACTCAAAATGGCGGCTGTAGAATGGTTCCAGCAGCTTGTAGAGGTACCATATAAATACTGGCTGCTATAACACTCAAAATGGCGGCTGTAGAATGGTTCCAGTAGCTTGTAGAGCTACTACATTAAAGATAACGACTATAACACTCAAAATAACGTCTGCAGAATGGTTCCAGCAGCTTGCATAGCTACTATATAAAGGCTATATCACTCAAAATTGAGGCTGTAGAATGGTTTCAACAGCTTGTAGAGGTACTATATAAAAGCTGGCTCCTAAAAAAATCAAAATAACGGCTGTAGAATGGTTTCAGCAGCTTGTAGAGCTACTATATAAAGGCTGGCGGCTATAACGCTCAAAATGGAGGCTGTAGAATGATTCCAGCAGCTTGTAGAGGTACTATATAAATGCTGGCTGCTATAACACTCAAAATAACGGCTGTAGAATGGTTCCATTAGCTTTTAGAGCTACTATATAAAGGCTGGCGGCTATAACACTCAAAATGGATGCTGTAGAATGATTCCAGTAGCTTGTAGAGCTACTACATTAAAGATAACGACTATAACACTCAAAATAGCGGCTGTAAAATGGTTACAGTAGCTTGCAGAGCTACTATATAAAGGCTGGCTGCTATAACACGCAAAATGGTGGCTGTAGAATGGTTCCAGCAGCTTGCATAGCTACTATATACTGGCTGGCGGCTATGACACTCAAAATGGCGGCTGTAGAATGGTTCCAGCAGCTTGTATAGCTGTTATATAAAGGCTGGCCGCTATAACACGCAAAATGGTGGCTGTAGAATGGTTCCAGCAGCTTGTATATCTGTTATATAAAGGCTGGCGGCTATAACACTCAAAATAACGGCTGTAGAATGGTTCCAGCAGCTTGTAGAGCTACTATATAAAGGCTGGCGTCTATAGCACTCAAAATGGCGGCTGTAGAATGGTTGCATTTATATTGTAGAGGTACTATATAAATGCTGGCTGCTATAACACTCAAAAAAACGGCAGTAGAATGGTTGCAGCAGCTTGTAGAGGTACTATATAAATGCTGGCGGCTATAACACTCAAAATAACGGCTGTAGAATGGTTCCAGTAGCTTGTAGAGCTACTATATAAATGCTGGCTGCTATAACACTTAAAATGGCGGCTGTAGAATGGTTCCAGCAACTTGCAGAGCTTCTTTACAAAGGCTGGCTGCTATAACACTCAAAGTGGAGGCTGTAGAATGTTTCCAACTACTATATAAATGCTGGCTGCAATAAAACTCAAAATAACGGCTGTAAAATGGTTCCAGCAGCTTGTAGAGCTACTATATAAAGGCTGGCGGCTATAACACTGAAAATGGAGGCTGTAGAATGGTTCCAGCAGCTTGTAGAGGTACTATATAAATGCTGGCTGCTATAACACTCAAAATGGCGGCTGTAGAATGGTTCCAGCAGCTTGTATAGATGCTATATAAAGGCTGGCCGCTATAACACGCAAAATGGTGGCTGTAGAATGGTTCCAGCAGCTTGTATAGCTGTTATATAAAGGCTGGCGGCTATAACACTCAAAATAACGGCTGTAGAATGGTTCCAGCAGCTTGTAGAGCTACTACATTAAAGATGACGGCTATAACACTCAAAATTACGGCTGTAGAATGGTTCCAGCAGCTTGTAGAGCTACTATATAAAGGCTGGCGGCTATAACGCTCAAAATAACGGCTGTAGAATAGTTCCAGCAGCTTGTAGAGCTACTATACAAATGCTGGCTGCTATAACACTCAAAATGGCGGCTGTAGAATGGTTCCAGCAGCTTGTATAGATGCTATATAAAGGCTGGCCGCTATAACACGCAAAATGGTGGCTGTAGAATGGTTCCAGCAGCTTGTATAGCTGTTATATAAAGGCTGGCGGCTATAACACTCAAAATAACGGCTGTAGAATGGTTCCAGCAGCTTGTAGAGCTACTATATAAAGGCTGGCGTCTATAGCACTCAAAATGGCGGCTGTAGAATGGTTGCATTTATATTGTAGAAGTACTATATAAATGCTGGCTGTTATAACACTCAAAATAACGGCAGTAGAATGGTTGCAGCATCTTGCAGAGCTACTATATAAAGGCTGGCGGCTAAAACACTCAAAATGGAGGCTGTAGAATGGTTCCAGCAGCTTGTATAGCTGTTATAAAAAGGCTAGCTGCCATAACACTCAAAATGGCGGCTGTAGAATGGTTCCAGCAGCTTGTAGAGGTACCATATAAATACTGGCTGCTATAACACTCAAAATGGCGGCTGTAGAATGGTTCCAGTAGCTTGTAGAGCTACTACATTAAAGATAACGACTATAACACTCAAAATAACGTCTGCAGAATGGTTCCAGCAGCTTGCATAGCTACTATATAAAGGCTATATCACTCAAAATTGAGGCTGTAGAATGGTTTCAGCAGCTTGTAGAGGTACTATATAAAAGCTGGCTCCTAAAAAAATCAAAATAACGGCTGTAGAATGGTTTCAGCAGCTTGTAGAGCTACTATATAAAGGCTGGCGGCTATAACGCTCAAAATGGAGGCTGTAGAATGATTCCAGCAGCTTGTAGAGGTACTATATAAATGCTGGCTGCTATAACACTCAAAATAACGGCTGTAGAATGGTTCCATTAGCTTTTAGAGCTACTATATAAAGGCTGGCGGCTATAACACTCAAAATGGATGCTGTAGAATGATTCCAGTAGCTTGTAGAGCTACTACATTAAAGATAACGACTATAACACTCAAAATAGCGGCTGTAAAATGGTTACAGTAGCTTGCAGAGCTACTATATAAAGGCTGGCTGCTATAACACGCAAAATGGTGGCTGTAGAATGGTTCCAGCAGCTTGCATAGCTACTATATACTGGCTGGCGGCTATGACACTCAAAATGGCGGCTGTAGAATGGTTCCAGCAGCTTGTATAGCTGTTATATAAAGGCTGGCCGCTATAACACGCAAAATGGTGGCTGTAGAATGGTTCCAGCAGCTTGTATAGCTGTTATATAAAGGCTGGCGGCTATAACACTCAAAATAACGGCTGTAGAATGGTTCCAGCAGCTTGTAGAGCTACTATATAAAGGCTGGCGTCTATAGCACTCAAAATGGCGGCTGTAGAATGGTTGCATTTATATTGTAGAGGTACTATATAAATGCTGGCTGCTATAACACTCAAAATAACGGCAGTAGAATGGTTGCAGCAGCTTGTAGAGGTACTATATAAATGCTGGCGGCTATAACACTCAAAATAACGGCTGTAGAATGGTTCCAGTAGCTTGTAGAGCTACTATATAAATGCTGGCTGCTATAACACTTAAAATGGCGGCTGTAGAATGGTTCCAGCAACTTGCAGAGCTTCTTTACAAAGGCTGGCTGCTATAACACTCAAAGTGGAGGCTGTAGAATTTTTCCAACTACTATATAAATGCTGGCTGCAATAAAACTCAAAATAACGGCTGTAAAATGGTTCCAGCAGCTTGTAGAGCTACTATATAAAGGCTGGCGGCTATAACACTGAAAATGGAGGCTGTAGAATGGTTCCAGCAGCTTGTAGAGGTACTATATAAATGCTGGCTCCTATAAAACTCAAAATAACGGCTGTAGAATGGTTTCAGGAACTTGTAGAGCTACTACTACTAAAGGCTGGCGGCTATAACACTCAAAATGGAGGCTGTAGAATGGCTCCAGCAGTTTGTAGAGGTACTATATAAATGCTGGATGCTATAAAAGTCAAAATAACGGCTGTAGAATGGTTCCAGCAGCTTGTAGAGCAACTATATAAATGCTGGCTGCTATAACACTCGAAATGGCGGCTGTAGAATGGTTCCAGCAGCTTGTATAGGTACTATGTAAATGGTGGCTGCTATAACACTCAAAATAACGGCTGTTGAATGGTGCCAGCAGCATGTATAGCTGTTATATAAAGGCTGGCGGCTAAAACACTCAAAATAGCAGCTGCAAATTGGTTCCAGCAGCTTGCAGAGCTACTATATAAAGGCTGGCGGCTATATCACTCAAAATGGAGGCTGTAGAATGGTTCCAGCAGCTTGTAGAGGTATCATGTAAATGCTGGCTGCTAGAACACTCAAAATGGAGGCTGTAGAATGGCTCCAGCAGCTTGTAGAGGTACTATATAAATGCTGGATGCTATAACACTCAAAATAACGGCTGTAGAATGGTTCCAGCAGCTTGTAGAGCTACTATATAAAGGCTGGCTGCTATAACGCTCAAAATGGAGGCTGTAGAATGGTTCCAGCAGCTTGTAGAGGTACTATATATATGCTGGCTGCTATAACACTCAAAATGGCGGCAGTAGAATGGTTCCAGCAGCTTGTAGAGCTACTACCTTAAAGATGACGGCTGTAACACTCAAAATAACGGCTGTAGAATGGTTCCAGCAGCTTGTAGAGCTACTTTATAAAGGCTGGCGGCTATAACATTAAAAATGACGGCTGTAGAATGGTTCCAGCAGCTTGCAGAGCTACTCTACAAAGGCTGGCGGCTATAACACTCAAAATAACGGCTGTAGAATGGTTCCAGCAGCTTGTAGAGCTACTATACAAATGCTGGCTGCTATAACACTCAAAATGGCGGCTGTAGAATGGTTCCAGCAGCTTGTAGAGGTACTATGTAAATGCTGGCTGGCTGCTATAACACTCAGAATGGCGGCTGTAGAATGGTTTCAGTAGCTTGCAGAGCTACTATATAAAGGCTGGCTGCTATAACACGCAAAATGGTGGCTGTAGAAAGGTTCCAGCAGCTTGTAGAGCTACTATATACTGGCTTGCGGCTATGACACTCAAAATGGCGGCTGTAGAATGGAACACTGGAAATGGAGGCTGTAGAGTGGTTCCAGCAGCTTGTAGAGGTACTATATAAATGCTGGCTCCTATAAAACTCAAAATAACGGCTGTAGAATGGTTTCAGGAACTTGTAGAGCTACTATATAAAGGCTGGCGGCTATAACACTCAAAATGGAGGCTGTAGAATGGCTCCAGCAGCTTGTAGAGGTACTATATAAATGCTGGATGCTATAGAAGTCAAAATAACGGCTGTAGAATGGTTCCAGCAGCTTGTAGAGCAACTATATAAATGCTGGCTGCTATAACACTCGAAATGGCGGCTGTAGAATGGTTCCAGCAGCTTGTAGAGGTACTATGTAAATGCTGGCTGCTATAACACTCAAAATAACGGCTGCTGAATGGTGCCAGCAGCATGTATAGCTGTTATATAAAGGCTGGCGGCTAAAACACTCGAAATAGCAGCTGCAAATTGGTTCCAGCAGCTTGCAGAGCTACTATATAAAGGCTGGCGGCTATATCACTCAAAATGGATCCAGCAGCTTGTAGAGGTACCATGTAAATGCTGGCTGCTAGAACACTCAAAATGGAGGCTGTAGAATGGCTCCAGCAGCTTGTAGAGGTACTATATAAATGCTGGCTGCTATAAAACTCAAAATAAAGTCTGTAGAATGGTTCCAGCAGCTTGCAGAGCTACTATATAAAGGCTGGCGGCTATATCACTCAAAATGGCGGCTGTAGAATGGTTCCAGCAGTTTGTAGAGGTACTATGTAAATGCTGGCTGCTATAACACTTAAAATAACGGCTGTTGAATGGTGCCAGCAGCTTGTATAGCTGTTATATAAAGGCTTGCGGCTATAACACTCAAAATGGTGGCTGTAGAATGGTTCTAGCAGCTTGTATAGCTGTTATATAAAGGCTGGCCGCAATAAAACTCAAAATGGCGACTGTAGAATGGTTCCAGCAGCTTGTAGAGCTACTATATAAATGCTGGCTGCTATAACACTCAAAATGGCGGCTGTAGAATGGTTCCAGCAGCTTGTATAGCTGTTATATAAAGGCTGGCGGCTATAACACTCAAAATGGTGGCTGTAGAATGGTTCCAGCAGCTTGTATAGCTGTTATATAAAGGCTGGCCGCAATAAAACTCAAAATGGCGGCTGTAGAATGGTTCCAGCAGCTTGTAGAGCTACTATATAAAGGCTGGCGGCTATAACACCCAAAATGGAGGCTGTAGAATGGCTCCAGCAGCTTGTAGAGGTACTATATAAATGCTGGATGCTATGAAACTCAAAATAACGGCTGTAGAATGGTTCCAGCAGCTTGTAGAGCAACTATATAAATGCTGGCTGCTATAACACTCGAAATGGCGGCTGTAGAATGGTTCCAGCAGCTTGTAGAGGTACTATGTAAATGCTGGCTGCTATAACACTCAATATAACGGCTGTTGAATGGTGCCAGCAGCATGTAAAGCTGGTATATAAAGGCTGGCGGCTATAACACTCAAAATGGAGGCTGTAGAATGGTTCCAGCAGCTTGTATAGCTGTTATATAAAGGCTGGCCGCAATAAAACTCAAAATGGCGGCTGTAGAATGGTTCCAGCAGCTTGTAGAGCTACTATATAAATGCTGGCTGCTATAACACTCAAAATGGCGGCTGTAGAATGGTTTCAGCAGCTTGTATAGCTGTTATATAAAGGCTGGCGGCTATAACACTCAAAATGGTGGCTGTAGAATGGTTCCAGCAGCTTGCATAGCTGTTATATAAAGGCTGGCCGCAATAAAACTCAAAATGGCGGCTGTAGAATGGTTCCAGCAGCTTGTAGAGCTACTATATAAAGGCTGGCGGCTATAACACTCAAAATGGAGGCTGTAGAATGGCTCCAGCAGCTTGCAGAGGTACTATATAAATGCTGGCTGCTATAAAACTCAAAATAACGGCTGTAGAATGGTTCCAGCAGCTTGTAGAGGTACCATATAAAGGCTGGCGGCTATAACACTCAAAATGGATGCTGTAGAATGGTTCCAGCAGCTTGTAGAGCTACTATATAAATGCTGGCTTCTATAACACTCAAAAAGGCGGCTGTAGAATGGTTCCAGAAGCTTGTAGAGCTACTATATAAAGACTGGCGGCTATAACACTCAAAATGGAGGCTGTAGAATGGCTCCAGCAGCTTGTAGAGGTACTATATAAATGCTGGATGCTATAAAACTCAAAATAACGGCTGTAGAATGGTTCCAGCAGCTTGTAGAGCAACTATATAAAAGCTGGCTGCTATAACACTCGAAATGGCGGCTGTAGAATGGTTCCAGCAGCTTGTAGAGGTACTATGTAAATGCT
This sequence comes from Drosophila paulistorum, assembly GCA_018152135.1. Classification (NCBI taxonomy): domain Eukaryota; kingdom Metazoa; phylum Arthropoda; class Insecta; order Diptera; family Drosophilidae; genus Drosophila; species Drosophila paulistorum. The sequence goes on from JAECXG010000648.1 coordinate 277,548, forward strand.
GGCTGCTATAACACTCAAAATAACGGCTGTTGAATGGTGCCAGCACTATGTATAGCTGTTATATAAAGGCTGGCGGCTATAACACTCAAAATGGTGGCTGTAGAATGGTTCCAGCAGCTTGTATAGCTGTTATATTAAGGCTGGCCTCAATAACACTCAAAATGGCGGCTGTAGAATGGTTCCAGCAGCTTGTATAGCTGTTATATAAAGGCTGGCGGCTATAACACTCAAAATGGTGGCTGTAGAATGGTTCCAGCAGCTTGTATAGCTGTTATATAAAGGCTGGCCGCAATAAAACTCAAAATGGCAGCTTGTAGAGCTACTATATAAAGGCTGGCGGCTATAACACCCAAAATGGAGGCTGTAGAATGGCTCCAGCAGCTTGTAGAGGTACTATATAAATGCTGGATGCTATGAAACTCAAAATAACGGCTGTAGAATGGTTCCAGCAGCTTGTAGAGCAACTATATAAATGCTGGCTGCTATAACACTCGAAATGGCGGCTGTAGAATGGTTCCAGCAGCTTGTAGAGGTACTATGTAAATGCTGGCTGCTATAACACTCAATATAACGGCTGTTGAATGGTGCCAGCAGCATGTAAAGCTGGTATATAAAGGCTGGCGGCTATAACACTCAAAATGGAGGCTGTAGAATGGTTCCAGCAGCTTGTATAGCTGTTATATAAAGGCTGGCCGCAATAAAACTCAAAATGGCGGCTGTAGAATGGTTCCAGCAGCTTGTAGAGCTACTATATAAATGCTGGCTGCTATAACACTCAAAATGGCGGCTGTAGAATGGTTTCAGCAGCTTGTATAGCTGTTATATAAAGGCTGGCGGCTATAACACTCAAAATGGTGGCTGTAGAATGGTTCCAGCAGCTTGCATAGCTGTTATATAAAGGCTGGCCGCAATAAAACTCAAAATGGCGGCTGTAGAATGGTTCCAGCAGCTTGTAGAGCTACTATATAAAGGCTGGCGGCTATAACACTCAAAATGGAGGCTGTAGAATGGCTCCAGCAGCTTGCAGAGGTACTATATAAATGCTGGCTGCTATAAAACTCAAAATAACGGCTGTAGAATGGTTCCAGCAGCTTGTAGAGGTACTATATAAAGGCTGGCGGCTATAACACTCAAAATGGCGGCTGTAGAATGGTTCCAGAAGCTTGTAGAGCTACTATATAAAGACTGGCGGCTATAACACTCAAAATGGAGGCTGTAGAATGGCTCCAGCAGCTTGTAGAGGTACTATATAAATGCTGGATGCTATAAAACTCAAAATAACGGCTGTAGAATGGTTCCAGCAGCTTGTAGAGCAACTATATAAAAGCTGGCTGCTATAACACTCGAAATGGCGGCTGTAGAATGGTTCCAGCAGCTTGTAGAGGTAGTATGTAAATGCTGGCTGCTATAACACTCAAAATAACGGCTGTTGAATGGTGCCAGCACTATGTATAGCTGTTATATAAAGGCTGGCGGCTATAACACTCAAAATGGTGGCTGTAGAATGGTTCCAGCAGCTTGTATAGCTGTTATATTAAGGCTGGCCTCAATAAAACTCAAAATGGCGGCTGTAGAATGGTTCCAGCAGCTTGTAGAGCTACTATATAAATGCTGGCTGCTATAACACTCAAAATGGCGGCTGTAGAATGGTTCCAGCAGCTTGTATAGCTGTTATATAAAGGCTGGCGGCTATAACACTCAAACTGGTGGCTGTAGAATGGTTCCAGCAGCTTGGATAGCTGTTATATAAAGGCTGGCCGCAATAAAACTCAAAATGGCGGCTGTAGAATGGTTCCAGCAGCTTGTAGAGCTACTATATAAAGGCTGGCTGCTATAACACTCAAAATTGAGGCTGTAGAATGGCTCCATCAGCTTGCAGAGGTACTATATAAATGCTGGCTGCTATAAAACTCAAAATAACGTCTGTAGAATGGTTCCAGCAGCTTGCAGAGCTACTATATAAATGCTGGCTTCTATAACACTCAAAATGGCGGCTGTAGAATGGTTCCAGCAGCTTGTATAGCTGTTATATAAAGGCTGGCGGCTATAACACTCAAAATGGTGGCTGTAGAATGGTTCCAGCAGCTTGTAGAGGTACTATATAAATGCTGGATGCTACAAAACTCAAAATAACGGCTGTAGAATGGTTCCAGCAGCTTGTAGAGCTACTATATAAAGGCTGGCGGCTATAAGGCTCAAAATGGAGGCTGTAGAATGGCTCCAGCAGCTTGCAGAGGTACTATTTAAATGCTGGCTGCTATAAAACTCAAAATAACGTCTGTAGAATGGTTCCAGCAGCTTGCAGAGCTACTATATAAAGGCTGGCCGCAATAAAACTCAAAATGGCGGCTGTAGAATGGTTCCAGCAGCTTGTAGAGCTACTATATAAAGGCTGGCGGCTATAACGCTCAAAATGGAGGCTGTAGAATGGCTCCAGCAGCTTGTAGAGGTACTATATAAATGCTGGATGCTATAAAACTCAAAATAACGGCTGTAGAATGGTTCCAGCAGCTTGTAGAGCAACTATATAAATGCTGGCTGCTATACCACTCGAAATGGCGGCTGTAGAATGGTTCCAGCAGCTTGTAGAGGTACTATGTAAATGCTGGCGGCTATAACACTCAAAATAACGGCTGTTGAATGGTTTCACGAGCTTGTAGAGCTACTATATAAAGGCTGGCGGCTATAACACTCAAAATAGCAGATGCAAAATTGTTCCAGGAGCTTGCAGAGCTACTATATAAATGCTGGCTGCTATAACACTCAAAATAGCGGCTGTAAAGTGGTTCCAGCAGCTTGCAGAGCTACTCTACAAAGGCTGGCGGCTATAACACTCGAAGTAGAGGCTGTAGAATGGTTCCAGCAGCTTGTATAGGTACTATATAAATGCTGGCTGCTATAACACTCAAAATAACGGCTGTAGAATGGTTCCAGCAGCTTGTAGAGGTAATATATAAATGCTGGCTGCTATAACACTCAAAATAACGGCTGTAGAATGGTTCCAGTAGCTTGTAGAGGTACTATATAAATGCTGGCTGCTATAACACTTAAAATGGCGGCTGTAGAATGGTTCCAGCAACTTGCAGAGCTACTTTACAAAGGCTGGCTGCTATAACACTCAAAGTGGAGGCTGTAGAATGGTTCCAACTACTATATAAATGCTGGCTGCAATAAAACTCAAAATAACATCTGAAAAATGGTTTCAGGAACTTGTAGAGCTACTATATAAAGGCTGGCGGCTATAACACTCAAAATGGAGGCTGTAGAATGGCTCCAGCAGCTTGTAGAGGTACTATATAAATGCTGGATGCTATAAAAGTCAAAATAACGGCTGTAGAATGGTTCCAGCAGCTTGTAGAGCTACTATATAAAGGCTGGCGGCTATAACTTTGAAAATGGATGCTGTAGAATGGTTCCAGCAGCTTGTAGAGGTACTATATAAATGCTGGCTCCTATAAAACTCAAAATAACATCTGAAAAATGGTTTCAGGAACTTGTAGAGCTACTATATAAAGGCTGGCGGCTATAACACTCAAAATGGAGGCTGTAGAATGGCTCCAGCAGCTTGTAGAGGTACTATATAAATGCTGGATGCTATAAAAGTCAAAATAACGGCTGTAGAATGGTTCCAGCAGCTTGTAGAGCAACTATATAAATGCTGGCTGCTATAACACTCGAAATGACGGCTGTAGAATGGTTCCAGCAGCTTGTAGAGGTACTATTTAAATGCTGGCTGCTATAACACTCAAAATAACGGCTGTTGAATGGTGCCAGCAGCATGTATAGCTGTTATATAAAGGCTGGCGGCTAAAACACTCAAAATAGCAGCTGCAAATTGGTTCCAGCAGCTTGCAGAGCTACTATATAAAGGCTGGCGGCTATATCACTCAAAATGGAGGCTGTAGAATGGTTCCAGCAGCTTGTAGAGGTACCATGTAAATGCTGGCTGCTAGAACACTCAAAATGGAGGCTGTAGAATGGCTCCAGCAGCTTGTAGAGGTACTATATAAATGCTGGATGCTATAAAACTCAAAATAACGGCTGTAGAATGGTTCCAGCAGCTTGTAGAGCAACTATATAAATGCTGGCTGCTATAACACTCGAAATGGCGGCTGTAGAATGGTTCCAGCAGCTTGTAGAGGTACTATGTAATTGCTGGCTGCTATAACACTCAAAATAACGGCTGTAGAATGGTTCCAGCAGCTTGTATAGCTGTTATATAAAGGCTGGCGACTATAACACTCAAAATGGTGGCTGTAGAATGGTTCCAGCAGCTTGTATAGCTGTTATATAAAGGCTGGCCGCAATAAAACTCAAAATGGCGACTGTAGAAAGGTTCCAGCAGCTTGCAGAGGTACTATATAAATGCTGGCTGCTATAAAACTCAAAATAACGTCTCTAGAATGGTTCCAGCAGCTTGCAGAGCTACTATATAAAGGCTGGCGGCTATATCACTCAAAATGGCGGCTGTAGAATGGTTCCAGCAGTTTGTAGAGGTACTATGTAAATGCTGGCTGCTATAACACTCAAAATAACGGCTGTTGAATGGTGCCAGCAGCTTGTATAGCTGTTATATAAAGGCTGGCGGCTATAACACTAAAAATGGTGGCTGTAGAATGGTTCCAGCAGCTTGTATAGCTGTTATATAAAGGCTGGCCGCAATAAAACTTAAAATGGCGACTGTAGAATGGCTCCAGCAGCTTGTAGAGGTACTATAAAAATGCTGGATGCTATAAAACTCAAAATAACGGCTGTAGAATGGTTCCAGCAGCTTGTAGAGCAACTATATAAATGCTGGCTGCTATAACACTCGAAATAACGGCTGTAGAATGGTTCCAGCAGCTTGTAGAGGTACTATGTAAATGCTGGCTGCTATAACACTCAATATAACGGCTGTTGAATGGTGCCAGCAGCATGTAAAGCTGGTATATAAAGGCTGGCGGCTATAACACTCAAAATGGAGGCTGTAGAATGGTTCCAGCAGCTTGTATAGCTGTTATATAAAGGCTGGCCGCAATAAAACTCAAAATGGCGGCTGTAGAATGGTTCCAGCAGCTTGTAGAGCTACTATATAAATGCTGGCTGCTATAACACTCAAAATGGCGGCTGTAGAATGGTTTCAGCAGCTTGTATAGCTGTTATATAAAGGCTGGCGGCTATAACACTCAAAATGGTGGCTGTAGAATGGTTCCAGCAGCTTGTATAACTGTTAAATAAAGGCTGGCCGCAATAAAACTCAAAATGGCGGCTGTAAAATGGTTCCAGCAGCTTGTAGAGCTACTATATAAAGGCTGGCGGCTATAACACTCAAAATGGAGGCTGTAGAATGGCTCCAGCAGCTTGCAGAGGTACTATATAAATGCTGGATGCTATAAAACTCAAAATAACGTCTGTAGAATGGTTCCAGCAGCTTGTAGAGCTACTATATAAATGCTGGCTTCTATAACAGTCAAAATGGCGGCTGTAGAATGGTTCCAGCAGCTTGTAGAGCTACTATATAAAGACTGGCGGCTATAACACTCAAAATGGAGGCTGTAGAATGGCTCCAGCAGCTTGTAGAGGTACTATATAAATGCTGGATGCTATAAAACTCAAAATAACGGCTGTAGAATGGTTCCAGCAGCTTGTAGAGCAACTATATAAATGCTGGCTGCTATAACACTCGAAATGGCGGCTGTAGAATGGTTCCAGCAGCTTGTAGAGGTACTATATAAATGCTGGATGCTATAAAACTCAAAATAACGGCTGTAGAATGGTTCCAGCAGCTTGTAGAGCTACTATGTAAAGGCTGGCGGCTATAACGCTCAAAATGGAGGTTGTAGAATGGCTCCAGCAGCTTGCAGAGGCACTATATAAATGCTGGATGCTACAAAACTCAAAATAACGGCTGTAGAATGGTTCCAGCAGCTTGTAGAGCTACTATGTAAAGGCTGGCGGCTATAACGCTCAAAATGGAGGTTGTAGAATGGCTCCAGCAGCTTGCAGAGGCACTATATAAATGCTGGCTGCTATAAAACTCAAAATAACGTCTGTAGAATGGTTCCAGCAGCTTGCAGAGCTACTATATAAAGGCTGGCGGCTATATCACTCAAAATGGAGGCTGTAGAATGGTTCCAGCAGCTTGTAGAGGTACTATTTAAATGCTGGCTCCTATAAAACTCAAAATATCGGTTGTAGAATGTTTCCAGCAGCTTGTAGAGCTACTATATAAAGGCTGGCGGCTATAACAATCAAAATGGTGGCTGTAAAATGGTTCCAGCAGCTTGTATAGCTGTTATATAAAGGCTGGCGGCTATAACACTCAAAATAACGGCTGTAGAATGGTTTCAGCAGCTTGTAGAGCTACTTTATAAAGGCTGGCGGCTATAACGCTCAAAATGGAGGCTTTAGAATGGTTCCAGCAGCTTGTAGAGTTACTATATAAATGCTGGAGGCTATAACACTCAAAATGGATGCTGTAGAATGGTTCCAGCAGCTTGTTGAGGTACTATATAAATGCTGGCTCCTATAAAACTCAAAATAACGGCTGTAGAATGGTTTCAGGAACTTGTAGAGCTACTATATAAAGGCTGGCGGCTATAACACTCAAAATGGAGGCTGTAGAATGGCTCCAGCAGCTTGTAGAGGTACTATATAAATGCTGGATGCTATAAAAGTCAAAATAACGGCTGTAGAATGGTTCCAGCAGCTTGTAGAGCAACTATATAAATGCTGGCTGCTATAACACTCGAAATGACGGCTGCAGAATGGTTCCAGCAGCTTGTAGAGGTACTATGTAAATGCTGGCTGCTATAACACTCAAAATAACGGCTGTTGAATGGTGCCAGCAGCATGTATAGCTGTTATATAAAGGCTGGCGGCTAAAACACTCAAAATAGCAGCTGCAAATTGGTTCCAGCAGCTTGCAGAGCTACTATATAAAGGCTGGCGGCTATATCACTCAAAATGGAGGCTGTAGAATGGTTCCAGCAGCTTGTAGAGGTACCATGTAAATGCTGGCTGCTAGAACACTCAAAATGGAGGCTGTAGAATGGCTCCAGCAGCTTGTAGAGGTACTATATAAATGCTGGATGCTATAAAACTCAAAATAACGGCTGTAGAATGGTTCCAGCAGCTTGTAGAGCAACTATATAAATGCTGGCTGCTATAACACTCGAAATGGCGGCTGTAGAATGGTTCCAGCAGCTTGTAGAAGTACTATGTAATTGCTGGCTGCTATAACACTCAAAATAACGGCTGTAGAATGGTTCCAGCAGCTTGTAGAGCAACTATATAAATGCTGGCGACTATAACACTCAAAATGGTGGCTGTAGAATGGTTCCAGCAGCTTGTATAGCTGTTATATAAAGGCTGGCCACAATAAAACTCAAAATGGCGACTGTAGAAAGGTTCCAGCAGCTTGCAGAGGTACTATATAAATGCTGGCTGCTATAAAACTCAAAATAACGTCTCTAGAATGGTTCCAGCAGCTTGCAGAGCTACTATATAAAGGCTGGCGGCTATATCACTCAAAATGGCGGCTGTAGAATGGTTCCAGCAGTTTGTAGAGGTACTATGTAAATGCTGGCTGCTATAACACTCAAAATAACGGCTGTTGAATGGTGCCAGCAGCTTGTATAGCTGTTATATAAAGGCTGGCGGCTATAACACTAAAAATGGTGGCTGTAGAATGGTTCCAGCAGCTTGTATAGCTGTTATATAAAGGCTGGCCGCAATAAAACTTAAAATGGCGACTGTAGAATGGTTCCAGCAGCTTGTAGAGCTACTATATAAATGCTGGCTGCTATAACACTCAAAATGGCGGCTGTAGAATGGTTCCAGCAGCTTGTATAGCTGTTATATAAAGGCTGGCGGCTATAACACTCAAAATGGTGGCTGTAGAATGGTTCCAGCAGCTTGTATAGCTGTTATATAAACGCTGGCCGCAATAAAACTCAAAATGGCGGCTGTAGAATGGTTCCAGCAGCTTGTAGAGCTACTATATAAAGGCTGGCGGCTATAACACCCAAAATGGAGGCTGTAGAATGGCTCCAGCAGCTTGTAGAGGTACTATAAAAATGCTGGATGCTATAAAACTCAAAATAACGGCTGTAGAATGGTTCCAGCAGCTTGTAGAGCAACTATATAAATGCTGGCTGCTATAACACTCGAAATAACGGCTGTAGAATGGTTCCAGCAGCTTGTAGAGGTACTATGTAAATGCTGGCTGCTATAACACTCAATATAACGGCTGTTGAATGGTGCCAGCAGCATGTAAAGCTGGTATATAAAGGCTGGCGGCTATAACACTCAAAATGGAGGCTGTAGAATGGTTCCAGCAGCTTGTATAGCTGTTATATAAAGGCTGGCCGCAATAAAACTCAAAATGGCGGCTGTAGAATGGTTCCAGCAGCTTGTAGAGCTACTATATAAATGCTGGCTGCTATAACACTCAAAATGGCGGCTGTAGAATGGTTTCAGCAGCTTGTATAGCTGTTATATAAAGGCTGGCGGCTATAACACTCAAAATGGTGGCTGTAGAATGGTTCCAGCAGCTTGTATAACTGTTAAATAAAGGCTGGCCGCAATAAAACTCAAAATGGCGGCTGTAGAATGGTTCCAGCAGCTTGTAGAGCTACTATATAAAGGCTGGCGGCTATAACACTCAAAATGGAGGCTGTAGAATGGCTCCACCAGCTTGCAGAGGTACTATATAAATGCTGGCTGCTATAAAACTCAAAATAACGTCTGTAGAATGGTTCCAGCAGCTTGTAGAGCTACTATATAAATGCTGGCTTCTATAACAGTCAAAATGGCGGCTGTAGAATGGTTCCAGCAGCTTGTAGAGCTACTATATAAAGACTGGCGGCTATAACACTCAAAATGGAGGCTGTAGAATGGCTCCAGCAGCTTGTAGAGGTACTATATAAATGCTGGATGCTATAAAACTCAAAATAACGGCTGTAGAATGGTTCCAGCAGCTTGTAGAGCAACTATATAAATGCTGGCTGCTATAACACTCGAAATGGCGGCTGTAGAATGGTTCCAGCAGCTTGTAGAGGTACTATATAAATGCTGGATGCTATAAAACTCAAAATAACGGCTGTAGAATGGTTCCAGCAGCTTGTAGAGCTACTATGTAAAGGCTGGCGGCTATAACGCTCAAAATGGAGGTTGTAGAATGGCTCCAGCAGCTTGCAGAGGCACTATATAAATGCTGGATGCTACAAAACTCAAAATAACGGCTGTAGAATGGTTCCAGCAGCTTGTAGAGCTACTATGTAAAGGCTGGCGGCTATAACGCTCAAAATGGAGGTTGTAGAATGGCTCCAGCAGCTTGCAGAGGCACTATATAAATGCTGGCTGCTATAAAACTCAAAAAAACGTCTGTAGAATGGTTCCAGCAGCTTGCAGAGCTACTATATAAAGGCTGGCCGCAATAAAACTCAAAATGGCGGCTGTAGAATGGTTCCAGCAGCTTGTAGAGCTACTACATAAAGGCTGGCGGCTATAACGCTCAAAATGGAGGCTGTAGAATGGCTCCAGCAGCTTGTAGAGGTACTATATAAATGCTGGATGCTATAAAACTCAAAATAACGGCTGTAGAATGGTTCCAGCAGCTTGTAGAGCAACTATATAAATGCTGGCTGCTATAACACTCGAAATGGCGGCTGTAGAATGGTTCCAGCAGCTTGTAGAGGTACTATGTAAATGCTGGCGGCTATAACACTCAAAATAACGGCTGTTGAATGGTGCCAGCAGCATGTACATCTGTTATATAAAGGCTGGCGGCTATAACACTCAAAATAGCAGCTGCAAAATGGTTCCAGCAGCTTGCAGAGCTACTATATAAATGCTGGCTGCTATAACACTCAAAATGGCGGCTGTAAAATGGTTCCAGCAGCTTGCAGAGCTACTCTACAAAGGCTGGCGGCTATAACACTCGAAGTGGAGGCTGTAGAATGGTTCCAGCAGCTTGTAGAGGTACTATATAAATGCTGGCTGCTATAAAACTCAAAATAACGGCTGTAAAATGGTTCCAGCAGCTTGTAGAGCTACTGTATAAAGGCTGGCGGCTATAAGTCTCAAAATCGAGGCTGTAGAATGGTTCCAGCAGCTTGCAGAGGTACCATATAAATGCTGGCTGCTATAAAACTCAAAATAACGTCTGTAGAATGGTTCCAGCAGCTTGCAGAGCTACTATATAAAGGCTGGCGGCTATATCACTCAAAATGGAGGCTGTAGAATGGTTCCAGCAGCTTGTAGAGGTACTATTTAAATGCTGGCTCCTATAAAACTCAAAATATCGGTTGTAGAATGTTTCCAGCAGCTTGTAGAGCTACTATATAAAGGCTGGCGGCTATAACACTCAAAATGGTGGCTGTAAAATGGTTCCAGCAGCTTGTATAGCTGTTATATAAAAACTGGCGGCTATAACACTCAAAATAACGGCTGTAGAATGGTTTCAGCAGCTTGTAGAGCTACTTTATAAAGGCTGGCGGCTATAACGCTCAAAATGGAGGCTTTATAATGGTTCCAGCAGCTTGTAGAGTTACTATATAAATGCTGGAGGCTATAACACTCAAAATGGATGCTGTAGAATGGTTCCTGCAGCTTGTAGAGGTACTATTTTAAAGATGACGGCTATAACACTCAAAATAACGGTTGTAGAATGGTTCCAGCAGCTTGTAGAGCTACTATATAAAGGCTGGCGGCTATAACACTCAAAATAACGGCTGTAGAATGGTTCCAGCAGCTTGTAGAGCTACTATATAAAGGCTGGCGGCTATAACACTCAAAATTGCGGCTGTGGAATGGTTCCAGCAGCTTGTATAGCTGTTATAAAAAGGCTAGCTGCCATAACACTCAAAATGGCGGCTGTAGAATGGTTCCAGCAGCTTGTAGAGGTACCATATAAATGCTGGCTGCTATAACACTCAAAATGGCGGCTGTAGAATGGTTCCAGCAGCTTGTAGAGCTACTACATTAAAGATGACGACTATAACACTTAAAATAACGGCTGTAGAATGGTTCCAGCAGCTTGTAGAGCTACTATATACTGGCTGGCGGCTATAACACTCAAAATAACGGCAGTAGAATGGTTCCAGCAGCTTGTATAGCTGATATGTCACGGCTGGCAGCACTAAAACTCAAAATGGCGGTTGTAAAATGGTTCCAGCAACTTGTAGAGCTACTATATAAATGGTGGCTGCCATAAAACTCAAATTAACGGCTGTAGAATGGTTCCAGCAGCTTGTAAAGCTACTATATAAAGGCTGGCGGCTATAACACTCAAAATGGCGGCTGTAGAATGGTTCCAGCAGATTGTAGAGGTACTATATAAATGCTAACTGCTATAACACTCAAAATAACGGCTGTAGAATGGTTCCAGCAGCTTGTAGAGCTACTATATAAAGGCTGGCGGCTATAACACTCAAAATGGAGGCTGTAGAATGGTTCCAGCAGCTTGTAGAGGTACTATATAAATGCTGGCTCCTATAAAACTCAAAATAACGGCTGTAGAATAGTTTCAGGAGCTTGTAGAGCTACTATATAAAGGCTGGCGGCTATAACACTCAAAATGGAGGCTGTAGAATGGTTCCAGCAGCTTGTAGAGGTACTATATAAATGCTTGCTCCTATTAAACTCAAATTAACGGCTGTAGAATGGTTTCAGGAGCTTCTAGAGCTACTATATAAAGGCTGGCGGCTATAACACTCAAAATGGAGGCTGTAGAATGGTTCCAGCAGCTTGTAGAGGTACTATGTAAAGTCTGGCTCCTATAAAACTCAAAATAACGGCTGTAGAATGGTTTCAGGAGCTTGTAGAGCTATTATATAAAGGCTGGCGGCTAAAAGACTCAAAATGGTGGCTGTAGAATGCTTCCAGCAGCTTGTATAGCTGTTATATAAAGGCTGGCTGCTAAAACACTCAAAATAACGGCTGTAGCATGGTTCCAGCAGCTTGTATAGCTGTTATATAAAGGCTGGCGGCTATAACACTCAAAATGGTGGCTGTAGAATGGTTCCAGCAGCTTGTATAGCTGTTATATAAAGGCTTGCCGCTATAACACTCAAAAAAGCGGCTGTAAAACGGTTCCAGCATCTTGCAGAGCTACTATATAAAGGCTGGCGGCTATAACACTCAAAATAACGGCTGTAGAATGGTTCCAGCAGCTTGTATAGCTGTTATAAAAAGGCTAGCTGCCATAACACTTAAAATGGCGTTTGTAGAATGGTTCCAGCAGCTTGTAGAGGTACCATATAAATGCTGGCTGCTATAACACTCAAAATGACGGCTGTAGAATGGTTTAGGCAGCTTGTAGAGCTACTACATTAAAGATGACGACTATAACACTCAAAATAACGGCTGAAGAATGGTTCCAGCAGCTCTTATAGCTGTTTTGTAAAGGCTGGCAGCACTAAAATTCAAAATGGCGGTTGTAGAATGGTTCCAGCAACTTGCAGAGCTACTTTACAAAGGCTGGCGGCTATAACACTCAAAGTGGAGGCTGTAGTATGGTTCCAACAGTTTGTAGAGGTACTATATAATTGCTGGCTGCTATAAAACTCAAAATAACGGCTGTAGAATGGTTCCAGCAGCTTGTAGAGCCTATATATAAAGGCTGGCGGCTATAACAATCAAAATGGCGGCTGTAGAATGGTTCCAGCAGATTGTAGAGGTACTATATAAATGCTAACTGCTATAACACTCAAAATGGAGGCTGTAGAATGGTGCCAGCAGCTTGTGGAGCTACTATAGAAAGGCTGGCGGCTATAACACTCAAAATGGCGGCTGTAGAATGGTTCCAGCAGCTTGTAGAGCAACTATATAAATGCTGGCTGCTATAACACTCAAAATGGCGGCTGTAGAATGGTTCCAGCAACTTGCAGAGCTACTTTACAAAGGCTGGCTGCTATAAAACTCAAAGTGGATGCTGTAGAATGGTTCCAACAGCTTGTGGAAGTACTATATAAATGCTGGCTGCTATAAAACTCAAAATGGCGGCTGTAGAATGGTTCCAGCAGCTTGTAGAATTACTATATAAATGCTGGCTGCTATAAAACTCAAAACAACGGCTGTAGAATGGTTCCAGCAGCTTGTAGAGCTACCGTATAAAGGTTGGCGGCTATAACACTCAAAATGGAGGCTGTAGAATGGTTCCAGCAGCTTGCAGAGGTACTATATAAATGCTGGCTGCTATAACACTCAAAATGGCGGCTGTAGAATGGTTCCAGCAACTTGCAGAGCTACTTTACAAAGGCTGGCTGCTATAAAACTCAAAGTGGATGCTGTAGAATGGTTCCAACAGCTTGTGGAAGTACTATATAAATGCTGGCTGCTATAAAACTCAAAATGGCGGCTGTAGAATGGTTCCAGCAGCTTGTAGAGCTACTATACAAATGCTGCCTGCTATAACACTCAAAATGGCGGCTGTAGAATGGTTCCAGCAGCTTGTATAGATGCTATATAAAGGATGGCGGCTATAACACTAAAAATGGCGGCTGTAGAATGGTTCCAGCAGCTTGCAGAGCTACTCTACAAAGGCTGGCGGCTATAACACTCAAAATAACGACTGTAAAATGGTTCCAGCAGCTTGTAGAGCTACTATAGAAAGGCTGGCGGCTATAACACTCAAAATGGCGGCTGTAGAATGGTTCCAGCAGCTTGTAGAGCAACTATATAATTGCTGGCTGCTATAACACTCAAAATGGCGGCTGTAGAATGGTTCCAGCAGCTTGTAGAGCTACTATACAAATGCTGCCTGCTATAACACTCAAAATGGCGGCTGTAGAATGGTTCCAGCAGCTTGTATAGATGCTATATAAAGGATGGCGGCTATAACACTAAAAATGGCGGCTGTAGAATGGTTCCAGCAGCTTGCAGAGCTACTCTACAAAGGCTGGCGGCTATAACACTCAAAATAACGACTGTAAAATGGTTCCAGCAGCTTGTAGAGCTACTATAGAAAGGCTGGCGGCTATAACACTCAAAATGGCGGCTGTAGAATGGTTCCAGCAGCTTGTAGAGCAACTATATAAATGCTGGCTGCTATAACACTCAAAATGGCGGCTGTAGAATGGTTCCAGCAACTTGCAGAGCTACTTTACAAAGGCTGGCTGCTATAAAACTCAAAGTGGATGCTGTAGAATGGTTCCAACAGCTTGTGGAAGTACTATATAAATGCTGGCTGCTATAAAACTCAAAATGGCGGCTGTAGAATGGTTCCAGCAGCTTGTAGAATTACTATATAAATGCTGGCTGCTATAAAACTCAAAACAACGGCTGTAGAATGGTTCCAGCAGCTTGTAGAGCTACCGTATAAAGGTTGGCGGCTATAACACTCAAAATGGAGGCTGTAGAATGGTTCCAGCAGCTTGCAGAGGTACTATATAAATGCTGGCTGCTATAAAAATCAAAATAACGTCTGTAGAGTGGTTCCAGCAGCTTGCAGAGCTACTATATAAAGGCTGGCGGTTATATCACTCAAAATGTAGAATGATTCCAGCAGCTTGTAGAGGTACTATATAAATGTTGGCTCCTATAAAAGTCAAAATAATGGCTGTAGAATGTTTCCAGCAGCTTGTAGAGCTACTATATAAAGGCTGGCGGCTATAACACTCAAAATGGAGGATGTAGAATGGTTCCAGCAGATTGTATAGCTACTATATTCAAGATGACGGCTATAACACTCAAAATAATGTCTGTAGAATGGTTCCGGCAGCTTGCAGAGCTACTCTACAAAGGCTGACGGCTATAACACGCAAAATAACGGCTGTAGAATGGTCCCAACAGCTTGTATAGCTACTATATTAAAGATGACGGCTATAACACTAAAAATAACGTCTGTAGAATGGTTCCAGCAGCTTTTAGAGCAACTATATAAATGCTTACTGCTATAACACTCAAAATGGCGGCTGTAGAATGGTTCCAGCAACTTGCAGAGCTACTTTACAAAGGCTGGCTGCTATAAAACTCAAAGTGGAAGCTGTAGAATGGTGCCAACAGCTTGTAGAAGTACTATATAAATGCTGGCTGCTATAAAAATCAAAATGGAAGCTGTAGAATCGCTCCAGCAGCTTGTAGAGGTACTATATAAATGCTGGCTTCTATAAAACTCAAAACAACGTCTGTAGAATGGTTCCAGCAGCTTGTAGAGCTACCGCATAAAGGTTGGCGGCTATAACACTCAAAATGGAGGCTGTAGAATGGTTCCAGCAGCTTGCAGAGGTACTATATAAATGCTGGCTGCTATAAAAATCAAAATAACGTCTGTAGAATGGTTCCAGCAGCTTGCAGAGCTACTATATAAAGGCTGGCGGCTATATCACTCAAAATGGAGGCTGTAGAATGGTTCCAGCAGCTTGTAGAGGTACTATATAAATGCTGGCTCCTATAAAACTCAAAATAGTGGCTGTAGAATGTTTCCAGCAGCTTGTAGAGCTACTATATAAAGGCTGGCGGCTATAACACTCAAAATGGAGGCTGTAGAATGGTTCCAGCAGATTGTATAGCTACTATATAAAGGCTGGCAGCTATAACACTCAAAATAACGTCTGTAGAATGGTTCCAGCAGCTTGCAGAGCTACTATATAAAGGCTGGCGGCTATAACTCTCAAAATGGAGGCTGTAGAATGGTTCCAGCAGCTTGTATAGCTACTATATTAAATGCTGGCGGCTATAACACTCAAAATGGCGGCTATGGAATGGTTCCAGCAGCTTGTAGAGGTACTATATAAATGCTGGCGGCTATAAAACTCAAAACAACGGCTGTAGAATGGTTCCAGCAGCTTGTAGAGCTACTGTATAAAGGCTGGCGGCTATAACACTCAAAATGGAGGCTGTAGAATGGTTCCAGCAGCTTGCAGAGGTACTATATAAATGCTGGCTGCTATAAAAATCAAAATAACGTCTGTAGAATGGTTTCAGGAGCTTGTAGAGCTACTATATAAAGGCTGGCGGCTATAACACTCAAAATGGAGGCTGTAGAATGGTTCCAGCAGCTTGTAGAGGTACTATATAAATGCTGGCTGCCATAAAACTCAAAATGGCGGCTGTAGAATGGTTCCAGCAGCTTGTAGAGGTACTATATAAATGCTGGCTGCCATAAAACTCAAAATAACGGCTGTAGAATGGTTCCAGCAGCTTGTAGAGCTACCGTATAAAGGTTGGCGGCTATAACACTCAAAATGGAGGCTGTAGAATGGTTCCAGCAGCTTGCAGAGGTACTATATAAATGCTGGCTGCTATAAAAATCAAAATAACGTCTGTAGAATGGTTCCAGCAGCTTGCAGAGCTACTATATAAAGGCTGGCGGTTATATCACTCAAAATGTAGAATGATTCCAGCAGCTTGTAGAGGTACTATATAAATGCTGGCTCCTATAAAAGTCAAAATAATGGCTGTAGAATGTTTCCAGCAGCTTGTAGAGCTACTATATAAAGGCTGGCGGCTATAACACTCAAAATGGAGGATGTAGAATGGTTCCAGCAGATTGTATAGCTACTATATTCAAGATGACGGCTATAACACTCAAAATAATGTCTGTAGAATGGTTCCGGCAGCTTGCAGAGCTACTCTACATAGGCTGACGGATATAACACGCAAAATAACGGCTGTAGAATGGTCCCAACAGCTTGTATAGCTACTATATTAAAGATGACGGCTATAACACTAAAAATAACGTCTGTAGAATGGTTCCAGCAGCTTGTAGAGCAACTATATAAATGCTAACTGCTATAACACTCAAAATGGCGGCTGTAGAATGGCTCCAGCAACTTGCAGAGCTACTTTACAAAGGCTGGCTGCTATAAAACTCAAAGTGGAGGCTGTAGAATGGTGCCAACAGCTTGTAGAAGTACTATATAAATGCTGGCTGCTATAACACTCAAAATAACGGCTGTAGAATGGTTCCAGCAGCTTGCAGAGCTACTATATAAAGGCTGGCGGTTATATCACTCAAAATGTAGAATGATTCCAGCAGCTTGTAGAGCTACTGTATAAAGGCTGGCGGCTATAACACTCAAAATGGAGGCTGTAGAATGGTTCCAGCAGCTTGCAGAGGTACTATATAAATGCTGGCTGCTACAAAAATCAAAATAACGTCTGTAGAATGGTTCCAGCAGCTTGCAGAGCTACTATATAAAGGCTGGCGGCTATATCACTCAAAATGGAGGCTGTAGAATGGTTCCAGCAGCTTGTAGAGGTACTATATAAATGCTGGCTCCTATAAAACTCAAAATAGTGGCTGTAGAATGTTTCCAGCAGCTTGTAGAGCTACTATATAAAGGCTTGCGGCTATAACACTCAAAATGGAGGCTGTAGAATGGTTCCAGCAGATTGTATAGCTACTATATAAAGGCTGGCAGCTATAACACTCAAAATAACGTCTGTAGAATGGTTCCAGCAGCTTGCAGAGCTACTATATAAAGGCTGGCGGCTATAACACTCAAAATGGCGGCTGTAGAATGGTTCCAGCAGATTGTGGAGCAACTATATAAAGGCTGGCGGCTATAACACTCAAAATGGCGGCTGTAGAATGCTTCCAGCAGCTTGTAGAGGTACTATATAAATGCTGGCTGCTATAAAACTCAAAACAACGGCTGTAGAATGGTTCCAGCAGCTTGTAGAGCTACCGCATAAAGGTTGGCGGCTATAACACTCAAAATGAAGGCTGTAGAATGGTTCCAGCAGCTTGCAGAGATACTATATAAATGCTGGCTGCTATAAAAATCAAAATAACGTCTGTAGAATGGTTTCAGGAGCTTGTAGAGCTACTATATAAAGGCTGGCGGCTATAACACTCAAAATGGAGGCTGTAGAATGGTTCCAGCAGCTTGTAGAGGTACTAAATAAATGCTGGATGCCATAAAACTCAAAATAACGGCTGTAGAATGGTTCCAGCAGCTTGTAGAGCTACTGTATAAAGGCTGGCGGCTATAACACTCAAAATGGAGGCTGTAGAATGGTTCCAGCAGCTTGTAGAGCTACTATATAAAGGCTTGCGGCTATAACACTCAAAATGGAGGCTGTAGAATGGTTCCAGCAGCTTGCAGAGGTACTATATAAATGCTGGCTGCTATAAAAATCAAAATAACGGCTGTAGAATGGTTCCAGCAGCTTGTAGAGGTACTATATAAATGCTGGCTCCTATAAAACTCAAAATAACGGCTGTAGAATGGTTTCACGAGCTTGTAGAGCTACTATATAAAGGCTGGCGGCTATAACACTCAAAATGGAGGCTGTAGAATGGTTCCAACAGCTTGTAGAGGTACTATATAAATGCTGGCTGCTATAACACTCAAAATAACGGCTGTAGAATGGTTCCAGCAGCTTGCAGAGCTACTATATAAAGGCTGGCGGTTATATCACTCAAAATGTAGAATGATTCCAGCAGCTTGTAGAGCTACTGTATAAAGGCTGGCGGCTATAACACTCAAAATGGAGGCTGTAGAATGGTTCCAGCAGCTTGCAGAGGTACTATATAAATGCTGGCGGCTATAACACTCAAAATGGCGGCTGTAGAATGGTTCCAGCAGCTTGTAGAGCTACTGTATAAAGGCTGGCGGCTATAACACTCAAAATGGAGGCTGTAGAATGGTTCCAGCAGCTTGTAGAGCTACTATATAAAGGCTTGCGGCTATAACACTCAAAATGGAGGCTGTAGAATGGTTCCAGCAGCTTGCAGAGGTACTATATAAATGCTGGCTGCTATAAAAATCAAAATAACGGCTGTAGAATGGTTCCAGCAGCTTGTAGAGGTACTATATAAATGCTGGCTCCTATAAAACTCAAAATAACGGCTGTAGAATGGTTTCACGAGCTTGTAGAGCTACTGTATAAAGGCTGGCTTCTATAAAACTCAAAACAACGTCTGTAGAATGGTTCCAGCAGCTTGTAGAGCTACCGCATAAAGGTTGGCGGCTATAACACTCAAAATGAAGGCTGTAGAATGGTTCCAGCAGCTTGCAGAGATACTATATAAATGCTGGCTGCTATAAAAATCAAAATAACGTCTGTAGAATGGTTCCAGCAGCTTGCAGAGCTACTATATAAAGGCTGGCGGCTATATCACTCAAAATGGAGGCTGTAGAATGGTTCCAGCAGCTTGTAGAGGTACTATATAAATGCTGGCTCCTATAAAACTCAAAATAGTGGCTGTAGAATGTTTCCAGCAGCTTGTAGAGCTACTATATAAAGGCTTGCGGCTATAACACTCAAAATGGAGGCTGTAGAATGGTTCCAGCAGATTGTATAGCTACTATATAAAGGCTGGCAGCTATAACACTCAAAATAACGTCTGTAGAATGGTTCCAGCAGCTTGCAGAGCTACTATATAAAGGCTGGCGGCTATAACACTCAAAATGGCGGCTGTAGAATGGTTCCAGCAGATTGTGGAGCAACTATATAAAGGCTGGCGGCTATAACACTCAAAATGGCGGCTGTAGAATGGTTCCAGCAGCTTGTAGAGGTACTATATAAATGCTGGCTGCTATAAAACTCAAAACAACGGCTGTAGAATGGTTCCAGCAGCTTGTAGAGCTACTGTATAAAGGCTGGCGGCTATAACACTCAAAATGGAGGCTGTAGAATGGTTCCAGCAGCTTGCAGAGATACTATATAAATGCTGGCTGCTATAAAAATCAAAATAACGTCTGTAGAATGGTTTCAGGAGCTTGTAGAGCTACTATATAAAGGCTGGCGGCTATAACACTCAAAATGGAGGCTGTAGAATGGTTCCAGCAGCTTGTAGAGGTACTAAATAAATGCTGGATGCCATAAAACTCAAAATAACGGCTGTAGAATGGCTCCAGCAGCTTGTAGAGGTACTATATATATGCTGGCTGCCATAAAACTAGAAATGGCGGCTGTAGAATGGTTCCAGCAGCTTGTAGAGCTACTGTATAAAGGCCGGCGGCTATAACACTCAAAATGGAGGCTGTAGAATGGTTCCAGCAGCTTGCAGAGGTACTATATAAATGCTGGCTGCTATAAAAATCAAAATAACGGCTGTAGAATGGTTCCAGCAGCTTGTAGAGGTACTATATAAATGCTGGCTCCTATAAAACTCAAAATAACGGCTGTAGAATGGTTTCACGAGCTTGTAGAGCTACTATATAAAGGCTGGCGGCTATAACACTCAAAATGGAGGCTGTAGAATGGTTCCAACAGCTTGTAGAGGTACTATATAAATGCTGGCTGCTATAACACTCAAAATAACGGCTGTAGAATGGTTCCAGCAGCTTGCAGAGCTACTATATAAAGGCTGGCGGTTATATCACTCAAAATGTAGAATGATTCCAGCAGCTTGTAGAGCTACTGTATAAAGGCTGGCGGCTATAACACTCAAAATGGAGGCTGTAGAATGGTTCCAGCAGCTTGCAGAGGTACTATATAAATGCTGGCGGCTATAACACTCAAAATGGCGGCTGTAGAATGGTTCCAGCAGATTGTGGAGCAACTATATAAAGGCTGGCGGCTATAACACTCAAAATGGCGGCTGTAGAATGGTTCCAGCAGCTTGTAGAGGTACTATATAAATGCTGGCTGCTATAAAACTCAAAACAACGGCTGTAGAATGGTTCCAGCAGCTTGTAGAGCTACTGTATAAAGGCTGGCGGCTATAACACTCAAAATGGAGGCTGTAGAATGGTTCCAGCAGCTTGCAGAGGTACTATATAAATGCTGGCTGCTATAAAAATCAAAATAACGGCTGTAGAATGGTTCCAGCAGCTTGTAGAGGTACTATATAAATGCTGGCTCCTATAAAAGTCAAAATAATGGCTGTAGAATGTTTCCAGCAGCTTGTAGAGCTACTATATAAAGGCTGGCGGCTATAACACTCAAAATGGCGGCTGTAGAATGGTTCCAGCAGCTTGTAGAGGTACTATATAAATGCTGGCTGCTATAAAACTCAAAACAACGGCTGTAGAATGGTTCCAGCAGCTTGTAGAGCTACTGTATAAAGGCTGGCGGCTATAACACTCAAAATGGAGGCTGTAGAATGGTTCCAGCAGCTTGCAGAGGTACTATATAAATGCTGGCTGCTATAAAAATCAAAATAACGGCTGTAGAATGGTTCCAGCAGCTTGTAGAGGTACTATATAAATGCTGGCTCCTATAAAAGTCAAAATAATGGCTGTAGAATGTTTCCAGCAGCTTGTAGAGCTACTATATAAAGGCTGGCGGCTATAACACTCAAAATGGAGGATGTAGAATGGTTCCAGCAGATTGTATAGCTACTATATTCAAGATGACGGCTATTACACTCAAAATAATGTCTGTAGAATGGTTCCGGCAGCTTGCAGAGCTACTCTACAAAGGCTGACGGCTATAACACTCAAAATGGCGGCTGTAGAATGGTTCCAGCAGCTTGTAGAGGTACTATATAAATGCTGGCTGCTATAAAACTCAAAACAACGGCTGTAGAATGGTTCCAGCAGCTTGTAGAGCTACTGTATAAAGGCTGGCGGCTATAACACTCAAAATGGAGGCTGTAGAATGGTTCCAGCAGCTTGCAGAGGTACTATATAAATGCTGGCTGCTATAAAAATCAAAATAACGGCTGTAGAATGGTTCCAGCAGCTTGTAGAGGTACTATATAAATGCTGGCTCCTATAAAAGTCAAAATAATGGCTGTAGAATGTTTCCAGCAGCTTGTAGAGCTACTGTATAAAGGCTGGCGGCTATAACACTCAAAATGGAGGCTGTAGAATGGTTCCAGCAGCTTGCAGAGGTACTATATAAATGCTGGCTGCTATAAAAATCAAAATAACGGCTGTAGAATGGTTCCAGCAGCTTGTAGAGGTACTATATAAATGCTGGCTCCTATAAAAGTCAAAATAATGGCTGTAGAATGTTTCCAGCAGCTTGTAGAGCTACTATATAAAGGCTGGCGGCTATAACACTCAAAATGGAGGATGTAGAATGGTTCCAGCAGATTGTATAGCTACTATATTCAAGATGACGGCTATTACACTCAAAATAATGTCTGTAGAATGGTTCCGGCAGCTTGCAGAGCTACTCTACAAAGGCTGACGGCTATAACACTAAAAATAACGTCTGTAGAATGGTTCCAGCAGCTTGTAGAGCAACTATATAAATGCTAACTGCTATAACACTCAAAATGGCGGCTGTAGAATGGTTCCAGCAACTTGCAGAGCCACTTTACAAAGGCTGGCTGCTATAACACTCAAAATGGAGGCTGTAGAATGGTTCCAACAGCTTGTAGAGGTACTATATAAATGCTGGCTCCTATAAAAGTCAAAATAATGGCTGTAGAATGTTTCCAGCAGCTTGTAGAGCTACTATATAAAGGCTGGCGGCTATAACACTCAAAATGGAGGATGTAGAATGGTTCCAGCAGATTGTATAGCTACTATATTCAAGATGACGGCTATAACACTCAAAATAATGTCTGTAGAATGGTTCCAGCAGCTTGTAGAGCTACTATATAAAGGCTGGCGGCTATAACACTCAAAATGGAGGATGTAGAATGGTTCCAGCAGATTGTATAGCTACTATATTCAAGATGACGGCTATAACACTAAAAATAACGTCTGTAGAATGGTTCCAGCAGCTTGTAGAGCAACTATATAAATGCTAACTGCTATAACACTCAAAATGGCGGCTGTAGAATGGTTCCAGCAACTTGCAGAGCCACTATATAAAGGCTGGCGGCTATAACACTCAAAATGGAGGATGTAGAATGGTTCCAGCAGATTGTATAGCTACTATATTCAAGATGACGGCTATAACACTCAAAATAATGTCTGTAGAATGGTTCCAGCAGCTTGTAGAGCTACTATATAAAGGCTGGCGGCTATAACACTCAAAATGGAGGATGTAGAATGGTTCCAGCAGATTGTATAGCTACTATATTCAAGATGACGGCTATAACACTCAAAATAATGTCTGTAGAATGGTTCCGGCAGCTTGCAGAGCTACTCTACAAATGCTGGCTGCTATAACACTCAAAATAACGGCTGTAGAATGGTTCCAGCAGCTTGAAAAGCTACTATATAAAGGCTGGCGGTTATATCACTCAAAATGTAGAATGATTCCAGCAGCTTGTAGAGGTACTATATAAATGCTGGCTCCTATAAAAGTCAAAATAATGGCTGTAGAATGTTTCCAGCAGCTTGTAGAGCTACTATATAAAGGCTGGCGGCTATAACACTCAAAATGGAGGATGTAGAATGGTTCCAGCAGATTGTATAGCTACTATATTCAAGATGACGGCTATAACACTCAAAATAATGTCTGTAGAATGGTTCCGGCAGCTTGCAGAGCTACTCTACAAAAGCTGACGGCTATAACACGCAAAATAACGGCTGTAGAATGGTCCCAACAGCTTGTATAGCTACTATATTAAAGATGACGGCTATAACACTAAAAATAACGTCTGTAGAATGGTTCCAGCAGCTTGTAGAGCAACTATATAAATGCTAACTGCTATAACACTCAAAATGGCGGCTGTAGAATGGTTCCAGCAACTTGCAGAGCCACTTTACAAAGGCTGGCTGCTATAAAACTCAAAGTGGAGGCTGTAGAATGGTGCCAACAGCTTGTAGAAGTACTATATAAATGCTGGCTGCTATAAAATTCAAAATGGCGGCTGTAGAATCGCTCCAGCAGCTTGTAGAGGTACTATATAAATGCTGGCTTCTATAAAACTCAAAACAACGTCTGTAGAATGGTTCCAGCAGCTTGTAGAGCTACCGCATAAAGGTTGGCGGCTATAACACTCAAAATGGAGGCTGTAGAATGGTTCCAGCAGCTTGCAGAGGTACTATATAAATGCTGGCTGCTATAAAAATCAAAATAACGTCTGTAGAATGGTTTCAGCAGCTTGCAGAGCTACTATATAAAGGCTGGCGGCTATATCACTCAAAATGGAGGCTGTAGAATGGTTCCAGCAGCTTGTAGAGGTACTATATAAATGCTGGCTCCTATAAAACTCAAAATAGTGGCTGTAGAATGTTTCCAGCAGCTTGTAGAGCTACTATATAAAGGCTGGCGGCTATAACACTCAAAATGGAGGCTGTAGAATGGTTCCAGCAGCTTGCAGAGGTACTATATAAATGCTGGCTGCTATAAAAATCAAAATAACGTCTGTAGAATGGTTTCAGGAGCTTGTAGAGCTACTATATAAAGGCTGGCGGCTATAACACTCAAAATGGAGGCTGTAGAATGGTTCCAGCAGCTTGTAGAGGTACTATATAAATGCTGGCTGCCAAAAAACTCAAAATAACGGCTGTAGCATGGTTCCAGCAGCTTGTAGAGGTACTATATAAATGCTGGCTGCCATAAAACTCAAAATAACGGCTGTAGAATGGTTCCAGCAGCTTGTAGAGCTACTGTATAAAGGCTGGCGGCTATAACACTCAAAATGGAGGCTGTAGAATGGTTCCAGCAGCTTGCAGAGGTACTATAAAAATGCTGGCTGCTATAAAAATCAAAATAACGGCTGTAGAATGGTTCCAGCAGCTTGTAGAGGTACTATATAAATGCTGGCTCCTATAAAACTCAAAATAGTGGCTGTAGAATGTTTCCAGCAGCTTGTAGAGCTACTATATAAAGGCTGGCGGCTATAACACTCAAAATGGAGGCTGTAGAATGGTTCCAGCAGATTGTATAGCTACTATATAAAGGCTGGCAGCTATAACACTCAAAATAACGTCTGTAGAATGGTTCCAGCAGCTTGCAGAGCTACTATATAAAGGCTGGCGGCTATAACACTCAAAATGGCGGCTGTAGAATGGTTCCAGCAGATTGTGGAGCAACTATATAAAGGCTGGCGGCTATAACACTCAAAATGGCGGCTGTAGAATGGTTCCAGCAGCTTGTAGAGGTACTATATAAATGCTGGCTGCTATAAAACTCAAAACAACGGCTGTAGAATGGTTTCAGGAGCTTGTAGAGCTACTATATAAATGCTGGCTGCCATAAAACTCAAAATAACGGCTGTAGAATGGTTCCAGCAGCTTGTAGAGCTACTGTATAAAGGCTGGCGGCTATAACACTCAAAATGGAGACTGTAGAATGGTTCCAGCAGCTTGTAGAGGTACTATATAAATGCTGGCTGCCATAAAACTCAAAATAACGGCTGTAGAATGGTTCCAGCAGCTTGTAGAGGTACTATATAAATGCTGGCTGCCATAAAACTCAAAATAACGGCTGTAGAATGGTTCCAGCAGCTTGCAGAGGTACTATATAAATGCTGGCTGCTATAAAAATCAAAATAACGGCTGTAGAATGGTTCCAGCAGCTTGTAGAGGTACTATATAAATGCTGGCTCCTATAAAACTCAAAATAACGGCTGTAGAATGGTTTCACGAGCTTGTAGAGCTACTATATAAAGGCTGGCGGCTATAACACTCAAAATGGAGGTTGTAGAATGGTTCCAACAGCTTGTAGAGGTACTATATAAATGCTGGCTGCTATAACACTCAAAATAACGGCTGTAGAATGGTTCCAGCAGCTTGAAAAGCTACTATATAAAGGCTGGCGGTTATATCACTCAAAATGTAGAATGATTCCAGCAGCTTGTAGAGGTACTATATAAATGCTGGCTCCTATAAAAGTCAAAATAATGGCTGTAGAATGTTTCCAGCAGCTTGTAGAGCTACTATATAAAGGCTGGCGGCTATAACACTCAAAATGAAGGATGTAGAATGGTTCCAGCAGATTGTATAGCTACTATATTCAAGATGACGGCTATAACACTCAAAATAATGTCTGTAGAATGGTTCCGGCAGCTTGCAGAGCTACTCTACAAAGGCTGACGGCTATAACACGCAAAATAACGGCTGTAGAATGGTCCCAACAGCTTGTATAGCTACTATATTAAAGATGACGGCTATAACACTAAAAATAACGTCTGTAGAATGGTTCCAGCAGCTTGTAGAGCAACTATATAAATGCTAACTGCTATAACACTCAAAATGGCGGCTGTAGAATGGTTCCAGCAACTTGCAGAGCTACTTTACAAAGGCTGGCTGCTATAAAACTCAAAGTGGGGGCTGTAGAATGGTGCCAACAGCTTGTAGAAGTACTATATAAATGCTGGCTGCTATAAAAATCAAAATGGCGGCTGTAGAATCGCTCCAGCAGCTTGTAGAGGTACTATATAAATGCTGGCTTCTATAAAACTCAAAACAACGTCTGTAGAATGGTTCCAGCAGCTTGTAGAGCTACCGCATAAAGGTTGGCGGCTATAACACTCAAAATGGAGGCTGTAGAATGGTTCCAGCAGCTTGCAGAGGTACTATATAAAGGCTGGCTGCTATAAAAATCAAAATAACGTCTGTAGAATGGTTTCAGCAGCTTGCAGAGCTACTATATAAAGGCTGGCGGCTATAACACTCAAAATGGAGGCTGTAGAATGGTTCCAGCAGCTTGTAGAGGTACTATATAAATGCTGGCTCCTATAAAACTCAAAATAGTGGCTGAAGAATGTTTCCAGCAGCTTGTAGAGCTACTATATAAAGGCTGGCGGCTATAACACTCAAAATGGAGGCTGTAGAATGGTTCCAGCAGATTGTATAGCTACTATATAAAGGCTGGCAGCTATAACACTCAAAATAACGTCTGTAGAATGGTTCCAGCAGCTTGCAGAGCTACTATATAAAGGCTGGCGGCTATAACACTCAAAATGGCGGCTGTAGAATGGTTCCAGCAGATTGTGGAGCAACTATATAAAGGCTGGCGGCTATAACACTCAAAATGGCGGCTGTAGAATGGTTCCAGCAGCTTGTAGAGGTACTATATAAATGCTGGCTGCTATAAAACTCAAAACAACGGCTGTAGAATGGTTCCAGCAGCTTGTAGAGCTACTGTATAAAGGCTGGCGGCTATAACACTCAAAATGGAGGCTGTAGAATGGTTCCAGCAGCTTGCAGAGGTACTATATAAATGCTGGCTGCTATGAAAATCAAAATAACGTCTGTAGAATGGTTTCAGGAGCTTGTAGAGCTACTATATAAAGGCTGGCGGCTATAACACTCAAAATAACGGCTGTAGAATGGTTCCAGCAGCTTGTAGAGGTACTATATAAATGCTGGCTGCCATAAAACTCAAAATAACGGCTGTAGAATGGTTCCAGCAGCTTGTAGAGGTACTATATAAATGCTGGCTGCCATAAAACTCAAAATAACGGCTGTAGAATGGTTCCAGCAGCTTGTAGAGCTACTGTATAAAGGCTGGCGGCTATAACACTCAAAATGGAGGCTGTAGAATGGTTCCAGCAGCTTGCAGAGGTACTATATAAATGCTGGCTGCTATAAAAATCAAAATAACGGCTGTAGAATGGTTCCAGCAGCTTGTAGAGGTACTATATAAATGCTGGCTCCTATAAAACTCAAAATAACGGCTGTAGAATGGTTTCACGAGCTTGTAGAGCTACTATATAAAGGCTGGCGGCTTTAACACTCAAAATGGAGGCTGTAGAATGGTTCCAACAGCTTGTAGAGGTACTATATAAATGCTGGCTGCTATAACACTCAAAATAACGGCTGTAGAATGGTTCCAGCAGCTTGAAAAGCTACTATATAAAGGCTGGCAGCTATAACACTCAAAATGGAGGCTGTAGAATGGTTCCAGCAGCTTGTAGAGGTACTATATAAATGCTGGCTCCTATAAAACTCAAAATAACGGTTGTAGAATGGTTTCAGGAGCTTGTAGAGCTACTATATAAAGGCTGGCGGCTATAAGACTCAAAATGGAGGCTATAGAATGGTTCCAGCAGCTTGTAGAGGTACTATATAAATGCTGGCTGCTATAAAACTCAAAATAACGGCTGTAGAATGGTTCCAGCAGCTTGCAGAGCTACTATATAAAGGCTGGCGGCTATATCACTCAAAATGGAGGCTGTAGAATGGTTCCAGCAGCTTGTAGAGGTACTATATAAATGCTGGCTGCTATAACACTCAAAATAACGTCTGTAGAATGGTTCCAGCAGCTTGCAGAGCTACTATATAAAGGCTGGCGGCTATATCACTCAAAATGGAGGCTGTAGAATGGTTCCAGCAGCTTGTAGAGGTACTATATAAATGCTGGCTCCTATAAAACTCAAAATAGTGGCTGTAGAATGGTTCCAGCAGCTTGCAGAGCTACTATATAAAGGCTAGCGGCTATAACACTCAAAATAATGTCTGTAGAATGGTTCCGGCAGCTTGCAGAGCTACTCTACAAAAGCTGACGGCTATAACACGCAAAATAACGGCTGTAGAATGGTTCCAACAGCTTGTAGAGGTAATATATAAATGCTGGCTGCTATAACACTCAAAATAACGGCTGTAGAATGGTTCCAGCAGCTTGAAAAGCTACTATATAAAGGCTGGCGGTTATATCACTCAAAATGTAGAATGATTCCAGCAGCTTGAAAAAGGTACTATATAAATGCTGGCTCCTATAAAAGTCAAAATAATGGCTGTAGAATGTTTCCAGCAGCTTGTAGAGCTACTATATAAAGGCTGGCGGCTATAACACTCAAAATGGAGGCTGTAGAATGGTTCCAGCAGCTTGTAGAGGTACTAAATAAATGCTGGATGCCATAAAACTCAAAATAACGGCTGTAGAATGGTTCCAGCAGCTTGTAGAGGTACTATATATATGCTGGCTGCCATAAAACTCAAAATAACGGCTGTAGAATGGTTCCAGAAGCTTGTAGAGCTACTGTATAAAGGCTGGCGGCTATAACACTCAAAATGGAGGCTGTAGAATGGTTCCAGCAGCTTGCAGAGGTACTATATAAATGCTGGCTGCTATAAAAATCAAAATAACGGCTGTAGAATGGTTCCAGCAGCTTGTAGAGGTACTATATAAATGCTGGCTCCTATAAAACTCAAAATAACGGCTGTAGAATGGTTTCACGAGCTTGTAGAGCTACTATATAAAGGCTGGCGGCTATAACACTCAAAATGGCGGCTGTAGAATGGTTCCAGCAGATTGTATAGCTACTATATAAAGGCTGGCAGCTATAACACTCAAAATAACGTCTGTAGAATGGTTCCAGCAGCTTGCAGAGCTACTATATAAAGGCTGGCGGCTATAACACTCAAAATGGCGGCTGTAGAATGGTTCCAGCAGATTGTGGAGCAACTATATAAAGGCTGGCGGCTATAACACTCAAAATGGCGGCTGTAGAATGGTTCCAGCAGCTTGTAGAGGTACTATATAAATGCTGGCTGCCATAAAACTCAAAATAACGGCTGTAGAATGGTTCCAGCAGCTTGTAGAGGTACTATATAAATGCTGGCTGCCATAAAACTCAAAATAACGGCTGTAGAATGGTTCCAGCAGCTTGTAGAGCTACTGTATAAAGGCTGGCGGCTATAACACTCAAAATGGAGGCTGTAGAATGGTTCCAGCAGCTTGCAGAGGTACTATATAAATGCTGGCTGCTATAAAAATCAAAATAACGGCTGTAGAATGGTTCCAGCAGCTTGTAGAGGTACTATATAAATGCTGGCTCCTATAAAACTCAAAATAACGGCTGTAGAATGGTTTCACGAGCTTGTAGAGCTACTATATAAAGGCTGGCGGCTATAACACTCAAAATGGAGGCTGTAGAATGGTTCCAACAGCTTGTAGAGGTACTATATAAATGCTGGCTGCTATGAAAATCAAAATAACGTCTGTAGAATGGTTTCAGGAGCTTGAAAAGCTACTATATAAAGGCTGGCAGCTATAACACTCAAAATGGAGGCTGTAGAATGGTTCCAGCAGCTTGTAGAGGTACTATATAAATGCTGGCTCCTATAAAACTCAAAATAACGGTTGTAGAATGGTTTCAGGAGCTTGTAGAGCTACTATATAAAGGCTGGCGGCTATAACACTCAAAATGGAGGCTATAGAATGGTTCCAGCAGCTTGTAGAGGTACTATATAAATGCTGGCTGCTATAAAACTCAAAATAACGGCTGTAGAATGGTTCCAGCAGCTTGCAGAGCTACTATATAAAGGCTGGCGGCTATATCACTCAAAATGGAGGCTGTAGAATGGTTCCAGCAGCTTGTAGAGGTACTATATAAATGCTGGCTGCTATAACACTCAAAATAACGTCTGTAGAATGGTTCCAGCAGCTTGCAGAGCTACTATATAAAGTCTGGCGGCTATATCACTCAAAATGGCGGCTGTAGAATGGTTCCAGCAGCTTGTAGAGGTACTATATAAATGCTGGCTCCTATAAAACTCAAAATAGTGGCTGTAGAATGGTTCCAGCAGCTTGCAGAGCTACTATATAAAGGCTGGCGGCTATAACACTCAAAATAATGTCTGTAGAATGGTTCCGGCAGCTTGCAGAGCTACTCTACAAAAGCTGACGGCTATAACACGCAAAATAACGGCTGTAGAATGGTTCCAACAGCTTGTAGAGGTACTATATAAATGCTGGCTGCTATAACACTCAAAATAACGGCTGTAGAATGGTTCCAGCAGCTTGAAAAGCTACTATATAAAGGCTGGCGGTTATATCACTCAAAATGTAGAATGATTCCAGCAGCTTGTAGAGGTACTATATAAATGCTGGCTCCTATAAAAGTCAAAATAATGGCTGTAGAATGTTTCCAGCAGCTTGTAGAGCTACTATATAAAGGCTGGCGGCTATAACACTCAAAATGGAGGCTGTAGAATGGTTCCAGCAGCTTGTAGAGGTACTAAATAAATGCTGGATGCCATAAAACTCAAAATAACGGCTGTAGAATGGTTCCAGCAGCTTGTAGAGGTACTATATATATGCTGGCTGCCATAAAACTCAAAATAACGGCTGTAGAATGGTTCCAGCAGCTTGTAGAGCTACTGTATAAAGGCTGGCGGCTATAACACTCAAAATGGAGGCTGTAGAATGGTTCCAGCAGCTTGCAGAGGTACTATATAAATGCTTGCTGCTATAAAAATCAAAATAACGGCTGTAGAATGGTTCCAGCAGCTTGTAGAGGTACTATATAAATGCTGGCTCCTATAAAACTCAAAATAACGGCTGTAGAATGGTTTCACGAGCTTGTAGAGCTACTATATAAAGGCTGGCGGCTATAACACTCAAAATGGAGGCTGTAGAATGGTTCCAACAGCTTGTAGAGGTACTATATAAATGCTGGCTGCTATAACACTCAAAATAACGGCTGTAGAATGGTTCCAGCAGCTTGCAGAGCTACTATATAAAGGCTGGCGGTTATATCACTCAAAATGTAGAATGATTCCAGCAGCTTGTAGAGGTACTATATAAATGCTGGCTCCTATAAAAGTCAAAATAATGGCTGTAGAATGTTTCCAGCAGCTTGTAGAGCTACTATATAAAGGCTGGCGGCTATAACACTCAAAATGGAGGATGTAGAATGGTTCCAGCAAATTGTATAGCTACTATATTCAAGATGACGGCTATAACACTCAAAATAATGTCTGTAGAATGGTTCCGGCAGCTTGCAGAGCTACTCTACAAAGGCTGACGGCTATAACACGCAAAATAACGGCTGTAGAATGGTCCCAACAGCTTGTATAGCTACTATATTAAAGATGACGGCTATAACACTAAAAATAACGTCTGTAGAATGGTTCCAGCAGCTTGTAGAGCAACTATATAAATGCTAACTGCTATAACACTCAAAATGGCGGCTGTAGAATGGTTCCAGCAACTTGCAGAGCCACTTTACAAAGGCTGGCTGCTATAACACTCAAAATGGAGGCTGTAGAATGGTTCCAACAGCTTGTAGAGGTACTATATAAATGCTGGCTGCTATAACACTCAAAATAACGGCTGTAGAATGGTTCCAGCAGCTTGAAAAGCTACTATATAAAGGCTGGCGGTTATATCACTCAAAATGTAGAATGATTCCAGCAGCTTGTAGAGGTACTATATAAATGCTGGCTCCTATAAAAGTCAAAATAATGGCTGTAGAATGTTTCCAGCAGCTTGTAGAGCTACTATATAAAGGCTGGCGGCTATAACACTCAAAATGGAGGCTGTAGAATGGTTCCAGCAGATTGTATAGCTACTATATAAAGGCTGGCAGCTATAACACTCAAAATAACGTCTGTAGAATGGTTCCAGCAGCTTGCAGAGCTACTATATAAAGGCTGGCGGCTATAACACTCAAAATGGCGGCTGTAGAATGGTTCCAGCAGATTGTGGAGCAACTATATAAAGGCTGGCGGCTATAACACTCAAAATGGCGGCTGTAGAATGGTTCCAGCAGCTTGTAGAGGTACTATATAAATGCTGGCTGCCATAAAACTCAAAACAACGGCTGTAGAATGGTTCCAGCAGCTTGTAGAGCTACTGTATAAAGGCTGGCGGCTATAACACTCAAAATGGAGGCTGTAGAATGGTTCCAGCAGCTTGCAGAGGTACTATATAAATGCTGGATGCTATGAAAATCAAAATAACGTCTGTAGAATGGTTTCAGGAGCTTGTAGAGCTACTATATAAAGGCTGGCGGCTATAACACTCAAAATGGTGGCTGTAGAATGGTTCCAGCAGCTTGTAGAGGTACTATATAAATGCTGGCTGCCATAAAACTCAAAATAACGGCTGTAGAATGGTTCCAGCAGCTTGTAGAGGTACTATATAAATGCTGGCTGCCATAAAACTCAAAATAACGGCTGTAGAATGGTTCCAGCAGCTTGTAGAGCTACTGTATAAAGGCTGGCGGCTATAACACTCAAAATGGAGGCTGTAGAATGGTTCCAGCAGCTTGCAGAGGTACTATATAAATGCTGGCTGCTATAAAAATCAAAATAACGGCTGTAGAATGGTTCCAGCAGCTTGTAGAGGTACTATATAAATGCTGGCTCCTATAAAACTCAAAATAACGGCTGTAGAATGGTTTCACGAGCTTGTAGAGCTACTATATAAAGGCTGGCGGCTATAACACTCAAAATGGAGGCTGTAGAATGGTTCCAACAGCTTGTAGAGGTACTATATAAATGCTGGCTGCTATAACACTCAAAATAACGGCTGTAGAATGGTTCCAGCAGCTTGAAAAGCTACTATATAAAGGCTGGCAGCTATAACACTCAAAATGGAGGCTGTAGAATGGTTCCAGCAGCTTGTAGAGGTACTATATAAGTGCTGGCTCCTATAAAACTCAAAATAACGGTTGTAGAATGGTTTCAGGAGCTTGTAGAGCTACTATATAAATGCTGGCGGCTATAACACTCAAAATGGAGGCTGTAAATGGTTCCAGCAGCTTGTAGAGCTACTATATAAAAGATGGCGGCTATAACACTCTTAATAACGGCTGTAGAATGGTTCCAGCAGCCTGTAGAGCTACTATATAAAGGCTGGCGGCTATAACACTCAAAATGGCGGCTGTAGAATGGCGGCTATAACACTCAAAATGAAGGCTGTAGAATGGTTCCAGCAGCTTGTAGAGGTACTATATAAATGCTGGCTGCTATAAAAATCAAAATAACGTCTGTAGAATGGTTCCAGCAGCTTGCAGAGCTACTATATAAAGGCTGGCGGCTATATCACTCAAAATGGCGGCTGAAGAATGGTTCCAGCAGCTTGAAGAGGTACTACATAAATGCTGGCTCGTATAAAACTTAAAATAATGGCTGTAGAATGTTTCCAGCAGCTTGTAGAGCTACTATATAAATGCTGGCTCCTATAAAACTCAAAATAACGGCTGTAGAATGGTATCAGGAGCTTGTAGAGCTACTATATAAAGGCTGGCGGCTATAACACTCAATATGGAGGCTGTAGAATGGCTGCTATAACACTCAAAATGGAGGCTGTAGAATGGTTCCAGCAGCTTGTAGAGCTACTACATTAAAGATGACGGCTATAACACTCATAATAACGGCTGTAGAATGTTTCCAGCAGCTTGTAGAGCTTTTATATAAAGGATGGCGGCTATAACACTCAAAATGGCGGTTGTAGAATGGTTCCAGCAGCTTGCAGAGCTACTCTACAAAGGCTGGCGGCTATAAAACTCAAAATAACGGCTGTAAAAGGGTTCCAGCAGCTTGTAGAGCTACTATAGAATGGCTGGCGGCTATAACACTCAAAATGGCGGCTGTAGAATGGTTCCAGCAGCTTGTAGAGCAACTATATAAATGCTGGCTGCTATAACACTCAAAATGGCTGCTGTAGAATGGTCCCAGCAACTTGCAGAGCTACTTTACAAAGGCTGGCTGCTATAAAACTCAAAGTGGATGCTGTAGAATGGTTCCAACAGCTTGTAGAAGTACTCTATAAATGCTGGCTGCTATAAAACTCAAAATGGCGGCTGTAGAATGGTTCCAGCAGCTTGTAGAATTACTATATAAATGCTGGCTGCTATAAAACTCAAAACAACGGCTGTAGAATGGTTCCAGCAGCTTGTAGAGCTACCGTATAAAGGTTGGCGGCTATAACACTTAAAATGGAGGCTGTAGAATGGTTCCAGCAGCTTGCAGAGGTACTATATAAATGCTGGCTGCTATAAAAATCAAAATAACGTCTGTAGAATGGTTCCAGCAGCTTGCAGAGCTACTATATAAAGGCTGGCGGCTATATCACTCAAAATGTAGAATGGTTCCAGCAGCTTGTAGAGGTACTATATAAATGCTGGCTCTTATGAAACTCAAAATAATGGCTGTAGAATGCTTCCAGCAGCTTGTAGAGCTACTATATAAAGGCTGGCGGCTATAACACTCAAAATGGAGGATGAAGAATGGTTCCAGCAGATTGTATAGCTACTATATTAAAGATGACGGCTATAACACTCAAAATAACGTCTGTAGAATGGTTCCAGCAGCTTGTAGAGCTACTATATACTGGCTGGCGGCTATAACACTCAAAATGGCGGCTGTAGAATGGTTCCAGCAGCTTGCAGAGCTACTATATAAAGGCTGGCGGCTATAACATTCAAAATGGCGGCTGTAGAATGGTTCCAGCAGATTGTAGAGCAACTATATAAATGCTGGCTGCTATAACACTCAAAATGGCGGCTGTAACACTCAAAATAACGTCTGTAGAATGGTTCCAGCAACTTGCAGAGCTACTATACAAAGGCTGGCGGCTATAACACTCAAAATGGCGGCTGTAGAATGGTTCCAGCAGATTGTAGAGCAACTATATAAATGCTGGCTGCTATAACACACAAAATGGCGGCTGTAGAATGGTTCCAGCAGCTTGTAGAGGTACTATATAAATGCTGGCTGCTATAAAACTCAAAACAACGGCTGTAGAATGGTTCCAGCAGCTTGTAGAGCTACTGTATAAAGGCTGGCGGCTATGTCACTCAAAATGGAGGCTGTAGAATGGTTCCAGCAGCTTGAAGAGGTACTATATAAATGCTGGCTCCTATAAAACTCAAAATAATGGCTGTAGAATGTTTCCAGCAGCTTGTAGAGCTACTATATAAAGGCTGGCGGCTATAACACTCAAAATGGAGGCTGTAAAATGGTTCCAGCAGATTGTATAGCTACTTTATTAAAAATGACGGCTATAACACTCAAAATAACGTCTGTAGAATGGTTTCAGCAGCTTGTAGAGCTACTATAAACTGGCTGGCGGCTATAACACTCAAAATGGCGGCTGTAGAATGGTTCCAGCGGCTTGCAGAGCTACTATATAAAGGCTGGCGGCTATAACACTCAAAATGGCGGCTGTAGAATGTTTCCAGCAGATTGTAGAGGTACTATATAAATGCTGGCTGCTATAACACTCAAAATGGAGGCTGTAGAATGGTTCCATCAGCTTGTAGAGGTACTATTTAATTCCTGGCTGCTATAAAACTCAAAACAACGGCTGTAGAATGGTTCCAGCAGCTTGTAGAGCTACTGTAAAAAGGCTGGCTGCTATAACACTCAAAATGGAGGCTGTAGAATGGTTCCAGCAGCTTGCAGAGGTACTATATAAATGCTGGCTGCTATAAAAATCAAAATAACGTTTGTAGAATGGTTCCAGCAGCTTGCAGAGCTAGTATATAAAGGCTGGCGGCCATATCACTCAAAATGGAGGCTGTAGAATGGTTCCAGCAGCTTGTAGAGGTACTATATAAATGCTGGCTCCTATAAAACTCAAAATAATGGCTGTAGAATGTTTCAAGCAGCTTGTAGAAGTACTATTTAAATGCTGGTTGCTTTAAAACTCAAAACAACGTCTGTATAATGTTTCCAGCAGCTTGTAGAGCTACAATATAAAGGCTGGCGGCTATAACACTCAAAATGGACGCTGTAGAATGGTTCCAGCAGCTTGCAGAGGTACTATATAAATGCTGGCTGCTATAAAAATCAAAATAACGTTTGTAGAATGGTTCCAGCAGCTTGCAGAGCTACTATGTAAAGGCTGGCGGCTATATCACTAAAAATGGAGGCTGTAAAATGGTTCCAGCAGATTGTATAGCTACTATATTAAAGATGACGGCTATAGCACTCAAAATAACGTCTGTAGAATGGTTCCAGCAGCTTGCAGAGCTACTCTACAAAGGCTGGCGGCTATAACACGCAAAATAACGGCTGTAGAATGGTCCCAACAGCTTCTATAGCTACTATATTAAAGATGACGGCTATAACACTCAAAATGGCGGCTGTAGAATGGTTGCAGCAGATTTTAGAGGTACTATATAAATGCTGGCTGCTATAAAACTCAAAACAACGTCTGTAGAATGTTTCCAGCAGCTTGTAGATCTACTATATACTGGCTGGCGGCTATAACACTCAAAATGGCGGCTTTAGAATGGTTCCAGCAGCTTGTAGAGCAACTTTATAAATGCTGGCTGCTATAACACTCAAAATGGAGGCTGTATAATGGTTCCAGCAGCTTGTAGAGGTACTATTTAAATGCTGGCTGCTATAAAACTCAAAACAACGTCTGTAGAATGTTTCCAGCAGCTTGTAGAGCTACTGTATAAAGGCTGGCGGCTATAACACTCAAAATGGAGGCTGTAGAATGGTTCCAGCAGCTTGCAGAGGTACTATATAAATGCTGGCTGCTATAAAAACCAAAATAACGTCTGTAGAATGCTTCCAGCATCTTGCAGAGCTGCTATATAAAGGCTGGCCGCTATATCACTCAAAATGGAGGCTGTAGAATGGTTCCAGCAGCTTGTAGAGGTACTATATAAATGCTGGCTCCTATAAAACTCAAAATAATGGCTGTAGAATGTTTCCAGCAGCTTGTAGAGGTACTATTTAAATGCTGGCTGCTATAAAACTCAAAACAACGTCTGAAGAATGTTTCCAGCAGGTTGTAGAGCTACTATATAAAGGCTGGCAGCTATAACACTCAAAATGGATGCTGTTAAATGGTTCCAGCAGATTGTATAGCTACTATATTAAAGATGACGGCTATAACACTCAAAATAACGTCTGTAGAATGGTTCAAGCAGCTTGTAGATCTACTATATACTGGTTGGCGGCTATAACACTCAAAATGGCGGCTTTAGAATGGTTCCAGCAGCTTGTAGAGCAACTTTATAAATGCTGGCTGCTATAACACTCAAAATGGAGGCTGTAGTATGGTTCCAGCAGCTTGTAGAGGTACTATTTAAATGCTGGCTGCTATAAAACTCAAAACAACGTCTGTAGAATGTTTCCAGCAGCTTGTAGAGCTACTATATAAAGGCTGGCGGCTATAACACTCAAAATGGAGGCTGTAAAATGGTTCCAGCAGATTGTATAGCTACTTTATTAAAGATGACGGCTATAACACTCAAAATAACGTCTATAGAATGGTTTCAGCAGCTTGTAGAGCTACTAAATACTGGCTGGCGGCTATAACACTCAAAATGGCGGCTGTAGAATGGTTCCAGCAGCTTGCAGAGCTACTATATACTGGCTGGCGGCTATAACACTCAAAATGGCGGCTGTAGAATGGTTCCAGCAGCTTGTAGAGCTACTATATAAAGGCTGGCGGCTATAACACTCAAAATGGCGGCTGTAGAATGGTTCCAGCAGATTGTAGAGGTACTATTTAAATGCTGGCTCCTATAAAACGCAAAATAATGGCTGTAGAATGTTTCCAGCAGCTTGTAGAGGTACTATTTAAATGCTGGCTGCTATAAAACTCAAAACAACGTCTGTAGAATGGTTCCAGCAGCTTGCAGAGCTACTATGTACTGGCTGGCGGCTATAACACTCAAAATGGCGGCTGTAGAATGGTTCCAGCAGCTTGTAGAGCTACTATATAAAGGCTGGCGGCTATAACCCTCAAAATGGATGCTGTAAAATGGTTCCAGCAGATTGTATAGCTACTATATTAAAGATGACGGCTATAACACTCAAAATAACGTCTGTAGAATGGTTCAAGCAGCTTGTAGATCTACTATATACTGGCTGGCGGCTATAACACTCAAAATGGCGGCTTTAGAATGGT
Organism: Drosophila paulistorum; assembly: GCA_018152135.1. Lineage (NCBI taxonomy): Eukaryota > Metazoa > Arthropoda > Insecta > Diptera > Drosophilidae > Drosophila > Drosophila paulistorum. The sequence continues at coordinate 315,831 of JAECXG010000648.1, forward strand.
TCCAGCAGCTTGTAGAGCAACTTTATAAATGCTGGCTGCTATAACACTCAAAATGGAGGCTGTAGAATGGTTCCAGCAGCTTGTGGAGGTACTATATAAATGCTGGCTCCTATAAAACTCAAAATAATGGCTGTAGAATGTTTCCAGCAGCTTGTAGAGCTACTATATAAAGGCTGGCGGCTATAACACTCAAAATGGAGGCTGTAAAATGGTTCCAGCAGCTTGTATAGCTACTTTATTAAAGATGACGGCTATAACACTCAAAATAACGTCTGTAGAATGTTTCCAGCAGCTTGTAGAGCTACTATATACTGGCTGGCGGCTATAACACTCAAAATAATGTCTGTAGAATGGTTCCAGCAGCTTGTAAAGCTACTATATACTGGCTGGCGGCTATAACACTCAAAATGGCGGCTCTAGAATGATTCCAGCAGATTGTAGAGGTACTATATAAATGCTGGCTGCTATAACACTCAAAATGGAGGCTGTAGAATGGTTCCAGCAGCTTGTAGAGGTACTATATAAATGCTGGCTGCTATAAAACTCAAAACAACGGCTGTAGAATGGTTCCAGCAGCTTGTAGAGCTACCGTATAAAGGTTGGCGGCTATAACACTCAAAATGGCGGCTGTAGAATGGTTCCAGCAGCTTGCAGAGCTACTATATACTGGCTGGCGGCTATAACACTCAAAATGGCGGCTGTAGAATGGTTCCAGCAGCTTGTAGAGCTACTATATAAAGGCTGGCGGATATAACCCTCAAAATGGATGCTGTAAAATGGTTCCAGCAGATTGTATAGCTACTATATTAAAGATGACGGCTATAACACTCAAAATAACGTCTGTAGAATGGTTCAAGCAGCTTGTAGATCTACTATATACTGGCTGGCGGCTATAACACTCAAAATGGCGGCTTTAGAATGGTTCCAGCAGCTTGTAGAGCAACTTTATAAATGCTGGCTGCTATAACACTCAAAATGGAGGCTGTAGAATGGTTCCAGCAGCTTGTGGAGGTACTATATAAATGCTGGCTCCTATAAAACTCACAATAATGGCTGTAGAATGTTTCCAGCAGCTTGTAGAGCTACTATATAAAGGCTGGCGCCTATAACACTCAAAATGGAGGCTGTAAAATAGTTCCAGCAGATTGTATAGCTACTTTATTAAAGATGACGGCTATAACACTCAAAATAACGTCTGTAGAATGTTTCCAGCAGCTTGTAGAGCTACTATATACTGGCTGGCGGCTATAACACTCAAAATAATGTCTGTAGAATGGTTCCAGCAGCTTGTAAAGCTACTATATACTGGCTGGCGGCTATAACACTCAAAATGGCGGCTCTAGAATGATTCCAGCAGATTGTAGATTGTAGCTACTATATACTGGCTGGCGGCTATAACACTCAAAATGGCGGCTCTAGAATGATTCCAGCAGATTGTAGAGGTACTATATAAATGCTGGCTGCTATAACACTCAAAATGGAGGCTGTAGAATGGTTCCAGCAGCTTGTAGAGGTACTATATAAATGCTGGCTGCTATAAAACTCAAAACAACGGCTGTAGAATGGTTCCAGCAGCTTGTAGAGCTACCGTATAAAGGTTGGCGGCTATAACAGTAAAAATGGAGGCTGTAGAATGGTTCCAGCAGCTTGCAGAGGTACTATATAAATGCTGGCTGCTATAAAAATCAAAATAACGTCTGTAGAATGGTTCCAGCATCTTGCAGAGCTACTATATAAAGGCTGGCGGCTATATCACTCAAAATGGAGGCTGTAGAATGGTTCCAGCAGCTTGTTGAGATACTATATAAATGCTGGCTCCTATAAAACTCAAAATAATGGCTGTAGAATGTTTCCAGCAGCTTGTAGAGCTACTATATAAAGGCTGGCGGCTATAACACTCAAAATGGAGGCTGTAGAATGGTTCCAGCAGATTGTAGAGCAACTATATAAATGCTGGCTGCTATAACGCTCAAAATGGCGGCTGTAGAATGGTTCCAGCAGCTTGTAGAGCTACTATATACTGGCTGGCGGCTATAACACTCAAAATGGCGGCTGTAGAATGGTTCCAGCAGCTTGTAGAGCTACTATATAAAGGCTGGCGGCTATAACACTCAAAATGGCGGCTGTAGAATGGTTCCAGCAGATTGTAGAGGTACTATTTAAATGCTGGCTGCTATAAAACTCAAAACAACAGCTGTAGAATGGTTCCAGCTAGAGATGGGATCGGGAAAGAAAATGCATCCTGTCCCATCCCGTCCCGAAATCAAATTTGCTTTTCCCATCCCGGTTATCTTGAAAAATTTTCAGTCCCGACCGCGGGTCCCGACATTTTCCCGAAAATTTTTTTTACATATATGCATATTACTTCATTTATATATTTGTTTTTCCAATAAACTCTTACATTATATATCCATATTTTTATTTAAAAACAATATTTTTTCAAAATTGTCTCCAATAAGCCGAGTTCTTCTGTCTTCCAAAATTCTACTTGAAGTAGAAAAAACTCTTTCGCTAGTTGCAGAGGATGTCGGAACATTTAAAGTTTGCCTAGCCAGCATTTGCAATAATGGCAATTCATTGCACTGCTTCCAAAAAGATAATATATCCACATTTTTCTTAAGTTTAACATTCTTAATATAATTACTAATTTCTTTGTCAATATCATCTTCCTTTTCGGGTTGCATTGCACAAAACTCCGAAAACCTATCTGGTACTATGAAATTGTCTTGATCAACTACTTTTTTTGCTGATGGGGTTGTTATCATTTCAATTATTGATTTGACTGTCACGTATACTTCATTCTTCTCCTCAGATGTCAAAAAGCTTAAATCTTTAAAATGTGGATTTAAAAAAGGGCCACGTTGTGAAACGTATTTGGCACACAGCGGGTATGTAAAGATAATTTACACTTGCTTTTAATTTCTTTCATTGTTTCGGTATCAAGTACACTTCCATCACAATGATTACTTAATTTTTTAAACCACAGTGCGTATTCATGCATTGTTGGTTCCTTGTCGGCACTCCAACACTCGGAACAATCCTTAAACAATGACAAAAATTGTACAATATCCTTTAAAAAGTGGAAGTCAATATTTAATATTCTTTTGACATCATTACGTGAAACTAGAATTGACTGAATTTCTGAAAATGATTCTAGAATGCTACCAAACATGATATATATGGAATTCCACCTAGTTTTAACATGTTGTTTAAGTGATTTCGATAGTAGGCTGTTTAGCTCCGAATGCTTAAAATGGCCAACTGGGGACTTTGAAGCATCTAATAAAGCATCCAATTCAATAACATTACCTTTATCGAAAAGGTCAGTCATAACTAAATTTAAATTATGGCATGCACATGCAATGCGCTTATAATGTTTAAATGCTGCCTTGACATTGGCACCATTGTCGGTTATAATATAGCTATTTTAAAAATTTGGTTCCAAATCATATTCTCTTGCTATTTCTAACACACAGCTCAATATGTTAGCACTATCCTTTTTGCCAAGTAGAAATTCGCGATTTGCGAGGACCTTTACATTTAGCTTAAACTCCTGACATATGTAATGTGCTGTCAGTGTGAGAAAACTGCGCTGTGTGTGTTGGTCCGTCCACATGTCTGTTGTATATGCTATAGACTGATCCACCAGTTTTTTTTTCAGATCGTCTTTAAGCTTGGTGTATGCTTCCGGCAACACAACGTTAGTCATGGTTTTTCTACTTTTCACAAGTTGAGAACCGTTCTGCCTGCCGTAGGCAGCTCCAATGTCAATAAAAGTTTGAGCCAGTTTCAAAAATCCTTCACCTAATAAAGATATACATTTTTTATACTAACATGTAAACATAAATCAATGTCATATACAGGGAAAGATACATGGACGGCTAGCTACGGTTTTAGTATTTCATAAATATATTTACCTTCTGTTGTGGAAAACGGTCTTAGATCATTTGTAAATAATAACAGCTGATGCCGAGCCAGTTTTTCCATAACGCTGGACGGAACCTTTCTTTGTAGAAATGTTTCCAGACTTGGTTGCACAGCGTCGCTGTTATTTTGGGCGCATTTATGTCTGTGAAGTCCAGAAGTGCCATTTTTCGGTTTGTATGGCACGATGGCTTTACAAGCTTTGCACTGCACAAAATCGACAATTTCTTTGTCGTGCTTAATAATTTGGAAATTCTTCCATATATCAGCTTTGGAAGTATTGTTAAATATTGTTATTTTGTCCGATTTTTGGGCAATTAACTTTACAATTTCTTTTTGTGTGGCCATTTCTTTAGCATTATATGTATAAAAAGAGTGACCAGGTTTCGTCACAGTAAAATCACATGGAAAACACGAAATATTGCACGAGTAATATTTCGTGTTACTAATAAATTACAGTCAGTGAGTAATATCGATAAATACTGAAAGTTTAATCGAACATTTTATTTTTGGGTCCCGAGTATTTTTTGGGTCCCGATAGTTTTACCGGGACCTGTGGGAATTTCGGGATCGACCTCTTATCCCGTCCCGTCCCGGTTTTTTGAAAATCTTTCCCATCCCGCCCAATTCCCATAAAGTTTTCGGGTCCCGCGGGATTCCCGAAAATCCCGATCCCGACGCCCATCTCTAGTTCCAGCAGCTTGTAGAGCTACTGTATAAAGGCTGGCGGCTATAACACTCAAAATGGAGGCAGTAGAATGGTTCCAGCAGCTTGCAGAGGTAATATATAAATGCTGGCTGCTATAAAAATCAAAATAACGTCTGTAGAATGGTTCCAGCAGCTTGCAGAGCTACTATATAAGGGCTGGCGGCTATATCACTCAAAATGGAGGCTGTAGAATGGTTCCAGCAGCTTGAAGAGGTACTATATAAATGCTGGCTCCTATAAAACTTAAAATAATGTCTGTAGAATGTTTCCAGCAGCTTGTAGAGCTACTATATAAAGGCTGGCGGCTATAACACTCAAAATAGAGGCTGTAAAATGGTTCCAGCAAATTGTATAGCTACTATATTAAAGATGACGGCTATAAAAATCAAAATAACGTCTGTAGAATGGTTCCAGCAGTTTGCAGAGCTACTATAAAAAAGCTGTCGGCTTTATCACTCAAAATGGAGGCTGTAGAATGGTTCCAGCAGCTTGAAGAGGTACTATATAAATTCTCGCTCCTATAAAACTCAAAATAATGGCTGTAGAATGTTTCCAGCAGCTTGTAGAGCTACTATATAAAGGCTGGCGGCTATAACACTCAAAATGAAGGCTGTAGAATGGTTCCAGCAGCTTGCAGAGGTAATATATAAATGCTGGCTGCTATAAAAAACAAAATAACGTCTGTAGAATGGTTCCAGCAGCTTGCAGAGCTACTATATAAAGGCTGGCGGCTTTATCACTCAAAATGGAGGCTGTAGAATGGTTCCAGCAGCTTGAAGAAGTACTATATAAATGCTCGCTCCTATAAAACTCATAATAATGGCTGTAGAATGTTTCCAGCAGCTTGTAGAGCTACTATATAAAGGCTGGCGGCTATAACACTCAAAATGGAGGCTGGAAAATGGTTCCAGCAGATTGTATAGCTACTATATTAAAGATGACGGCTATAACACTCAAAATAACGTCTGTAGAATGGTTCAAGCAGCTTGTAGAGCTACTATATACTGGCTGGCGGCTATAACACTCAAAATGGCGGCTGTAGAATGGTTCCGGCAGCTTGCAGAGCTACTCTACAAAGGCTGGCGGCTATAACACGCGAAATAACGGCTGTAGAATGGTCCCAACAGCTTGTATAGCTACTATATTAAAGATGACGGCTATAACACTCAAAATAATGTCTGTAGAATGGTTCCAGCAGCTTGTAGATCTACTATATACCGGCTGGCGGCTATAACACTCAAAATGGCGGCTGTAGAATGGTTCCAGCATCTTGCAGAGCTACTATATAAAGGCTGGCGGCTATAACACGCAAAATAACGGCTGTAGAATGGTCCCAACAGCTTGTATAGCTACTATATTAAAGATGACGGCTATAACACTCAAAATAACGTCTGTAGAATGGTTCAAGCAGCTTGCAGAACTACTATATACCGGCTGGCGGCTATAACACTCAAAATAACGTCTGTAGAATGGTTCCAGCAGCTTGTAGATCTACTATATACTGGCTGGTCGCTATAACACTCAAAATGGCGGCTGTAGCATGGTTCCAGCAGCTTGTAGAGCAACTATATAAATGCTGGCTGCTATAACACTCAAAATGGAGGCTGTAGAATGGTTCCAGCAGCTTGTGGAGGTACTATTTAAATGCTGGCTGCTATAAAACTCAAAACAACGTCTGTAGAATGTTTCCAGCAGCTTGTAGAGCTACTATATAAAGGCTGGCAACAATAACACTCAAAATGGCGGCTGTAGATTGGTTTCAGCAGCTTGCAGAGCTACTATATAAAGGCTGGCGGCTATATCACTCAAAATGGAGGCTGTAGAATGGTTCCAGCAGCTTGAAGAGGTACTATATAAATGCTGGCTCCTATAAAACTCAAAATAACGTCTGTAGAATGGTCCCAACAGCTTGTATAGCTACTAAATTAAAGATGACGGCTATAACACTCAAAATAATGTCTGTAGAATGGTTCCAGCAGCTTGTAGATCTACTATATACTGGCTGGCGGCTATAACACTCAAAATGGCGGCTGTAGTATGGTTCCAGCAGATTGTAAAGCAACTATATAAATGCTGGCTGTTATAACACTCAAAATGGCGGCTGTAGAATGGTTCCAGCAGCTTGCAGAACTACTATATAAAGGCTGGCGGCTATAACACTCAAAATGGCGGCTGTAGAATGGTTCCAGCAGATTGTAGAGGTACTATATAAATGCTGGCTGCTATAACACTCAAAATGGAGGCTGTAGAATGGTTCCAGCAGCTTGTAGAGGTACTATTTAAATGCTGGCTGCTATAAAACTCAAAACAACAGCTGTAGAATGGTTCCAGCAGCTTGTAAAGCTACTATATAAAGGTTGGCGGCTATAAGTCTCAAAATGGAGGCTGTAGAAGGGTTCCAGCAGCTTTTAAAGGTACTATATATTTGCTGGCTCCTATTAAACTCTGGCTGCTATAACACTCAAAATGGCGGCTGTAGAATGGTTCCAGCAGCTTGTAGAGCTACTATATATATGCTGGCGGCTATAACACTCAAAATGGCGGCGGTAGAATTGTTCAAGCAGCTTGTAGAGCTACTATATACTGGCTGGCGGCTATAACACTCAAAATGGCGGCTGTAGAATGGTTCCGGCAGCTTGCAGAGCTACTCTACAAAGGCTGGCGGCTATAACACGCAAAATAACGGCTGTAGAATGGTCCCAACAGCTTGTATAGCTACTAAATTAAAGATGACGGCTATAACACTCAAAATAATGTCTGTAGAATGGTTCCAGCAGCTTGTAGATCTACTATATACTGGCTGGCGGCTATAACACTCAAAATGGCGGCTGTAGTATGGTTCCAGCAGATTGTAAAGCAACTATATAAATGCTGGCTGCTATAACACTCAAAATGGCGGCTGTAGAATGGTTCCAGAAGCTTGAAGATGTACTATATAAATGCTGGCTCCTATAAAACTTAAAATAATGGCTGTAGAATGTTTCCAGCAGCTTGTAGAGCTACTATATAAAGGCTGGCGGCTATAACACTCAAAATGGAGGCTGTAAAATGGTTCCAGCAGATTGTATAGCTACTATATTAAAGATGACGGCTATAACACTTAAAATAACGTTTGTAGAATGGTTCCAGCAGCTTGTAGAGCTACTATATACTGGCTGGCGGCTATAACACTCAAAATGGCGGCTGTAGAATGGTTCCAGCAGCTTGCAGAACTACTATATAAAGGCTGGCGGCTATAACACTCAAAATGGCGGCTGTAGAATGGTTCCAGCAGATTGTAGAGGTACTATATAAATGCTGGCTGCTATAACACTCAAAATGGAGGCTGTAGAATGGTTCCAGCAGCTTGTAGAGGTACTATTTAAATGCTGGCTGCTATAAAACTCAAAACAACAGCTGTAGAATGGTTCCAGCAGCTTGTAGATCTACTATATAAAGGTTGGCGGCTATAAGTCTCAAAATGGAGGCTGTAGAAGGGTTCCAGCAGCTTTTAAAGGTACTATATATTTGCTGGCTCCTATTAAACTCTGGCTGCTATAACACTCAAAATGGCGGCTGTAGAATGGTTCCAGCAGCTTGTAGAGCTACTATATAAATGCTGGCGGCTATAACACTCAAAATGGCGGCGGTAGAATTGTTCCAGCAGCTTGCAGAGCTACTATATAAAGGCTGGCGGCTATATCACTCAAAATGGAGGCTGTAGAATGGTTCCAGCAGCTTGAAGAGGTACTATATAAATGCTGGCTCCTATAAAACTCTAAATAATGGCTGTAGAATGTTTCCAGCAGCTTGTAGAGCTACTATATAAAGGCTGGCGGCTATAGCACTTAAAATGGAGGCTGTAAAATGGTTCCAGCAGATTGTATAGCTACTATATTAAAGATGACGGTTCAAGCAGCTTGCAGAACTACTATATACTGGCTGGCGGCTATAACACTCAAAATAACGTCTGTAGAATGGTTCCAGCAGCTTGTAGATCTACTATATACTGGCTGGCCGCTATAACACTCAAAATGGCGGCTGTAGAATGGTTCCAGCAGCTTGTAGAGCAACTATTTAAATGCTGGCTGCTATAAAACTCAAAACAACGTCTGTAGAATGTTTCCAGAAGCTTGTAGAGCTACTATATAAAGGCTGGCGGCTATAACACTCAAAATGGAGGCTGTAGAATGGTTCCAGCAGATTGTATAGCTACTATATTAAAGATGACGGCTAAAACACTCAAAATAACGTCTGTAGAATGGTTCCAGCAGCTTGTAGAGCTACTATATACTGGCTGGCAGCTATAACACTCAAAATGGCGGCTGTAGAATGGTTCCAGCAGCTTGCAGAGCTACTATATAAAGGCTGGCGGCTATAACACTCAAAATGGCGGCTGTAGAATGGTTCCAGCAGATTGTAGAGCAACTATATAAATGCTGGCTGCTATAACACTCAAAATGGCGGCTGTAGAATGGTTCCAGCAGCTTGTAGAGGTACTATTTAAATGCTGGCTGCTATAAAAATCAAAATAACGTCTGTAGAATGGTTCCAGCAGCTTGTAGAGCTACTGTATAAAGGCTGGCGGCTATAACACTCAAAATGGAGGCTGTAGAATGGTTCCAGCAGCTTGCAGAGGTAATATATAAATGCTGGCTGCTATAAAAATCAAAATAACGTCTGAAGAATGGTTCCAGCAGCTACTATATAAAGGCTGGCGGCTATATCACTCAAAATGGAGGCTGTAGAGTGGTTCCAGCAGCTTGAAGAGGTACTATATAAATGCTGGCTCCTATAAAGCTCAAAATAATGGCTGTAGAATGTTTCCAGCAGCTTGTAGAGCTACTATATAAAGGCTGGCGGCTATAACACTCAAAATGGAGGCTGTAAAATGGTTCCAGCAGATTGTATAGCTACTATATTAAAGATGACGGCTATAACACTCAAAGTAACGTCTGTAGAATGGTTCCAGCAGCTTGTAGAGCTACTATATACTGGCTGGCGGCTATAACACTCAAAATGGCGGCTGTAGAATGGTTCCAGCAGCTTGCAGAGCTACTATATAAAGGCTGGCGACTATAACACTCAAAATGGCGGCTGTAGAATGGTTCCAGCAGATTGTAGAGGTACTATATAAATGCTGGCTGCTATAACACTCAAAATGGAGGCTGTAGAATGGTTCCAGCAGCTTGTAGAGGTACTATTTAAATGCTGGCTGCTATAAAACTCAAAACAACGGCTGTAGAATGGTTCCAGCAGCTTGTAGAGCTACTGTATAAAGGCTGGCGGCTATAACACTCAAAATGGAGGCTGTAGAATGGTTCCAGCAGCTTGCAGAGGTAATATATAAATGCTGGCTGCTATAAAAATCAAAATAACGTCTGTAGAATGGTTCCAGCAGCTTGCAGAGCTACTATATAAAGGCTGGCGGCTTTATCACTCAAAATGGAGGCAGTAGAATGGTTCCAGCAGCTTGAAGAGGTACTATTTAAATGCTCGCTCCTATAAAACTCAAAATAATGGCTGTAGAATGTTTCCAGCAGCTTGTAGAGCTACTATATAAAGGCTGGCGGCTATAACACTCAAAATGGAGGCTGGAAAATGGTTCCAGCAGATTGTATTGCTACTATATTAAAGATGACGGCTATAACACTCAAAATAACGTCTGTAGAATGGTTCAAGCAGCTTGTAGAGCTACTATATACTGGCTGGCGGCTATAACACTCAAAATGGCGGCTGTAGAATGGTTCCGGCAGCTTGCAGAGCTACTCTACAAAGGCTGGCGGCTATAACACGCAAAATAACGGCTGTAGAATGGTCCCAACAGCTTGTATAGCTACTATATTAAAGATGACGGCTATAACACTCAAAATAATGTCTGTAGAATGGTTCCAGCAGCTTGTAGATCTACTATATACTGGCTGGCGGCTATAACACTCAAAATGGCGGCTGTAGAATGGTTCCAGCATCTTGCAGAGCTACTATATAAAGGCTGGCGGCTATAACACGCAAAATAACGGCTGTAGAATGGTCCCAACAGCTTGTATAGCTACTATATTAAAGATGACGGCTATAACACCCAAAATGGAGGCTGTAGAATGGTTCCAGCAGCTTGAAGAGGTACTATATAAATGCTGGCTCCTATAAAACTCAAAATAATGGCTGTTGAATGTTTCCAGCAGCTTGTAGAGCTACTATATAAAGGCTGGCGGCTATAACACTCAAAATGGAGGCTGTAGAATGGTTCCAGCAGATTGTAAAGCTACTATATTAAAGATGACGGCTATAACACTCAAAATGGCGGCTGTAGAATGGTTCCAGCAGATTGTAGAGCAACTATTTAAATGCTGGCTGCTATAACACTCAAAATGGCGGCTGTAGAATGGTTCCAGCAGCTTGTAGAGGTACTATATAAATGCTGGCTGCTATAAAACTCAAAACAACGGCTGTAGAATGGTTTCAGCAGCTTGTAGAGCTACTGTATCAAGGCTGGCGGCTATAACACTCAAAATGGAGGCTGTAGAATGGTTCCAGCAGCTTGCAGAGGTAATATATAAATGCTGGCTGCTATAAAAATGAAAATAACGTCTGAAGAATGGTTCCAGCAGCTACTATATAAAGGCTGGCGGCTATATCACTCAAAATGGAGGCTGTAGAGTGGTTCCAGCAGCTTGAAGAGGTACTATATAAATGCTGGCTCCTATAAAACTCAAAATAATGTCTGTAGAATGTTTCCAGCAGCTTGTAGAGCTACTATATAAAGGCTGGCGGCTATAACACTTAAAATGGAGGCTGTAAAATGGTTCCAGCAGATTGTATAGCTACTATATTAAAGATGACGGCTATAACACTCAAAGTAACGTCTGTAGAATGGTTCCAGCAGCTTGTAGAGCTACTATATACTGGCTGGCGGCTATAACACTCAAAATGGCGGCTGTAGAATGGTTCCAGCAGCTTGCAGAGCTACTATATAAAGGCAGGCGACTATAACACTCAAAATGGCGGCTGTAGAATGGTTCCAGCAGATTGTAGAGGTACTATATAAATGCTGGCTGCTATAACACTCAAAATGGAGGCTGTAGAATGGTTCCAGCAGCTTGTAGAGGTACTATTTAAATGCTGGCTGCTATAAAACTCAAGACAACGACTGTAGAATGGTTCCAGCAGCTTGTAGAGCTACTGTATAAAGGCTGGCGGCTATAACACTCAAAATGGAGGCTGTAGAATGGTTCCAGCAACTTGCAGAGGTAATATATAAATGCTGGCTGCTATAAAAATCAAAATAACGTCTGTAGAATGGTTCCAGCAGCTTGCAAAGCTACTATATAAAGGCTGGCGGCTTTATCACTCAAAATGGAGGCTGTAGAATGGTTCCAGCAGCTTGAAGAGGTACTATATAAATGCTCGCTCCTATAAAACTCAAAATAATGGCTGTAGAATGTTTCCAGCAGCTTGTAGAGGTACTATTTAAATGCTGGCTGCTATAAAACTCAAAACAACGTCTGTAGAATGTTTCCAGCAGCTTGTAGAGCTACTATATAAAGGCTAGCGGCTATAACACTCAAAATGGATGCTGTTAAATGGTTCCAGCAGCTTGCAGAGCTACTCTACAAAGGCTGGCGGCTATAACACGCAAAATAACGGCTGTAGAATGGTCCCAACAGCTTGTATAGCTACTATGTTAAAGATGACGGCTATAACACTCAAAATGGCGGCTGTAGAATGGTTCCAGCAGCTTGCAGAGCTACCATATAAAGGCTGGCGGCTATAACACTCAAAATGGCGGCTGTAGAATGGTTCCAGCAGATTGTAGAGGTACTACATAAATGCTGGCTGCTATAACACTCAAAATGGAGGCTGTAGAATGGTTCCAGCAGCTTGTAGAGGTACTATATAAATGCTGGCTGCTATAAAACTCAAAACAACGGCTGTAGAATGGTTCCAGCAGCTTGTAGAGCTACCGTATAAAGGTTGGCGGCTATAACACTCAAAATGGAGGCTGTAGAATGGTTCCAGCAGCTTGCAGAGGTACTATATAAATGCTGGCTGCTATAAAAATCAAAATAACGTCTGTAGAATGGTTCCAGCAGCTTGCAGAGCTACTATATAAAGGCTGGCGGCTATATCACTCAAAATGGAGGCTGTAGAATGGTTCCAGCAGCTTGTTGAGGTTTTATATAAATGCTGGCTCCTATAAAACTCAAAATAATGGCTGTAGAATGTTTCCAGCAGCTTGTAGAGCTACTATATAAAGGCTGGCGGCTATAACACTCAAAATGGAGGCTGTAGAATGGTTCCAGCAGATTGTAAAGCTACTATATTACAGATGACGGCTATAACACTCGAAATAACGTCTGTAGAATGGTTCCAGCAGCTTGAAGAGGTACTATATAAATGCTCGCTCCTATAAAACTCAAAATAATGGCTGTAGAATGTTTCCAGCAGCTTGTAGAGCAACTATATAAATGCTGGCTGCTATAAAAATCAAAGTAACGTCTGTAGAATGGTTCCAGCAGCTTGCAGAGCTACTATATAAAGGCTGCCGGCTATATCACTCAAAATGGAGGCTGTAGAATGGTTCCAGCAGCTTGAAGAGGTACTATATAAATGCTGGCTCCTATAAAACTCAAAATAATGGCCGTAGAATGTTTCCAGCAGCTTGTATAGCTACTATGTTAAAGATGACGGCTATAACACTCAAAATGGCGGCTGTAGAATGGTTCCAGCAGCTTATAGAGCTACTATATACTGGCTGGCGGCTATAACACTCAAAATGGCGGCTGTAGAATGGTTCCAGCAGCATGCAGAGCTACTATATAAAGGCTGGGGGCTATAACACTCAAAATGGCGGCTGTAGAATGGTTCCAGCGGATTGTAGAGGTACTACATAAATGCTGGCTGCTATAACACTCAAAATGGAGGCTGTAGAATGGTTCCAGCAGCTTGTAGAGGTACTATATAAATGCTGGCTGCTATAAAACTCAAAACAACGGCTGTAGAATGGTTCCAGCAGCTTGTAGAGCTACCGTATAAAGGTTGGCGGCTATAACACTCAAAATGGAGGCTGTAGAATGGTTCCAGCAGCTTGCAGAGGTACTATATAAATGCTGGCTGCTATAAAAATCAAAATAACGTCTGTAGAATGGTTCCAGCAGCTTGCAGAGCTACTATATAAAGGCTGGCGGCTATATCACTCAAAATGGAGGCTGTAGAATGGTTCCAGCAGCTTGTTGAGGTTTTATATAAATGCTGGCTCCTATAAAACTCAAAATAATGGCTGTAGAATGTTTCCAGCAGCTTGTAGAGCTACTATATAAAGGCTGGCGGCAATAACACTCAAAATGGAGGCTGTAGAATGGTTCCAGCAGCTTGTAGAGGTACTTTATAAATGCTGGCTGCTATAACACTCAAAATAACGGCTGTAGAATGGTTTCAGGAGCTTGCAGAGCTACTATATAAAGGCTGCCGGCTATATCACTCAAAATGGAGGCTGTAGAATGGTTCCAGCAGCTTGAAGAGGTACTTTATAAATGCTGGCTCCTATAAAACTCAAAATAATGGCCGTAGAATGTTTCCAGCAGCTTGTAGAGCTACTATATAAAGGCTGGCGGCTATAACACTCAAAATGGAGGCTGTAAAATGGTTCCAGCAGATTGTATAGCTACTATATTAAAGATGACGGCTATAACACTCAAAATAACGTCTGTAGAATGGTTCCAGCAGCTTGTAGAGCAACTATATACTGGCTGGCAGCTAAAACACTCAAAATGGCGGCTGTAGAATGGTTCCAGCAGCTTGTAGAGCTACTATATAACGGTTGGCGGCTATAAGTCTCAAAATGGAGGCTGTAGTGTAACATATAACCTGCTACAAGTTTACTGCAAGCTGTTGGAAACTGGTAGAACCTATCAGGTGTACGCGCTGGTTTCGGCTCAAATTAGTCGGTGAGAAATGGGGGATGGGGGAATGGATAGACTACCCGCTCTACTAGTAGAAAATTTTATTAATAAATTTGCGTACTAAGACTACTTATACTCGGTTTAACGTTTCGTACAAAAAAGAAAAGAATAGAGAAAAGGATGAGAAGAGAACAGAAATACCGTCGTTTTTTAGCGCAGCTGCTGAAAAAGAAAGGGGTCAGATGTCAGTGACGCCCAAAAGAAAAATTCGCCCACCCTACCATGATCGCTGTACTAAAGCCAAAATATAAAATTACACAGCGATCCCTATGCCAAACCAATTTTTCAACCTAACTTACTTCGCATGATTCCCCCCTCATGAACGTCTCAGACCAAATTCATTTAAAAAACTTATATTTAATAAAAGTAAACAATATAATAAGGCATTTCAAAGATCAAAAATATAGATAATGATATAAAGGTGATATGATAATATATATATAGGTATGACAATGTTTATATAGAAAGCTTTTTGAAATTCAAGGAAAGAAAAATTATTTTTTTTTTTGAGCATAAGTTAAACTTCTGATGATTTTACCAAAATTCCATTTTTTCATGCTATTTAAACGAGAGCAACGGAAACTGCTTTAACTCTCTTTACTCCACTGGTCAATCATATACCAACAGCAACAAAAAAATATAATATCAAAACAAAAGAGTACTCACTTAAGCATCCCACGGAGAAAGATCTTTCTGGTGACAGCTGTAAGCAATTGCATTAAATATAGGGAGAGTTGTTGTTGTTGGCTTGAGAGAGAATTAAACCGCATGATAAGCTTTTGCCAGAGGCGTGCCGAAAAAGGGTTAAATAAAAATTTTCATCGAAGTTCAATCATGACCAAAAAAAATTACATAAAAAAATTACAAAAGCAAAATGAAATAAAAGATAAAAAAAAATAAAATTGGCTTTGGAGTACACCAATGCATCAGAATTTTACGATTTAAAAAGATTAACTTTAAGATAAAATTATATAAAAAAATAAAAAAATCAAGGGCATAAATTATTTGCGCCCAAAATTAATGAGTTATATTCAACATTAGGGCCTGGCGAAGATATTTAATTTTTTTGTGGATGAAGGCTATGCGGCAATCACCAGTAACAAAAAAAAAAAATCAAAACTAAACGCAAGCCAACCGGCTACACATGAAAGCTTCGCTGGCTGATAATGATTTAAAGAAAAGCTTTTACTTATCACGCAAAGCAAGGGCGGTGGGGGGAGTCTCTCCTCTAGCCTAGAGAATCATATACTCTTTATTTCTTTTCCCTTTTTTATGTCTGTCGCCTCAGATCTCTTCTGGCCAAATGTCTGCGCCAAAATACTCCTTCTCGAGAGTCTGCTGCTCCCGTGGGCTTCGGTCCGCTTCGACGGGCTTGCCTCTCCTGCGCCTCTCTTAAGTTCGCTGTTAGACTTGGACCATTACCTCTAGTCTGTGGACTATGGTTTATACCATTACATCTAGACAGCGGACTAGGTTTGAACCAGGACTAGGTTTAGACCAAAACTAGGTGCCAATTCTATAAAAAAAACACTCTTAGTACACACGCACTCAAAAGGCGCTTTTTGCTAGTATTTACCATTTGATTTGGCACCGGTTTAAAAAGTGTATATATGACTTTCTCTCAGCAATCTAATTCAGGCTGACATGTGCCTAAAAGATGAAAATTTATATTTTTCCTAAATAAATTTTTTCCACAACTAATTTACGCGTTTGTATAACGCCGTACTTACATTCATTTCCTTAAAAAAAACACTATCACTCTCTAGCAGAAAACTGCTTCGACTTCACAATTTAGACAGACTTTTTTTACAGTTAGACTTTTTTCCTTTTTTCGTTTATTCGTTTTCACTATGACTTTAATTTTTTTTTTTGTGACCGCACTACTCGAAGATGACTTGAAAAAGAAAAGTCATTCCCATGGAGGCCGACATACTTGGCTAAATTCCTATCCCTTAGTCCTCTTTGGACCCCTCTCTTCACCTCGATTACCCCTAAACTTCCCTGATCCCAACTTTAGAGGAGCCTAGGGGGCGCCACAAAAAACGCAAGAGAAAGTAATCGGATTGAAAAATTCAAAGAAAATTTTCTGAACACAACCAAAAAAAACGAATCTCGAAATCGCAGCTCCTACTTTTCCCAAATTTTACATAGTAGACTAACATTCTGTTAGTTAGTATAACGCTAACTAACAATACAAGCAGCGCAAGCAGTGTAAGCAGTGAAAGCAGTGAACACGGTTACTATATGAAACTTATATTGCTCGCTTTTAGGGATAAAACGTTTATATGTCGTTTTAGTTATAGACAAAAAAATCATTCCTACTCTTATTTTTTTTATTTTCTTTCTAAATACAAACGGTTACAAGCGCTACTACAAAACCCCCCCCCCCACTAAAATCACACTTACTTAATGGAAAGGGTGATACTCGCTTGAAACCGGGCAAAAAAAATTATTGCTTAATATCTTTCGCATGGAATTTGCCTACCACATGACCTTGTAGATTCTCTAACTCATAATACGCGTTGCCGAGCTTCCGTCTCACTCTCGCCTTCACGAACGGTGGCGCTAACTTGGAATTGAATCCTTTTGAGAAATTACTTTGCTGGAAGTTCCTACGAAATACCTCTTGTCCAACTGAAAAAGACACCTCGCGACTACGTAAATTATACAGCTTCTCATTCCGATCATGCTGTTTTCGTGACTCCTCTTTAGCTTTAGCTCCCATTATTTCGAAAGAGTCGTCCCTACTAAACTTCACAGCTCGATCCTCTAACAATTCTAAGTTCCGTAGCACTTGGTAAACGGACCCGTCGGTTACCATATGCTGACCAAATGCCATCCTATAGGGTGTTGTGTTTATCGCCGAATGAATAGTAGACCTCAAGGCACAAGCGATACTACTTAGCTTTTCGTCCCAATCAGACTGGCTTGGACTAACGTAAGCCTTTACTGCTGCCAATACCGACCGGTTTACTCTCTCTGACACGTTAGCCTGCGGAGCATACGCCGCCGTATATGTGTGACGCACTTTATACCTTTGCAATAGCTCATTAAAATGGTGTGCTCTAAATTGGGGCCCATTATCGGAAACTATAATCTCAGGTACCCCAAAACAATGAAAAAGATCCTCTTCTAGAAACTGTGTAACCACTTCTGCAGTAAACTTTTTACCTTCTTTAGAAACGGAAATTTTGAGAAGTGGTCCACTACAATAAATATTCCAATATTGCCAGACTTGCTTCGCGGGTAAGGACCCAAGAAATCCACATACAGTTTCTCGAAGAATCTTGATGTTTCACCCGACTTGCCTAATGGTGGCCTTAACGTATAATTCGGGTGTTTAGTGGCTTTCCAAACTTCACATCTGTTTATAAACTCTTTAACTTCTGACACTAGATTTGGCCAGTAATAGTAGCGCCTAAGTTTTTCCAATGTCTTATTAATACCGTAGTGGGCCGCTAGTGGGCTTTCGTGAGCCAATTTCAACAACTGCGCCACCAATCCCTTGGGATTCCATAGTTTCCAGCACTGATCATCTGCTAACTTCTCCCCAGGAAAATGCTCACTACGCCGGTAAACCAAATTGCCCATTACTTTCACGTCAGGTACTGACTGGGGGTTTTTTTCGACCTTCGTCTTTAGCTCCACATATTCGGGACTTAGAAAATGCACCGAATTGAGATCGATTCCTAAATCACTATCTAATACCGCTAAATCAGGGGTAAAAACTCTGGACAAAGCGTCTGGCACCACGTTTTTACTACCTTTTCGATGTGAAATGGTAAAATTAAATCCCTGAAGTTTCAAAGACCATCTGGCCAACCTAGAACTCAAGTCTGATTGACTCATTAACCACTTTAACGAAGCATGGTCGGTTATGATAGAAAATTCTTGACCCTCCACGTAGGCCATATATTTTTTTACTGCTAACACGGCTGCCAAACACTCTTTCTCTGTCACTGAGTAATTTCTTTGTGCCTGGTTCAGTTTTTTCGACATAAACGCAATGGGTACTTCATCCTTATCCTCTATTAACTGGGTTAGCACCGCGCCAACTCCCGTATGACTGGCGTCACAGTTTATGGAGAAAGGTTTTCTAAAATCGGGACTATGTAAAACTGGTGCCTGGCTTAATCGTGTTTTCAAGTCCTCAAATGCTGACTGAGCCTCTGACGTCCATATGAATTTACGCTTATGCTTTAAAGTATCTGTAATTGGAGACGCAATAGCAGCGTAATTTTGAATGAATTTGTGATACCAACCCGCCATTCCTAAAAAGGGCCGAACTTGTTTAACCGATTTTGGGGTGGGGAAATCGACTATGGCGGATATTTTATCTGGGTCTGTCTTAATAGTTCCCTCACCTACAATATGTCCTAGATACTTGACATTCTTTCTACAAAAATGGCTTTTCTCGACGTTTATAGTTAACCCTGCATCGGATATACATTTGGATAGCTCTGTAAGTAGAGTTATATGCTCGTCAAACGAATCTGAGACGATCAACAGATCATCTAAGTAGATAAATATCTGATGGCGCCGATGCGGTGGCACTATTTTATCCATGAGTTTGGACATGGTTTGTGCCGCGTTACATAATCCAAAAGGCATCACTTTGAAATGGTACAGGGGTCTACCTGCTACTGAAAAGGCTGTCTTATCCCGTGACTCGGGCTGTAAAGGAATTTGCCAATACGCGTCCTTCAAGTCGAGACTTGTGATATACTCGGCCTTAGGTAATCTGCTAAGGATGCCGTCTATGATTGGCATTGGGTAAGCATCCTTAACTGTAACGGCATTCACCCGTCTACTATCTATGCATAACCTATGTTTTCCTGGCTTACTCACCAACACAACGGGCGAAGACCAAGCACTTTGAGATTCCTCAATAACTCCTAATTTTAACATACGATCTAACTCTTCATATATCAATTGTTCTTTTGCCGGTGACATAGGATAGTGTCGCTGCTTAATTGGTGCTGCACCAGCAACCTCTATTGAATGTGACAGCAGCTGCGTTTTCCCTAGTCCCAACTTAGCGAATGATGGAAACAAACCCATACATTCAGACAAACGTTGCTTCTGATTACTGTCTAACATTCGTTGCGCCGTATCCTCTACGCTTAAACTAGCTATCTGTATCGGTCCTACTGACAGTCCAGATGGTAATAAATCAAAAGCGAGCCAAAAATCTATGCCTAAGTAAAGATCCTGGGTTAGCCCAGGGACTATATAAAATTTTAATATCTTACTATTTCCTCTAAAATTAACTTCAGTACTTATCTTTCCTACTATCTGCTGGGGTGTTCCATCTGCAGTATTTACTTTATTTGACATTGGCCTAATATTCTGTTTTACAGCCAATAATTCTTCGGCAAAACTGCCACCAACGCAACTTATGCTAGCCCCAGTATCCATGAGGCCACTTACTAATCTATTGAATAACTTTACCTCTGCATAAGGACGGATATCAAAAATATTGCCGACTACCGCCGAGGCTATTAGCTTTCGCTCTTTCTTAACACCTTTATTAAAAACCTTCCTTCGCTCTCTTGAACGAGTCTTTGACCAATAGATTCCTAATCTAGGTGACTCTACTGGTTCCGTTTCTGAATATTTAGATATTTCTTGTGATTTCTCATCGGGGATATGCGTAAATTCGGGCAAATATTCTTCTAACCCTTGTGTTTCCTCTAATCTGTATTGCTGGCCCTCGAGATCATCTGTTTGCGTGCACTTCTCCGAAGTGCACGGCCTGCCGTGTTTTTTGAATGGTCATTACAATGGGTACAAGATGGCTTATACGTATTTGGCTTCCCACAGCCATAGCAAAACACTCGCCGTTCTGCTACACACTCTTGATAGGGATGTCCCGCCGTATCACAGTTCCAACAAACCAAATTAACTGCTTCCACCACTGGCACGTCATCTTCTGCCTCAGACTCTTCTTCTGTTTGAATGCTCACTGCATTTACCATTCTCCTAGGCATTGGTCTTGGTGGTACACCCAATGGTTTCCGTACTGTCTGCATAAAGGTTTCTCTAGTACGCACTAACTGCCTTAACTTAGAGACCGAAGCTATGGACTCATATAATAACTCGTGCTGAATATCGGGCAGGAGATTAGCCCGAAGATGCTCTAGTAACTCAATCTCTGGTAACGGAGTAGACAGTTTGTCAGCTAGCGCCACTATCGCTTCGTAGAATTCGTCGAACGACTCTTTATCTCCCTGTCTGCGTTTGCTGATAGCAGCTTTAATATGCTGATCGGTACGCTCGTCTTTGAATTGTTCCCTCAAAGCTCTACATAAGTCTAGCCACTTGATATGTGATACCTTCTTATGGTATCTCCAAAACCACTCACTAGCATTCCCTTTAAACAAATTGCTAACATACCGCGACAGAACTACGAAATTACCTTCTAAAGCCTGATGGGTCATTGCTTCCGCTCTATAAATAAACTCGTCCACTGATATACCGGACTTGCCATTAAACCTTAGCTTCCAACTACTTATAACCTGACTTATTCTGTCTGGTCTAAGCTCCAAAATGCTATTACCGTTGCTTGCCTGCTCACTAGCTGCTGTTGCTGATACTTGGCTACGTAAATTCGCTGCCTGTTGTGTACTTTCCTCAGCGTTCACCTGGTGTGTCGCTACTACTGAGTACAACCTCTGAAACCCATTTTCAAGCGCTTGTGTCAACAATTCCGTTTGTCTGACTGCTTGAATTTCCAGTCGCTCATTTTGCCGAGATGCAGCCGTCGCCATGGCATTCGCTATTAACCTTGCCAAATTCACGTCGCTATTCCTAGCAGATTCGGCTGGCTCTATACTCTCATCTAACCTTCTTTCCTGGCTAACATCTCTCTGTGCCCTTTCTGCCAGTAAGTTGGCCCTTTGCGCTGCTGATCTGGTTTGCACTCTTGCCTGATGGCTGGTCTGTGGTCCCCCACTAAGTGCTTCAGCTCCGTCTCCTTCCATACTCTGTAACGGCTGATCACAAGTGGGGCAAATTTCCCTACTACCGACGCGTATGTTGAAGCACGCTATGTGGAAGTGATGACCACAAGTAGTGCTCCGTAGCTGCGCCCTATACTGAATTGGTTTATCGCAGATAAGGCAAAGGGTATTGTCGTCCTGAATCGCGGCTAGATCTTCGCTGCTGTGCTTTACCGACATTTCTCAGAACAAAACTTGTACTTATTTGTTAACTAACTATGCTGAGATCTGTTTAATTCCTAATGAAACTGTTTCCACTAAATTGTTTGATTAATAAAGTTATACTTATTATAATAATCTCGCAAAGAAATAAAGAAAATATATAAAAATTGAATAACTTTCATAAAAGTAATGAGGGGAATCATGCCATGTGTTAAAAAAAAATGGTTTGAGCAGCTGCTACAATAACGATAAAAGAGGGCTTTAAGTATAATTGAAATTGCAGGTATGCCCTAGCTTATTGCCAAGTATCTCATAAATCCTTACAATTTACCTAACTGCTTAAAGCAGCTGCTAACATTTTGTACCTAACTTGTAGGCAAATAAAAAACCAATAGTTCTAAGAAGTATTAACCGCTTGGAGGCTATAGTCTTTGACCATTGTTAAACCTGATCCAAAACGAGAAAAAAAATACTCTTTCTGACTATCGAAAATTACCTGTGGCTACGCCGACAATCCTAAGCGCGGAGCCGAAAATATTTTAGAATTCAAGGCTGATCCAGCTGACCAATTGATTGTGCGTTGCCCTATTGTTTTTTTTTGTTGGTGGTGTGGACATAGAGTTATGTCGAAACTTTTATGTACTCCGACTGACCACCCAATACAGTAAAGAATACTAGCGTTCGAAAACCGAGATATAAATACCCATAAGAAAAGCTGTTATTGACTAAAATGTTGTCGTCGGGGCTCCCGAAACCGATTTGTCCCCACGTTTGGGCGCCAATTAATAAAATTATGAATACTTAACTTACTGTAACATATAACCTGCTACAAGTTTACTGCGAGCTGTTGGAAACTGGTAGAACCTATCAGGTGTACGCGCTGGTTTCGGCTCAAATTAGTCGGTGAGAAATGGGGGATGGGGGAATGGATAGACTACCCGCTCTACTAGTAGAAAATTTTATTAATAAATTCGCGTACTAAGACTACTTATACTCGGTTTAACGTTTCGTACAAAAAAGAAAAGAATAGAGAAAAGAATGAGAAGAGAACAGAAATACCGTCGTTTTTTAGCGCAGCTGCTGAAAAAGAAAGGGGTCAGATGTCAGTGACGCCCAAAAGAAAAATTCGCCCACCCTACCATGATCGCTGTACTAAAGCCAAAATATAAAATTACACAGCGATCCATATGCCAAACCAATTTTTCAACCTAACTTACTTCGCATGATTCCCCCCCTCATGAACGTCTCAGACCAAAATCATTTAAAAAACTTATATTTAATAAAAGTAAACAATATAATAAGGCATTTCAAAGATCAAAAATATAGATAATGATATAAAGGTGATATGATAATTTATATATAGGTATGACAATGTTTATATAGAAAGCTTTTTGAAATTCAAGGAAAGAAAAATTATTTTTTTTTTTTTGAGCATAAGTTAAACTTCTGATGATTTTACCAAAATTCCATTTTTTCATGCTATTTAAACGAGAACAACGGAAACTGCTTTAACTCTCTCTTTACTCCACTGGTCAATCATATACCAACAGCAACAAAAAAAAATAATATCAAAACAAAAGAGTACTCACTTAAGCATCCCACGGAGAAAGATCTTTCTGGTGACAGCTGTAAGCAATTGTATTAAATATAGGGAGAGTTGTTGTTGTTGGCTTGAGAGAGAATTAAACCGCATGATAAGCTTTTGCCAGAGGCGTGCCGAAAAAGGGTTAAATAAAAATTTTCATCGAAGTTCAATCATGACCAAAAAAAATTACATAAAAAAATTACAAAAGCAAAATGAAATAAAAGATAAAAAAAAATAAAATTGGCTTTGGAGTACACCAATGCATCAGAATTTTACGATTTAAAAAGATTAACTTTAAGATAAAATTATATAAAAAAAATAAAAAAATCAAGGGCATAAATTATTTGCGCCCAAAATTAATGAGTTATATTCAACATTAGGGCCTGGCGAAGATATTTAATTTTTTTGTGGATGAAGGCTATGCGGCAATCACCAGTAACAAAAAAAAAAAATCAAAACTAAACGCAAGCCAACCGGCTACACATGAAAGCTTCGCTGGCTGATAATCATTTAAAGAAAAGCTTTTACTTATCACGCAAAGCAAGGGCGGTGGGGGGAGTCTCTCCTCTAGCCTAGAGAATCATATACTCTTTATTTCTTTTTCCCTTTTTATGTCTGTCGCCTCAGATCTCTTCTGGCCAAATGTCTGCGCCAAAATACTCCTTCTCGAGAGTCTGCTGCTCCCGTGGGCTTCGGTCCGCTTCGACGGGCTTGCCTCTCCTGCGCCTCTCTTAAGTTCGCTGTTAGACTTGGACCATTACCTCTAGTCTGTGGACTATGGTTTATACCATTACATCTAGACAGCGGACTAGGTTTGAACCAGGACTAGGTTTAGACCAAAACTAGGTGCCAATTCTATAAAAAAACACTCTTAGTACACACGCACTCAAAAGGCGCTTTTTGCTAGTATTTACCATTTGATTTGGCACCGGTTTAAAAAGTGTATATATGACTTTCTCTCAGCAATCTAATTCAGGCTGACATGTGCCTAAAAGATGAAAATTTATATTTTTCCTAAATAAATTTTTTCCACAACTAATTTACGCGTTTGTATAACGCCGTACTTACATTCATTTCCTTAAAAAAAACACTATCACTCTCTAGCAGAAAACTGCTTCGACTTCACAATTTAGACAGACTTTTTTTACAGTCAGACTTTTTTCCTTTTTTCGTTTATTCGTTTTCACTATGACTTTAATTTTTTTTTTTTGTGACCGCACTACTCGAAGATGACTTGAAAAAGAAAAGTCATTCCCATGGAGGCCGACATACTTGGCTAAATTCCTATCCCTTAGTCCTCTTTGGACCCCTCTCTTCACCTCGATTACCCCTAAACTTCCCTGATCCCAACTTTAGAGGAGCCTAGGGGGCGCCACAAAAAACGCAAGAGAAAGTAATCGGATTGAAAAATTCAAAGAAAATTTTCTGAACACAACCAAAAAAAACGCCGACAATCCTAAGCGCGGAGCCGAAAATATTTTAGAATTCAAGGCTGATCCAGCTGACCAATTGATTGTGCGTTGCCCTATTGTTTTTTTTTTGTTGGTGGTGTGGACATAGAGTTATGTCGAAACTTTTATGTACTCCGACTGACCACCCAATACAGTAAAGAATACTAGCGTTCGAAAACCGAGATATAAATACCCATACGAAAAGCTGTTATTGACTAAAATGTTGTCGTCGGGGCTCCCGAAACCGATTTGTCCCCACGTTTGGGCGCCAATTAATAAAATTATGAATACTTAACTAACTGTAACATATAACCTGCTACAAGTTTACTGCGAGCTGTTGGAAACTGGTAGAACCTATCAGGTGTACGCGCTGGTTTCGGCTCAAATTAGTCGGTGAGAAATGGGGGATGGGGGAATGGATAGACTACCCGCTCTACTAGTAGAAAATTTTATTAATAAATTGGCGTACTAAGACTACTTATACTCGGTTTAACGTTTCGTACAAAAAAAGAAAAGAATAGAGAAAAGGATGAGAAGAGAACAGAAATACCGTCGTTTTTTAGCGCAGCTGCTGAAAAAGAAAGGGGTCAGATGTCAGTGACGCCCAAAAGAAAAATTCGCCCACCCTACCATGATCGCTGTACTAAAGCCAAAATATAAAATTACACAGCGATCCCTATGCCAAACCAATTTTTCAACCTAACTTACTTCGCATGATTCCCCCCTCATGAACGTCTCAGACCAAATTCATTTAAAAAACTTATATTTAATAAAAGTAAACAATATAATAAGGCATTTCAAAGATCAAAAATATAGATAATGATATAAAGGTGATATGATAATATATATATAGGTATGACAATGTTTATATAGAAAGCTTTTTGAAATTCAAGGAAAGAAAATATTTTTTTTTTTTTTGAGCATAAGTTAAACTTCTGATGATTTTACCAAAATTCCATTTTTTCATGCTATTTAAACGAGAGCAACGGAAACTGCTTTAACTCTCTCTTTACTCCACTGGTCAATCATATACCAACAGCAACAAAAAAAATAATATCAAAACAAAAGAGTACTCACTTAAGCATCCCACGGAGAAAGATCTTTCTGGTGACAGCTGTAAGCAATTGCATTAAATATAGGGAGAGTTGTTGTTGTTGGCTTGAGAGAGAATTAAAACGCATGATAAGCTTTTGCCAGAGGCGTGCCGAAAAAGGGTTAAATAAAAATTTTCATCGAAGTTCAATCATGACCAAAAAAAATTACATAAAAAAATTACAAAAGCAAAATGAAATAAAAGATAAAAAAAAATAAAATTGGCTTTGGAGTACACCAATGCATCAGAATTTTACGATTTAAAAAGATTAACTTTAAGATAAAATTATATAAAAAAATAAAAAAATCAAGGGCATAAATTATTTGCGCCCAAAATTAATGAGTTATATTCAACATTAGGGCCTGGCGAAGATATTTAATTTTTTTGTGGATGAAGGCTATGCGGCAATCACCAGTAACAAAAAAAAATCAAAACGAAACGCAAGCCAACCGGCTACACATGAAAGCTTTGCTGGCTGATAATCATTTAAAGAAAAGCTTTTACTTATCACGCAAAGCAAGGGCGGTGGGGGAGTCTCTCCTCTAGCCTAGAGAATCATATACTCTTTATTTCTTTTCCCTTTTTTATGTCTGTCGCCTCAGATCTCTTCTGGCCAAATGTCTGCGCCAAAATACTCCTTCTCGAGAGTCTGCTGCTCCCGTGGGCTTCGGTCCGCTTCGACGGGCTTGCCTCTCCTGCGCCTCTCTTAAGTTCGCTGTTAGACTTGGACCATTACCTCTAGTCTGTGGACTATGGTTTATACCATTACATCTAGACAGCGGACTAGGTTTGAACCAGGACTAGGTTTAGACCAAAACTAGGTGCCAATTCTATAAAAAAAAACACTCTTAGTACACACGCACTCAAAAGGCGCTTTTTGCTAGTATTTACCATTTGATTTGGCACCGGTTTAAAAGTGTATATATGACTTTCTCTCAGCAATCTAATTCAGGCTGACATGTGCCTAAAAGATGAAAATTTATATTTTTCCTAAATAAATTTTTTCCACAACTAATTTACGCGTTTGTATAACGCCGTACTTACATTCATTTCCTTAAAAAAACACTATCACTCTCTAGCAGAAAACTGCTTCGACTTCACAATTTAGACAGACTTTTTTTACAGTCAGACTTTTTTCCAAAGAAATTCGTTTTCACTATGACTTTAATTTTTTTTTTTGTGACCGCACTACTCGAAGATGACTTGAAAAAAAAAAGTCATTCCCATGGAGGCCGACATACTTGGCTAAATTCCTATCCCTTAGTCCTCTTTGGACCCCTCTCTTCACCTCGATTACCCCTAAACTTCCCTGATCCCAACTTTAGAGGAGCCTAGGGGGCGCCACAAAAAACGCAAGAGAAAGTAATCGGATTGAAAAATTCAAAGAAAATTTTCTGAACACAACCAAAAAAACGAATCTCGAAATCGCAGCTCCTACTTTTCCCAAATTTTACATAGTAGACTAACATTCTGTTAGTTAGTATAACGCTAACTAACAATACAAGCAGCGCAAGCAGTGTAAGCAGTGAAAGCAGTGAACACGGTTACTATATGAAACTTATATTGCTCGCTTTTAGGGATAAAACGTTTATATGTCGTTTTAGTTATAGACAAAAAAATCATTCCTACTCTTATTTTTTTTATTTTCTTTCTAAATACAAACGGTTACAAGCGCTACTACAGTAGAAGGGTTCCAGCAGCTTTTAAAGGTACTATATAAATGCTGGCTCCTATTAAACTCTGGCTGCTATAACACTCAAAATGGCGGCTGTAGAATGGTTCCAGCAGCTTGTAGAGCTACTATATAAATGCTGGCGGCTATAACACTCAAAATGGCGGCGGTAGAATTGTTCCAGCAGCTTGCAGAGCTACTATATAAAGGCTGGCGGCTATAGCACTCAAAATGGCTGCTGTAGAATGGTTCCAGCAGCTTGTAGAGTTACTATATAACGGTTGGCGGCTATAAGTCTCAAAATGGCGGCTGTAGAATGGTTTCAGCAGCTTGCAGAGCTACTATATAAAGACTGGCGGCTATAGCACTCAAAATGGTGGCTGTAGAATGGTTCCAGCAGCTTGTAGAGGTACTATATAAAGGTTGACGGCTATAAGTCTCAAAATGGCGGCTGTAGAATGGTTCCAGCAGCTTGCAGAGCTACTATATAAAGGCTGGCGGCTATAGCACTCAAAATGGTGGCTGTAGAATGGTTCCAGCAGCTTGTAGAGGTACTATATAAAGGTTGGCGGCTATAAGTCTCAAAATGGCGGCTGTAGAATGGTTCCAGCAGCTTGCAGAGCTACTATATAAAGGCTGTCGGCTATAGCACTCAAAATGGTGGCTGTAGAATGGTTCTAGCAGCTTGTATAACTGTTATATAAAGGCTGGCGGCTATAACACACAAATTAACGGCTGTAGAATGGTTCCAGCAGCTTGTATAGCTGTTATATAAAGGCTGGCCGCTATAACACTCAAAATGGCGGCTGTAGAATGGTTCCAGCAGCTTGTAGAGCTACTATATAAAGGTCGGCGGCTATAAGTCTCAAAATGGCGGCTGTAGAATTGTTCCAGCAGCTTGCAGAGCTACTATATAAAGACTGGCGGCTATAACACTCAAAATGGCGGCGGTAGAATTGCTCCAGCAGCTTGCAGAGCTACTATATAAAGGCTGGCGGCTATAGCACTCAAAATGGCTGCTGTAGAATGGTTCCAGCAGCTTGTAGAGGTACTATATAAAGGTTGGCGGCTATAAGTCTCAAAATGGCGGCTGTAGAATGGTTTCAGCAGCTTGCAGAGCTACTATATAAAGACTGGCGGCTATAGCACTCAAAATGGTGGCTGTAGAATGGTTCCAGCAGTTTGTAGAGGTACTATATAAAGGTTGGCGGCTATAAGTCTCAAAATGGAGGCTGTAGAATGGTTCCAGCAGCTTGTAGAAGTACTATATAAATGCTGGCTGCTATAAAACTCAAAACAACGGCTGTAGAATAGTTCCAGCAGCTTGTAGAGCTACCGTATAAAGGTTGGCGGCTATAACACTCAAAAGGGAGGCTGTAGAATGGTTCCAGCAGCTTGCAGAGGTACTATATAAATGCTGGCTGCTATAAAAATCAAAAAAACGTCTGTAGAATGGTTCCAGCAGCTTGCAGAGCTACTATATAAAGGCTGGCGGCTATAACACTCAAAATGGATGCTGTAAAATGGTTCCAGCAGATTGTATAGCTACTATATTAAAGATGACGGCTATAACACTCAAAATAACGTCTGTAGAATGGTTCCAGCAGCTTGCAGAGCTACTATATAAAGGCTGGCGGCTATATCACTCAAAATGGAGGCTGTAGAATGGTTCCAGCAGCTTGTTGAGGTACTATATAAATGCTGGCTCCTATAAAACTCAAAATAATGGCTGTAGAATGTTTCCAGCAGCTTGTGGACCTTCTATATAAAGGCTGGCGGCTATAACACTCAAAATGGAGGCTGTAGAATGGTTCCAGCAGATTATATAGCTACTATATTAAAGATGACGGCTATAACACTCAAAATAACGTCTGTAGAATGGTTCCAGCAGTTTGTAGAGCTACTATATACTGGCTGGCAGCTATAACACTCAAAATGGAGGCTGTAGAATGGTCCCAACAGCTTGTATAGCTACTATATTAAAGATGACGGCTATAACACTCAAAATAATGTCTGTAGAATGGTTCCAGCAGCTTGTAGATCTACTATATACTGGCTGGCGGCTATAACACTCAAAATGGCGGCTGTAGAATGGTTCCAGCATCTTGCAGAGCTACTATATAAAGGCTGGCGGCTATAACACGCAAAATAACGGCTGTAGAATGGTACCAACAGCTTGTATAGCTACTATATTAAAGATGACGGCTGTAACACTCAAAATAATGTCTGTAGAATGGTTCCAGCAGCTTGCAGAGCTACTATATAAAGGCTGGCGGCTATATCACGCAAAATGGAGGCTGTAGAATGGTTCCAGCAGCTTGTAGAGGTACTATATAAATGCTGGCTCCTATAAAACTCAAAATAATGGCTGTAGAATGTTTCCAGCAGCTTGTAGAGGTACTATATAAATGCTGGCGGCTATAAAACTCAAAACAACGTCTGTAGAATGTTTCCAGCAGCTTGTAGAGCTACTATATAAAGGCTGGCGGCTATAACACTCAAAATGGATGCTGTAAAATGGTTCCAGCAGATTTCCAGATCAAAATAACGTCTGTAGAATGGTTCAAGCAGCTTGTAGAGCTACTATATACTGGCTGGCGGCTATAACACTCAAAATGGCGGCTGTAGAATGGTTCCGGCAGCTTGCAGAGCTACTCTACAAAGGCTGGCGGCTATAACACGCAAAATAACGGCTGTAGAATGGTCCCAACAGCTTGTATAGCTACTATGTTAAAGATGACGGCTATAACACTCAAAATGGATTCTGTAGAATGGTTCCAGCAGCTTGTAGAGGTACTATGTAAATGCTGGCTGCTATAAAACTCAAAACAACGGCTGTAGAATGGTTCCAGCAGCTTGTAGATTTACCGTATAAAGGTTGGCGGCTATAACACTCAAAATGGAGGCTGTAGAATGGTTCCAGCAGCTTGCAGAGGTACTATATAAATGCTGGCTGCTATAAAAATCAAAATAACGTCTGTAGAATGGTTCCAGCAGCTTGCAGAGCTACTATATAAAGGCTGGCGGCTATATCACTCAAAATGGAGGCTGTAGAATGGTTCCAGCAGCTTGTTGAGGTACTATATAAATGCTGGCTCCTATAAAACTCAAAATAATGGCTGTAGAATGTTTCCAGCAGCTTGTGGACCTTCTATATAAAGGCTGGCGGCTATAACACTCAAAATGGAGGCTGTAGAATGGTTCCAGCAGATTATATAGCTACTATATTAAAGATGACGGCTATAACACTCAAAATAACGTCTGTAGAATGGTTCCAGCAGTTTGTAGAGCTACTATATACTGGCTGGCAGCTATAACACTCAAAATGGAGGCTGTAGAATGGTTCCAGCAGATTGTATAGCTACTATATTACAGATGACGGCTATAACACTCAAAATAACGTCTGTAGAATATTTCCAGCAGCTTGTAGAGCTACTATATACTGGCTGGCAGCTATAACACTCAAAATGGCGGCTGTAGAATGGTTCCAACAGCTTGCAGAGCTACTATATAAAGGCTGGCGGCTATAACACTCAAAATGGCGGCTGTAGAATGGTTCCAGCAGATTGTAGAGCAACTATATAAATGCTGGCTGCTATAACACTCAAAATGGCGGCTGTAGAATGGTTCCAGCAGCTTG
This sequence comes from Drosophila paulistorum, assembly GCA_018152135.1. NCBI lineage: Eukaryota > Metazoa > Arthropoda > Insecta > Diptera > Drosophilidae > Drosophila > Drosophila paulistorum. The sequence continues at coordinate 347,006 of JAECXG010000648.1, forward strand.
TAGAGCTACTATATAAATGCTGGCGGCTATAAAAATCAAAATAACGTCTGTAGAATGGTTCCAGCAGCTTGCAGAGCTACTATATAAAGGCTGGCGGCTATATCACTCAAAATGGAGGCTGTAGAATGGTTCCAGCAGCTTGAAGAGGTACTATATAAATGCTGGCTCCTATAAAATTCAAAATAATGGCTGTAGAATGTTTCCAGCAGCTTGTAGAGCTACTATATAAAGGCTGGCGGCTATAACACTCAAAATGGAGGCTGTAAAATGGTTCCAGCAGATTGTATAGCTACTATATTAAAGATGACGGCTATAACACTCAAAATAACGTCTGTAGAATGGTTCCAGCAGCTTGTAGAGCTACTATATACTGGCTGGCAGCTAAAACACTCTAAATGGCGGCTGTAGAATGGTTCCAGCAGCTTGTAGAGCTACTATATAACGGTTGGCGGCTATAAGTCTCAAAGTGGAGGCTGTAGAATGGTTCCAGCAGCTTGTAGAGGTACTATATAAATGCTGGCTGCTATAAAAATCAAAATAACGTCTGTAGAATGGTTCCAGCAGCTTGCAGAGCTACTATATAAAGGCTGGCGGCTATATCACTCAAAATGGAGTCTGTAGAATGGTTCCAGCAGCTGTAGAGGTACTATATAAATGCTGGCTCCTATAAAACTCAAAATAATGGCTGTAGAATGTTTCCAGCAGCTTGTAGAGGTACTATTTAAATGCTGGCTGCTATAAAACTCAAAACAACGTCTGTAGAATGTTTCCAGCAGCTTGTAGAGCTACTATATAAAGGCTGGCGGCTATAACACTCAAAATGGATGCTGTAAAATGGTTCCAGCAGATTGTATAGCTACTATATTAAAGATGACGGCTATAACACTCAAAATAACGTCTGTAGAATGGTTCAAGCAGCTTGTAGAGCTACTATATACTGGCTGGCGGCTATAACACTCAAAATGGCGGCTGTAGAATGGTTCCGGCAGCTTGCAGAGCTACTCTACAAAGGCTGGCGGCTATAACATGCAAAATAACGGCTGTAGAACGGTCCCAACAGCTTGTATAGCTACTATGTTAAAGATGACGGCTATAACACTCAAAATGGTGGCTGTAGAATGGTTCCAGCAGTTTGTAGAGCTACTATATACGGGCTGGCGGCTATAACACTCAAAATGGCGGCTGTAGAATGGTTCCAGCAGCTTGCAGAGCTACTATGTAAAGGCTGGCGGCTATAACACTCAAAATGGCGGCTGTAGAATGGTTCCAGCAGATTGTAGAGGTACTATATAAATGCTGGCTGCTATTACACTCAAAATGGATTCTGTAGAATGGTTCCAGCAGCTTGTAGAGGTACTATGTAAATGCTGGCTGCTATAAAACTCAAAACAACGGCTGTAGAATGGTTCCAGCAGCTTCTAGATTTACCGTATAAAGGTTGGCGGCTATAACACTCAAAATGGAGGCTGTAGAATGGTTCCAGCAGCTTGCAGAGGTACTATATAAATGCTGGCTGCTATAAAAATCAAAATAACGTGTGTAGAATGGTTCCAGCAGCTTGCAGAGCTACTATATAAAGGCTGGCGGCTATATCACTCAAAATGGAGGCTGTATAATGGTTCCAGCAGCTTGTTGAGGTACTATATAAATGCTGGCTCCTATAAAACTCAAAATAATGGCTGTAGAATGTTTCCAGCAGCTTGTAGAGCTTCTATATAAAGGCTGGCGGCTATAACACTCAAAATGGAGGCTGTAGAATGGTTCCAGCAGATTATATAGCTACTATATTTAAGATGACGGCTATAACACTCAAAATAACGTCTGTAGAATGTTTCCAGCAGTTTGTAGAGCTACTATATACTGGCTGGCAGCTATAACACTCAAAATGGAGGCTGTAGAATGGTTCCAGCAGATTGTATAGCTACTATATTACAGATGACGGCTATAACACTCAAAATAACGTCTGTAGAATGGTTCCAGTAGCTTGTAGAGCTACTATATACTGGCTGGCAGCTATAACACTCAAAATGGCGGCTGTAGAATGGTTCCAGCAGCTTGCAGAGCTACTATATAAAGGCTGGCTTCTATAACACTCAAAATGGCGGCTGTAGAATGGTTCCAGCAGATTGTAGAGCAACTATATAAATGCTGGCTGCTATAACACTCAAAATGGCGGCTGTAGAATGGTTCCAGCAGCTTGTAGAGCTACTATATAAATGCTGGCGGCTATAAAAATCAAAATAACGTCTGTAGAATGGTTCCAGCAGCTTGCAGAGCTACTATATAAAGGCTGGCGGCTATATCACTCAAAATGGAGGCTGTAGAATGGTTCCAGCAGCTTGAAGAGGTACTATATAAATGCTGGCTCCTATAAAACTCAAAATAATGGCTGTAGAATGTTTTCAGCAGCTTGTAGAGCTACTATATAAAGGCTGGCGGCTATAACACTCAAAATGGAGGCTGTAAAATGGTTCCAGCAGATTGTATAGCTACTATATTAAAGATGACGGCTATAACACTCAAAATAACGTCTGTAGAATGGTTCCAGCAGCTTGTAGAGCTACTATATACTGGCTGGCAGCTAAAACACTCTAAATGGCGGCTGTAGAATGGTTCCAGCAGCTTGTAGAGGTACTATATAAAGGTTGGCGGCTGTAAGTCTCAAAATGGCGGCTGTAGAATGGTTCCAGCAGCTTGTATAACTGTTATATAAAGGCTGGCGGCTATAACACACAAAATAACGGCTGTAGAATGGTTCCAGCAGCTTGTATAGCTGTTATATAAAGGCTGGCCGCTATAACACTCAAAATGGCGGCTGTAGAATGGTTCCAGCAGCTTGTAGAGCTACTATATAAAGGTTGGCGGCTATAAGTCTCAAAATGGCGGCTGTAGAATGGTTCCAGCAGCTTGCAGAGCTACTATATAAAGACTGGCGGCTATAACACTCAAAATGGCGGCGGTAGATTTGTTCCAGCAGCTTGCAGAGCTACTATATAAAGGCTGGCGGCTATAGCACTCAAAATGGCTGCTGAAGAATGGTTCCAGCAGCTTGTAGAGGTACTATATAAAGGTTGGCGGCTGTAAGTCTTAAAATGGCGGCTGTAGAATGGTTCCAGCAGCTTGCAGAGCTACTATATAAAGACTGGCGGCTATAGCACTCAAAATGGTGGCTGTAGAATGGTTCCAGCAGTTTGTAGAGGTACTATATAAAGGTTGGCGGCTATAAGTCTCAAAATGGAGGCTGTAGAATGGTTCCAGCAGCTTGTAGAAGTACTATATAAATGCTGGCTGCTATAAAACTCAAAACAACGGCTGTAGAATAGTTCCAGCAGCTTGTAGAGCTACCGTATAAAGGTTGGCGGCTATAACACTCAAAATGGAGGCTGTAGAATGGTTCCAGCAGCTTGCAGAGGTACTATATAAATGCTGGCTGCTATAAAAATCAAAAAAACGTCTGTAGAATGGTTCCAGCAGCTTGCAGAGCTACTATATAAAGGCTGGCGGCTATAACACTCAAAATGGATGCTGTAAAATGGTTCCAGCAGATTGTATAGCTACTATATTAAAGATGACGGCTATAACACTCAAAATAACGTCTGTAGAATGGTTCAAGCAGCTTGTAGAGCTACTATATACTGGCTGGCGGTTATAACACTCAAAATGCCGGCTGTAGAATGGTTCCAGCAGCTTGCAGAGCTACTCTACAAAGGCTGGCGGCTATAACACGCAAAATAACGGCTGTAGAATGGTCCCAACAGCTTGTATAGCTACTATATTAAAGATGACGGCTATAACACTCAAAATAATGTCTGTAGAATGGTTCCAGCAGCTTGTAGATCTACTATATACTGGCTGGCGGCTATAACACTCAAAATGGCGGCTGTAGAATGGTTCCAGCATCTTGCAGAGCTACTATATAAAGGCTGGCGGCTATATCACGCAAAATAACGGCTGTAGAATGGTCCCAACAGCTTGAATAGCTACTATATTAAAGATGACGGCTATAACACTCAAAATAATGTCTGTAGAATGGTTCCAGCAGCTTGCAGAGCTACTATATAAAGGCTGGCGGCTATATCACTCAAAATGGTAGAATGGTTCCAGCAGATTGTATAGCTACTATATTACAGATGACGGCTATAACACTCAAAATAACGTCTGTAGAATGGTTCCAGTAGCTTGTAGAGCTACTATATACTGGCTGGCAGCTATAACACTCAAAATGGCGGCTGTAGAATGGTTCCAGCAGCTTGCAGAGCTACTATATAAAGGCTGGCTTCTATAACACTCAAAATGGCGGCTGTAGAATGGTTCCAGCAGATTGTAGAGCAACTATATAAATGCTGGCTGCTATAACACTCAAAATGGCGGCTGTAGAATGGTTCCAGCAGCTTGTAGAGCTACTATATAAATGCTGGCGGCTATAAAAATCAAAATAACGTCTGTAGAATGGTTCCAGCAGCTTGCAGAGCTACTATATAAAGGCTGGCGGCTATATCACTCAAAATGGAGGCTGTAGAATGGTTCCAGCAGCTTGAAGAGGTACTATATAAATGCTGGCTCCTATAAAACTCAAAATAATGGCTGTAGAATGTTTTCAGCAGCTTGTAGAGCTACTATATAAAGGCTGGCGGCTATAACACTCAAAATGGAGGCTGTAAAATGGTTCCAGCAGATTGTATAGCTACTATATTTAAGATGACGGCTATAACACTCAAAATAACGTCTGTAGAATGTTTCCAGCAGTTTGTAGAGCTACTATATACTGGCTGGCAGCTATAACACTCAAAATGGAGGCTGTAGAATGGTTCCAGCAGATTGTATAGCTACTATATTACAGATGACGGCTATAACACTCAAAATAACGTCTGTAGAATGGTTCCAGTAGCTTGTAGAGCTACTATATACTGGCTGGCAGCTATAACACTCAAAATGGCGGCTGTAGAATGGTTCCAGCAGCTTGCAGAGCTACTATATAAAGGCTGGCTTCTATAACACTCAAAATGGCGGCTGTAGAATGGTTCCAGCAGATTGTAGAGCAACTATATAAATGCTGGCTGCTATAACACTCAAAATGGCGGCTGTAGAATGGTTCCAGCAGCTTGTAGAGCTACTATATAAATGCTGGCGGCTATAAAAATCAAAATAACGTCTGTAGAATGGTTCCAGCAGCTTGCAGAGCTACTATATAAAGGCTGGCGGCTATATCACTCAAAATGGAGGCTGTAGAATGGTTCCAGCAGCTTGAAGAGGTACTATATAAATGCTGGCTCCTATAAAACTCAAAATAATGGCTGTAGAATGTTTTCAGCAGCTTGTAGAGCTACTATATAAAGGCTGGCGGCTATAACACTCAAAATGGAGGCTGTAAAATGGTTCCAGCAGATTGTATAGCTACTATATTAAAGATGACGGCTATAACACTCAAAATAACGTCTGTAGAATGGTTCCAGCAGCTTGTAGAGCTACTATATACTGGCTGGCAGCTAAAACACTCTAAATGGCGGCTGTAGAATGGTTCCAGCAGCTTGTAGAGGTACTATATAAAGGTTGGCGGCTGTAAGTCTCAAAATGGCGGCTGTAGAATGGTTCCAGCAGCTTGTATAACTGTTATATAAAGGCTGGCGGCTATAACACACAAAATAACGGCTGTAGAATGGTTCCAGCAGCTTGTATAGCTGTTATATAAAGGCTGGCCGCTATAACACTCAAAATGGCGGCTGTAGAATGGTTCCAGCAGCTTGTAGAGCTACTATATAAAGGTTGGCGGCTATAAGTCTCAAAATGGCGGCTGTAGAATGGTTCCAGCAGCTTGCAGAGCTACTATATAAAGACTGGCGGCTATAACACTCAAAATGGCGGCGGTAGATTTGTTCCAGCAGCTTGCAGAGCTACTATATAAAGGCTGGCGGCTATAGCACTCAAAATGGCTGCTGAAGAATGGTTCCAGCAGCTTGTAGAGGTACTATATAAAGGTTGGCGGCTGTAAGTCTTAAAATGGCGGCTGTAGAATGGTTCCAGCAGCTTGCAGAGCTACTATATAAAGACTGGCGGCTATAGCACTCAAAATGGTGGCTGTAGAATGGTTCCAGCAGTTTGTAGAGGTACTATATAAAGGTTGGCGGCTATAAGTCTCAAAATGGAGGCTGTAGAATGGTTCCAGCAGCTTGTAGAAGTACTATATAAATGCTGGCTGCTATAAAACTCAAAACAACGGCTGTAGAATAGTTCCAGCAGCTTGTAGAGCTACCGTATAAAGGTTGGCGGCTATAACACTCAAAATGGAGGCTGTAGAATGGTTCCAGCAGCTTGCAGAGGTACTATATAAATGCTGGCTGCTATAAAAATCAAAAAAACGTCTGTAGAATGGTTCCAGCAGCTTGCAGAGCTACTATATAAAGGCTGGCGGCTATAACACTCAAAATGGATGCTGTAAAATGGTTCCAGCAGATTGTATAGCTACTATATTAAAGATGACGGCTATAACACTCAAAATAACGTCTGTAGAATGGTTCAAGCAGCTTGTAGAGCTACTATATACTGGCTGGCGGTTATAACACTCAAAATGCCGGCTGTAGAATGGTTCCAGCAGCTTGCAGAGCTACTCTACAAAGGCTGGCGGCTATAACACGCAAAATAACGGCTGTAGAATGGTCCCAACAGCTTGTATAGCTACTATATTAAAGATGACGGCTATAACACTCAAAATAATGTCTGTAGAATGGTTCCAGCAGCTTGTAGATCTACTATATACTGGCTGGCGGCTATAACACTCAAAATGGCGGCTGTAGAATGGTTCCAGCATCTTGCAGAGCTACTATATAAAGGCTGGCGGCTATATCACGCAAAATAACGGCTGTAGAATGGTCCCAACAGCTTGAATAGCTACTATATTAAAGATGACGGCTATAACACTCAAAATAATGTCTGTAGAATGGTTCCAGCAGCTTGCAGAGCTACTATATAAAGGCTGGCGGCTATATCACTCAAAATGGAGGCTGTAGAATGGTTCCAGCAGCTTGTAGAGGTACTATATAAATGCTGGCTCCTATAAAACTCAAAATAATGGCTGTAGAATGTTTCCAGCAGCTTGTAGAGGTACTATTTAAATGCTGGCGGCTATAACACTCAAAATGGATGCTGTAAAATGGTTCCAGCAGATTGTATAGCTACTATATTAAAGATGACGGCTATAACACTCAAAATAACGTCTGTAGAATGGTTCAAGCAGCTTGTAGAGCTACTATATACTGGCTGGCGGCTATAACACTCAAAATGGCGGCGGTAGAATTGTTCCAGCAGCTTGCAGAGCTACTATATAAAGGCTGGCGGCTATAGCACTCAAAATGGTGGCTGTAGAATGGTTCCAGCAGCTTGTAGAGGTACTATATAAAGGTTGGCGGCTATAAGTCTCAAAATGGCGGCTGTAGAATGGTCCCAGCAGCTTGCAGAGCTACTATATAAAGGCTGTCGGCTATAGCACTAAAAATGGTGGCTGTAGAATGGTTCCAGCAGCTTGTATAACTGTTATATAAAGGCTGGCGGCTATAACACACAAAATAACGGCTGTAGAATGGTTCCAGCAGCTTGTATAGCTGTTATATAAAGGCTGGCCGCTATAACACTCAAAATGGCGGCTGTAGAATGGTTCCAGCAGCTTGTAGAGCTACTATATAAAGGTTGGCGGCTATGAGTCTCAAAATGGCGGCTGTAGAATGGTTCCAGCAGCTTGCAGAGCTACTATATAAAGACTGGCGGCTATAACACTCAAAATGGCGGCGGTAGATTTGTTCCAGCAGCTTGCAGAGCTACTATATAAAGGCTGCCGGCTATAGCACTCAAAATGGCTGCTGAAGAATGGTTCCAGCAGCTTGTAGAGGTACTATATAAAGGTTGGCGGCTGTAAGTCTCAAAATGGCGGCTGTAGAATGGTTCCAGCAGCTTGCAGAGCTACTATATAAAGACTGGCGGCTATAGCACTCAAAATGGTGGCTGTAGAATGGTTCCAGCAGTTTGTAGAGGTACTATATAAAGGTTGGCGGCTACAAGTCTCAAAATGGAGGCTGTAGAATGGTTCCAGCAGCTTGTAGAAGTACTATATAAATGCTGGCTGCTATAAAACTCAAAACAACGGCTGTAGAATAGTTCCAGCAGCTTGTAGAGCTACCGTATAAAGGTTGGCGGCTATAACACTCAAAATGGAGGCTGTAGAATGGTTCCAGCAGCTTGCAGAGGTACTATATAAATGCTGGCTGCTATAAAAATCAAAAAAACGTCTGTAGAATGGTTCCAGCAGCTTGCAGAGCTACTATATAAAGGCTGGCGGCTATAACACTCAAAATGGATGCTGTAAAATGGTTCCAGCAGATTGTATAGCTACTATATTAAAGATGACGGCTATAACACTCAAAATAACGTCTGTAGAATGGTTCAAGCAGCTTGTAGAGCTACTATATACTGGCTGGCGGTTATAACACTCAAAATGCCGGCTGTAGAATGGTTCCAGCAGCTTGCAGAGCTACTCTACAAAGTCTGGCGGCTAGAACACGCAAAATAACGGCTGTAGAATGGTCCCAACAGCTTGTATAGCTACTATATTAAAGATGACGGCTATAACACTCAAAATAATGTCTGTAGAATGGTTCCAGCAGCTTGTAGATCTACTATATACTGGCTGGCGGCTATAACACTCAAAATGGCGGCTGTAGAATGGTTCCAGCATCTTGCAGAGCTACTATATAAAGGCTGGCGGCTATAACACGCAAAATAACGGCTGTAGAATGGTCCCAACAGCTTGAATAGCTACTATATTAAAGATGACGGCTATAACACTCAAAATAATGTCTGTAGAATGGTTCCAGCAGCTTGCAGAGCTACTATATAAAGGCTGGCGGCTATATCACTCAAAATGGAGGCTGTAGAATGGTTCCAGCAGCTTGTAGAGGTACTATATAAATGCTGGCTCCTATAAAACTCAAAATAATGGCTGTAGAATGTTTCCAGCAGCTTGTAGAGGTACTATTTAAATGCTGGCTGCTATAAAACTCAAAACAACGTCTGTAGAATGTTTCCAGCAGCTTGTAGAGCTACTATATAAAGGCTGGCGGCTATAACACTCAAAATGGATGCTGTAAAATGGTTCCAGCAGATTGTATAGCTACTATATTAAAGACGACGGCTATAACACTCAAAATAACGTCTGTAGAATGGTTCAAGCAGCTTGTAGAGCTACTATATACTGGCTGGCGGCTATAACACTCAAAATGGCGGCTGTAGAATGGTTCCGGCAGCTTGCAGAGCTACTCTACAAAGGCTGGCGGCTATAACACGCAAAATAACGGCTGTAGAATGGTCCCAACAGCTTGTATAGCTACTATGTTAAAGATGACGGCTATAAAACTCAAAATGGCGGCTGTAGAATGGTTCCAGCAGCTTGTAGAGCTACTATATACTGGCTGGCGGCTATAACACTCAAAATGGCGGCTGTAGAATGGTTCCAGCAGCTTGCAGAGCTACTATATAAAGGCTGGCGGCTATAACACTCAAAATGGCGGCTGCAGAAGGGTTCCAGCAGCTTGCAGAGCTACTATATAAATGTAGAATGGTTCCAGCAGCTTGTAGAGGTACTATATAAATGCTGGCTGCTATAAAACTCAAAACAACGGCTGTAGAATGGTTCCAGCAGCTTGTGGATTTACCGTTTAAAGGTTGGCGGCTATAACACTCAAAATGGAGGCTGTAGAATGGTTCCAGCAGCTTGCAGAGGTACTATATAAATGCTGGCTGCTATAAAAATCAAAATAACGTCTGTAGAATGGTTCCAGCAGCTTGCAGAGCTACTATATAAAGGCTGGCGGCTATATCACTCAAAATGGAGGCTGTAGAATGGTTCCAGCAGCTTGTTGAGGTACTATATAAATGCTGGCTCCTATAAAACTCAAAATAATGGCTGTAGAATGTTTCCAGCAGCTTGTAGATCTTCTATATAAAGGCTGGCGGCTATAACACTCAAAATGGAGGCTGTAGAATGGTTCCAGCAGATTATATAGCTACTATATTAAAGATGACGGCTATAACACTCAAAATAACGTCTGTATAATGGTTCCAGCAGTTTGTAGAGCTACTATATACTGGCTGGCAGCTATAACACTCAAAATGACGGCTGTAGAATGGTTCCAGCAGCTTGCAGAGCTACTATATAAAGGCTGGCGGCTATAACACTCAAAATGGCGGCTGTAGAATGGTTCCAGCAGATTGTAGAGCAACTATATAAATGCTGGCTGCTATAACACTCAAAATGGCGGCTATAGAATGGTTCCAGCAGCTTGTAGAGGTACTATATAAATGCTGGCTGCTATAAAAATAAAAATAACGTCTGTAGAATGGTTCCAGCAGCTTGCAGAGCTACTATATAAAGGCTGGCGGCTATATCACTCAAAATGGAGGCTGTAGAAAGGTTCCAGCAGCTTGTAGAGCTACTATATACTGGCTGGCAGCTATACGGCCAAAATGGCGGCTTTAGAACGGTTCCAGCAGCTTGCAGAGCTACTATATAAAGGCTGGCGGCTATAACACTCAAAATGGCGGCTGTAGAATGGTTCCAGCAGATTGTAGAGCAACTATATAAATGCTGGCTGCTATAACACTCAAAATGGCGGCTGTAGAATGGTTCCAGCAGCTTGTAGAGGTACTATATAAATGCTGGCTGCTATAAAAATCAAAATAACGTCTGTAGAATGGTTTTAGCAGCTTGCAGAGCTACTATATAAAGGCTGGCGGCTCTAACACTCAAAATGGAGGCTGTAGAATGGTTCCAGCAGCTTGAAGAGGTACTATATAAATGCTGGCTCCTATAAAACTCAAAATAATGGCTGTAGAATGTTTCCAGCAGCTTGTAGAGCTACTATATAAAGGCTGGCGGCTGTAACACTCAAAATGGCGGCTGTAGAATGGTTCCAGCAGCTTGCAGAGCTACTATATAAAGGCTGGCGGCTATAACACTCAAAATGGCGGCTGTAGAATGGTTCCAGCAGATTGTAGAGGTACTATATAAATGCTGGCTGCTATAACACTCAAAATGGAGGCTGTAGAATGGTTTCAGCAGCTTGTAGAGGTACTATTTAAATGCTGGCTGCTATAAAACTCAAAACAACGGCTGTAGAATGGTTCCAGCAGCTTGTAGAGCTACTGTATAAAGGCTGGCGGCTATAACACTCAAAATGGAGGCTGTAGAATGGTTCCAGCAGCTTGCAGAGGTACTATATAAATGCTGACTGGTATAAAAATCAAAATAACGTCTGTAGAATGGTTCCAACAGCTTGCAGAGCTACTATATAAAGGCTGGCGGCTGTAACACTCAAAATGGCGGCTGTAGAATGGTTCCAGCAGCTTGCAGAGCTACTATATAAAGGCTGGCGGCTATAACACTCAAAATGGCGGCTGTAGAATGGTTCCAGCAGATTGTAGAGGTACTATATAAATGCTGGCGGCTATAACACTCAAAATGGAGGCTGTAGAATGGTTTCAGCAGCTTGTAGAGGTACTATTTAAATGCTGGCTCCTATTAAACTCAAAATAATGGCTGTAGAATGTTTCCAGCAGCTTGTAGAGCTACCATATAAAGGCTGGCGGCTATAACACCCAAAATGGAGGCTGTAAAATGGTTCCAGCAGATTGTATAGCTACTATATTAAGAATGACGGCTATAACACTCAAAATAACGTCTGTAGAATGGTTCACGCAGCTTGTAGAGCTACTATATACTGGCTGGCGGCTATAACACTCAAAATGGCGGCTGTAGAATGGTTCCGGCAGCTTGCAGAGCTACTCTACAAAGGCTGGCGGCTATAACACGCAAAATAACGGCTGTAGAATGGTCCCAACAGCTTGTACAGCTACTATATTAAAGATGAATGCTTCCAGCAGCTTGTAGAGCTACTATATACTGGCTGGCGGCTATAACACTCAAAATGGCGGCTGTTGCATGGTTCCAGCAGCTTGTGGAGCTACTATATAAAGGTTGGCGGCTATAAGTCTCAAAATGGAGGCTGTAGAATGGTTCCAGCAGCTTGTAGAGCTACTATATAAAGGCTGGCGGCTATAACACGCAAAATAAAGGCTGTAGAATGGTCCCAACAGCTTGTTTAGCTACTATATTAAAGATGACGGCTATAACACTCAAAATAATGTCTGTAGAATGGTTCCAGCAGCTTGTAGATCTACTATATACTGGCTGGCGGCTATAACACTCAAAATGGCGGCTGTAGAATGGTTCCAGCATCTTACAGAGCTACTATATAAAGGCTGGCGGCTACAACACGCAAAATAACGGCTGTAGAATGGTACCAACAGCTTGTATAGCTACTATATTAAAGATGACGGCTGTAACACTCAAAATAATGGCTGTAGAATGTTTCCAGCAGCTTGTAGAGGTACTATTTAAATGCTGGCTCCTATAAAACTCAAAATAATGGCTGTAGAATGTTTCCAGCAGCTTGTAGAGGTACTATTTAAATGCTGGCTGCTATAAAACTCAAAATAATGGCTGTAGAATGTTTCCAGCAGCTTGTAGAGGTACTATTTAAATGCTGGCTGCTATAAAACTCAAAACAACGTCTGTAGAATGTTTCCAGCATCTTGTAGAGCTACTATATAAAGGCTGGCGGCTATAACACTCAAAATGGATGCTGTAAAGTGGTTCCAGCAGATTGTATAGCTACTATATTAAAGATGACGGCTATAACACTCAAAATAACGTCTGTAGAATGGTTCAAGCAGCTTGTAGAGCTACTATATACTGGCTGGCGGCTATAACACTCAAAATGGCGGCTGTAGAATGGTTCCGGCAGCTTGCAGAGCTACTCTACAAAGGCTGGCGGCTATAACACGCAAAATAACGGCTGTAGAATGGTCCCAACAGCTTGTATAGCTACTATATACTGGCTGGCGGCTATAACACTCAAAATGGCGGCTGTAGAATGGTTCGAGCAGCTTGCAGAGCTACTATATAAAGGCTGGCGGCTATAACACTCAAAATGGCGGCTGTAGAATGGTTCCAGCAGATTGTAGAGGTACTATATAAATGCTGGCTGCTATAACACTCAAAATGTAGGCTGTAGAATGGTTCCAGCAGCTTGTAGAGGTACTATATAAATGCTGGCTGCTATAAAACTCAAAACAACGGCTGTAGAATGGTTCCAGCAGCTTGTAGAGGTACTATTTAAATGCTGGCTCCTATAAAACTCAAAATAATGGCTGTAGAATGGTTCCAGCAGCTTGTAGAGGTACTATTTAAATGCTGGCTGCTATAAAACTCAAAACAACGTCTGTAGAATGTTTCCAGCAGCTTGTAGAGCTACTATATAAAGGCTGGCGGCTATAACACTCAAAATGGATGCTGTAAAATGGTTCCAGCAGATTGTATAGCTACTATATTAAAGATGACGGCTATAACACTCAAAATAACGTCTGTAGAATGGTTCAAGCAGCTTGTAGAGCTACTATATACTGGCTGGCGGCTATAACACTCAAAATGGCGGCTGTAGAATGGTTCCGGCAGCTTGCAGAGCTACTCTACAAAGGCTGGCGGCTATAACACGCAAAATAACGGCTGTAGAATGGTCCCAACAGCTTGTATAGCTACTATGTTAAAGATGACGGCTATAACACTCAAAATGGCGGCTGTAGAATGGTTCCAGCAGCTTGTAGAGCTACTATATACTGGCTGGCGGCTATAACACTCAAAATGGCGGCTGTAGAATGGTTCCAGCAGCTTGCAGAGCTACTATATAAAGGCTGGCGGCTATAACACTCAAAATGGCGGCTGTAGAATGGTTCCAGCAGATTGTAGAGGTACTATATAAATGCTGGCTGCTATAACACTCAAAATGTAGGCTGTAGAATGGTTCCAGCAGCTTGTAGAGGTACTATATAAATGCTGGCTGCTATAAAACTCAAAACAACGGCTGTAGAATGGTTCCAGCAGCTTGTAGAATTACCGTATGAAGGTTGGCGGCTATAACACTCAAAATGGAGGCTGTAGAATGGTTCCAGCAGCTTGCAGAGGTACTGTATAAATGCTGGCTGCTATAAAAAACAAAATAACGTCTGTAGAATGGTTCCAGCAGCTTGCAGAGCTACTATATAAAGGCTGGCGGCTATATCACTCAAAATGGAGGCTGTAGAATGGTTCCAGCGGCTTGTTGAGGTACTATATAAATGCTGGCTCCTATAAAACTCAAAATAATGGCTGTAGAATGTTTCCAGCAGCTAGTAGAGCTTCTATATAAAGGCTGGCGGCTATAACACTCAAAATGGAGGCTGTAGAATGGTTCCAGCAGATTATATAGCTACTATATTAAAGATGACGGCTATAACACTCAAAATAACGTCTGTAGAATGGTTCCAGCAGTTTGTAGAGCTACTATATACTGGCTGGCAGCTATAACACTCAAAATGACGGCTGTAGAATGGTTCCAGCAGCTTGCAGAGCTACTATATAAAGGCTGGCGGCTATAACACTCAAAATGGCGGCTATAGAATGGTTCCAGCAGATTGTAGAGCAACTATATAAATGCTGGCTGCTATAACACTCTAAATGGCGGCTATAGAATGGTTCCAGCAGCTTGTAGAGGTACTATATAAATGCTGGCTGCTATAAAAATAAAAATAACGTCTGTAGAATGGTTCCAGCAGCTTGCAGAGCTACTATAGAAAGGCTGGCGGCTATATCACTCAAAATGGAGGCTGTAGAATGGTTCCAGCAGATTGTATAGCTACTATATTAAAGATGACGGCTATAACACTCAAAATAACGTCTGTAGAATGGTTCCAGCAGCTTGTAGAGCTACTATATACTGGCTGGCAGCTATACGGCCAAAATGGCGGCTGTAGAATGGTTCCAGCAGCTTGCAGAGCTACTATATAAAGGCTGGCGGCTATAACACTCAAAATGGCGGCTGTAGAATGGTTCCAGCAGATTGTAGAGCAACTATATAAATGCTGGCTGCTATAACACTCAAAATGGCGGCTGTAGAATGGTTCCAGCAGCTTGTAGAGGTACTATATAAATGCTGGCTGCTATAAAAATCAAAATAACGTCTGTAGAATGGTTCCAGCAGCTTGCAGAGCTACTATATAAAGGCTGGCGGCTATAACACTCAAAATGGAGGCTGTAGAATGGTTCCAGCAGCTTGAAGAGGTACTATATAAATGCTAGCTCCTATAAAACTCAAAATAATGGCTGTAGAATGTTTCCAGCAGCTTGTAGAGCTACTATATAAAGGCTGGCGGCTGTAACACTCAAAATGGCGGCTGTAGAATGGTTCCAGCAGCTTGCAGAGCTACTATATAAAGGCTGGCGACTATAACACTCAAAATGGCGGCTGTTGAATGGTTCCAGCAGATTGTAGAGGTACTATATAAGTGCTGGCTGCTATAACACTCAAAATGGAGGCTGTAGAATGGTTTCAGCAGCTTGTAGAGGTACTATTTAAATGCTGGCTGCTATAAAACTCAAAACAACGGCTGTAGAATGGTTCCAGCAGCTTGTAGAGCTACTGTATAAAGGCTGGCGGCTATAACACTCAAAATGGAGGCTGTAGAATGGTTCCAGCAGCTTGCAGAGGTACTATATAAATGCTGACTGGTATAAAAATCAAAATAACGTCTGTAGAATGGTGCCAGCAGCTTGCAGAGCAACTATATAAATGCTGGCTGCTGTAACACTCAAAATGGAGGCTGTAGAATGGTTTCAGCAGCTTGTAGAGGTACTATTTAAATGCTGGCTGCTATAAAACTCAAAACAACGGCTGTAGAATGGTTCCAGCAGCTTGTACAGCTACTGTATAAAGGCTGGCGGATATAACACTCAAAATGGAGGCTGTAGAATGGTTCCAGCAGCTTGCAGAGAAACTATATAAATGCTGACTGGTATAAAAATCAAAATAACGTCTGTAGAATGGTTCCAGCAGCTTGCAGAGCTACTATATAAAGGCTGGCGGCTATAACACTCAAAATGGAGGCTGTAGAATGGTTCCAGCAGCTTGAAGAGGTACTATATAAATGCTGGCTCCTATAAAACTCAAAATAATGGCTGTAGAATGTTTCCAGCAGCTTGTAGAGCTACCATATAAAGGCTGGCGGCTATAACACTCAAAATGGAGGCTGTAAAATGGTTCCAGCAGATTGTATAGCTACTATATTAAGGATGACGGCTATAACACTCAAAATAACGTCTGTAGAATGGTTCACGCAGCTTGTAGAGCTACTATATACTGGTTGGCGGCTATAACACTCAAAATGGCGGCTGTAGAATGGTTCCAGCATCTTGCAGAGCTACTCTACAAAGGCTGGCGGCTATAACACGCAAAATAACGGCTGTAGAATGGTCCCAACAGCTTGTATAGCTACTATATTAAAGATGAATGGTTCCAGCAGCTTGTAGAGCTACTATATACTGGCTGGCGGCTATAACACTCAAAATGGCAGCTGTAGAATTGTTCCAGCATCTTGCAGAGCTCTATATAAAGGCTGGCGGCTATAACACTCAAAATAACGGTTGTTGAATGGTTCCAGCAGTTTGTAGAGCAACTATATAAATGCTGGCTGCTATAATACTCAAAATGGCGGCTGTTGCATGGTTCCAGCAGCTTGTAGAGCTACTATATAAAGGTTGGCGGCTATAAGTCTCAAAATGGAGGCTGTAGAATGGTTCCAGCAGCTTGTAGAGGTACCATATAAATGCTGGCTGCTATAACACTCAAAATAACGGCTGTAGAATGGTTCCAGCAGCGTGTAGAGCTACTGTATACTGGCTGGCGGCTATGACACTCAAAATGGCGGCTGTTGAATGGTTCCAGCAGCTTGTAGAGCTACTATATAAAGGTTGGCGACTATAAGTCTCAAAATGGAGGCTGTAGAATGGTTCCAGCACCTTGTAGAGGTACTATATAAATGCTGGCGGCTATAAGTCTCAAAATGGAGGCTGTAGAATGGTTCCAGCAGCTTGCAGAGCTACTATATAAATGCTGGCGGCTATAAGTCTCAAAATGGAGGCTGTAGAATGGTTCCAGCAGCTTGCAGAGCTACTATATAAATGCTGGCGGCTATAAGTCTCAAAATGGAGGCTGTAGAATGGTTCCAGCAGCTTTTAAAGGTACTATATAAATGCTGGCTCCAATAAAACTCAAAATAATGGCTGTAGAATGTTGCCAGCAGCTTGTAGAGCTACTATATAAAGGCTTGTATATATAAATATAAAAGCTTGTAGAGGTACTATATAAATGCTGGCTGCTATAAAACTCAAAAGAACGGCTGTAGAATGGTTCCAGCAGCTTGCAGAGGTACTATATAAATGCTGGCTGCTATAAAAATCAAAATAACGTCTGTAGAATGGTTCCAGCAGCTTGCAGAGCTTCTATATAAAGGCTGTCGGCTATATCACTCAAAATGGAGGCTGTAGAATGGTTCCAGCAGCTTGAAGAGGTACTATATAAATGCTGGCCCTATAAAACTCAAAATAATGGCTGTAGAATGTTTCCAGCAGCTTCTAGAGCTACTGTATAAAGGCTGGCGGCTATAAAAATTAAAATTGCGGCTGTAGAATGGTTCCAGCAGATTGTAGAGCAACTATATAAATGCTGGCTGCTATAACACTCAAAATGGCGGCTGTAGAATGGTTCCAGCAGCTTGTAGAGGTACTATAGAAATGCTGGCTGCTATAAAACTCAAAAGAACGGCTGTAGAATGGTTCCAGCAGCTTGTAGAGCTACTGTATAAAGGCTGGCGGCTATAACACTCAAAATGGAGGCTGTGGAATGGTTCCAGCAGCTTGCAGAGGTACTATATAAATGCTGGCTGCTATAAAAATCAAAATAACGTCTGTAGAATGGTTCCAGCAGCTTGCAGAGCTACTATATAAAGGCTGGCGGCTATAACACTCAAAATGGAGGCTGTAGAATGGTTCCAGCAGCTTGAAGAGGTACTATGTAAATGCTGGCTCCTATAAAACTCAAAATAATGGCTGTTGAATGTTTCCAGCAGCTTGTAGAGCTACTATATAAAGGCTGGCGGCTATAACACTCAAAATGGAGGCTGTAAAATGGTTCCAGCAGATTGTGTAGCTACTATATTAACGATGACGGCTATAACACTCAAAATAAAGTCTGTAGAATGGTTCCAGCAGCTTGTAGAGCTACTATATACTGGCTGGCGGCTATAACACTCAAAATGGCGGCGGTAGAATGCTTCCAGCAGCTTGCAGAGCTACTATATAAAGGCTGGCGGCTATAACACTCAAAATGGCGGCTGTAGAATGGTTCCAGCAGATTGTAGAGCAACTATATAAATGCTGGCTGCTAGAACACTCAAAATGGCGGCTGTAGAATGGTTCCAGCAGCTTGTAGAGCTACTATATAAATGCTGGCTGCTATAAAACTCAAAACAACGGCTGTAGAATGGTTCCAGCAGCTTGCAGAGGTACTATATAAATGCTGGCTGCTATAAAAATCAAAATAACGTCTGTAGAATAGTTCCAGCAGCTTGCAGAGCTACTATATAAAGGCTGGCGGCTATATCACTCAAAATGGAGGCTGTAGAATGGTTCCAGCAGCTTGAAGAGGAACTATATAAATGCTGGCTCCTATAAAACTCAAAATAATGGCTGTAGAATGTTTCCAGCAGCTTGTAGAGCTACTATATAAAGGCTGGCGGCTATAACACTCAAAATGGCGGCTGTAGAATGGTTCCAGCAGATAGTAGAGGTACTATATAAATGCTGGCTGCTATAAAACTCAAAACAACGGCTGTAGAATGGTTCCAGCAGCTTGTAAAGCTACTGTATAAAGGCTGGCGGCTATAACACTCAAAATGGAGGCTGTAGAATGGTTCCAGCAGCTTGCAGAGGTACTGTATAAATGCTGGCTGCTATAAAAATCAAAATAACGTCTGTAGAATGGTTCCAGCAGCTTGCAGAGCTACTATATAAAGGCTGGCGGCTATATCACTCAAAATGGAGGCTGTAGAATGGTTCCAGCAGCTTGAAGAGGTACTATATAAATGCTGGCTCCTATAAAACTCAAAATAATGGCTGTTGAATGTTTCCAGCAGCTTGTAGAGCTACTATATAAAGGCTGGCGGCTATAACACTCAAAATGGAGGCTGTAAAATGGTTCCAGCAGATTGTATAGCTACTATATTAAAGATGACGGCTATAACACTCAAAATAACGTCTGTAGAATGGTTCCAGCAGCTTATAGAGCTACTATATACTGGCTGGCGGCTATAACACTCAAAATGGCGGCGGTAGAAAGGTTCCAGCAGCTTGTATAGCTTTTATATAAAGGCTGGCGTCTATAACACTCAAAATGGCGGCTGTAGAATGGTTCCAGCAGATTGTAGAGCAACAATATAAATGCTGGCTGCTGTAACACTCAAAATGGCGGCTGTAGAGTGGTTCCAGCAGCTTGTAGAGGTACTATATAAATGCTGGCTGCTATAAAACTCAAAACAACGGCTGTAGAATGGTTCCAGCAGCTTGTAGAGCTACTGTATAAAGGCTGGCGGCTATAACACTCAAAATGGAGGCTGTAGAATGGTTCCAGCAGCTTGCAGAGGTACTATATAAAGGCTGGCTGCTATAAAAATCAAAATAACGTCTGTAGAATGGTTCCAGCAGCTTGCAGAGCTACTATATAAAGGCTGGCGGCTATATCACTCAAAATGGAGGCTGTAGAATGGTTCCAGCAGCTTGAAGAGGTACTATATAAATGCTGGCTCCTATAAAACTCAAAATAATGGCTGTAGAATATTTCCAGCAGGTTGTAGAGCTACTATATAAAGGCTGGCGGCTATAACACTCAAAATGGCGGCTGTAGAATGGTTCCAGCAGATTGTATAGCTACTATATTAAAGATGACGGCTATAACACTCAAAATAACGTCTGTAGAATGGTTCCAGCAGCTTGTAGAGCTACTATATACTGGCTGGCGGCTATAACACTCAAAATGGCGGCTGTAGAATGGTTTCAGCAGCTTGCAGAGCTACTATATAAAGGCTGGCGGCTATAACACTCAAAATGGAGGCTGTAGAATGGTTCCAGCAGCTTGTAGAGGTACTATTTAAATGCTGGCTGCTATAAAAATCAAAATAACGTCTGTAGAATGGTTCCAGCAGCTTGCAGAGCTACTATATAAAGGCTGGCGGCTATAACACTCAAAATGGAGGCTGTAGAATGGTTCCAGCAGCTTGAAGAGGTACTATGTAAATGCTGGCTCCTATAAAACTCAAAATAATGGCTGTTGAATGTTTCCAGCAGCTTGTAGAGCTACTATATAAAGGCTGGCGGCTATATATATATATAAAACTCTGGCCGCTATAACACTCAAAATGGCGGCTGTAGAATGGTTCCAGCAGCTTGTAGAGCTACTATATAAATGCTGGCGGCTATAACTCTCAAAATGGCGGCGGTAGAATTGTTCCAGCAGCTTGCAGAGCTACTATATAAAGGCTGGCGGCTATAGCACTCAAAATGGCTGCTGTAGAATGGTTCCAGCAGCTTGTAGAGGTACAATATAAATGCTGGCGGCTATAAGTCTCAAAATGGAGGCTGTAGAATGGTTCCAGCAGCTTGCAGAGCTACTATATAAATGCTGGCGGCTATAAGTCTCAAAATGGAGGCTGTAGAATGGTTCCAGCAGCTTGCAGAGCTACTATATAAATGCTGGCGGCTATAAGTCTCAAAATGGAGGCTGTAGAATGGTTCCAGCAGCTTTTAAAGGTACTATATAAATGCTGGCTCCAATAAAACTCAAAATAATGGCTGTAGAATGTTTCCAGCAGCTTGTAGAGCTACCATATAAAGGCTGGCGGCTATAACACTCAAAATGGAGGCTGTAAAATGGTTCCAGCAGATTGTATAGCTACTATATTAAGGATGACGGCTATAACACTCAAAATAACGTCTGTAGAATGGTTCACGCAGCTTGTAGAGCTACTATATACTGGTTGGCGGCTATAACACTCAAAATGGCGGCTGTAGAATGGTTCCAGCATCTTGCAGAGCTACTCTACAAAGGCTGGCGGCTATAACACGCAAAATAACGGCTGTAGAATGGTCCCAACAGCTTGTATAGCTACTATATTAAAGATGAATGGTTCCAGCAGCTTGTAGAGCTACTATATACTGGCTGGCGGCTATAACACTCAAAATGGCGGCTGTAGAATTGTTCCAGCATCTTGCAGAGCTCTATATAAAGGCTGGCGGCTATAACACTCAAAATAACGGTTGTTGAATGGTTCCAGCAGTTTGTAGAGCAACTATATAAATGCTGGCTGCTATAATACTCAAAATGGCGGCTGTTGCATGGTTCCAGCAGCTTGTAGAGCTACTATATAAAGGTTGGCGGCTATAAGTCTCAAAATGGAGGCTGTAGAATGGTTCCAGCAGCTTGTAGAGGTACCATATAAATGCTGGCTGCTATAACACTCAAAATAACGGCTGTAGAATGGTTCCAGCAGCGTGTAGAGCTACTGTATACTGGCTGGCGGCTATGACACTCAAAATGGCGGCTGTTGAATGGTTCCAGCAGCTTGTAGAGCTACTATATAAAGGTTGGCGACTATAAGTCTCAAAATGGAGGCTGTAGAATGGTTCCAGCAGCTTGTAGAGGTACTATATAAATGCTGGCGGCTATAAGTCTCAAAATGGAGGCTGTAGAATGGTTCCAGCAGCTTGCAGAGCTACTATATAAATGCTGGCGGCTATAAGTCTCAAAATGGAGGCTGTAGAATGGTTCCAGCAGCTTGCAGAGCTACTATATAAATGCTGGCGGCTATAAGTCTCAAAATGGAGGCTGTAGAATGGTTCCAGCAGCTTTTAAAGGTACTATATAAATGCTGGCTCCAATAAAACTCAAAATAATGGCTGTAGAATGTTGCCAGCAGCTTGTAGAGCTACTATATAAAGGCTTGTATATATAAATATAAAAGCTTGTAGAGGTACTATATAAATGCTGGCTGCTATAAAACTCAAAAGAACGGCTGTAGAATGGTTCCAGCAGCTTGCAGAGGTACTATATAAATGCTGGCTGCTATAAAAATCAAAATAACGTCTGTAGAATGGTTCCAGCAGCTTGCAGAGCTTCTATATAAAGGCTGTCGGCTATATCACTCAAAATGGAGGCTGTAGAATGGTTCCAGCAGCTTGAAGAGGTACTATATAAATGCTGGCTCCTATAAAACTCAAAATAATGGCTGTAGAATGTTTCCAGCAGCTTCTAGAGCTACTGTATAAAGGCTGGCGGCTATAAAAATTAAAATTGCGGCTGTAGAATGGTTCCAGCAGATTGTAGAGCAACTATATAAATGCTGGCTGCTATAACACTCAAAATGGCGGCTGTAGAATGGTTCCAGCAGCTTGTAGAGGTACTATAGAAATGCTGGCTGCTATAAAACTCAAAAGAACGGCTGTAGAATGGTTCCAGCAGCTTGTAGAGCTACTGTATAAAGGCTGGCGGCTATAACACTCAAAATGGAGGCTGTGGAATGGTTCCAGCAGCTTGCAGAGGTACTATATAAATGCTGGCTGCTATAAAAATCAAAATAACGTCTGTAGAATGGTTCCAGCAGCTTGCAGAGCTACTATATAAAGGCTGGCGGCTATAACACTCAAAATGGAGGCTGTAGAATGGTTCCAGCAGCTTGAAGAGGTACTATGTAAATGCTGGCTCCTATAAAACTCAAAATAATGGCTGTTGAATGTTTCCAGCAGCTTGTAGAGCTACTATATAAAGGCTGGCGGCTATAACACTCAAAATGGAGGCTGTAAAATGGTTCCAGCAGATTGTGTAGCTACTATATTAACGATGACGGCTATAACACTCAAAATAAAGTCTGTAGAATGGTTCCAGCAGCTTGTAGAGCTACTATATACTGGCTGGCGGCTATAACACTCAAAATGGCGGCGGTAGAATGCTTCCAGCAGCTTGCAGAGCTACTATATAAAGGCTGGCGGCTATAAAACTCAAAATGGCGGCTGTAGAATGGTTCCAGCAGATTGTAGAGCAACTATATAAATGCTGGCTGCTAGAACACTCAAAATGGCGGCTGTAGAATGGTTCCAGCAGCTTGTAGAGCTACTATATAAATGCTGGCTGCTATAAAACTCAAAACAACGGCTGTAGAATGGTTCCAGCAGCTTGCAGAGGTACTATATAAATGCTGGCTGCTATAAAAATCAAAATAACGTCTGTAGAATAGTTCCAGCAGCTTGCAGAGCTACTATATAAAGGCTGGCGGCTATATCACTCAAAATGGAGGCTGTAGAATGGTTCCAGCAGCTTGAAGAGGAACTATATAAATGCTGGCTCCTATAAAACTCAAAATAATGGCTGTAGAATGTTTCCAGCAGCTTGTAGAGCTACTATATAAAGGCTGGCGGCTATAACACTCAAAATGGCGGCTGTAGAATGGTTCCAGCAGATAGTAGAGGTACTATATAAATGCTGGCTGCTATAAAACTCAAAACAACGGCTGTAGAATGGTTCCAGCAGCTTGTAAAGCTACTGTATAAAGGCTGGCGGCTATAACACTCAAAATGGAGGCTGTAGAATGGTTCCAGCAGCTTGCAGAGGTACTGTATAAATGCTGGCTGCTATAAAAATCAAAATAACGTCTGTAGAATGGTTCCAGCAGCTTGCAGAGCTACTATATAAAGGCTGGCGGCTATATCACTCAAAATGGAGGCTGTAGAATGGTTCCAGCAGCTTGAAGAGGTACTATATAAATGCTGGCTCCTATAAAACTCAAAATAATGGCTGTTGAATGTTTCCAGCAGCTTGTAGAGCTACTATATAAAGGCTGGCGGCTATAACACTCAAAATGGAGGCTGTAAAATGGTTCCAGCAGATTGTATAGCTACTATATTAAAGATGACGGCTATAACACTCAAAATAACGTCTGTAGAATGGTTCCAGCAGCTTGTAGAGCTACTATATACTGGCTGGCGGCTATAACACTCAAAATGGCGGCGGTAGAAAGGTTCCAGCAGCTTGTATAGCTTGTATATAAAGGCTGGCGTCTATAACACTCAAAATGGCGGCTGTAGAATGGTTCCAGCAGATTGTAGAGCAACAATATAAATGCTGGCTGCTATAACACTCAAAATGGCGGCTGTAGAGTGGTTCCAGCAGCTTGTAGAGGTACTATATAAATGCTGGCTGCTATAAAACTCAAAACAACGGCTGTAGAATGGTTCCAGCAGCTTGTAGAGCTACTGTATAAAGGCTGGCGGCTATAACACTCAAAATGGAGGCTGTAGAATGGTTCCAGCAGCTTGCAGAGGTACTATATAAAGGCTGGCTGCTATAAAAATCAAAATAACGTCTGTAGAATGGTTCCAGCAGCTTGCAGAGCTACTATATAAAGGCTGGCGGCTATATCACTCAAAATGGAGGCTGTAGAATGGTTCCAGCAGCTTGAAGAGGTACTATATAAATGCTGGCTCCTATAAAACTCAAAATAATGGCTGTAGAATATTTCCAGCAGGTTGTAGAGCTACTATATAAAGGCTGGCGGCTATAACACTCAAAATGGCGGCTGTAGAATGGTTCCAGCAGATTGTATAGCTACTATATTAAAGATGACGGCTATAACACTCAAAATAACGTCTGTAGAATGGTTCCAGCAGCTTGTAGAGCTACTATATACTGGCTGGCGGCTATAACACTCAAAATGGCGGCTGTAGAATGGTTTCAGCAGCTTGCAGAGCTACTATATAAAGGCTGGCGGCTATAACACTCAAAATGGAGGCTGTAGAATGGTTCCAGCAGCTTGTAGAGGTACTATTTAAATGCTGGCTGCTATAAAAATCAAAATAACGTCTGTAGAATGGTTCCAGCAGCTTGCAGAGCTACTATATAAAGGCTGGCGGCTATAACACTCAAAATGGAGGCTGTAGAATGGTTCCAGCAGCTTGAAGAGGTACTATGTAAATGCTGGCTCCTATAAAACTCAAAATAATGGCTGTTGAATGTTTCCAGCAGCTTGTAGAGCTACTATATAAAGGCTGGCGGCTATATATATATAAAACTCTGGCCGCTATAACACTCAAAATGGCGGCTGTAGAATGGTTCCAGCAGCTTGTAGAGCTACTATATAAATGCTGGCGGCTATAACTCTCAAAATGGCGGCGGTAGAATTGTTCCAGCAGCTTGCAGAGCTACTATATAAAGGCTGGCGGCTATAGCACTCAAAATGGCTGCTGTAGAATGGTTCCAGCAGCTTGTAGAGGTACTATATAAATGCTGGCGGCTATAAGTCTCAAAATGGAGGCTGTAGAATGGTTCCAGCAGCTTGCAGAGCTACTATATAAATGCTGGCGGCTATAAGTCTCAAAATGGAGGCTGTAGAATGGTTCCAGCAGCTTGCAGAGCTACTATATAAATGCTGGCGGCTATAAGTCTCAAAATGGAGGCTGTAGAATGGTTCCAGCAGCTTTTAAAGGTACTATATAAATGCTGGCTCCAATAAAACTCAAAATAATGGCTGTAGAATGTTTCCAGCAGCTTGTAGAGCTACTATATAAAGGCTTGTATATATAAATATAAAAGCTTGTAGAGGTACTATATAAATGCTGGCTGCTATAAAACTCAAAAGAACGGCTGTAGAATGGTTCCAGCAGCTTGTAGAGGTACTATAGAAATGCTGGCTGCTATAAAACTCAAAAGAACGTCTGTAGAATGGTTCCAGCAGCTTGCAGAGCTACTATATAAAGGCTGTCGGCTATATCGCTCAAAATGGCTGTAGAATGGTTCCAGCAGCTTGAAGAGGTACTATATAAATGCTGGCTCCTATAAAACTCAAAATAATGGCTGTAGAATGTTTCCAGCAGCTTGTAGAGCTACTGTATAAAGGCTGGCGGCTATAAAAATTAAAATAGCGGCTGTAGAATGGTTCCAGCAGATTGTAGAGCAACTATATAAATGCTGGCAGCTATAACACTCAAAATGGCGGCTTTAGAATGGTTCCAGCAGCTTGTAGAGGTACTATAGAAATGCTGGCTGCTATAAAACTCAAAACAACGGCTGTAGAATGGTTCCAGCAGCTTGCAGAGCTACTATATAAAGGCTGGCGGCTATAACACTCAAATTGGAGGCTGTAGAATGGTTCCAGCAGCTTGAAGAGGTACTATGTAAAAGCTGGCTCCTATAAAACTCAAAATAATGGCTGTTGAATGTTTCCAGCAGCTTGTAGAGCTACTATATAAAGGCTGGCGGCTATAACACTCAAAATGGAGGCTGTAAAATGGTTCCAGCAGATTGTATAGCTACTATATTAAAGATGATGGCTATAACACTCAAAATAAAGTCTGTAGAATGGTTCCAGCAGCTTGTAGAGCTACTATTTACTGGCTGGCGGCTATAACACTCAAAATGGCGGCGGTAGAATGCTTCCAGCAGCTTGCAGAGCTACTATATAAAGGCTGGCGGCTATAACACTCAAAATGGCGGCTGTAGAATGGTTCCAGCAGATTGTAGAGCAACTATATAAATGCTGGCTGCTAGAACACTCAAAATGGCGGCTGTAGAATGGTTCCAGCAGCTTGTAGAGCTACTATATAAATGCTGGCTGCTATAAAACTCAAAACAACGGCTGTAGAATGGTTCCAGCAGCTTGTAGAGCTACTGTATAAAGGCTGGCGGCTATAACACTCAAAATGGAGGCTGTAGAATGGTTCCAGCAGCTTGCAGAGGTACTATATAAATGCTGGCTGCTATAAAAATCAAAATAACGTCTGTAGAATGGTTCCAGCAGCTTGCAGAGCTACTATATAAAGGCTGGCGGCTATATCACTCAAAATGGAGGCTGTAGAATGGTTCCAGCAGCTTGAAGAGGTACTATAAAAATGCTGGCTCCTATAAAACTCAAAATAATGGCTGTAGAATGTTTCCAGCAGATTGTAGAGCTACTATATAAATGCTGGCTGCTATAAAACTCAAAACAACGGCTGTAGAATGGTTCCAGCAGCTTGTAAAGCTACTGTATAAAGGCTGGCGGCTATAACACTCAAAATGGAGGCTGTAGAATGGTTCCAGCAGCTTGCAGAGGTACTGTATAAATGCTGGCTGCTATAAAAATCAAAATAACGTCTGTAGAATGGTTCCAGCAGCTTGTATAGCTGTTATATAAAGGCTGGCGGCTATAACACTCAAAATAACGGCTGTAGAACAGTTCCAGCAGCTTGTAGAGCTACTATATACTGGCTGGCGGCTATAACACTCAAAATGGCGGCGGTAGAAAGGTTCCAGCAGCTTGTATAGCTGTTATATAAAGGCTGGCGGCTATAACACTCAAAATGGCGGCTGTAGAATGGTTCCAGCAGCTTGTAGAGCTACTGTATACTGGCTGGCGGCTATAACACTCAAAATGGAGGCTGTAGAATGGTTCCAGCAGCTTGCAGAGGTACTATATAAATGCTGGCTGCTATAAAAACGTCTGTAGAATGGTTGCAGCAGCTTGCAGAGCGACTTTATAAAGGCTGGCGGCTATATCACTCAAAATGGCGGCTGTAGAATGGTTCCAGCAGATTGTAGAGGTACTATATAAATGCTGGCTGCTATAACACTCAAAATGGAGGCTGTAGAATGGTTCCAGCAGCTTGTAGAGGTACTATTTAAATGCTGGCTGCTATAAAACTCAAAACAACGGCTGTAGAATGGTTCCAGCAGCTTGTAGAGCTACTGTATAAAGGCTGGCGGCTATAACACTCAAAATGGAGGCTGTGGAATGGTTCCAGCAGCTTGCAGAGGTACTATATAAATGCTGGCTGCTATAAAAATCAAAATAACGTATCTAGAATGGTTCCAGCAGCTTGAAGAGGTACTATATAAATGCTGGCTCCTATAAAACTCAAAATAATGGCTGTAGAATGTTTCCAGCAGCTTGTAGAGCTACTATATAAAGGCTGGCGGCTATAACACTCAAAATGGAGGCTGTAAAATGGTTCCAGCAGATTGTATAGCTACTATAAGTTAAAGATGACGGCTATAACACTCAAACTAACGTCTGTAGAATGGTTCAAGCAGCTTGTAGAGCTACTATATACTGGCTGGCGGCTATAACACTCAAAATGGCGGCTGTAGAATGGTTCCGGCAGCTTGCAGAGCTACTCTACAAAGGCTGGCGGCTATAACACGCAAAATAACGGCTGTAGAATGGTCCCAGCAGCTTGTATAGCTACTATATTAAAGATGACGGCTATAACACTCAAAATAATGTCTGTAGAATGGTTCCAGCAGCTTGTAGATCTACTATATACTTGCTGACGGCTATAACACTCAAAATGGTGGCTGTAGAATGGTTCCAGCATCTTGCAGAGCTACTATATAAAGGCTGGCGGTTATAACACTCAAAATAACGGCTGTAGAGTGGTGCCAGCAGCTTGTATAGCTGTTATATAAAGGCTGGCTGCCATAACACAGCAGCTTGTAGAGGTACTATATAAATGCTGGCTGTTATAACACTCAAAATAATGGCTGTAGAATGGTTCCAGCAGCTTGTAGAGCTACTATATACTGGCTGGCGGCTATGACACTCAAAATGGCGGCTGTAGAAAGGTGCCAGCAGCTTGTAGAGGTACTATATAAATGCTGGCTCCTATAAAACTCTGGCTGCTATAACACTCAAAATGGCGGCTGTAGAATGGTTCCAGCAGCTTGTAGAGCTACTATATAAAGGTTGGCGGCTATAAGTCTCAAAATGGAGACTGTAGAATGGTTCCAGCAGCTTGTAGAGGTACTATATAAATCTGGCTCCTATAAAACTCTGGCTGCTATAACACTTAAAATGGCGGCTGTAGAATGGTTCCAGCAGCTTGTAGAGCTATTATATAAATGCTGGCGGCTACAACGCTCAAAATGGCGGCGGTAGAATTGTTACAGCAGCTTGCAGAGCTACTATATAAAGGCTGGCGGCTATAGCACTCAAAATGGTGGCTGTAGAATGGTTCCAGCAGCTTGTATAGCTGTTATATAAAGGCTGGCGGCTATAACACTCAAAATAACGGCTGTAGAATGGTTCCAGCAGCTTGTAGAGCTACTATATAAAGGTTGGCGGCTATAAGTCTCAAAATGGAGGCTGTAGAATGGTTCCAGCAGCTTGTAGAGGTACTATATAAATGCTGGCTCCTATAAAACTCTGGCTGCTATAACACTCAAAATGGCGGATGTAGAATGGTTCCAGCAGCTTGTAGAGGTACTATATAAATGCTGGCGGGTATAAGTGTCAAAATGGAGGCTGTAGAATGGTTCCAGCAGCTTGCAGAGCTACTATATAAAGGCTGGCGGCTATAGCACTCAAAATGGTGGCTGTAGAATGGTTCCAGCAGCTTGTATAGCTGTTATATAAAGGCTGGCGGCTATAACACTCAAAATAACGGCTGTAGAATGGTTCCAGCAGCTTGTATAGCTGTTATATAAAGGCTGGCCGCTATAACACTCAAAATGGCGACTGTAGAATGGTTCCAGCAGCTTGTAGAGCTACTATATAAAGGTTGGCGGCTATAAGTCTCAAAATGGAGGCTGTAGAATGGTTCCAGCAGCTTTTAAAGGTACTATATAAATGCTGGCTCCTTTAAAACTCTGGCTGCTATAACACTCAAAATGGCGGCTGTAGAATGGTTCCAGCAGCTTGTAGAGGTACTATATAAATGCTGGCGGGTATAAGTCTCAAAATGGAGGCAGTAGAATGGTTCCAGCAGCTTGCAGAGCTACTATATAAAGGCTGGCGGCTATAGCACTCAAAATGGTGGCTGTAGAATGGTTCCAGCAGCTTGTATAGCTGTTATATAAAGGCTGGCGGCTATAACACTCAAAATAACGGCTGTAGAATGGTTCCAGCAGCTTGTATAGCTGTTATATAAAGGCTGGCCGCTATAACACTCAAAATGGCGGCTGTAGAATGGTTCCAGCAGCTTGTAGAGGTACTATATAAATGCTGGCGGGTATAAGTCTCAAAATGGAGGCTGTAGAATGGTTCCAGCAGCTTGCAGAGCTACTATATAAAGGCTGGCGGCTATAGCACTCAAAATGGTGGCTGTAGAATGGTTCCAGCAGCTTGTATAGCTGTTATATAAAGGCTGGCGGCTATAACACTCAAAATAACGGCTGTAGAATGGTTCCAGCAGGTTGTAGAGCTACTATATAAAGGTTGGCGGCTATAAGTCTCAAAATGGCGGCTGTTAAATGGTTCCAGCAGCTTGCAGAGCTATTCTACAAAGGCTGGCGGCTATAACACTCAAAATAACGGCTGTAGAATGGCTCCAGCAGCTTGTAGACCTACCATATGAAGGCTAGCGGCTATAGCACTCAAAATGGTGGCTGTAGAATGGTTCCAGCAGCTTGTATAGCTGTTATATAAAGGCTGGCCGCTTTAACACTCAAAATGGCGGCTGTTGAATAGTTCCAGAAGCTTGTAGAGCTATTATATACTGGCTGGCGGCTATGACACTCAAAATGGCGGCTGTAAAATGGTTCCAGCAGCTTGTAGAGGTACTATATAAATGCTGGCGGCTATAAGTCTCAAAATGGAGGCTGTAGAATGGTTCCAGCAGCTTGTATAGCTGTTATATAAAGGCTGGCGGCTATAACACTCAAAATAACGGCTGTAGAACAGTTCCAGCAGCTTGTATAGCTGTTATATAAAGGCTGGCCGCTATAACACTCAAAATGGCGGCTGTTGAATAGTTCCAGCAGCTTGTAGAGCTATTATATACTGGCTGGCGGCTATGACACTCAAAATGGCGGCTGTAGAATGGTTCCAGCAGCTTGTAGAGCAACTATATGAATGCTGGCTGCTATAACACTCAAAATGGCGGCTATAGGATGGTTCCAGCAGCTTGTAGAGGTACTATATAAATGCTGGCTGCTATAACACTCAAAATAACGGCTGTTGAATGGTGCCAGCAGCATGTATAGCTGTTATATAAAAGCTGGCGGCTATAACACTCAAAATAGCAGCTGCAAAATGGTTCCAGCAGCTTACAGAGCTACTATATAAATGCTGGCTGCTATAACACTCAAAATAGCGTCTGTAGAATGGTTCCAGCAGCTTGCAGAGCTACTATATAAAGGCTGGCGGCAATAACACTCAAAATAGTGGCTGTAGAATGGTTCCAGCAGCTTGCAGAGCTACTCTACAAAGGCTGGCGGCTATAACACTCGAAGTGGAGGCTGTAGAATGGTTCCAGCAGCTTGTAGAGGTACTATATAAATGCTGGCTGCTATAAAACTCAAAATAACGGCTGTAGAATGGGTCCAGCAGCTTGTAGAGCTACTGTATAAATTCTGGCGGCTATAAGTCTCAAAATGGAGGCTGTAGAATGGTTCCAGCAGTACTATATAAATGCTGGCTCCTATAAAACTCAAAATAACGGTTGTAGAATGTTTCCAGCAGCCTGTAGAGCTACTATATAAAGGCTGGCGGCTATAACACTCTAAATGGATGCTGTAGATTGGTTCCAGCAGATTGTATAGCTACTATATTAAAGATGACGGCTATAACACTCAAAATAACGGCTGTAGAATGGTTCCAGCAGCTTGTAGAGCTACTTAATAAAGGCTTTCGTCTATAGCACTCAAAATAGCGGCTGTAGAATGGTTCCAGCAGCTTGCAGAGCTACTCTACAAAAGCTGGCGGCTATAACACTCAAAATGGAGGCTGTAGAATAGTTCCAGCAGATTGTATATCTACTATATTAAAGATGACGGCTATAACACTCAAAATAACGGCTGTAGAATGGTTCCAGCAGCTTGTATAGCTGTTATATAAATGCTGGCCGCAATAAAACTCAAAATGGCGGCTGTAGAATGGTTCCAGCAGCTTGTAGAGGTACTATATAAATGCTGGCTGCTATAACACTCAAAATGGCGGCTGTAGAATGGTTTCAGCAGCTTGTAGAGCCACTTCATAAAGGCTGGCGGCTATAACTCTCAAAATGGAGGCTGTAGAATGGTTCCAGCAACTTGTAGAGCTACTATATAAATGCTGGCGGGTATAAGTCTCAAAATGGAGGCTGTAGAATGGTTCCAGCAGCTTGCAGAGCTACTATATAAAGGCTGGCGGCTATAGCACTCAAAATGGTGGCTGTAGAATGGTTCCAGCAGCTTGTATAGCTGTTATATAAAGGCTGGCGGCTATAACACTCAAAATAACGGCTGTAGAATGGTTCCAGCAGCTTGTATAGCTGTTATATAAAGGCTGGCGGCTATAACACTCAAAATAACGGCTGTAGAATGGTTCCAGCAGCTTCTATAGCTGTTATATAAAGGCTGGCCGCTATAACACTCAAAATAACGGCTGTAGAATGGTTCCAGCAGCTTGAAGAGGTACTATATAAATGCTGGCGGGTATAAGTCTCAAAATGGAGGCTGTAGAATGGTTCCAGCAGCTTGCAGAGCTACTATATAAAGGCTGGCGGCTATAGCACTGAAAATGGTGGCTGTAGAATGGTTCCAGCAGCTTGTATAGCTGTTATATAAAGGCTGGCGGCTATAACACTCAAAATAACGGCTGTAGAATGATTCCAGCAGGTTATAGAGCTACTATATAAAGGTTGGCGGCTATAAGTCTCAAAATGGCGGCTGTTAAATGGTTTCAGCAGCTTGCAGAGCTATTCTACAAAGGCTGGCGGCTATAACACTCAAAATAACGGCTGTAGAATGGCTCCAGCAGCTTGTAGACCTACCATATGAAGGCTAGCGGCTATAGCACTCAAAATTGTGGCTGTAGAATGGTTCCAGCAGCTTGTATAGCTGTTATATAAAGGCTGGCCGCTTTAACACTCAAAATGGCGGCTGTTGAATAGTTCCAGAAGCTTGTAGAGCTATTATATACTGGCTGGCTGCTATGACACTCAAAATGGCGGCTGTAGAATGGTTCCAGCAGCTTGTAGAGGTACTATATAAATGCTGGCGGCTATAAGTCTCAAAATGGAGGCTGTAGAATGGTTCCAGCAGCTTGTATAGCTGTTATATAAAGGCTGGCGGCTATAACACTCAAAATAACGGCTGTAGAACAGTTCCAGCAGCTTGTATAGCTGTTATATAAAGGCTGGCCGCTATAACACTCAAAATGGCGGCTGTTGAATAGTTCCAGCAGCTTGTAGAGCTATTATATACTGGCTGGCGGCTATGACACTCAAAATGGCGGCTGTAGAATGGTTCCAGCAGCTTGTAGAGCAACTATATGAATGCTGGCTGCTATAACACTCAAAATGGCGGCTGTAGGATGGTTCCAGCAGCTTGTAGAGGTACTATGTAAATGCTGGCTGCTATAACACTCAAAATAACGGCTGTTGAATGGTGCCAGCAGCATGTATAGCTGTTATATAAAGGCTGGCGGCTATAACACTCAAAATAGCAGCTGCAAAATGGTTCCAGCAGCTTACAGAGCTACTATATAAATGCTGGCTGCTATAACACTCAAAATAGCGGCTGTAGAATGGTTCCAGCAGCTTGTAGAGGTACTATATAAATGCTGGCTGCTATAACACTCAAAATGGCGGCTGTAGAATGGTTTCAGCAGCTTGTAGAGCCACTTCATAAAGGCTGGCGGCTATAACGCTCAAAATGGAGGCTGTAGAATGGTTCCAGCAACTTGTAGAGCTACTATATAAATGCTGGCTGCTATAAAACTCAAAATAACGGCTGTTGAATGGTTCCAGCAGCTTGTAGAGGTACTATATAAAGGTTGGCGGCTATAAGTTTTAAAATGGAGGCTGTAGAATGGTTGCAGCAGCTTGTAGAGGTACTATATAAATGCTGGCTCCTATAAAACTCTGGCTGCTATAACACTCAAAACGGCGGCTGTAGAATGGTTCCAGCAGCTTGTAGAGCTACTATATAGATGCTGGCGGCTATAACACTCAAAATGGCGGCGGTAGAATTGTTCCAGCAGATTGTAGAGCTACTATATAATGGCTGGCGGCTATAGCACTCAAAATAACGGCTGTAGAATGGTTCCAGCAGCTTGTATAGCTGTTATATAAAGGCTGGCCGCTAAACCACTCAAAATGGCGGCTGTTGAATAGTGCCAGCAGCTTGTAGAGCTATTATATACTGGCTGGCGGCTATGACACTCAAAATGGCGGCTGTAGAATGGTTCCAGCAGCTGGTAGAGGTACTATGTAAATGCTGGCTGCTATAACACTCAAAATAACGGCTGTTGAATGGTGCCAGCAGCATGTATAGCTGTTATATAAAGGCTGGCCGCTATAACACTCAAAATGGCGGCTGTAGAATGGTTCCAGCAGCTTGTAGAGCTACTATATAAAGGCTGGCGGCTATAGCACTCAAAATGGTGGCTGTAGAATGGTTCCAGCAGCTTGTATAGCTGTTATATAAAGGCTGGCGGCTATAACACTCAAAATAACGGCTGTAGAATGGTTCCAGCAGCTTGTATAGCTGTTATATAAAGGCTGGCCGCTATAACACTCAAAATGGAGGCTGTAGAATGGTTCCAGCAGCTTGTAGAGCTACTATATAAAGGTTGGCGGCTATAAGTCTCAAAATGGAGGCTGTAGAATGGTTCCAGCAGCTTTTAAAGGTACTATATAAATGCTGGCTCTTATAAAACTCTGGCTGCTATAACACTCAAAATGGCGGCTGTTAAATGGTTCCAGCAGCTTGCAGAGCTATTCTACAAAGGCTGGCGGCTATAACACTCAAAATAACGGCTGTAGAATGGTTCCAGCAGCTTGTAGACCTACCATATGAAGGCTAGCGGCTATAGCACACAAAATGGTGGCTGTAGAATGGTTCCAGCAGCTTGTATAGCTGTTATATAAAGGCTGGCCGCTTTAACACTCAAAATGGCGGCTGTTGAATAGTTCCAGCAGCTTGTAGAGCTTTTATATACTGGCTGGCCAGCAGTTTGTAGAGGTACTATATAAATGCTGGCGGCTATAAGTCTCAAAATGGAGGCTGTAGAATAGTTCCAGCAGTACTATATAAATGCTGGCTCCTATAAAACTCAAAATAACGGTTGTAGAATGTTTCCAGCAGCCTGTAGAGCTACTATATAAAAGCTGGCTGCTATAACACTCAAAATGGCGGCTGTAGGATGGTTCCAACAGCTTGTAGAGGTACTATGTAAATGCTGGCTGCTATAACACTCAAAATAACGGCTGTTGAATGGTGCCAGCAGCATGTATAGCTGTTATATAAAGGCTGGCGGCTATAACACTCAAAATAGCAGCTGCAAAATGGTTCCAGCAGCTTACAGAGCTACTATATAAAGGCTGGCGGCTATAGCACTCAAAATGGTGGCTGTAGAATGGTTCCAGCAGCTTGCAGAGCTACTATATAAAGGCTGGCGGCAATAACACTCAAAATAGTGTCTGTAGAATGGTTCCAGCAGCTTGCAGAGCTACTCTGCAAAGGCTGGCGGCTGTAACACTCGAAGTGGAGGCTGTAGAATGGTTGTAGCAGCTTGTAGAGGTACTATATAAATGCTGGCTGCTATAAAACTCAAAATAACTGCTGTAGAATGGGTCCAGCAGTTTGTAGAGCTACTGTATAAATTCTGGCGGCTATAAGTCTCAAAATGGAGGCTGTAGAATGGTTCAGGCAGTACTATATAAATGCTGGCTCCTATAAAACTCAAAATAACGGTTGTAGAATGTTTCCAGCAGCCTGTAGAGCTACTATATAAAGGCTGGCGGCTATAACACTCTAAATGGATGCTGTAGATTGGTTCCAGCAGATTGTATAGCTACTATATTAAAGATGACGGCTATAACACTCAAAATAACGGCTGTAGAATGGTTCCAGCAGCTTGTAGAGCTACTTAATAAAGGCTTTCGTCTTTAGCACTCAAAATAGCGGCTGTAGAATGGTTCCAGCAGCTTGCAGAGCTACTCTACAAAAGCTGGCGGCTATAACACTCAAAATGGAGGCTGTAGAATGGTTCCAGCAGATTGTATATCTACTATATTAAAGATGACGGCTATAACACTCATAATAACGGCTGTAGAATGGTTCCAGCAGCTTGTATAGATGTTATATAAAGGCTGGCGGCTATAACACTCAAAATAACAGCTGTAGAATGGTTCCAGTAGCTTGTATAGCTGTTATATAAATGCTGGCCGCAATAAAACTCAAAAAGGCGGCTGTAGAATGGTTCCAGCAGCTTGTAGAGGTACTATATAAATGCTGGCTGCTATAACAGTCAAAATGGCGGCTGTAGAATGGTTTCAGCAGCTTGTAGAGCCACTTCATAAAGGCTGGCGGCTATAACGCTCAAAATGGAGGCTGTAGAATGGTTCCAGCAACTTGTAGAGCTACTATATAAATGCTGGCTGCTATAAAACTCAAAATAACGGCTGTTGAATGGTTCCAGCAGCTTGTAGAGGTACTATATAAAGGTTGGCGGCTATAAGTCTCAAAATGGAGGCTGTAGAATGGTGCCAGCAGCTTGTAGAGGTACTATATAAATGCTGGCTCCTATAAAACTCTGGCTGCTATAACACTCAAAATGGCGGCGGTAGAATTGTTCCAGCAGCTTGTAGAGGTACTATATAAAGGCTGGCGGCTATAGCACTCAAAATGGCTGCTGAAGAATGGTTCCAGCAGCTTGCAGAGCTACTATATAAAGGCTGGCGGCTATAGCACTCAAAATAGTGGCTGTAGAATGGTTCCAGCAGCTTGTAGAGCAACTATATAAATGCTGGCTGCTGTAACACTCAAAATGGCGGCTGTTGAATGGTTCCAGCAGCTTGTAGAGCTACTATATAAAGGTTGGCGGCTATAAGTCTCAAAATGGAGGCTGTAGAATGGTTCCAGCAGCTTGTAGAGGTACTATAGAAATGCTGGCTGCTATAACACTCAAAATAACGGCTGTAGAATGGTTCCAGCAGCGTGTAGAGCTACTGTATACTGGCTGGCGGCTATGACACTCAAAATGGCGGCTGTAGAATGGTGCCAGCAGCTTGTAGAGCAACTATATAAATGCTGGCTGCTATAACACTAAAAATGGCGGCTGTTGAATTGTTCCAGCAGCTTGTATAGCTACTACATAAAGGTTGGCGGCTATAAGTCTCAAAATGGAGTCTGTAGAATGGTTCCAGCAGCTTGTATAGGTACTGTATAAACGCTGGCTCCTATAAAACTCTGGCTGCTATAACACTCAAAATGGCGGCTGCAGAATGGTTCCAGCAGCTTTTAAAGCCACTATATAAATGCTGGCGGTTATAACACTCAAAATGGCGGCGGTAGAATTGTTCCAGCAGCTTGCAGTGCTACTATATAAAGGCTGGCGGCTATAACACTCAAAATAACGGCTGTAGAATGGTTCCAGCAGCTTGTATAGCTGTTATATAAAGGCTGGCGGCTATAACACTCAAAATGGTGGCTGTAGAATGGTTCCAGCAGCTTGTATAGCTGTTATATAAAGGCTGGCGGCTATAACACTCAAAATGGCGGCTGTAGAATGGTTCCAGCAGCTTGCAGAGCTACTATATAAAGGCTGGCGGCTATAGCACTCAAAATGGTGGCTGTAGAATGGTTTCAGCAGCTTGTATAGCTGTTATATAAAGGCTGGCGGCTATAACACTCAAAATAACGGCTGTAGAATGGTTCCAGCAGCTTGTATAGCTGTTATATAAAGGCTGGCCGCTATAACACTCAAAATGGCGGCTGTAGAATGGTTCCAGCAGCTTGTAGAGCTACTATATAAAGGTTGGCGGCTATAGCACTCAAAATGGTGGCTGTAGAATGGTTCCAGCAGCTTGTATAGCTGTTATATAAAGGCTGGCGGCTATAACACTCAAAATAACGGCTGTAGAATGGTTCCAGCAGGTTGCAGAGGTACTATATAAATGCTGGCTGCTATAAAAATCAAATTAACGTCTGCAGAATGGTTCCAGCAGCTTGCAGAGCTACTATATAAAGGCTGGCGGCTATATCACTCAAAATGGAGGCTGTCGAATGGTTCCAGCAGCTTGTAGAGGTACTATATAAATGCTGGCTCCTATAAAACTCAAAATAATGGCTGTAGAATGTTTCCAGCAGCTTGTAGAGCTACTATATAAAGGCTGGCGGCTATAACACTCAAAATGGAGGCTGTAGAATGGTTCCAGCAGATTGTGTAGCTACTATATCAAAAATGACGGCTATAACACTCAAAATAACGTCTGTAGAATGGTTCCAGCAGCTTGTAGAGCTACTATATACTGGCTGGCGGCTATAACACTCAAAATGGCGGCTGTAGAATGGTTCCAGCAGCTTGCAGAGCTACTATATAAAGGCTGGCGGCTATAACACTCAAAATGGCGGCTGTAGAATGGTTCCAGCAGATTGTAGAGCAACTATATAAATGCTGGCTGCTATAAAAATCAAAATAACGTCTGTAGAATGGTTCCAGCAGCTTGCAGAGCTACTATATAAAGGCTGGCGGCTATATCACTCAAAATAGAGGCTGTAGAATGGTTCCAGCAGCTTGTATAGCTACTATATTAAAGATGACGGCTATAACACTCAAAATAACGTCTGTAGAATGGTTCCAGCAGCTTGTAGAGCTACTATTTTTTGGCTGGCGGCTATATCACTCAAAATGGCGACTGTAGAATGGTTCCAGCAGCTTGCAGAGCTACTATATAAGGGCTGGCGGTTATAACACTCAAAATGGCGGCTGTAGAATGGTTCCAGCAGATTGTAGAGGTACTATA
Source organism: Drosophila paulistorum (assembly GCA_018152135.1). NCBI lineage: Eukaryota > Metazoa > Arthropoda > Insecta > Diptera > Drosophilidae > Drosophila > Drosophila paulistorum. The sequence continues at coordinate 385,725 of JAECXG010000648.1, forward strand.
TAAACGCTGGCTGCTATAACACTAAAAATGGAGGCTGTAGAATCGTTCCAGCAGCTTGTAGAGCTACTATATAAAGGTTGGCGGCTATAAGTCTCAAAATGGAAGCTGTAGAATGGTTCCAGCAGCTTGCAGAGCTACTATATAAAGGCTGGCGGCTATAGCACTCAAAATGGTGGCTGTAGAATGGTTCCAGCAGCTTGTATTGCTGTTATATAAAGGCTGGCGGCTATAACACTCAAAATAACGGCTGTAGAATGGTTCCAGCAGGTTGCAGAGGTACTATATAAATGCTGGCTGCAATAAAAATCAAAATAACGTCTGTAGAATGGTTCCAGCAGCTTGCAGAGCTACTATATAAAGGTTGGCGGCTATATCACTCAAAATGGAGGCTGTAGAATGGTTCCAGCAGCTTGTAGAGCTACTATATAAAGGTTGGCGGCTATAAGTCTCAAAATGGCGGCGGTAGAATGGTTCCAGCAGCTTGCAGAGCTACTATATAAAGGCTGGCGGCTATAACACTCAAAATGGAGGCTGTAGAATGGTTCCAGCAGCTTGCAGAGCTACTATATAAAGGCTGGCGGCTATAGCACTCAAAATGGTGGCTGTAGAATGGTTTCAGCAGCTTGTATAGCTGTTATATAAAGGCTGGCGGCTATAACACTCAAAATAACGGCTGTAGAATGGTTCCAGCAGCTTGTATAGCTGTTATATAAAGGCTGGCCGCTATAACACTCAAAATGGTGGCTGTAGAATGGTTCCAGCAGCTTGTATAGCTGTTATATAAAGGCTGGCGGCTATAACACTCAAAATAACGGCTGTAGAATGGTTCCAGCAGGTTGCAGAGGTACTATATAAATGCTGGCTGCTATAAAAATCAAATTAACGTCTGTAGAATGGTTCCAGCAGCTTGCAGAGCTACTAAATAAAGGCTGGCGGCTATATCACTCAAAATGGAGGCTGTCGAATGGTTCCAGCAGCTTGTAGAGGTACTATATAAATGCTGGCTCCTATAAAACTCAAAATAATGGCTGTAGAATGTTTCCAGCAGCTTGTAGAGCTACTATATAAAGGCTGGCGGCTATAACACTCAAAATGGAGGCTGTAGAATGGTTCCAGCAGATTGTGTAGCTACTATATCAAAGATGACGGCTATAACACTCAAACTAACGTCTGTAGAATGGTTCCAGCAGCTTGTAGAGCTACTATATAATGGCTGGCGGCTATAACACTCAAAATGGCGGCTGTAGAATGGTTCCAGCAGCTTGCAGAGCTACTATATAAAGGCTAGCGGCTATAACACTCAAAATGGCGGCTGTAGAATGGTTCCAGCAGATTGTAGAGCAACTATATAAATGCTGGCTGCTATAAAAATCAAAATAACGTCTGTAGAATGGTTCCAGCAGCTTGCAGAGCTACTATATAAAGGCTGGCGGCTATATCACTCAAAATGGAGGCTGTAGAATGGTTCCAGCAGCTTGAAGAGGTACTATATAAATGCTGGCTCCTATAAAACTCAAAATAATGGTTGTAGAATGTTTCCAGCAGCTTGTAGAGCTACTATATAAAGGCTGGCGGCTATAACACTCAAAATGGAGGCTGTCAAGTGGTTCCAGCAGATTGTATAGCTACTATATAAAAGATGACGGCTATAACACTCAAAATAACGTCTGTAGAATGGTTCCAGCAGCTTGTAGAGCTACTATTTACTGGCTGGCGGCTATAACACTCAAAATGGCGACTGTAGAATGGTTCCAGCAGCTTGCAGAGCTACTATATAAAGGCTGGCGGTTATAACACTCAAAATGGCGGCTGTAGAATGGTTCCAGCAGATTGTAGAGGTACTATATAAATGCTGGCTGCTATAACACTCAAAATGGAGGCTGTAGAATGGTTCCAGCAGCTTGTAGAGCTACTATATAAAGGTTGGCGGCTATAAGTCTCAAAATGGAAGCTGTAGAATGGTTCCAGAAGCTTGTAGAGCTACTATATAAAGGTTGGCGGCTATAACACTCAAAATGGTGGCTGTAGAATGGTTCCAGCAGCTTGTATAGCTGTTATATAAAGGCTGGCGGCTATAACACTCAAAATAACGGCTGTAGAATGGTTCCAGCAGGTTGCAGAGGTACTATATAAATGCTGGCTGCTATAAAAATCAAATTAACGTCTGTAGAATGGTTCCAGCAGCTTGCAGAGCCACTATATAAAGGCTGGCGGCTATAACACTCAAAATGGAGGCTGTCAAGTGGTTCCAGCAGATTGTATAGCTACTATATTAAAGATGACGGCTATAACACTCAAAATAACGTCTGTAGAATGGTTCCAGCAGCTTGTAGAGCTACTATTTACTGGCTGGCGGCTATAACACTCAAAATGGCGACTGTAGAATGGTTCCAGCAGCTTGCAGAGCTACTATATAAGGGCTGGCGGTTATAACACTCAAAATGGTGGCTGTAGAATGGTTTCAGCAGCTTGTATAGCTGTTATATAAAGGCTGGCGGCTATAACACTCAAAATAACGGCTGTAGAATGGTTCCAGCAGCTTGTATAGCTGTTATATAAAGGCTGGCGGCTATAACACTCAAAATAACGGCTGTAGAATGGTTCCAGCAGGTTGCAGAGGTACTATATAAATGCTGGCTGCTATAAAAATCAAATTAACGTCTGTAGAATGGTTCCAGCAGCTTGCAGAGCTACTATATAAAGGCTGGCGGCTATATCACTCAAAATGGAGGCTGTCGAATGGTTCCAGCAGCTTGTAGAGGTACTATATAAATGCTGGCTCCTATAAAACTCAAAATAACGTCTGTAGAATGTTTCCAGCAGCTTGTAGAGCTACTATATAAAGGCTGGCGGCTATAACACTCAAAATAACGGCTGTAGAATGGTTCCAGCAGGTTGCAGAGGTACTATATAAATGCTGGCTGCTATAAAAATCAAATTAACGTCTGTAGAATGTTTCCAGCAGCTTGTAGAGCTACTATATAAAGGCTGGCGGCTATAACACTCAAAATGGAGGCTGTAGAATGGTTCCAGCAGATTGTGTAGCTACTATATCAAAGATGACGGCTATAACACTCAAAATAACGTCTGTAGAATGGTTCCAGCAGCATGTAGAGCTACTATATACTGGCTGGCGGCTATAACACTCAAAATGGCGGCTGTAGAATGGTTCCAGCAGCTTGCAGAGCTACTATATAAAGGCTAGCGGCTATAACACTCAAAATGGCGGCTGTAGAATGGTTCCAGCAGATTGTAGAGCAACTATATAAATGCTGGCTGCTATAAAAATCAAAATAACGTCTGTAGAATGGTTCCAGCAGCTTGCAAAGCTACTATATAAAGGCTGGCGGCTATATCACTCAAAATGGAGGCTGTAGAATGGTTCCAGCAGCTTGTATAGCTGTTATATAAAGGCTGGCGGCTATAACACTCAAAATGGCGGCTGTAGAATGGTTCCAGCAGCTTGCAGAGCTACTATATAAAGGCTGGCGGCTATAGCACTCAAAATGGTGGCTGTAGAATGGTTTCAGCAGCTTGTATAGCTGTTATATAAAGGCTGGCGGCTATAAACTCAAAATAACGGCTGTAGAATGGTTCCAGCAGCTTGTATAGCTGTTATATAAAGGCTGGCCGCTATAACACTCAAAATGGCGGCTGTAGAATGGTTCCAGCAGCTTGTGTAGCTACTATATCAAAGATGACGGCTATAACACTCAAAATAACGTCTGTAGAATGGTTCCAGCAGCATGTAGAGCTACTATATACTGGCTGGCGGCTATAACACTCAAAATGGCGGCTGTAGAATGGTTCCAGCAGCTTGCAGAGCTACTATATAAAGGCTAGCGGCTATAACACTCAAAATGGCGGCTGTAGAATGTTTCCAGCAGCTTGTAGAGCTACTATATAAATGCTGGCTGCTATAAAAATCAAAATAACGTCTGTAGAATGGTTCCAGCAGCTTGCAAAGCTACTATATAAAGGCTGGCGGCTATATCACTCAAAATGGAGGCTGTAGAATGGTTCCAGCAGCTTGAAGAGGTACTATATAAATGCTGGCTCCTATAAAACTCAAAATAATGGCTGTAGAATGTTTCCAGCAGCTTGTAGAGCTACTATATAAAGGCTGGCGGCTATAACACTCAAAATGGAGGCTGTAGAATGGTTCCAGCAGATTGTGTAGCTACTATATCAAAGATGACGGCTATAACACTCAAAATAACGTCTGTAGAATGGTTCCAGCAGCTTTTAAAGCCACTATATAAATGCTGGCGGTTATAACACTCAAAATGGCGGCGGTAGAATTGTTCCAGCAGCTTGCAGTGCTACTATATAAAGGCTGGCGGCTATAACACTCAAAATAACGGCTGTAGAATGGTTCCAGCAGCTTGTATAGCTGTTATATAAAGGCTGGCGGCTATAACACTCAAAATGGTGGCTGTAGAATGGTTCCAGCAGCTTGTATAGCTGTTATATAAAGGCTGGCGGCTATAACACTCAAAATGGCGGCTGTAGAATGGTTCCAGCAGCTTGCAGAGCTACTATATAAAGGCTGGCGGCTATAGCACTCAAAATGGTGGCTGTAGAATGGTTTCAGCAGCTTGTATAGCTGTTATATAAAGGCTGGCGGCTATAACACTCAAAATAACGGCTGTAGAATGGTTCCAGCAGCTTGTATAGCTGTTATATAAAGGCTGGCCGCTATAACACTCAAAATGGCGGCTGTAGAATGGTTCCAGCAGCTTGTAGAGCTACTATATAAAGGTTGGCGGCTATAGCACTCAAAATGGTGGCTGTAGAATGGTTCCAGCAGCTTGTATAGCTGTTATATAAAGGCTGGCGGCTATAACACTCAAAATAACGGCTGTAGAATGGTTCCAGCAGGTTGCAGAGGTACTATATAAATGCTGGCTGCTATAAAAATCAAATTAACGTCTGTAGAATGGTTCCAGCAGCTTGCAGAGCTACTATATAAAGGCTGGCGGCTATATCACTCAAAATGGAGGCTGTCGAATGGTTCCAGCAGCTTGTAGAGGTACTATATAAATGCTGGCTCCTATAAAACTCAAAATAATGGCTGTAGAATGTTTCCAGCAGCTTGTAGAGCTACTATATAAAGGCTGGCGGCTATAACACTCAAAATGGAGGCTGTAGAATGGTTCCAGCAGATTGTGTAGCTACTATATCAAAGATGACGGCTATAACACTCAAAATAACGTCTGTAGAATGGTTCCAGCAGCTTGTAGAGCTACTATATACTGGCTGGCGGCTATAACACTCAAAATGGCGGCTGTAGAATGGTTCCAGCAGCTTGCAGAGCTACTATATAAAGGCTGGCGGCTATAACACTCTAAATGGCGGCTGTAGAATGGTTCCAGCAGATTGTAGAGCAACTATATAAATGCTGGCTGCTATAAAAATCAAAATAACGTCTGTAGAATGGTTCCAGCAGCTTGCAGAGCTACTATATAAAGGCTGGCGGCTATATCACTCAAAATGGAGGCTGTAGAATGGTTCCCGCAGCTTGAAGAGGTACTATATAAATGCTGGCTCCTATAAAACTCAAAATAATGGTTGTAGAATGTTTCCAGCAGCTTGTAGAGCTACTATATAAAGGCTGGCGGCTATAACACTCAAAATGGAGGCTGTCAAATGGTTCCAGCAGATTGTATAGCTACTATTTACTGGCTGGCGGCTATATCACTCAAAATGGCGACTGTAGAATGGTTCCAGCAGCTTGCAGAGCTACTATATAAAGGCTGGCGGTTATAACACTCAAAATGGCGGCTGTAGAATGGTTCCAGCAGATTGTAGAGGTACTATATAAACGCTGGCTGCTATAACACTCGAAATGGAGGCTGTAGAATCGTTCCAGCAGCTTGTAGAGCTACTATATAAAGGTTGGCGGCTATAAGTCTCAAAATGGAAGCTGTAGAATGGTTCCAGCAGCTTGCAGAGCTACTATATAAAGGCTGGCGGCTATAGCACTCAAAATGGTGGCTGTAGAATGGTTCCAGCAGCTTGCAGAGCTACTATATAAAGGCTGGCGGCTATATCACTCAAAATGGAGGCTGTAGAATGGTTCCAGCAGCTTGTAGAGCTACTATATAAAGGTTGGCGGCTATAAGTCTCAAAATGGAAGCTGTAGAATGGTTCCAGCAGCTTGCAGAGCTACTATATAAAGGCTGGCGGCTATAACACTCAAAATGGAGGCTGTAGAATGGTTCCAGCAGCTTGCAGAGCTACTATATAAAGGCTGGCGGCTATAGCACTCAAAATGGTGGCTGTAGAATGGTTTCAGCAGCTTGTATAGCTGTTATATAAAGGCTGGCGGCTATAACACTCAAAATGGTGGCTGTAGAATGGTTCCAGCAGCTTGTATAGCTGTTATATAAAGGCTGGCGGCTATAACACTCAAAATAACGGCTGTAGAATGGTTCCAGCAGGTTGCAGAGGTACTATATAAATGCTGGCTGCTATAAAAATCAAATTAACGTCTGTAGAATGGTTCCAGCAGCTTGCAGAGCTACTATATAAAGGCTGGCGGCTATATCACTCAAAATGGAGGCTGTCGAATGGTTCCAGCAGCTTGTAGAGGTACTATATAAATGCTGGCTCCTATAAAACTCAAAATAATGGCTGTAGAATGTTTCCAGCAGCTTGTAGAGCTACTATATAAAGGCTGGCGGCTATAACACTCAAAATGGAGGCTGTAGAATGGTTCCAGCAGCTTGCAGAGCTACTATATAAAGGCTAGCGGCTATAACACTCAAAATGGCGGCTGTAGAATGGTTCCAGCAGATTGCAGAGCAACTATATAAATGCTGGCTGCTATAAAAATCAAAATAACGTCTGTAGAATGGTTCCAGCAGCTTGCAGAGCTACTATATAAAGGCTGGCGGCTATATCACTCAAAATGGAGGCTGTAGAATGGTTCCAGCAGCTTGAAGAGGTACTATATAAATGCTGGCTCCTATAAAACTCAAAATAATGGTTGTAGAATGTTTCCAGCAGCTTGTAGAGCTACTATATAAAGGCTGGCGGCTATAACACTCAAAATGGAGGCTGTCAAGTGGTTCCAGCAGATTGTATAGCTACTATATTAAAGATGACGGCTATAACACTCAAAATAACGTCTGTAGAATGGTTCCAGCAGCTTGTAGAGCTACTATTTACTGGCTGGCGGCTATAACACTCAAAATGGCGACTGTAGAATGGTTCCAGCAGCTTGCAGAGCTACTATATAAAGGCTTGCGGTTATAACACTCAAAATGGCGGCTGTAGAATGGTTCCAGCAGCTTGTAGAGGTACTATATAAATGCTGGCTGCTATAACACTCAAAATGGAGGCTGTAGAATGGTTCCAGCAGCTTGTAGAGCTACTATATAAAGGTTGGCGGCTATAAGTCTCAAAATGGAAGCTGTAGAATGGTTCCAGAAGCTTGTAGAGCTACTATATAAAGGTTGGCGGCTATAGCACTCAAAATGGTGGCTGTAGAATGGTTCCAGCAGCTTGTATTGCTGTTATATAAAGGCTGGCGGCTATAACACTCAAAATAACGGCTGTAGAATGGTTCCAGCAGGTTGCAGAGGTACTATATAAATGCTGGCTGCTATAAAAATCAAATTAACGTCTGTAGAATGGTTCCAGCAGCTTGCAGAGGTACTATATAAATGCTGGCGGCTATAACATTCAAAATGGAGGCTGTCAAGTGGTTCCAGCAGATTGTATAGCTACTATATTAAAGATGACGGCTATAACACTCAAAATAACGTCTGTTGAATGGGTCCAGCAGCTTGTAGAGCTACTATTTACTGGCTGGCGGCTATAACACTCAAAATGGCGACTGTAGAATGGTTCCAGCAGCTTGCAGAGCTACTATATAAAGGCTGGCGGCTATAGCACTCAAAATGGTGGCTGTAGAATGGTTTCAGCAGCTTGTATAGCTGTTATATAAAGGCTGGCGGCTATAACACTCAAAATAACGGCTGTAGAATGGTTCCAGCAGCTTGTATAGCTGTTATATAAAGGCTGGCGGCTATAACACTCAAAATAACGGCTGTAGAATGGTTCCAGCAGGTTGCAGAGGTACTATATAAATGCTGGCTGCTATAAAAATCAAATTAACGTCTGTAGAATGGTTCCAGCAGCTTGCAGAGCTACTATATAAAGGCTGGTGGCTATATCACTCAAAATGGAGGCTGACGAATGGTTCCAGCAGCTTGTAGAAGTACTATATAAATGCTGGCTCCTATAAAACTCAAAATAATGGCTGTAGAATGTTTCCAGCAGCTTGTAGAGCTACTATATAAAGGCTGGCGGCTATAACACTCAAAATGGGGGCTGTAGAATGGTTTCAGCAGATTGTGTAGCTACTATATCAAAGATGACGGCTATAACACTCAAAATAACGTCTGTAGAATTGTTCCAGCAGCATGTAGAGCTACTATATACTGGCTGGCGGCTATAACACTCAAAATGGCGGCTGTAGAATGGTTCCAGCAGCTTGCAGAGCTACTATATAAAGGCTAGCGGCTATAACACTCAAAATGGCGGCTGTAGAATGGTTCCAGCAGATTGTAGAGCAACTATATAAATGCTGGCTGCTATAAAAATCAAAATAACGTCTGTAGAATGGTTCCAGCAGCTTGCAAAGCTACTATATAAAGGCTGGCGGCTATATCACTCAAAATGGAGGCTGTAGAATGGTTCCAGCAGCTTGAAGAGGTACTATATAAATGCTGGCTCCTATAAAACTCAAAATAATGGTTGTAGAATGTTTCCAGCAGCTTGTAGAGCTACTATATAAAGGCTGGCGGCTATAACACTCAAAATGGAGGCTGTCAAGTGGTTCCAGCAGATTGTATAGCTACTATATTAAAGATGACGGCTATAACACTCAAAATAACGTCTGTAGAATGGTTCCAGCAGCTTGTAGAGCTACTATTTACTGGCTGGCGGCTATAACACTCAAAATGGCGACTGTAGAATGGTTCCAGCAGCTTGCAGAGCTACTATATAAAGGCTGGCGGCTATAGCACTCAAAATGGTGGCTGTAGAATGGTTTCAGCAGCTTGTATAGCTGTTATATAAAGGCTGGCGGCTATAACACTCAAAATAACGGCTGTAGAATGGTTCCAGCAGCTTGAAGAGGTACTATATAAATGCTGGCTCCTATAAAACTCAAAATAATGGTTGTAGAATGTTTCCAGCAGCTTGTAGAGCTACTATATAAAGGCTGGCGGCTATAACACTCAAAATGGAGGCTGTCAAGTGGTTCCAGCAGATTGTATAGCTACTATATTAAAGATGACGGCTATAACACTCAAAATAACGTCTGTAGAATGGTTCCAGCAGCTTGTAGAGCTACTATTTACTGGCTGGCGGCTATAACACTCAAAATGGCGACTGTAGAATGGTTCCAGCAGCTTGCAGAGCTACTATATAAAGGCTGGCGGTTATAACACTCAAAATGGCGGCTGTAGAATGGTTCCAGCAGATTGTAGAGGTACTATATAAATGCTGGCTGCTATAACACTCAAAATGGAGGCTGTAGAATGGTTCCAGCAGCTTGTAGAGCTACTATATAAAGGTTGGCGGCTATAAGTCTCAAAATGGAAGCTGTAGAATGGTTCCAGCAGCTTGCAGAGCTACTATATAAAGGCTGGCGGCTATAGCACTCAAAATGGTGGCTGTAGAATGGTTCCAGCAGCTTGTATTGCTGTTATATAAAGGCTGGCGGCTATAACACTCAAAATAACGGCTGTAGAATGGTTCCAGCAGGTTGCAGAGGTACTATATAAATGCTGGCTGCTATAAAAATCAAAATAACGTCTGTAGAATGGTTCCAGCAGCTTGCAGAGCTACTATATAAAGGCTGGCGGCTATATCACTCAAAATGGAGGCTTTAGAATGGTTCCAGCAGCTTGTAGAGGTACTATATAAATGCTGGCTCCTATAAAACTCAAAATAATGGCAGTAGAATGTTTCCAGCAGCTTGTAGAGCTACTATATAAAGGCTGGCGGCTATAACACTCAAAATGGAGGCTGTAGAATGGTTCCAGCAGATTGTGTAGCTACTATATCAAAGATGACGGCTATAACACTCAAAATAACGTCTGTAGAATGGTTCCAGGAGCTTGTAGAGCTACTATATACTGGCTGGCAGCTATAACACTCAAAATGGCGGCTGTAGAATGGTTCCAGCAGATTGTAGAGGTACTATATGAAAGCTGGCGGCTATAACTCTCAAAATGGAGGCTGTAGAATGGGTCCAGCAGCTTGTATAGCTACTATATAAATGCTGGCTTCTATAAAACTCAAAATAACGGCTGTAGAATGGTTCCAGCAGCATGTATAGCTGTTATATAAAGGCTGGCCGCTATAACACTCAAAATAACGGCTGTAGAATGGTTCCAGCAGCTTGCAGAGCTACTATATAAAGGCTGGCGGCTATAACACTCAAAATGGCGGCTGTAGAATGGTTCCAGCAGATTGTAGAGGTACTATATAAGTGCTGGCTGCTATAACACTCAAAATGAAGGCTGTAGAATGGTTCCAGCAGCTTGTAGAGCTACTATATAAAGGCTGGCGGCTATATCACTCAAAATGGAGGCTTTAGAATGGTTCCAGCAGCTTGTAGAGGTACTATATAAATGCTGGCTCCTATAAAACTCAAAATAATGGCAGTAGAATGTTTCCAGCAGCTTGTAGAGCTACTATATAAAGGCTGGCGGCTATAACACTCAAAATGGAGGCTGTAGAATGGTTCCAGCAGATTGTAGAGGTACTATATAAATGCTGGCTGCTATAACACTCAAAATGGAGGCTGTAGAATGGTTCCAGCAGCTTGTAGAGCTACTATATAAAGGTTGGCGGCTATAAGTCTCAAAATGGAAGCTGTAGAATGGTTCCAGCAGCTTGCAGAGCTACTATATAAAGGCTGGCGGCTATAGCACTCAAAATGGTGGCTGTAGAATGGTTCCAGCAGCTTGTATTGCTGTTATATAAAGGCTGGCGGCTATAACACTCAAAATAACGGCTGTAGAATGGTTCCAGCAGGTTGCAGAGGTACTATATAAATGCTGGCTGCTATAAAAATCAAAATAACGTCTGTAGAATGGTTCCAGCAGCTTGCAGAGCTACTATATAAAGGCTGGCGGCTATATCACTCAAAATGGAGGCTTTAGAATGGTTCCAGCAGCTTGTAGAGGTAGGGGAGAGGGCCCAGTTATGACCCGGGTTTTGAAAAACCTCGAAATTTTTTCTTCAGTTCCGGAAATTGAAAAATTAAGAAGAGTAACATTTTAATATTAACCAAACGCAACTTTTTTCCAAAGAAAGTATATTTATTTGAGTTACTCAAAAAATTTTGGAACAGATTTAATTTGGATAACTTTTTTGGGGCCAAAAAAAAAGTGGCCCAGTTATGACTCACCTTAAGAAATTCACTGAATATAAGAAAATATGAAAGGAATGTCACACCAATTGTTGTAATTTAATGGCTTATTTATTATGAAGGCCTTCAATGGCAAAAACAATGGAAAAAAAAACAAAAGGAAATGGACTCCAATGGCCATAAATGACAACGATTTTTATTCCTCGTCGTCCATGTCACTTTCGCAGTTTTTGCATGTAAAATAACTTGCTTGCCTGTTAGCGCACTTTGAATGAAATGGACGCTTGCATACATTGCAATGGAGAGAGTTGGCAATTTCTTCGGCAACAGCTTTAGGCAAATGATGCAGAAATCGCTGCCGTGATGGTGTTGCTCGCTTCGTTGCTGATTTCTTCGTTGTTGATAATATACAGTGGTTCGATTACCTGAACATTGACTAAAACTATGTAAAGTCATTTAATTCCCAAACGTTACTTAATCAGCGTATTACCAAATGAAACATTCCCGATCGAGATCTTCCAGAATATTCTCGGACAAACTGGTCTCAATATGTAAATTTCCTTTCCTTGTTGTTAAACAACAACAAAAATGTTGGAATTTGACAATTTTACATAATCCGAGTGCAAAAAAAACCAGAGGGCCGGGGCTAACTTCGACCGCGTCAAAGTTTGTATACCCTTGCAAGTTTGTTAGTAACTCTTTTATCTAAACTAATTGTTTTATCTAAAAAGGGTAATGTTTGCGAAAGAACGGCCTTCAGTCTTAGCATAGGATATAACGAACTTTCTGATGAAAGTCACTGTTTTCCACCGATCCTTCCTATGGGAGCTATATGATATAGTTACCCGATCCTTACCAAATTCGGCACAGTCATTAACAGATATATTAAACTGACAAATGTTAAATTTGAAAGCAATCGCATCAAAAGTAACGAAGTTATTGACAAAAGTCACTGTTTTTGACCGATCGTTCCTATGGGAGCTATATGATTTAGTCACCCGATCTTTATCAAATTTGGCACAGTGTTTTATAGTTACAATAAACTTACTTATATTAAATTTCACGACAATAGCTTAAAAAGTAACGAAGTTATTGAAAAAAGTCACTGTTCGTGACTTTGCCGTTTGTATGGGAGCTATATGATATAGTCACCCGATCTTGATCAAATTTGGCACAATTATTAATAAGAACACAAAACTGACCAAAACCAATTTTTATGGCAATTGCTTATAAGATAACGAAGTTATTGAGAAAAGTCACTGTTCGTGACTTTGCCGTTTGTATGGGAGCTATATGATATAGTGGTCCGATCCGACTGAATCCGAGATATACAAACCCTGCAGTATATACAAGCCTACGTGCAAAATTTCAGCTCTGTAGCTTCTACGGTCTAGGAGGAGTTTGCATCGATCCAGACGGACGGACGGACGGACGGACGGACGGACGGACGGACGGACATGGTTATTTGAACTCGTCTCGTCGTGCTGATCAAGAATATATATACTTTATATGGTCGGAGATGCTTCCTTCTATGCGTTGCACACTTCTGACCAAAATTAATATACCCTTTTTGCAAGGGTATAAAAATGGGACATAACTGGGCCCCCAGCTGAGTCATAACCGGGCCTTTTTATAGTTTAAAGTTTATATGTATATTTTTTATAGACACTGCATAATCACAAAAATTTTTATAAAATCACGAAATATACGGCAAATACAATATTTTTATGCATTACACTCACCTTTTCACTGTTAATTTCACATAATTTTGGTACTTTGAAAAAAATGAAAAAAAACTTTTTCGCACGATTTTCAACATGATGTTTGGTACGCGTATATACAATACGATTATTAACGTTGGGGTCTGTCCAAAAACTGCAGAACGTCTAACAAACATGATTTACAGGGCTCAAACTGTGATTCAATACCGCATTTCAAAAATATTTGAGAATGTCATAACTGGGCCTGAGTCACAACTGGACCCTCTCCCCTACTATATAAATGCTGGCTCCTATAAAACTCAAAATAATGGCAGTAGAATGTTTCCAGCAGCTTGTAGAGCTACTATATAAAGGCTGGCGGCTATAACACTCAAAATGGAGGCTGTAGAATGGTTCCAGCAGATTGTGTAGCTGCTATATCAAAGATGACGGCTATAACACTCAAAATAACGTCTGTAGAATGGTTCCAGGAGCTTGTAGAGCTACTATATACTGGCTGGCGGCTATAACACTCAAAATGGCGGCTGTAGAATGGTTCCAGCAGATTGTAGAGATACTATATGAAAGCTGGCGGCTATAACTCTCAAAATGGAGGCTGTAGAATGGTTCCAGCAGCTTGTATAGCTACTATATAAATGCTGGCTTCTATAAAACTCAAAATAACGGCTGTAGAATGGTTCCAGCAGCATGTATAGCTGTTATATAAAGGCTGGCCGCTATAACACTCAAAATAACGGCTGTAGAATGGTTCCAGCAGCTTGCAGAGATACTATATAAAGGCTGGCGGCTATAACACTCAAAATGGCGGCTGTAGAATGGTTCCAGCAGATTGTAGAGTTACTATATAAGTGCTGGCTGCTATAACACTCAAAATGGAGGCTATAGAATGGTTCCAGCAGCTTGTAGAGGTACTATATAAATGCTGGCTCCTATAAAACTCAAAATAATGGCAGTAGAATGTTTCCAGCAGCTTGTAGAGCTACTATATAAAGGCTGGCGGCTATAACACTCAAAATGGAGGCTGTAGAATGGTTCCAGCAGATTGTGTAGCTACTATATCAAAGATGACGGCTATAACACTCAAAATAACGTCTGTAGAATGGTTCCAGGAGCTTGTAGAGCTACTATATACTGGCTGGCGGCTATAACACTCAAAATGGCGGCTGTAGAATGGTTCCAGCAGCTTGTAGAGCTACTATATACTGGCTGGCGGCTATAACACTCAAAATGGCGGCTGTAGAATGGTTCCAGCAGATTGTAGAGGTACTATATGAAAGCTGGCGGCTATAACTCTCAAAATGGAGGCTGTAGAATGGTTCCAGCAGCTTGTATAGCTACTATATAAATGCTGGCTTCTATAAAACTCAAAATAACGGCTGTAGAATGGTTCCAGCAGCATGTATAGCTGTTATATAAAGGCTGGCCGCTATAACACTCAAAATAACGGCTGTAGAATGGTTCCAGCAGCTTGCAGAGCTACTATATAAAGGCTGGCGGCTATAACACTCAAAATGGCGGCTGTAGAATGGTTCCAGCAGATTGTAGAGGTAGTATATAAGTGCTGGCTGCTATAACACTCAAAATGGAGGCTGTAGAATGGTTCCAGCAGCTTGTAGAGCTACTATATAAAGGTTGGCGGCTATATCACTCAAAATGGAGGCTGTAGAATGGTTCCAGCAGCTTGCAGAGCTGTTATATAAAGGCTGGCAGCTATAACACTCAAAATAACGGCTGTAGAATGGTTCCAGCAGCATGTATAGCTGTTATATAAAGGCTGGCCGCTATAACACTCAAAATAACGGCTGTAGAATGGTTCCAGCAGCTTGTATAGCTGTTATATAAAGGCTGGCCGCTATAACACTCAAAATGGCGGCTGTAGAATGGTTCCAGCAGCTTGTAGAGCTACTATATAAAGGTTGGCGGCTATAGCACTCAAAATGGTGGCTGTAGAATGGTTCCAGCAGCTTGTATAGCTGTTATATAAAGGCTGGCGGCTATAGCACTCAAAATAACGGCTGTAGAATGGTTCCAGCAGGTTGCAGAGGTACTATATAAATGCTGGCTGCTATAAAAATCAAATTAACGTCTGTAGAATGGTTCCAGCAGCTTGCAGAGCTACTATATAAAGGCTGGCGGCTATATCACTCAAAATGGAAGCTGTCGAATGGTTCCAGCAGCTTGTAGAGGTACTTTATAAATGCTGGCTCCTATAAAACTCAAAATAATGGCTGTAGAATGTTTTCAGTAGCTTGCAGAGCTACTTTACAAAGGCTGGCGGCTATAAAACTCAAAATAACGGCTGTAGAATGGTTCCAGCAGTTTGTAGAGGTACTACATAAATGCTGGCTGCTATAAAACTCAAAATAACGGCTGTAGAATGGGTCCAGCAGCTTGTAGAGCTACTGTATAAATTCTGGCGGCTATAAGTCTCAAAATGGAGGCTGTAGAATGGTTCCAGCAGTACTTTGCAAATGCTGGCTCCTATAAAACTCAAAATAACGGTTGTAGAATGTTTCCAGCAGCTTGTAGAGCTACTATATAAAGGCTTGCGGCTATAACACTCTAAATGGAGGCTGTAGAATGGTTCCAGCAGATTGTATAGCTACTATATAAATGCTGGCTGCTATAACACTCAAAATGGCGGCTGTTGAATGGTTCCAGCAGCTTGTAGAGCTACTATATAAAGGTTGGCGGCTATAAGTCTCAAAATGGAGGCTTTAGAATGGTTTTAGCAGCTTGTATAGCTGTTATATAAGGGCTGGCGGTTATAACACTCAAAATAACGGCTGTAGAATGGTTCCAGCAGCTTGTTCAGCTGTTATATAAAGGCTGGCGGCTATAAAACTCAAAATGGTGGCTGTAGAATGGTTCCAGCAGCTTGTATAGCTGTTAAATAAAGGCTGGCCGCTATAACACTCAAAAAAGCGGCTGTAAAACGGTTCCAGCAGCTTGCAGAGCTACTATATAAAGGCTGGCGGCTATAACACTCTAAATGGAGACTGTAGAATGGTTCCAGCAGATTGTATAGCTACTATATTAAAGATGACGGCTATAACACTCAAAATGGTGGCTGTAGAATGGTTCCAGCAGCTTGTAGAGCTATTATATACTGGCTGGCGACTATGACACTCAAAATGGCGGCTGTAAAACGGTTCCAGCAGCTTGTAGAGCTACTATATAAAGGCTTGCGGCTATAACACTCAAAATGGATGCTGTAGAATGGTTATAAAAGCTTGTAGAGCTACTATATAAAGGCTGGCGGCTATAACACTTAAAATAACGGCTGTAGAATGGTTCCAGCAGCTTGTAGAGCTACTATATAAAGGCTGGCGGCTAAAACACTCAAAATGGTGGCTGTAGAATGGTTCCAGCAGCTTGTATAGCTGTTATATAAAGGCTGGCCGCTATAACACTCAAAAAAGCGGCTGTTGAATAGTTCCAGCAGCTTGTAGAGCTATTATATACTGGCTGGCGGCTATGACACTCAAAATGGCGGCTGTAAAACGGTTCCAGCAGCTTGTAGAGCTACTATATAAAGGCTGGCGGCTATAACACTCAAAATGGATGCTGTAGAATGGTTATAAAAGCTTGTAGAGCTACTATATAAAGGCTGGCGGCTATAACACTCAAAATAACGGCTGTGGAATGGTTCCAGCAGCTTGTTCAGCTGTTATATAAAGGCTGGCGGCTAGAAAACTCAAAATGGTGGCTGTAGAATGGTTCCAGCAGCTTGTATAGCTGTTATATAAAGGCTGGCCGCTATAACACTCAAAAAAGCGGCTGTAAAACGGTTCCAGCAGCTTGCAGAGCTACTATATAAAGGCTGGCGGCTATAACACTCTAAATGGAGGCTGTAGAATGGTTCCAGCAGTACTATATAAATGCTGGCTCCTATAAAACTCAAAATAACGGTTGTAGAATGTTTCCAGCAGCTTGTAGAGCTACTATATAAAGGCTGGCGGCTATAACACTCTAAATGGAGGCTGTAGAATGGTTCCAGCAGCTTGTATAGCTGTTATATAAAGGCTGGCCGCTATAACACTCAAAATGGCGGCTGTAGAATGGTTCAAGCAGCTTTTAGAGCTACTATATAAAGGTTGGCGGCTATAAGTCTCAAAATGGAGGCTGTAGAATGGTTCCAGCAGCTTGTATAGCTGTTATTTAAAGGCTGGCGGCTATAACACTCAAAATAACGGCTGTAGAATGGTTCCAGCAGCTTGTTCAGCTGTTATATAAAGGCTGGCGGCTATAAAACTCAAAATGGTGGCTGTAGAATGGTTCCAGCAGATTGTATAGCTGTTATATAAAGGCTGGCCGCTATAACACTCAAAAAAGCGGCTGTAAAACGGTTCCAGCAGCTTGCAGAGCTACTTTATAAAGGCTGGCGGCTATAACACTCTAAATGGAGGCTGTAAAATGGTTCCAGCAGATTGTATAGCTACTATATTAAAGATGACGGTTATAACACTCAAAATAACGGCTGTAGAATGGTTCCAGCAGCTTGTAGAGCTACTTAATAAAGGCTGGCGGCTATAACACTCAAAATAACGGTTCCAGCAGCTTGTAGAGCTACTATATAAAGGCTGGCGGCTAAAACACTCAAAATGGTGGTTGTAGAATGGTTCCAGCAGTACTATATAAATGCTGGCTCCTATAAAACTCAAAATAACGGTTGTAGAATGTTTGCAGCAGCTTGTAGAGCTACTATATAAAGGCTGGTGGCTGTAGAATGGTTCCTGCAGCTTGTATAGCTGTTATATAAAGGCTGGCCGCTATAACACTCAAAATGGAGGCTGTAGAATGGTTCCAGCAGCTTTTAGAGCTACTATATAAAGGTTGGCGGTTATAAGTCTCAAAATGGAGGCTGTAGAATGGTTGCAGCAGCTTTTTAAGGTACTATATAAATGCTGGCTCCTATAAAACTCTGGCTGCTATAACACTCAAAATGGCGGCTGTAGAATGGTTCCAGCAGCTTGCAGAGCTATTCTACAAAGGCTGGCGGCTATAACACTCAAAATAACGGCTGTAGAATGGTTCCAGCAGCTTGTAGACCTACCATATAAAGGCTATCGGCTATAGCACTCAAAATGGTGGCTGTAGAATGGTTCCATCAGCTTGTATAGCTGTTATATAAAGGCTGGCGGCTATAACACTCAAAATAACGGCTGTAGAATGGTTCCAGCAG
Source organism: Drosophila paulistorum (assembly GCA_018152135.1). Classification (NCBI taxonomy): domain Eukaryota; kingdom Metazoa; phylum Arthropoda; class Insecta; order Diptera; family Drosophilidae; genus Drosophila; species Drosophila paulistorum. The sequence goes on from JAECXG010000648.1 coordinate 404,026, forward strand.
CTTGTATAGCTGTTATATAAAGGCTGGCCGCTATAACACTCAAAATGGCGGCTGTAGAATGGTTCCAGCAGCTTTTAGAGCTACTATATAAAGGTTGGCGGTTATAAGTCTCAAAATGGAGGCTGTAGAATGGTTGCAGCAGCTTTTTAAGGTACTATATAAATGCTGGCTCCTATAAAACTCTGGCTGCTATAGCACTCAAAATGGTGGCTGTAGAATGGTTCCAGCAGCTTGTATAGCTGTTATATAAAGGCTGGCGGCTATAACACTCAAAATAACGGCTGTAGAATGGTTCCAGCAGCTTGTATAGCTGTTATATAAAGGCTGGCCGCTATAACACTCAAAATGGCGGCTGTTGAATAGTTCCAGCAGCTTGTAGAGCTATTATATACTGGCTGGCGGCTATGACACTCAAAATGGCGGCTGTAAAACGGTTCCAGCAGCTTGAGGAGCTACTATATAAAGGCTGGCGGCTATAACACTCAAAATGGATGCTGTAGAATGGTTATAAAAGCTTGTAGAGCTACTATATAAAGGCTGGCCGCTATAACTTTCAAAATGGCGGCTGTTGAATAGTTCCAGCAGCTTGTAGAGCTATTATATACTGGCTGGCGGCTATGACACTCAAAATGGCGGCTGTAGAATGGTTCCAGCAGCTTGTAGAGCTACTATATAAAGGTTGGCGGCTATAAGTCTCAAAATGGAGGCTGTAAAATGGTTGCAGCAGCTTTTTAAGGTACTATATAAATGCTGTCTCCTATAAAACTCTGGCTGCTATGACACTCAAAATGGCGGCTGTAGAATGGTTCCAGCAGCTTGTAGACCTACTATATAAAGGCTATCGGCTATAGCACTCAAAATGGTGGCTGTAGAATGGTTCCATCAGCTTGTATAGCTGTTATATAAAGGCTGGCGGCTATAACACTCAAAATAACGGCTGTAGAATGGTTCCAGCAGCTTGTATAGCTGTTATATAAAGGCTGGCCGCTATAACACTCAAAATGGCAGCTGTTGAATAGTTCCAGCAGCTTGTAGAGCTATTATATACTGGCTGGCGGCTATGACACTCAAAATGGCGGCTGTAGAATGGTTCCAGCAGCTTGTAGAGCTACTATATAAAGGCTGGCGGCTATAACACTCAAAATGGATGCTGTAGAATGGTTATAAAAGCTTGTAGAGCTACTATATAAAGGCTGGCGACTATAACACTTAAAATAACGGCTGTAGAATGGTTCCAGCAGCTTGTAGAGCTACTATATAAAGGCTGGCGGATAAAATACTCAAAATGGTGGCTGTAGAATGGTTCCAGCAGCTTGTATAGCTGTTATATAAAGGCTGGCCGCTATAACACTCAAAATGGCGGCTGTTGAATAGTTCCAGCAGCTTGTAGAGCTATTATATACTGGCTGGCGGCTATGACACTCAAAATGGCGGCTGTAAAACGGTTCCAGCAGCTTGTAGAGCTACTATATAAAGGCTGACGGCTATAACACTCAAAATGGATGCTGTAGAATGGTTATAAAAGCTTGTAGAGCTACTATATAAAGGCTGGCGGCTATAACACTTAAAATAACGGCTGTAGAATGGTTCCAGCAGCTTGTAGAGCTACTATATAAAGGCTGGCGGCTAAAACACTCAAAATGGAGGCTGTAGAATGATTCCAGCAGCTTGTATAGCTGTTATATAAAGGCTGGCCGCTATAACACTCAAAAACGCGGCTGTTGAATAGTTCCAGCAGCTTGTAGAGCTATTATATACTGGCTGGCGGCTATGACACTCAAAATGGTGGCTGTAAAACGGTTCCAGCAGCTTGTAGAGCTACTATATAAAGGCTGGCGGCTATAACACTCAAAATGGATGCTGTAGAATGGTTATAAAAGCTTGTAGAGCTACTATATAAAGGCTGGCGGCTATAACACTCAAAATAACGGCTGTAGAATGGTTCCAGCAGCTTGTAGACCTACCATATAAAGGCTGGCGGCTATGACACTCAAAATAGCGGCTGTAGAATGGTTCCAGCAGCTTGTAGAGCTACTATATAAAGGTTGGCGGCTATAAGTCTCAAAATGGAGGCTGTAGAATGGTTGCAGCAGCTTTTTAAGGTACTATATAAATGCTGGCTCCTATAAAACTCTGCTGCTATAACACTCAAAATGGCGGCTGTAGAATGGTTCCAGCAGCTTGCATAGCTATTCTACAAAGGCTGGCGGCTATAACACTCAAAATGGATGCTGTAGAATGGTTATAAAAGCTTGTAGAGCTACTATATAAAGGCTGGCGGCTATAACACTCAAAATAACGCCTGTGGAATGGTTCCAGCAGCTTGTTCAGCTGTTATATAAAGGCTGGCGGCTAGAAAACTCAAAATGGTGGCTGTAGAATGGTTCCAGCAGCTTGTATAGCTGTTATATAAAGGCTGGCCGCTATAACACTCAAAAAAGCGGCTGTAAAACGGTTCCAGCAGCTTGCAGAGCTACTATATAAAGGCTGGCGGCTATAACACTCTAAATGGAGGCTGTAGAATGGTTCCAGCAGTACTATATAAATGCTGGCTCCTATAAAACTCAAAATAACGGTTGTAGAATGTTTCCAGCAGCTTGTAGAGCTACTATATAAAGGCTGGCGGCTTTAACACTCTAAATGGAGGCTGTAGAATGGTTCCAGCAGCTTGTATAGCTGTTATATAAAGGCTGGCCGCTATAACACTCAAAATGGCGGCTGTAGAATGGTTCAAGCAGCTTTTAGAGCTACTATATAAAGGTTGGCGGCTATAAGTCTCAAAATGGAGGCTGTAGAATGGTTCCAGCAGCTTGTATAGCTGTTATTTAAAGGCTGGCGGCTATAACACTCAAAATAACGGCTGTAGAATGGTTCCAGCAGCTTGTTCAGCTGTTATATAAAGGCTGGCGGCTATAAAACTCAAAATGGTGGCTGTAGAATGGTTCCAGCAGCTTGTATAGCTGTTATATAAAGGCTGGCCGCTATAACACTCAAAAAAGCGGCTGTAAAACGGTTCCAGCAGCTTGCAGAGCTACTTTATAAAGGCTGGCGGCTATAACACTCTAAATGGAGGCTGTAAAATGGTTCCAGCAGATTGTATAGCTACTATATTAAAGATGACGGCTATAACACTCAAAATAACGGCTGTAGAATGGTTCCAGCAGCTTGTAGAGCTACTTAATAAAGGCTGGCGGCTATAACACTCAAAATAACGGTTCCAGCAGCTTGTAGAGCTACTATATAAAGGCTGGCGGCTAAAACACTCAAAATGGTGGCTGTAGAATGGTTCCAGCAGCTTGTTCAGCTGTTATATAAAGGCTGGCGGCTATAACACTCTAAATGGAGGCTGTAGAATGGTTCCAGCAGTACTATATAAATGCTGGCTCCTATAAAACTCAAAATAACGGTTGTAGAATGTTTCCAGCAGCTTGTAGAGCTACTATATAAAGGCTGGTGGCTGTAGAATGGTTCCAGCAGCTTGTATAGCTGTTATATAAAGGCTGGCCGCTATAACACTCAAAAAAGCGGCTGTAAAACGGTTCCAGCAGCTTGTAGAGCTACTATATAAAGGCTGGCGGCTATAACACTCAAAATGGATGCTGTAGAATGGTTATAAAAGCTCGTAGAGCTACTATATAAAGGCTGGCGGCTATAACACTCAAAATAACGGCTGTAGAATGGTTCCAGCAGCTTGTAGACCTACCATATAAAGGCTGGCGGCTATGACACTCAAAATGGCGGCTGTAGAATGGTTCCAGCAGCTTGTAGAGCTACTATATAAAGGTTGGCGGCTATAAGTCTCAAAATGGAGGCTGTAGAATGGTTGCAGCAGCTTTTTAAGGTACTATATAAATGCTGGCTCCTATAAAACTCTGGCTGCTATAACACTCAAAATGGCGGCTGTAGAATGGTTCCAGCAGCTTGCATAGCTATTCTACAAAGGCTGGCGGCTATAACACTCAAAATGGCGGCTGTAGAATGGTTCCAGCAGCTTGCATAGCTATTCTACAAAGGCTTGCGGCTATAACACTCAAAATAACGGCTGTAGAATGGTTCTAGCAGCTTGTAGACCTACCATATAAAAGGCTGGCGGCTATAGCACTCAAAATGGTGGCTGTAGAATGGTTCCAGCAGCTTGTATAGCTGTTATATAAAGGCTGGCCGCTATAACACTCAAAATGGCGGCTGTTGAATAGTTCCAGCAGCTTGTAGAGCTATTATATACTGGCTGGCGGCTATAACACTCAAAATGGCGGCTGTAAAACGGTTCCAGCAGCTTGTAGAGCTACTATATAAAGGCTGGCGGCTATAACACTCAAAATGGATGCTGTAGAATGGTTATAAAAGCTTGTAGAGCTACTATATAAAGGCTGGCGGCTATAACACTTAAAATACGGGTGTAGAATGGTTCCAGCAGCTTGTAGAGCTACTATATAAAGGCTGGCGGCTAAAACACTCAAAATGGTGGCTGTAGAATGGTTCCAGCAGCTTGTATAGCTGTTATATAAAGGCTGGCCGCTATAACACTCAAAAAAGCGGCTGTTGAATAGTTCCAGCAGCTTGTAGAGCTATTATATACTGGCTGGCGGCTATGACACTCAAAATGGCGGCTGTAAAACGGTTCCAGCAGCTTGTAGAGCTACTATATAAAGGCTGGCGGCTATAACACTCAAAATAACGGCTGTGAACTGGTTCCAGCAGCTTGTTCAGCTGTTATATAAAGGCTGGCGGCTAGAAAACTCAAAATGGTGGCTGTAGAATGGTTCCAGCAGCTTGTATAGCTGTTATATAAAGGCTGGCCGCTATAACACTCAAAAAAGCGGCTGTAAAACGGTTCCAGCAGCTTGCAGAGCTACTATATAAGGGCTGGCGGCTATAACACTCTAAATGGAGGCTGTAGAATGGTTCCAGCAGTACTATATAAATGCTGGCTCCTATAAAACTCAAAATAACGGTTGTAGAATGTTTCCAGCAGCTTGTAGAGCTACTATATAAAGGCTGGCGGCTATAACACTCTAAATGGAGGCTGTAGAAAGGTTCCAGCAGCTTGTATAGCTGTTATATAAAGGCTGGCCGCTATAACACTCAAAATGGCGGCTGTAGAATGGCGGTTCAAGCAGCTTTTAGAGCTACTATATAAAGGTTGGCGGCTATAAGTCTCAAAATGGAGGCTGTAGAATGGTTCCAGCAGCTTGTATAGCTGTTATTTAAAGGCTGGCGGCTATAACACTCAAAATAACGGCTGTAGAATGGTTCCAGCAGCTTGTTCAGCTGTTATATAAAGGCTGGCGGCTATAAAACTCAAAATGGTGGCTGTAGAATAGTTCCAGCAGCTTGTAGAGCTACTATATAAAGGCTGGCGGCTATAACACTCAAAATAACGGCTGTGAACTGGTTCCAGCAGCTTGTTCAGCTGTTATATAAAGGCTGGCGGCTAAAACACTCAAAATGGTGGCTGTGAACTGGTTCCAGCAGCTTGTATAGCTGTTATATAAAGGCTGGCCGCTATAACACTCAAAAAAGCGGCTGTAAAACGGTTCCAGCAGCTTGCAGAGCTACTTTATAAAGGCTGGCGGCTATAACACTCTAAATGGAGGCTGTAAAATGGTTCCAGCAGATTGTATAGCTACTATATTAAAGATGACGGCTATAACACTCAAAATAACGGCTGTAGAATGGTTCCAGCAGCTTGTAGAGCTACTTAATAAAGGCTGGCGGCTATAACACTCAAAATAACGGTTCCAGCAGCTTGTAGAGCTACTATATAAAGGCTGGCGGCTAAAACACTCAAAATGGTGGCTGTAGAATGGTTCCAGCAGCTTGTTCAGCTGTTATATAAAGGCTTGCGGCTATAACACTCTAAATGGAGGCTGTAGAATGGTTCCAGCAGTACTATATAAATGCTGGCTCCTATAAAACTCAAAATAACGGTTGCAGAATGTTTCCAGCAGCTTGTAGAGCTACTATATAAAGGCTGGTGGCTGTAGAATGGTTCCAGCAGCTTGTATAGCTGTTATATAAAGGCTGGCCGCTATAACACTCAAAAAAGCGGCTGTAAAACGGTTCCAGCAGCTTGCAGAGCTACTATATAAAGGCTAGCGGCTATAACACTCTAAATGGAGGCTGTAGAATGGTTCCAGCAGATTGTATAGCTACTATATTAAAGATGACGGCTATAACACTCAAAATAACGGCTGTAGAATGGTTCCAGCAGCTTGTATAGCTGTTATATAAAGGCTGGCGGCTATAACACTCAAAATAACGGCTGTGGAATGGTTCCAGCAGCTTGTATAGCTGTTATATAAAGGCTGGCCGCTATAACACTCAAAATGGCGGCTGTAGAATGGTTCCAGCAGCTTTTAGAGCTACTATATAAAGGTTGGCGGTTATAAGTCTCAAAATGGAGGCTGTAGAATGGTTGCAGCAGCTTTTTAAGGTACTATATAAATGCTGGCTCCTATAAAACTCTGGCTGCTATAACACTCAAAATGGCGGCTGTAGAATGGTTCCAGCAGCTTGCAGAACTATTCTACAAAGGCTGGCGGCTATAACACTAAAAATAACGGCTGTAGAATGGTTCCAGCAGCTTGTAGACCTACCATATAAAGGCTGGCGGCTATAGCACTCAAAATGGTGGCTGTAGAATGGTTCCAGCAGCTTGTATAGCTGTTATATAAAGGCTGGCGGCTATAACACTCAAAATAACGGCTGTAGAATGGTTCCAGCAGCTTGTATAGCTGTTATATAAAGTCTGGCCGCTATAAAACTCAAAATGGCGGCTGTTGAATAGTTCCAGCAGCTTGTTCAGCTGTTATATAAAGGCTGGCGGCTAAAACACTCAAAATGGTGGCTGTAGAATGGTTCCAGCAGCTTGTATAGCTGTTATATAAAGGCTGGCGGCTATAACACTCAAAATGGATGCTGTAGAATGGTTATAAAAGCTTGCAGAGCTACTATATAAAGGCTGGCCGCTACAACTTTCAAAATGGCGGCTGTTGAATAGTTCCAGCAGCTTGTAGAGCTATTATATACTGGCTGGCGGCTATGACACTCAAAATGGCGGCTGTAGAATGGTTCCATCAGCTTGTATAGCTGTTATATAAAGGCTGGCGGCTATAACACTCAAAATAACGGCTGTAGAATGGTTCCAGCAGCTTGTATAGCTGTTATATAAAGGCTGGCCGCTATAACACTCAAAATGGCGGCTGTTGAATAGTTCCAGCAGCTTGTAGAGCTATTATATACTGGCTGGCGGCTATGACACTCAAAATGGCGGCTGTAGAATGGTTCCAGCAGCTTGTAGAGGTACTATATAAAGGTTGGCGGCTATAACACTCAAAATGGATGCTGTAGAATGGTTATAAAAGCTTGCAGAGCTACTATATAAAGGCTGGCCGCTACAACTTTCAAAATGGCGGCTGTTGAATAGTTCCAGCAGCTTGTAGAGCTATTATATACTGGCTGGCGGCTATGACACTCAAAATGGCGGCTGTAGAATGGTTCCATCAGCTTGTATAGCTGTTATATAAAGGCTGGCGGCTATAACACTCAAAATAACGGCTGTAGAATGGTTCCAGCAGCTTGTATAGCTGTTATATAAAGGCTGGCCGCTATAACACTCAAAATGGCGGCTGTTGAATAGTTCCAGCAGCTTGTAGAGCTATTATATACTGGCTGGCGGCTATGACACTCAAAATGGCGGCTGTAGAATGGTTCCAGCAGCTTGTAGAGGTACTATATAAAGGTTGGCGGCTATAAGTCTCAAAATGGAGGCTGTAGAATGGTTGCAGCAGCTTTTTAAGGTACTATATAAATGCTGTCTCCTATAAAACTCTGGCTGCTATGACACTCAAAATGGCGGCTGTAGAATGGTTCCAGCAGCTTGTAGACCTACTATATAAAGGCTAGCGGCTATAGCACTCAAAATGGTGGCTGTAGAATGGTTTCATCAGCTTGTATAGCTGTTATATAAAGGCTGGCGGCTATAACACTCAAAATAACGGCTGTAGAATGGTTCCAGCAGCTTGTATAGCTGTTATATAAAGGCTGCCCGCTATAACACTCAAAATGGCGGCTGTTGAATAGTTCCAGCAGCTTGTAGAGCTATTATATACTGGCTGGCGGCTATGACACTCAAAATGGCGGCTGTAGAATGGTTCCAGCAGCTTGTAGAGCTACTATATAAAGGCTGGCGGCTATAACACTCAAAATGGATGCTGTAGAATGGTTATAAAAGCTTGTAGAGCTACTATATAAAGGCTGGCGGCTATAACACTTAAAATAACGGCTGTAGAATGGTTCCAGCAGCTTGTAGAGCTACTATATAAAGGCTGGCGGCTAAAACACTCAAAATGGTGGCTGTAGAATGGTTCCAGCAGCTTGTATAGCTGTTATATAAAGGCTGGCCGCTATAACACTCAAAATGGCGGCTGTTGAATAGTTCCAGCAGCTTGTAGAGCTATTATATACTGGCTGGCGGCTATGACACTCAAAATGGCGGCTGTAAAACGGTTCCAGCAGCTTGTAGAGCTACTATATAAAGGCTGACGGCTATAACACTCAAAATGGATGCTGTAGAATGGTTATAAAAGCTTGTAGAGCTACTATATAAAGGCTGGCGGCTATAACACTTAAAATAACGGCTGTAGAATGGTTCCAGCAGCTTGTAGAGCTACTATATAAAGGCTGGCGGCTAAAACACTCAAAATGGAGGCTGTAGAATGGTTCCAGCAGCTTGTATAGCTGTTATATAAAGGCTGGCCGCTATAACACTCAAAAACGCGGCTGTTGAATAGTTCCAGCAGCTTGTAGAGCTATTATATACTGGCTGGCGGCTATGACACTCAAAATGGCGGCTGTAAAACGGTTCCAGCAGCTTGTAGAGCTACTATATAAAGGCTGGCGGCTATAACACTCAAAATGGATGCTGTAGAATGGTTATAAAAGCTTGTAGAGCTACTATATAAAGGCTGGCGGCTATAACACTCAAAATGGATGCTGTAGAATGGTTCCAGCAGCTTGTTCAGCTGTTATATAAAGGCTGGCGGCTATAAAACTCAAAATGGTGGCTGTAGAATGGTTCCAGCAGCTTGTATGGCTGTTATATAAAGGCTGGCCGCTATAACACTCAAAAAAGCGGCTGTAAAACGGTTCCAGCAGCTTGCAGAGCTACTATATAAAGGCTGGCGGCTATAACACTCAAAATAACGGCTGTAGAATGGTTCCAGCAGCTTGTTGAGCTTTTATATAAAGGCTGGCGGCTATAAAACTCAAAATGGTGGCTGTAGAATGGTTCCAGCAGCTTGTATAGCTGTTATATAAAGGCTGGCCGCTATAACACTCAAAATGGAGGCTGTAGAATGGTTTCAGCAGATTGTATAGCTACTATATTAAAGATGACGGCTATAACACTCAAAATAACGGCTGTAGAATGGTTCCAGCAGCTTGTATAGCTGTTATATAAAGGCTGGCGGCTTTAACACTCAAAAGAACGGCTGTGGAATGGTTCCAGCAGCTTGTATAGCTGTTATATAAAGGCTGGCCGCTATAACACACAAAATGGCGGCTGTAGAATGGTTCCAGCAGCTTGTAGAGCTACTATATAAAGGTTGGCGGCTATAAGTCTCAAAATGGAGGCTGCAGAATGGTTGCAGCAGCTTTTAAGGTACTATATAAATGCTGGCTCCTATAAAACTCTGGCTGCTATAACACTCAAATTGGCGGCTGTAGAATGGTTCCAGCAGCTTGCATAGCTATTCTACAAAGGCTGGCGGCTATAACACTCAAAATAACGGCTGTAGAATGGTTCCAGCAGCTTGTATAGCTGGTGTATAAAGGCTGGCCGCTATAACACTCAAAATGGCGGCTGTTGAATAGTTCCAGCAGCTTGTAGAGCTATTATATACTGGCTGGCGGCTATGACACTCAAAATGGCGGCTGTAAAACGGTTCCAGCAGCTTGTAGAGCTACTATATAAAGGCTGGCGGCTATAACACTCAAAATGGATGCTGTAGAATGGTTATAAAAGCTTGTAGAGCTACTATATAAAGGCTGGCGGCTATAACACTCAAAATAACGGCTGTAGAATGGTTCCAGCAGCTTGTAGAGCTACTATATAAAGGCTGGCAGCTAAAACACTCAAAATGGTGGCTGTAGAATGGTTCCAGCAGCTTGTATAGCTGTTATACAAAGGCTGGCGGCTATAAAACTAAAAATGGTGGCTGTAGAATGGTTCCAGCAGCTTGTATAGCTGTTATATAAAGGCTGGCCGGTATAACACTCAAAAAAGCGGCTGTAAAACGGTTTCAGCAGCTTGCAGAGCTACTATATAAAGGCTGGCGGCTATAAAACTCAAAATGGTGGCTGTAGAATGGTTCCAGCAGTTTGTATAGCTGTTATATAAAGGCTGGCCGCTATAACACTCAAAAATGCGGCTGTAAAACGATTCCAGCAGCTTGCAGAGCTACTATATAAAGGCTGGCGGCTATAACACTCTAAATGGAGGCTGTAGAATGGTTCCAGCAGTACTATATAAATGCTGGCTCCTATAAAACTCAAAATAACGGTTGTAGAATGTCTCCAGCAGCTTGTAGAGCTACTATATAAAGGCTGGCGGCTATAACACTCTAAATGGAGGCTGTAGAATGGTTCCAGCAGATTGTATAGCTACTATATAAATGCTGGCTGCTATAACACTCAAAATGGCGGCTGTTGAATGGTTCCAGCAGCTTGTATAGCTACTATATAAAGGTTGGCGGCTATAAGTCTCAAAATGGAGGCTGTAGAATGGTTCCAGCAGCTTGTATAGCTGTTATATAAAGGCTGGCGGCTATAACACTCAAAATGGATGCTGTAGAATGGTTATAAAAGCTTGTAGAGCTACTATATAAAGGCTGGCGGCTATAACACTCAAAATAACGGCTGTAGAATGGTTCCAGCAGCTTGTAGAGCTACTATATACTGGCTGGCGGCTAAAACACTCAAAATGGTGGCTGTAGAATGGTTCCAGCAGCTTGTATAGCTGTTATACAAAGGCTGGCGGCTATAAAACTAAAAATGGTGGCTGTAGAATGGTTCCAGCAGCTTGTATAGCTGTTATATAAAGGCTGGCCGGTATAACACTCAAAAAAGCGGCTGTAAAACGGTTTCAGCAGCTTGCAGAGCTACTATATAAAGGCTGGCGGCTATAACACTCTAAATGGAGGCTGTAGAATGGTTCCAGCAGATTGTATAGCTACTATATAAATGCTGGCTGCTATAACACTCAAAAATGCGGCTGTAAAACGATTCCAGCAGCTTGCAGAGCTACTATATAAAGGCTGGCGGCTATAACACTCTAAATGGAGGCTGTAGAATGGTTCCAGCAGATTGTATAGCTACTATATAAATGCTGGCTGCTATAACACTCAAAATGGCGGCTGTTGAATGGTTCCAGCAGCTTGTATAGCTACTATATAAAGGTTGGCGGCTATAAGTCTCAAAATGGAGGCTGTAGAATGGTTCCAGCAGCTTGTATAGCTGTTATATAAAGGCTGGCGGCTATAACACTCAAAATGGATGCTGTAGAATGGTTATAAAAGCTTGTAGAGCTACTATATAAAGGCTGGCGGCTATAACACTCAAAATAACGGCTGTAGAATGGTTCCAGCAGCTTGTAGAGCTACTATATAAAGGCTGGCAGCTAAAACACTCAAAATGGTGGCTGTAGAATGGTTCCAGCAGCTGGTATAGCTGTTATACAAAGGCTGGCGGCTATAAAACTAAAAATGGTGGCTGTAGAATGGTTCCAGCAGCTTGTATAGCTGTTATATAAAGGCTGGCCGGTATAACACTCAAAAAAGCGGCTGTAGAATGGTTCCAGCAGCTTGTAGAGCTACTATATAAAGGCTGGCGGCTATAAAACTCAAAATGGTGGCTGTAGAATGGTTCCAGCAGCTTGTATAGCTGTTATATAAAGGCTGGCCGCTATAACACTCAAAAATGCGGCTGTAAAACGATTCCAGCAGCTTGCAGAGCTACTATATAAAGGCTGGCGGCTATAACACTCTAAATGGAGGCTGTAGAATGGTTCCAGCAGATTGTATAGCTACTATATAAATGCTGGCTGCTATAACACTCAAAATGGCGGCTGTTGAATGGTTCCAGCAGCTTGTATAGCTACTATATAAAGGCTGGCGGCTATAAAACTCAAAATGGTGGCTGTAGAATGGTTCCAGCAGCTTGTATAGCTGTTATACAAAGGCTGGCCGCTATAACACTCAAAAAAGCGGCTGTAAAACGGTTCCAGCAGCTTGCAGAGCTACTATATAAAGGCTGGCGGCTATAACACTCAAAATGGATGCTGTAGAATGGTTATAAAAGCTTGTAGAACTACTATATAAAGGCTGGCGGCTATAACACTTAAAATAACGGCTGTAAAACGGTTTCAGCAGCTTGCAGAGCTACTATATAAAGGCTGGCGGCTATAAAACTCAAAATGGTGGCTGTAGAATGGTTCCAGCAGCTTGTATAGCTGTTATATAAAGGCTGGCCGGTATAACACTCAAAAAAGCGGCTGTAAAACGGTTTCAGCAGCTTGCAGAGCTACTATATAAAGGCTGGCGGCTATAAAACTCAAAATGGTGGCTGTAGAATGGTTCCAGCAGCTTGTATAGCTGTTATATAAAGGCTGGCCGGTATAACACTCAAAAAAGCGGCTGTAAAACGGTTCCAGCAGCTTGTAGAGCTACTATATAAAGGCTGACGGCTATAACACTCAAAATGGATGCTGTAGAATGGTTATAAAAGCTTGTAGAGCTACTATATAAAGGCTGGCGGCTATAACACTTAAAATAACGGCTGTAGAATGGTTCCAGCAGCTTGTAGAGCTACTATATAAAGGCTGGCGGCTAAAACACTCAAAATGGAGGCTGTAGAATGGTTCCAGCAGCTTGTATAGCTGTTATATAAAGGCTGGCCGCTATAACACTCAAAAACGCGGCTGTTGAATAGTTCCAGCAGCTTGTAGAGCTATTATATACTGGCTGGCGGCTATGACACTCAAAATGGCGGCTGTAAAACGGTTCCAGCAGCTTGTAGAGCTACTATATAAAGGCTGGCGGCTATAACACTCAAAATGGATGCTGTAGAATGGTTATAAAAGCTTGTAGAGCTACTATATAAAGGCTGGCGGCTATAACACTCAAAATGGATGCTGTAGAATGGTTCCAGCAGCTTGTTCAGCTGTTATATAAAGGCTGGCGGCTATAAAACTCAAAATGGTGGCTGTAGAATGGTTCCAGCAGCTTGTATGGCTGTTATATAAAGGCTGGCCGCTATAACACTCAAAAAAGCGGCTGTAAAACGGTTCCAGCAGCTTGCAGAGCTACTATATAAAGGCTGGCGGCTATAACACTCAAAATAACGGCTGTAGAATGGTTCCAGCAGCTTGTTGAGCTTTTATATAAAGGCTGGCGGCTATAAAACTCAAAATGGTGGCTGTAGAATGGTTCCAGCAGCTTGTATAGCTGTTATATAAAGGCTGGCCGCTATAACACTCAAAATGGAGGCTGTAGAATGGTTTCAGCAGATTGTATAGCTACTATATTAAAGATGACGGCTATAACACTCAAAATAACGGCTGTAGAATGGTTCCAGCAGCTTGTATAGCTGTTATATAAAGGCTGGCGGCTTTAACACTCAAAAGAACGGCTGTGGAATGGTTCCAGCAGCTTGTATAGCTGTTATATAAAGGCTGGCCGCTATAACACACAAAATGGCGGCTGTAGAATGGTTCCAGCAGCTTGTAGAGCTACTATATAAAGGTTGGCGGCTATAAGTCTCAAAATGGAGGCTGCAGAATGGTTGCAGCAGCTTTTTAAGGTACTATATAAATGCTGGCTCCTATAAAACTCTGGCTGCTATAACACTCAAATTGGCGGCTGTAGAATGGTTCCAGCAGCTTGCATAGCTATTCTACAAAGGCTGGCGGCTATAACACTCAAAATAACGGCTGTAGAATGGTTCCAGCAGCTTGTATAGCTGGTGTATAAAGGCTGGCCGCTATAACACTCAAAATGGCGGCTGTTGAATAGTTCCAGCAGCTTGTAGAGCTATTATATACTGGCTGGCGGCTATGACACTCAAAATGGCGGCTGTAAAACGGTTCCAGCAGCTTGTAGAGCTACTATATAAAGGCTGGCGGCTATAACACTCAAAATGGATGCTGTAGAATGGTTATAAAAGCTTGTAGAGCTACTATATAAAGGCTGGCGGCTATAACACTCAAAATAACGGCTGTAGAATGGTTCCAGCAGCTTGTAGAGCTACTATATAAAGGCTGGCAGCTAAAACACTCAAAATGGTGGCTGTAGAATGGTTCCAGCAGCTTGTATAGCTGTTATACAAAGGCTGGCGGCTATAAAACTCAAAATGGTGGCTGTAGAATGGTTCCAGCAGTTTGTATAGCTGTTATATAAAGGCTGGCCGCTATAACACTCAAAAATGCGGCTGTAAAACGATTCCAGCAGCTTGCAGAGCTACTATATAAAGGCTGGCGGCTATAACACTCTAAATGGAGGCTGTAGAATGGTTCCAGCAGTACTATATAAATGCTGGCTCCTATAAAACTCAAAATAACGGTTGTAGAATGTCTCCAGCAGCTTGTAGAGCTACTATATAAAGGCTGGCGGCTATAACACTCTAAATGGAGGCTGTAGAATGGTTCCAGCAGATTGTATAGCTACTATATAAATGCTGGCTGCTATAACACTCAAAATGGCGGCTGTTGAATGGTTCCAGCAGCTTGTATAGCTACTATATAAAGGTTGGCGGCTATAAGTCTCAAAATGGAGGCTGTAGAATGGTTCCAGCAGCTTGTATAGCTGTTATATAAAGGCTGGCGGCTATAACACTCAAAATGGATGCTGTAGAATGGTTATAAAAGCTTGTAGAGCTACTATATAAAGGCTGGCGGCTATAACACTCAAAATAACGGCTGTAGAATGGTTCCAGCAGCTTGTAGAGCTACTATATAAAGGCTGGCAGCTAAAACACTCAAAATGGTGGCTGTAGAATGGTTCCAGCAGCTTGTATAGCTGTTATACAAAGGCTGGCGGCTATAAAACTAAAAATGGTGGCTGTAGAATGGTTCCAGCAGCTTGTATAGCTGTTATATAAAGGCTGGCCGGTATAACACTCAAAAAAGCGGCTGTAAAACGGTTTCAGCAGCTTGCAGAGCTACTATATAAAGGCTGGCGGCTATAACACTCTAAATGGAGGCTGTAGAATGGTTCCAGCAGATTGTATAGCTACTATATAAATGCTGGCTGCTATAACACTCAAAAATGCGGCTGTAAAACGATTCCAGCAGCTTGCAGAGCTACTATATAAAGGCTGGCGGCTATAACACTCTAAATGGAGGCTGTAGAATGGTTCCAGCAGATTGTATAGCTACTATATAAATGCTGGCTGCTATAACACTCAAAATGGCGGCTGTTGAATGGTTCCAGCAGCTTGTATAGCTACTATATAAAGGTTGGCGGCTATAAGTCTCAAAATGGAGGCTGTAGAATGGTTCCAGCAGCTTGTATAGCTGTTATATAAAGGCTGGCGGCTATAACACTCAAAATGGATGCTGTAGAATGGTTATAAAAGCTTGTAGAGCTACTATATAAAGGCTGGCGGCTATAACACTCAAAATAACGGCTGTAGAATGGTTCCAGCAGCTTGTAGAGCTACTATATAAAGGCTGGCAGCTAAAACACTCAAAATGGTGGCTGTAGAATGGTTCCAGCAGCTTGTATAGCTGTTATACAAAGGCTGGCGGCTATAAAACTAAAAATGGTGGCTGTAGAATGGTTCCAGCAGCTTGTATAGCTGTTATATAAAGGCTGGCCGGTATAACCCTCAAAAAGCGGCTGTAGAATGGTTCCAGCAGCTTGTAGAGCTACTATATAAAGGCTGGCGGCTATAAAACTCAAAATGGTGGCTGTAGAATGGTTCCAGCAGCTTGTATAGCTGTTATATAAAGGCTGGCCGCTATAACACTCAAAAATGCGGCTGTAAAACGATTCCAGCAGCTTGCAGAGCTACTATATAAAGGCTGGCGGCTATAACACTCTAAATGGAGGCTGTAGAATGGTTCCAGCAGATTGTATAGCTACTATATAAATGCTGGCTGCTATAACACTCAAAATGGCGGCTGTTGAATGGTTCCAGCAGCTTGTATAGCTACTATATAAAGGCTGGCGGCTATAAAACTCAAAATGGTGGCTGTAGAATGGTTCCAGCAGCTTGTATAGCTGTTATACAAAGGCTGGCCGCTATAACACTCAAAAAAGCGGCTGTAAAACGGTTCCAGCAGCTTGCAGAGCTACTATATAAAGGCTGGCGGCTATAACACTCAAAATGGATGCTGTAGAATGGTTATAAAAGCTTGTAGAACTACTATATAAAGGCTGGCGGCTATAACACTTAAAATAACGGCTGTAAAACGGTTTCAGCAGCTTGCAGAGCTACTATATAAAGGCTGGCGGCTATAAAACTCAAAATGGTGGCTGTAGAATGGTTCCAGCAGCTTGTATAGCTGTTATATAAAGGCTGGCCGCTATAACACTCAAAAATGCGGCTGTAAAACGATTCCAGCAGCTTGCAGAGCTACTATATAAAGGCTGGCGGCTATAACACTCTAAATGGAGGCTGTAGAATGGTTCCAGCAGTACTATATAAATGCTGGCTCCTATAAAACTCAAAATAACGGTTGTAGAATGTCTCCAGCAGCTTGTAGAGCTACTATATAAAGGCTGGCGGCTATAACACTCAAAATGGATGCTGTAGAATGGTTATAAAAGCTTGTAGAGCTACTATATAAAGGCTGGCGGCTATAACACTTAAAATAACGGCTGTAGAATGGTTCCAGCAGCTTGTATAGCTGTTATATAAAGGCTGGCCGCTATAACACTCAAAATGGCGGCTGTTGAATAGTTCCAGCAGCTTGTAGAGCTATTATATACTGGCTGGCGGCTATGACACTCAAAATGGCGGCTGTAAAACGGTTCCAGCAGCTTGTAGAGCTACTATATAAAGGCTGACGGCTATAACACTCAAAATGGATGCTGTAGAATGGTTATAAAAGCTTGTAGAGCTACTATATAAAGGCTGGCGGCTATAACACTTAAAATAACGGCTGTAGAATGGTTCCAGCAGCTTGTAGAGCTACTATATAAAGGCTGGCGGCTAAAACACTCAAAATGGAGGCTGTAGAATGGTTCCAGCAGCTTGTATAGCTGTTATATAAAGGCTGGCCGCTATAACACTCAAAAACGCGGCTGTTGAATAGTTCCAGCAGCTTGTAGAGCTATTATATACTGGCTGGCGGCTATGACACTCAAAATGGCGGCTGTAAAACGGTTCCAGCAGCTTGTAGAGCTACTATATAAAAGGCTGGCGGCTATAACACTCAAAATGGATGCTGTAGAATGGTTATAAAAGCTTGTAGAGCTACTATATAAAGGCTGGCGGCTATAACACTCAAAATAACGGCTGTAGAATGGTTCCAGCAGCTTGTTCAGCTGTTATATAAAGGCTGGCGGCTATAAAACTCAAAATGGTGGCTGTAGAATGGTTCCAGCAGCTTGTATGGCTGTTATATAAAGGCTGGCCGCTATAACACTCAAAAAAGCGGCTGTAAAACGGTTCCAGCAGCTTGCAGAGCTACTATATAAAGGCTGGCGGCTATAACACTCAAAATAACGGCTGTAGAATGGTTCCAGCAGCTTGTTGAGCTTTTATATAAAGGCTGGCGGCTATAAAACTCAAAATGGTGGCTGTAGAATGGTTCCAGCAGCTTGCATAGCTGTTATATAAAGGCTGGCCGCTATAACACTCAAAATGGAGGCTGTAGAATGGTTTCAGCAGATTGTATAGCTACTATATTAAAGATGACGGCTATAACACTCAAAATAACGGCTGTAGAATGGTTCCAGCAGCTTGTATAGCTGTTATATAAAGGCTGGCGGCTTTAACACTCAAAAGAACGGCTATGGAATGGTTCCAGCAGCTTGTATAGCTGTTATATAAAGGCTGGCCGCTATAACACACAAAATGGCGGCTGTAGAATGGTTCCAGCAGCTTGTAGAGCTACTATATAAAGGTTGGCGGCTATAAGTCTCAAAATGGAGGCTGCAGAATGGTTGCAGCAGCTTTTTAAGGTACTATATAAATGCTGGCTCCTATAAAACTCTGGCTGCTATAACACTCAAAATGGCGGCTGTAGAATGGTTCCAGCAGCTTGCATAGCTATTCTACAAAGGCTGGCGGCTATAACACTCAAAATAACGGCTGTAGAATGGTTCCAGCAGCTTGTATAGCTGGTGTATAAAGGCTGGCCGCTATAACACTCAAAATGGCGGCTGTTGAATAGTTCCAGCAGCTTGTAGAGCTATTATATACTGGCTGGCGGCTATGACACTCAAAATGGCGGCTGTAAAACGGTTCCAGCAGCTTGTAGAGCTACTATATAAAGGCTGGCGGCTATAACACTCAAAATGGATGCTGTAGAATGGTTATAAAAGCTTGTAGAGCTACTATATAAAGGCTGTCAGCTATAACACTCAAAATAACGGCTGTAGAATGGTTCCAGCAGCTTGTAGAGCTACTATATAAAGGCTGGCAGCTAAAACACTCAAAATGGTGGCTGTAGAATGGTTCCAGCAGCTTGTATAGCTGTTATACAAAGGCTGGCGGCTATAAAACTAAAAATGGTGGCTGTAGAATGGTTCCAGCAGCTTGTATAGCTGTTATATAAAGGCTGGCCGGTATAACACTCAAAAAAGCGGCTGTAAAACGGTTTCAGCAGCTTGCAGAGCTACTATATAAAGGCTGGCGGCTATAAAACTCAAAATGGTGGCTGTAGAATGGTTCCAGCAGCTTGTATAGCTGTTATATAAAGGCTGGCCGCTATAACACTCAAAAATGCGGCTGTAAAACGGTTCCAGCAGCTTGTAGAGCTACTATATAAAGGCTGACGGCTATAACACTCAAAATGGTGGCTGTAGAATGGTTCCAGCAGTACTATATAAATGCTGGCTCCCATAAAACTCAAAATAACGGTTGTAGAATGTCTCCAGCAGCTTGTAGAGCTACTATATAAAGGCTGGCGGCTATAACACTCTAAATGGAGGCTGTAGAATGGTTCCAGCAGATTGTATAGCTACTATATAAATGCTGGCTGCTATAACACTCAAAATGGCGGCTGTTGAATGGTTCCAGCAGCTTGTATAGCTACTATATAAAGGTTGGCGGCTATAAGTCTCAAAATGGAGGCTGTAGAATGGTTCCAGCAGCTTGTATAGCTGTTATATAAAGGCTGGCGGCTATAACACTCAAAATAACGGCTGTAGAATGGTTCCAGCAGCTTGTTCAGCTGTTATATAAAGGCTGGCGGCTATAACACTCAAAATAACGGCTGTGGAATGGTTCCAGCAGCTTGTAAACCTGTTATATAAAGGCTGGCCGCTATAACACTCAAAAAAGCGGCTGTTGAATGGTTCCAGCAGCTTGTAGAGCTACTTAATAAAGGCTGGCGGCTATAACACTCAAAATAACGGCTGTAGAATGGTTTCAGCAGCTTGTAGAGCTACTATATAAGGGCTGGCGGCTAAAACACTCAAAATGGTGGCTGTAGAATGGTTCCAGCAGCTTGTTCAGCTGTTATATAAAGGCTGGCGGCTATAAAACTCAAAATGGTGGCTGTAGAATGGTTCCAGCAGCTTGTATAGCTGTTATACAAAGGCTGGCCGACATAACACTCAAAAAAGCGGCTGTAAAACGGTTCCAGCAGCTTGCAGAGCTACTATATAAAGGCTGGCGGCTATAACACTCAAAATGGATGCTGTAGAATGGTTATAAAAGCTTGTAGAACTACTATATAAAGGCTGGCGGCTATAACACTTAAAATAACGGCTGTAGAATGGTTCCAGCAGCTTGTTCAGCTGTTATATAAAGGCTGGCGGCTATAAAACTCAAAATGGTGGCTGTAGAATGGTTCCAGCAGCTTGTATAGCTGTAATATAAAGGCTGGCCGCTATAACACTCAAAAAAGCGGCTGTAAAACGGTTCCAGCAGCTTGTAGAGCTACTATATAAAGGCTGACGGCTATAACACTCAAAATGGATGCTGTAGAATGGTTATAAAAGCTTGTAGAGCTACTTTATAAAGGCTGGCGGCTATAACACTTAAAATAACGGCTGTAGAATGGTTCCAGCAGCTTGTAGAGCTACTATATAAAGGCTGGCGGCTAAAACACTCAAAATGGAGGCTGTAGAATGGTTCCAGCAGCTTGTATAGCTGTTATATAAAGGCTGGCCGCTATAACACTCAAAAACGCGGCTGTTGAATAGTTCCAGCAGCTTGTAGAGCTATTATATACTGGCTGGCGGCTATGACACTCAAAATGGCGGCTGTAAAACGGTTCCAGCAGCTTGTAGAGCTACTATATAAAGGCTGGCGGCTATAACACTCAAAATGGATGCTGTAGAATGGTTATAAAAGCTTGTAGAGCTACTATATAAAGGCTGGCGGCTATAACACTCAAAATAACGGCTGTAGAATGGTTCCAGCAGCTTGTAGAGCTACTATATAAAGGCTGGCAGCTAAAACACTCAAAATGGTGGCTGTAGAATGGTTCCAGCAGCTTGTATAGCTGTTATACAAAGGCTGGCGGCTATAAAACTAAAAATGGTGGCTGTAGAATGGTTCCAGCAGCTTGTATAGCTGTTATATAAAGGCTGGCCGGTATAACACTCAAAAAAGCGGCTGTAAAACGGTTTCAGCAGCTTGCAGAGCTACTATATAAAGGCTGGCGGCTATAAAACTCAAAATGGTGGCTGTAGAATGGTTCCAGCAGCTTGTATAGCTGTTATATAAAGGCTGGCCGCTATAACACTCAAAAATGCGGCTGTAAAACGATTCCAGCAGCTTGCAGAGCTACTATATAAAGGCTGGCGGCTATAACACTCTAAATGGAGGCTGTAGAATGGTTCCAGCAGTACTATATAAATGCTGGCTCCTATAAAACTCAAAATAACGGTTGTAGAATGTCTCCAGCAGCTTGTAGAGCTACTATATAAAGGCTGGCGGCTATAACACTCTAAATGGAGGCTGTAGAATGGTTCCAGCAGATTGTATAGCTACTATATAAATGCTGGCTGCTATAACACTCAAAATGGCGGCTGTTGAATGGTTCCAGCAGCTTGTATAGCTACTATATAAAGGTTGGCGGCTATAAGTCTCAAAATGGAGGCTGTAGAATGGTTCCAGCAGCTTGTATAGCTGTTATATAAAGGCTGGCGGCTATAACACTCAAAATAACGGCTGTAGAATGGTTCCAGCAGCTTGTTCAGCTGTTATATAAAGGCTGGCGGCTATAACACTCAAAATAACGGCTGTGGAATGGTTCCAGCAGCTTGTAAACCTGTTATATAAAGGCTGGCCGCTATAACACTCAAAAAAGCGGCTCCTGAATGGATCCAGCAGCTTGTAGAGCTACTTAATAAAGGCTGGCGGCTATAACACTCAAAATAACGGCTGTAGAATGGTTCCAGCAGCTTGTAGAGCTACTATATAAGGGCTGGCGGCTAAAACACTCAAAATGGTGGCTGTAGAATGGTTCCAGCAGCTTGTTCAGCTGTTATATAAAGGCTGGCGGCTATAAAACTCAAAATGGAGGCTGTAGAATGGTTCCAGCAGCTTGTATAGCTGTTATACAAAGGCTGGCCGCTATAACACTCAAAAAAGCGGCTGTAAAACGGTTCCAGCAGCTTGCAGAGCTACTATATAAAGGCTGGCGGCTATAACACTCAAAATGGATGCTGTAGAATGGTTATAAAAGCTTGTAGAGCTACTATATAAAGGCTGGCGGCTATAACACTTAAAATAACGGCTGTAGAATGGTTCCAGCAGCTTGTTCAGCTGTTATATAAAGGCTGGCGGCTATAAAACTCAAAATGGTGGCTGTAGAATGGTTCCAGCAGCTTGTATAGCTGTTATATAAAGGCTGGCCGCTATAACACTCAAAAAAGCGGCTGTAAAACGGTTCCAGCAGCTTGTAGAGCTACTATATAAAGGCTGACGGCTATAACACTCAAAATGGATGCTGTAGAATGGTTATAAAAGCTTGTAGAGCTACTATATAAAGGCTGGCGGCTATAACACTTAAAATAACGGCTGTAGAATGGTTCCAGCAGCTTGTAGAGCTACTATATAAAGGCTGGCGGCTAAAACACTCAAAATGGAGGCTGTAGAATGGTTCCAGCAGCTTGTATAGCTGTTATATAAAGGCTGGCCGCTATAACACTCAAAAACGCGGCTGTTGAATAGTTCCAGCAGCTTGTAGAGCTATTATATACTGGCTGGCGGCTATGACACTCAAAATGGCGGCTGTAAACGGTTCCAGCAGCTTGTAGAGCTACTATATAAAGGCTGGCGGCTATAACACTCAAAATGGATGCTGTAGAATGGTTATAAAAGCTTGTAGAGCTACTATATAAAGGCTGGCGGCTATAACACTCAAAATAACGGCTGTAGAATGGTTCCAGCAGCTTGTAGAGCTACTATATAAAAGGCTGGCAGCTAAAACACTCAAAATGGTGGCTGTAGAATGGTTCCAGCAGCTTGTATAGCTGTTATACAAAGGCTGGCGGCTATAAAACTAAAAATGGTGGCTGTAGAATGGTTCCAGCAGCTTGTATAGCTGTTATATAAAGGCTGGCCGGTATAACACTCAAAAAAGCGGCTGTAAAACGGTTTCAGCAGCTTGCAGAGCTACTATATAAAGGCTGGCGGCTATAAAACTCAAAATGGTGGCTGTAGAATGGTTCCAGCAGCTTGTATAGCTGTTATATAAAGGCTGGCCGCTATAACACTCAAAAATGCGGCTGTAAAACGATTCCAGCAGCTTGCAGAGCTACTATATAAAGGCTGGCGGCTATAACACTCAAAATAACGGCTGTAGAATGGTTCCAGCAGCTTGTTCAGCTGTTATATAAAGGCTGGCGGCTATAAAACTCAAAATGGTGGCTGTAGAATGGTTCCAGCAGCTTGTATGGCTGTTATATAAAGGCTGGCCGCTATAACACTCAAAAAAGCGGCTGTAAAACGGTTCCAGCAGCTTGCAGAGCTACTATATAAAGGCTGGCGGCTATAACACTCAAAATAACGGCTGTAGAATGGTTCCAGCAGCTTGTTGAGCTTTTATATAAAGGCTGGCGGCTATAAAACTCAAAATGGTGGCTGTAGAATGGTTCCAGCAGCTTGTATAGCTGTTATATAAAGGCTGGCCGCTATAACACTCAAAAATGGATGCTGTAAAACGATTCCAGCAGCTTGCAGAGCTACTATATAAAGGCTGGCGGCTATAACACTCTAAATGGAGGCTGTAGAATGGTTCCAGCAGTACTATATAAATGCTGGCTCCTATAAAACTCAAAATAACGGTTGTAGAATGTTTCCAGCAGCTTGTAGAGCTACTATATAAAGGCTGGTGGCTGTAGAATGGTTCCAGCAGCTTGTATAGCTGTTATATAAAGGCTGGCCGCTATAACACTCAAAAAAGCGGCTGTAAAACGGTTCCAGCAGCTTGCAGAGCTACTATATAAAGGCTAGCGGCTATAACACTCTAAATGGAGGCTGTAGAATGGTTCCAGCAGATTGTATAGCTACTATATTAAAGATGACGGCTATAACACTCAAAATAACGGCTGTAGAATGGTTCCAGCAGCTTGTATAGCTGTTATATAAAGGCTGGCGGCTATAACACTCAAAATAACGGCTGTGGAATGGTTCCAGCAGCTTGTATAGCTGTTATATAAAGGCTGGCCGCTATAACACTCAAAATGGCGGCTGTAGAATGGTTCCAGCAGCTTTTAGAGCTACTATATAAAGGTTGGCGGTTATAAGTCTCAAAATGGAGGCTGTAGAATGGTTGCAGCAGCTTTTTAAGGTACTATATAAATGCTGGCTCCTATAAAACTCTGGCTGCTATAACACTCAAAATGGCGGCTGTAGAATGGTTCCAGCAGCTTGCAGAGCTATTCTACAAAGGCTGGCGGCTATAACACTCAAAATAACGGCTGTAGAATGGTTCCAGCAGCTTGTAGACCTACCATATAAAGGCTGGCGGCTATAGCACTCAAAATGGTGGCTGTAGAATGGTTCCAGCAGCTTGTATAGCTGTTATATAAAGGCTGGCGGCTATAACACTCAAAATAACGGCTGTAGAATGGTTCCAGCAGCTTGTATAGCTGTTATATAAAGGCTGGCCGCTATAACACTCAAAATGGCGGCTGTTGAATAGTTCCAGCAGCTTGTAGAGCTATTATATACTGGCTGGCGGCTATGACACTCAAAATGGCGGCTGTAAAACGGTTCCAGCAGCTTGTAGAGCTACTATATAAAGGCTGGCGGCTATAACACTCAAAATGGATGTTGTAGAATGGTTATAAAAGCTTGTAGAGCTACTATATAAAGGCTGGCCGCTACAACTTTCAAAATGGCGGCTGTTGAATAGTTCCAGCAGCTTGTAGAGCTATTATATACTAGCTGGCGGCTATGACACTCAAAATGGCGGCTGTAGAATGGTTCCAGCAGCTTGTAGAGCTACTATATAAAGGTTGGCGGCTATAAGTCTCAAAATGGAGGCTGTAGAATGGTTGCAGCAGCTTTTTAAGGTACTATATAAATGCTGTCTCCTATAAAACTCTGGCTGCTATGACACTCAAAATGGCGGCTGTAGAATGGTTCCAGCAGCTTGTAGACCTACTATATAAAGGCTAGCGGCTATAGCACTCAAAATGGTGGCTGTAGAATGGTTCCATCAGCTTGTATAGCTGTTATATAAAGGCTGGCGGCTATAACACTCAAAATAACGGCTGTAGAATGGTTCCAGCAGCTTGTATAGCTGTTATATAAAGGCTGGCCGCTATAACACTAAAAATGGCGGCTGTTGAATAGTTCCAGCAGCTTGTAGAGCTATTATATACTGGCTGGCGGCTATGACACTCAAAATGGCGGCTGTAGAATGGTTCCAGCAGCTTGTAGAGCTACTATATAAAGGCTGGCGGCTATAACACTCAAAATGGATGCTGTAGGATGGTTATAAAAAAGCTTGTAGAGCTACTATATAAAGGCTGGCGGCTATAACACTTAAAATAACGGCTGTAGAATGGTTCCAGCAGCTTGTAGAGCTACTATATAAAAGGCTGGCGGCTAAAACACTCAAAATGGTGGCTGTAGAATGGTTCCAGCAGCTTGTATAGCTGTTATATAAAGGCTGGCCGCTATAACACTCAAAATGGCGGCTGTTGAATATTTCCAGCAGCTTGTAGAGCTATTATATACTGGCTGGCGGCTATGACACTCAAAATGGCGGCTGTAAAACGGTTCCAGCAGCTTGTAGAGCTACTATATAAAGGCTGACGGCTATAACACTCAAAATGGATGCTGTAGAATGGTTATAAAAGCTTGTAGAGCTACTATATAAAGGCTGGCGGCTATAACACTTAAAATAACGGCTGTAGAATGGTTCCAGCAGCTTGTAGAGCTACTATATAAAGGCTGGCGGCTAAAACACTCAAAATGGAGGCTGTAGAATGGTTCCAGCAGCTTGTATAGCTGTTATATAAAAGCTGGCCGCTATAACACTCAAAAACGCGGCTGTTGAATAGTTCCAGCAGCTTGTAGAGCTATTATATACTGGCTGGCGGCTATGACACTCAAAATGGCGGCTGTAAAACGGTTCCAGCAGCTTGTAGAGCTACTATATAAAGGCTGGCGGCTATAACACTCAAAATGGATGCTGTAGAATGGTTATAAAAGCTTGTAGAGCTACTATATAAAGGCTGGCGGCTATAACACTCAAAATAACGGCTGTAGAATGGTTCCAGCAGCTTGTTCAGCTGTTATATAAAGGCTGGCGGCTATAAAACTCAAAATGGTGGCTGTAGAATGGTTCCAGCAGCTTGTATGGCTGTTATATAAAGGCTGGCCGCTATAACACTCAAAAAAGCGGCTGTAAAACGGTTCCAGCAGCTTGCAGAGCTAC
This sequence comes from Drosophila paulistorum, assembly GCA_018152135.1. Taxonomy (NCBI): domain Eukaryota; kingdom Metazoa; phylum Arthropoda; class Insecta; order Diptera; family Drosophilidae; genus Drosophila; species Drosophila paulistorum. The sequence goes on from JAECXG010000648.1 coordinate 430,103, forward strand.
TATATAAAGGCTGGCGGCTATAACACTCAAAATGGATGCTGTAGAATGGTTATAAAAGCTTGTAGAGCTACTATATAAAGGCTGGCGGCTATAACACTCAAAATAACGGCTGTAGAATGGTTCCAGCAGCTTGTTCAGCTGTTATATAAAGGCTGGCGGCTATAAAACTCAAAATGGTGGCTGTAGAATGGTTCCAGCAGCTTGTATAGCTGTTATATAAAGGCTGGCCGCTATAACACTCAAAATGGAGGCTGTAGAATGGTTTCAGCAGATTGTATAGCTACTATATTAAAGATGACGGCTATAACACTCAAAATAACGGCTGTAGAATGGTTCCAGCAGCTTGTATAGCTGTTATATAAAGGCTGGCGGCTTTAACACTCAAAAGAACGGCTGTGGAATGGTTCCAGCAGCTTGTATAGCTGTTATATAAAGGTTGGCCGCTATAACACACAAAATGGCGGCTGTAGAATGGTTCCAGCAGCTTGTAGAGCTACTATATAAAGGTTGGCGGCTATAAGTCTCAAAATGGAGGCTGTAGAAAGGTTGCAGCAGCTTTTTAAGGTACTATATAAATGCTGGCTCCTATAAAACTCTGGCTGCTATAACACTCAAAATGGCGGCTGTAGAATGGTTCCAGCAGCTTGCATAGCTATTCTACAAAGGCTGGCGGCTATAACACTCAAAATAACGGCTGTAGAATGGTTCCAGCAGCTTGTATAGCTGGTGTATAAAGGCTGGCCGCTATAACACTCAAAATGGCGGCTGTTGAATAGTTCCAGCAGCTTGTAGAGCTATTATATACTGGCTGGCGGCTATGACACTCAAAATGGCAGCTGTAAAACGGTTCCAGCAGCTTGTAGAGCTACTATATAAAGGCTGGCGGCTATAACACTCAAAATGGATGCTGTAGAATGGTTATAAAAGCTTGTAGAGCTACTATATAAAGGCTGGCGGCTATAACACTCAAAATAACGGCTGTAGAATGGTTCCAGCAGCTTGTAGAGCTACTATATAGAGGCTGGCAGCTAAAACACTCAAATTGGTGGCTGTCGAATGGTTCCAGCAGCTTGTATAGCTGTTATACAAAGGCTGGCGGCTATAAAACTAAAAATGGTGGCTGTAGAATGGTTCCAGCAGCTTGTATAGCTGTTATATAAAGGCTGGCCGGTATAACACTCAAAAAAGCGGCTGTAAAACGGTTTCAGCAGCTTGCAGAGCTACTATATAAAGGCTGGCGGCTATAAAACTCAAAATGGTGGCTGTAGAATGGTTCCAGCAGCTTGTATAGCTGTTATATAAAGGCTGGCCACTATAACACTCAAAAATGCGGCTGTAAAACGATTCCAGCAGCTTGCAGAGCTACTATATAAAGGCTGGCGGCTATAACACTCTAAATGGAGGCTGTAGAATGGTTCCAGCAGTACTATATAAATGCTGGCTCCTATAAAACTCAAAATAACGGTTGTAGAATGTCTCCAGCAGCTTGTAGAGCTACTATATAAAGGCTGGCGGCTATAACACTCTAAATGGAGGCTGTAGAATGGTTCCAGCAGATTGTATAGCTACTATATAAATGCTGGCTGCTATAACACTCAAAATGGCGGCTGTTGAATGGTTCCAGCAGCTTGTATAGCTACTATATAAAGGTTGGCGGCTATAAGTCTCAAAATGGAGGCTGTAGAATGGTTCCAGCAGCTTGTATAGCTGTTATATAAAGGCTGGCGGCTATAACACTCAAAATAACGGCTGTAGAATGGTTCCAGCAGCTTGTTCAGCTGTTATATAAAGGCTGGCGGCTATAACACTCAAAATAACGGCTGTGGAATGGTTCCAGCAGCTTGTAAACCTGTTATATAAAGGCTGGCCGCTATAACACTCAAAAAAGCGGCTGTTGAATGGTTCCAGCAGCTTGTAGAGCTACTTAATAAAGGCTGGCGGCTATAACAGTCAAAATAACGGCTGTAGAATGGTTCCAGCAGCTTGTAGAGCTACTATATAAGGGCTGGCGGCTAAAACACTCAAAATGGTGGCTGTAGAATGGTTCCAGCAGCTTGTTCAGCTGTTATATAAAGGCTGGCGGCTATAAAACTCAAAATGGTGGCTGTAGAATGGTTCCAGCAGCTTGTATAGCTGTTATACAAAGGCTGGCCGCTATAACACTCAAAAAAGCGGCTGTAAAACGGTTCCAGCAGCTTGCAGAGCTACTATATAAAGGCTGGCGGCTATAACACTCTAAATGGAGGCTGTAGAATGGTTCCAGCAGATTGTATAGCTACTATATTAAAGATGACGGCTATAACACTCAAAATGACGGCTGTAGAATGGTTCCAGCAGCTTGTATAGCTGTTATATAAAGGCTGGCGGCTATAACACTCAAAATAACGGCTGTAGAATGGTTCCAGCAGCTTGTATAGCTGTTATATAAAGGCTGGCCGCTATAACACTCAAAAAAGCGGCTGTTGAATAGTTCCAGCAGCTTGTAGAGCTATTATATACTGGCTGGCGGCTATGACACTCAAAATGGCGGCTGTAAAACGGTTCCAGCAGCTTGTAGAGCTACTATATAAAGGCTGGCGGCTATAACACTCAAAATGGATGCTGTAGAATGGGTTTAAAAGCTTGTAGAGCTACTATATAAAGGCTGGCGGCTATAACACTCAAAATAACGGCTGTAGAATGGTTCCAGCAGCTTGTTCAGCTGTTATATAAAGGCTGGCGGCTATAACACTCAAAATGGATGCTGTAGAATGGTTCCAGCAGCTTGTAGAGCTACTATATTAAAGATGACGGCTATAACACTCAAAATAACGGTTGTAGAATGGTTCCAGCAGCTTGTAGAGCTACTATATAAAAGCTGGCGGCTATAACACTCAAAATGGATGCTGTAGAATGGTTCCAGCAGCTTGTAGAGCTACTATATTAAAGATGACGGCTATAACACTCAAAATAACGGTTGTAGAATGGTTCCAGCAGCTTGTAAAGCTACTATATAAAGGCTGGTGGCTATAACACTCAAAATGGATGCTGTAGAATGGTTATAAAAGCTTGTACAGCTACTATATAAAGGCTGGCGGCTATAACACTCAAAATAACGGCTGTAGAATGGTTCCAGCAGCTTGTAGAGCTACTATATAAAGGCTGGCGGCTAAAACACTCAAAATGGTGGCTGTAGAATGGTTCCAGCAGCTTGTATAGCTGTTATATAAAGGCTGGCGGCTATAACACTCAAAATAACGGCTGTAGAATGGTTCCAGCAGCTTGTAGAGCTACTATATAAAAGCTGGCTGCTATAACGCTCAAAATGGATGCTGTAGAATGGTTCCAGCAGCTTGTAGAGCTACTATATTAAAGATGACGGCTATAACACTTAAAATAACGGTTGTAGAATGGTTCCAGCAGCTTGTAAAGCTACTATATAAAGGCTGGTGGCTATAACACTCAAAATGGATGCTGTAGAATGGTTATAAAAGCTTGTAGAGCTACTATATAAAGACTGGCGGCTATAACACTCAAAATGACGGCTGTAGAATGGTTCCAGCAGCTTGTATAGCTGTTATATAAAGGCTGGCGGCTATAACACTCAAAATAACGGCTGTAGAATGGTTCCAGCAGCTTGTATAGCTGTTATATAAAGGCTGGCCGCTATAACACTCAAAAAAGCGGCTGTTGAATAGTTCCAGCAGCTTGTAGAGCTATTATATACTGGCTGGCGGCTATGACACTCAAAATGGCGGCTGTAAAACGGTTCCAGCAGCTTGTAGAGCTACTATATAAAGGCTGGCGGCTATAACACTCAAAATGGATGCTGTAGAATGGGTTTAAAAGCTTGTAGAGCTACTATATAAAGGCTGGCGGCTATAAGTCTCAAAATGGAGGCTGTAGAATGGTTCCAGCAGCTTGTATAGCTGTTTTATAAAGGCTGGCGGCTATAACACTCAAAATAACGGCTGTAGAATGGTTCCAGCAGCTTGTTCAGCTGTTATATAAAGGCTGGCCGCTATAACACTCAAAAAAGCGGCTGTACAACGATTCCAGCAGCTTGCAGAGCTACTATATAAAGGCTGGCGGCTATAACACTCAAAATAACGGCTGTAGAATGGTTCCAGCAGCTTGTAGAGCTACTATATAAATGCTGGCTGCTATAACACTCAAAACGGCGGCTGTAGAATGGTTCCAGCAGCTTGTAGAGGTACTATGTAAATGCTGGCTGGCTGCTATAACATTCAGAATGGCGGCTGTAGAATGGTTCCAGCAGGTTGTATAGCTGCTATATAAAGGCTGGCGTCTATAACACTCAAAATAGCGGCTGTAAAATGGTTCCAGCAGCTTGCAGAGGTACTATATAAATGCTGGCTACTATAAAACTCAAAATAACGTCTGTAGAATGGTTCCAGCAGCTTGTAGAGGTACTATGTAAATGCTGGCTGGCTGCTATAACATTCAGAATGGCGGCTGTATAATGGTTCCAGCAGCTTGTAGAGCAACTATATAAATGCTGGCTGCTATAACACTCAAAATGGCGGCTGTAGGATGGTTCCAGCAGCTTGTAGAGTTATTATGTAAATGCTGGCTGCTATAACACTCAAAATAACGGCTGTTGAATGGTGCCAGCAGCATGTATAGCTGTTATATAAAGGCTGGCGGCTATAACACTCAAAACAGAAGCTGCAAAATGGTTCCAGCAGCTTGCAGAGCTACTATATAAATGCTGGCTGCTATAACACTCAAAATGGCGGCTGTAGAATGGTTCCAGCAGCTTGTATAGCTGTTATATAAAGGCTAGCTGCCATAACACTCGAAGTGGAGGCTGTAGAATTGTAACAGCAGCTTGTAGAGCTACTATATAAATGCTGGCTGCTATAAAACTCAAAATAACGGCTGTAGAATGGTTCCAGCAGCTTGTAGAGCTACTGTATAAAGGCTGGCGGCTGTAAGTCTCAAAATGGAGGCTGTAGAATGGTTCCAGCAGCTTGCAGAGGTACTATATAAATGTTTGCTGCTATAACACTCAAAATAACGGCTGTTGAATGGTGCCAGCAGCATGTATAGCTGTTATAAAAAGGCTGGCGGCTATAACACTCAAAACAGCAGCTGCAAAATGGTTCCAGCAGCTTGCAGAGCTACTATATAAATGCTGGCTGCTATAACACTCAAAATGGCGGCTGTAGAATGGTTCCAGCAGCATGTATAGCTGTTATATAAAGGCTGGCGGCTATAACACTCAAAACAGCAGCTGCAAAATGGTTCCAGCAGCTTGCAGAGCTACTATATAAATGCTGGCTGCTATAACACTCAAAATGGCGGCTGTAGAATGGTTCCAGCAGCATGTATAGCTGTTATATAAAGGCTGGCGGCTATAACACTCAAAACAGCAGCTGTAGAATGATTCCAGCAGCTTGTAGAGGTACTATATAAATGCTGGCTGCTATAAAACTCAAAATAACGGCTGTAGAATGGTTCCAGCAGCTTGTAGAGGTACTATATAAATGCTGGCTGCTATAACACTCAAAATGGCGGCTGTAGGAAGGTTCCAGCAGCTTGAAGAGGTATTATGTAAATGCTGGCTGCTATAACACTCAAAATAACGGCTGTTGAATGGTGCCAGCAGCATGTATAGCTGTTATATAAAGGCTGGCGGCTATAACACTCAAAACAGCAGCTGCAAAATGGTTCCAGCAGCTTGCACAGCTACTATATAAATGCTGGCTGCTATAACACTCAAAATGGCGGCTGTAGAATGGTTCCAGCAGCTTGTATAGCTGTTATATAAAGGCTAGCTGCCATAACACTCGAAGTGGAGGCTGTAGAATGGTTCCAGCAGCTTGTAGAGGTACTATATAAATGCTGGCTGCTATAAAACTCAAAATAACGGCTGTAGAATGGTTCCAGCAGCTTGTAGAGCTACTGTATAAAGGCTGGCGGCTATAAGTCTCAAAATGGAGGCTGTAGAATGGTTCCAGCAGCTTGCAGAGGTACTATATAAATGCTGGCTGCTATAAAACTCAAAATAGCGTCTGTAGAATGGTTCCAGCAGCTTGCAGAGCTACTATATAAAGGCTGGCGGCTATATCACTCAAAATGGAGGCTGGAGAATGGTTCCAGCAGCTTGTAGAGGCACTATATAAAAGCTGGCTCCTATAAAACTCAAAATAGCGTCTGTAGAATGGTTCCAGCAGCTTGCAGAGCTACTATATAAAGGCTGGCGGCTATATCACTCAAAATGGAGGCTGGAGAATGGTTCCAGCAGCTTGTAGAGGTACTATATAAAAGCTGGCTCCTATAAAACTCAAAATAACGTCTGTAGAATGGTTCCAGCAGCTTGCAGAGCTACTATATAAAGGCTGGCGGCTATATCACTCAAAATGGAGGCTGGAGAATGGTTACAGCAGCTTGTAGAGGTACTATATAAAAGCTGGCTCCTATAAAACTCAAAATAACAGCTGTAGAATGGTTCCAGTAGCTTGTAGAGCTACTATATAAAGGCTGGCGGCTATAACACTCAAAATGGATGCTGTAGAATGGTTCCAGCAGCTTGTAGAGCTACTATATTAAAGATGAAGGCTATAGCACTCAAAATAACGGCTGTAGAATGGTTCCAGCAGCTTGTAGAGCTACTTTATAAAGGCTGGCGGCTATAACACTCAAAATGGCGGCTGTAGAATGGTTCCAGCAGCTTGCAGAGCTACTCTACAAAGGCTGGCGGCTATAACACTCAAAAAAAATATAAATGCTGGCTGCTATAACACTCAAAACGGCGGCTGTAGAATGGTTCCAGCAGCTTGTAGAGGTACTATGTAAATGCTGGCTGGCTGCTATAACATTCAGAATGGCGGCTGTAGAATGGTTCCAGCAGCTTGTATAGCTGCTATACTCAAAATAGCGGCTGTAAAATGGTTCCAGTAGCTTGCAGAGCTACTATATAAAGGCTGGCTGCTATAACACGCAAAATGGTGGCTGTAGAATGGTTCCAGCAGCTTGTAGAGCTACTATATACTGGCTGGCGGCTATGACACTCAAAATGGCGGCTGTAGAATGGTTCCAGCAGCTTGTATAGCTGTTATATAAAGGCTGGCCGCTATATTACGCAAAATGGTCGCTGTAGAATGGTTCCAGCAGCTTGTATAGCTGTTATATAAAGGCTGGCGGCTATAACACTCAAAATAAAGGCTGTAGAATGGTTCCAGCAGCTTGTAGAGCTACTATATAAAGGCTGGCGCCTATAACACTCAAAATGGCGGCTGTAGAATGGTTGCATTTATATTGTAGAGGTACTATATAAATGCTGGCTGCCATAACACTCAAAATGGAGGCTGTAGAATGGTTCCAGCAGCTTGTAGAGGTACTATATAAATGCTGGCTGCTATAACACTCAAAATAACGGCTGTAGAATGGTTCCAGTAGCTTGTAGAGGTACTATATAAATGCTGGCTGCTATAACACTCAAAATGGCGGCTGTAGAATGGTTCCAGCAACTTGCAGAGCTACTTTACAAAGGCTGGCTGCTATAACACTCAAAGTGGAGGCTGTAGAATGGTTCCAACTACTATATAAATGCTGGCTGCTATAAAACTCAAAATAACGGCTGTAAAATGGTTCCAGCAGCGTGTAGAGCTACTATATATAGTCTGGCGGCTATAACACTCAAAATGGAGGCTGTAGAATGGTGCCAGCAGCTTGTAGAGGTACTATATAAATGCTGGCTCCTATAAAACTCAAAATAACGGATGTAGAATGGTTTCAGGAACTTGTAGAGCTACTATATAAAGGCTGACGGCTATAACACTCAAAATGGAGGCTGTAGAATGGTTATAAAAGCTTGTAGAGGTACTATATAAATGCTGGATGCTATAAAACTCAAAATAACGGCTGTAGAATGGTTCCAGCAGCTTGTAGAGCAACTATATAAATGCTGGCTGCTATGACACTTGAAATGGCGGCTGTAGAATGGTTCCAGCGGCTTGTAGAGGTACTATGTAAATGCTGGCTGCTATAACACTCAAAATAACGGCTGTTGAATGGTCCCAGCAGCATGTGTAGCTGTTATATAAAGGCTGGCGGCTATAACACTCAAAATAGCAGCTGCAAAATGGTTCCAGCAGCTTCCAGAGCTACTATATAAATGCTGGCTGCTATAACACTCAAAATGGATGCTGTAGAATGGTTATAGCAGCTTGTAGAGCTACTATATAAAGGCTGGCGGCTATAACACTCAAAATAACGGCTGTAGAATGGTTCCAGCAGTACTATATAAATGCTGGCTCCTATAAAACTCAAAATAACGGTTGTAGAATGTTTCCAGCAGCTTGTAGAGCTACTATATAAAGGCTGGCGGCTAAAACACTCAAAATGGTGACTGTAGAATGGTTCCAGCAGCTTGTATAGCTGTTATGTAAAGGCTGGCAGCACCAAAACTCAAAATGGCGGTTGTAGAATGGTTCCAGCAACTTGCAGAGCTACTATATAAATGCTGGCTGCCATAAAACTCAAAATAACGGCTGTAGAATGGTTCCAGCAGCTTGTAGAGCTACTATATAAAGGCTGGCGGCTAAAACACTCAAAATGGTGGCTGTAGAATGGTTCCAGCAGCATGTATAGCTGTTATATAAAGGCTGGCGGCTATAACACTCAAAATAGCAGCTGCAAAATGGTTCCAGCAGCTTGTAGAGCTACTATATAAAGGCTGGCCGCTATAACACTCAAAACGGCGGCTGTAGAATTGTTCCAGCAGCTTGTAGAGGTACTATATAAATGCTGGCTCCTATAAAACTCAAAATAACGGCTGTAGAATGGTTCCAGCAGCTTGTAGAGTTACTATATAAAGGCTGGCGGCTAAGACACTCAAAATGGTGGCTGTAGAATGGTTCCAGCAGCTTGTATAGCTGTTATATAAAGGCTGGCGGCTATAACACTCAAAATAACGGCTGTAGAATGGTTCCAGCAGCTTGTATAGCTGTTATATAAACGCTGGCGGCTATAATACTAAAAATGGTGGCTGTAGAATGGTTCCAGCGGCTTGTATAGCTGTTATATAAATGCTGGCCGCTATAACACTCAAAAAAGCGGCTGTAAAACGGTTCCAGCATCTTGCAGAGCTACTATATAAAGGCTGGCGGCTAAAACACTCAAAATGGTGGCTGTAGAATGGTTCCAGCAGCTTGTATAGCTGTTACATAAAGGCTGGCGGCTATAACACTCAAAATAACGGCTGTAGAATGGTTCCAGCAGCTTGTATAGCTGTTATATAAAAGCTGGCGGCTATAACACTAAAAATGGTGGCTGTAGAATAGTTCCAGCAGTTTGTATAGCTGTTATATAAAGGCTGGCGGCTATAACACTCAAAATAACGGCTGTAGAATGGTTCCAGCAGCTTGTATAGCTGTTAAAAAAAGGCTAGCTGCCATAACACTCAAAATGGCGCCTGTAGAATGGTTCCAGCAGCTTGTAGAGGTACCATATAAATGCTGGCTGCTATAACACTCAAAATGGCGGCTGTACATTGTAGATGGTTCCAGCAGCTTGTAGAGCTACTACATTAAAGATGACGACTATAACACTCAAAATAACGGCTGTAAAATGGTTCCAGCAGCTTGTAGAGCTACTATATACTGGCTGGCGGCTATAACACTCAAATTAACGGCTGTAGAATGGTTCCAGCAGCTTGTATAGCTGTTATGTAAAGGCTGGCAGCACCAAAACACAAAATGGCGGTTGTAGAATGGTTCCAGCAACTTGCAGAGCTACTATATAAATGCTGGCTGCCATAAAACTCAAAATAACGGCTGTAGAATGGTTCCAGCATCTTATAGAGCTACTATATAAAGGCTGGCGGCTATAACACTCAAAATGGCGGCTGTAGAATGGTTCCAGCAGATTGTAGAGGTACTATATAAATGCTAACTGCTATAACACTCAAAATAACGGCTGTAGAATGGTTCCAGCAGCTTGTAGAGCTACTATATAAAGGCTGGCGCCTATAACACTCAAAATGGCGGCTGTAGAATGGTTGCATTTATATTGTAGAGGTACTATATAAATGCTGGCTGCCATAACACTCAAAATGGAGGCTGTAGAATGGTTCCAGCAGCTTGTAGAAGTACTATATAAATGCTGGCTGCTATAACACTCAAAATAACGGCTGTAGAATGGTTCCAGTAGCTTGTAGAGGTACTATATAAATGCTGGCTGCTATAACACTCAAAATGGCGGCTGTAGAATGGTTCCAGCAGCTTGTAGAGGTACTATATAAATGCTGGCTGCTATGACACTTGAAATGGCGGCTGTAGAATGGTTCCAGCGGCTTGTAGAGGTACTATGTAAATGCTGGCTGCTATAACACTCAAAATAACGGCTGTAGAATGGTTCCAGCAGCTTGTAGAGCAACTATATAAATGCTGGCTGCTATGACACTTGAAATGGCGGCTGTAGAATGGTGCCAGCAGCTTGTAGAGGTACTATATAAATGCTGGCTCCTATAAAACTCAAAATAACGGATGTAGAATGGTTTCAGGAACTTGTAGAGCTACTATATAAAGGCTGGCTGCTATAACACTCAAAATAACGGCTGTAGAATGGTTCCAGTAGCTTGTAGAGGTACTATATAAATGCTGGCTGCTATAACACTCAAAATGGCGGCTGTAGAATGGTTCCAGCAGCTTGTAGAGGTACTATATAAATGCTGGCTGCTATGACACTTGAAATGGCGGCTGTAGAATGGTTCCAGCGGCTTGTAAAGGTACTATGTAAATGCTGGCTGCTATAACACTCAAAATAACGGCTGTAGAATGGTTCCAGCAGCTTGTAGAGCAACTATATAAATGCTGGCTGCTATGACACTTGAAATGGCGGCTGTAGAATGGTGCCAGCAGCTTGTAGAGGTACTATATAAATGCTGGCTCCTATAAAACTCAAAATAACGGATGTAGAATGGTTTCAGGAACTTGTAGAGCTACTTTACAAAGGCTGGCTGCTATAACACTCAAAGTGGAGGCTGTAGAATGGTTCCAACTACTATATAAATGCTGGCTGCTATAAAACTCAAAATAACGGCTGTAAAATGGTTCCAGCAGCTTGTAGAGCTACTATATATAGTCTGGCGGCTATAACACTCAAAATGGAGGCTGTAGAATGGTGCCAGCAGCTTGTAGAGGTACTATATAAATGCTGGCTCCTATAAAACTCAAAATAACGGATGTAGAATGGTTTCAGGAACTTGTAGAGCTACTATATAAAGGCTGACGGCTATAACACTCAAAATGGAGGCTGTAGAATGGTTATAAAAGCTTGTAGAGGTACTATATAAATGCTGGATGCTATAAAACTCAAAATAACGGCTGTAGAATGGTTCCAGCAGCTTGTAGAGCAACTATATAAATGCTGGCTGCTATGACACTTGAAATGGCGGCTGTAGAATGGTTCCAGCGGCTTGTAGAGGTACTATGTAAATGCTGGCTGCTATAACACTCAAAATAACGGCTGTTGAATGGTCCCAGCAGCATGTGTAGCTGTTATATAAAGGCTGGCGGCTATAACACTCAAAATAGCAGCTGCAAAATGGTTCCAGCAGCTTCCAGAGCTACTATATAAATGCAGCTTGTAGAGCTACTATATAAAGGCTGGCGGCTATAACACTCAAAATAACGGCTGTAGAATGGTTCCAGCAGTACTATATAAATGCTGGCTCCTATAAAACTCAAAATAACGGTTGTAGAATGTTTCCAGCAGCTTGTAGAGCTACTATATAAAGGCTGGCGGCTAAAACACTCAAAATGGTGACTGTAGAATGGTTCCAGCAGCTTGTATAGCTGTTATGTAAAGGCTGGCAGCACCAAAACTCAAAATGGCGGTTGTAGAATGGTTCCAGCAACTTGCAGAGCTACTATATAAATGCTGGCTGCCATAAAACTCAAAATAACGGCTGTAGAATGGTTCCAGCAGCTTGTAGAGCTACTATATAAAGGCTGGCGGCTAAAACACTCAAAATGGTGGCTGTAGAATGGTTCCAGCAGCATGTATAGCTGTTATATAAAGGCTGGCGGCTATAACACTCAAAATAGCAGCTGCAAAATGGTTCCAGCAGCTTGTAGAGCTACTATATAAAGGCTGGCCGCTATAACACTCAAAACGGCGGCTGTAGAATTGTTCCAGCAGCTTGTAGAGGTACTATATAAATGCTGGCTCCTATAAAACTCAAAATAACGGCTGTAGAATGGTTCCAGCAGCTTGTAGAGCTACTATATAAAGGCTGGCGGCTAAGACACTCAAAATGGTGGCTGTAGAATGGTTCCAGCAGCTTGTATAGCTGTTATATAAAGGCTGGCGGCTATAACACTAAAAATAACGGCTGTAGAATGGTTCCAGCAGCTTGTATAGCTGTTATATAAACGCTGGCGGCTATAATACTAAAAATGGTGGCTGTAGAATGGTTCCAGCAGCTTGTATAGCTGTTATATAAATGCTGGCCGCTATAACACTCAAAAAAGCGGCTGTAAAACGGTTCCAGCATCTTGCAGAGCTACTATATAAAGGCTGGCGGCTAAAACACTCAAAATGGTGGCTGTAGAATGGTTCCAGCAGCTTGTATAGCTGTTACATAAAGGCTGGCGGCTATAACACTCAAAATAACGGCTGTAGAATGGTTCCAGCAGCTTGTATAGCTGTTATATAAAAGCTGGCGGCTATAACACTAAAAATGGTGGCTGTAGAATAGTTCCAGCAGTTTGTATAGCTGTTATATAAAGGCTGGCGGCTATAACACTCAAAATAACGGCTGTAGAATGATTCCAGCAGCTTGTATAGCTGTTAAAAAAAGGCTAGCTGCCATAACACTCAAAACGGCGGCTGTAGAATGGTTCCAGCAGCTTGTAGAGGTACTATATAAATGCTGGCTCCTATAAAACTCAAAATAACGGCTGTAGAATGGTTTCAGGAGCTTGTAGAGCTACTATATAAAGGCTGGCGGCTATAACACTCAATATGAAGGCTGTAGAATGGTTCCAGCAGCTTGTAGAGGTACTATATAAACGCTGGCTCCAATAAAACTCAAAATAACGGCTGTAGAATGGTTTCAGGAGCTTGTAGAGCTACTATATAAAGGCTGGCGGCTATAACACTCAAAGTGGAGGCTGTAGAATGGTTCCAGCAGCTTGTATAGCTGTTATATAAAGGCTGCCGGCTATAACACTCAAAATGGTGGCTGTAGAATGGTTCCAGCAGCTTGTATAGCTGTAGAATGGTTCCAGCAGCTTGTATAGCTGTTATATAAAGGCTGGCGGCTATAACACTCAAAATAAAGGCTGTAGAATGGTTCCAGCAGCTTGTAGAGCTACTATATAAAGGCTGGCGCCTATAACACTCAAAATGGCGGCTGTAGAATGGTTGCATTTATATTGTAGAGGTACTATATAAATGCTGGCTGCCATAAAACTCAAAATAACGGCTGTAGAATGGTTCCAGCATCTTATAGAGCTACTATATAAAGGCTGGCGGCTATAACACTCAAAATGGAGGCTGTAGAATGGTTCCAGCAGCTTGTAGAGGTACTATATAAATGCTGGCTGCTATAACACTCAAAATAACGGCTGTAGAATGGTTCCAGCAGCTTGTAGAGGTAATATATAAATGCTGGCTGCTATAACACTCAAAATAACGGCTGTAGAATGGTTCCAGTAGCTTGTAGAGGTACTATGAAAATGCTGGCTGCTATAACACTCAAAATGGCGGCTGTAGAATGGTTCCAGCAACTTGCAGAGCTACTTTACAAAGGCTGGCTGCTATAACACTCAAAGTGGAGGCTGTAGAATGGTTCCAACTACTATATAAATGCTGGCTGCTATAAAACTCAAAATAACGGCTGTAAAATGGTTCCAGCAGCTTGTAGAGCTACTATATAAAGTCTGGCGGCTATAACATTCAAAATAACGGCTGTAGAATGGTTTCAGGAACTTGTAGAGCTACTATATAAAGGCTGACGGCTATAACACTCAAAATGGAGGCTGTAGAATGGTTCCAGCAGCTTGTAGAGGTACTATATAAATGCTGGCTGCTATAACACTCAAAATAACGGCTGTTGAATGGTGCCAGCAGCATGTATAGCTGTTATATAAAGGCTGGCGGCTATAACACTCAAAATAGCAGCTGCAAAATGGTTCCAGCAGCTTCCAGAGCTACTATATAAATGCTGGCTGCTATAACACTCAAAATGGATGCTGTAGAATGGTTATAGCAGCTTGTAGAGCTACTATATAAAGGCTGGCGGCTATAACACTCAAAATAACGGCTGTAGAATGGTTCCAGCAGCTTGTAGAGCTACTATATAAAGGGTGGCAGCTAAAACACTCAAAATGGTGGCTGTAGAATGGTTCCAGCAGCTTGTTTAGCTGTTATGTAAAGGCTGGCAGCACCAAAACTCAAAATGGCGGTTGTAGAATGGTTCCAGCAACTTGCAGAGCTACTATATAAATGCTGGCTGCCATAAAACTCAAAATAACGGCTGTAGAATGGTTCCAGCAGCTTGTAGAGCTACTATATAAAGGCTGGCGGCTAAAACACTCAAAATGGTGGCTGTAGAATTGTTCCAGCAGCATGTATAGCTGTTATATAAAGGCTGGCGGCTATAACACTCAAAATAGCAGCTGTAGAATGGTTCCAGCAGCTTGTAGAGGTACTATATAAATGCTGGCTCCTATAAAACTCAAAATAACGGCTGTAGAATGGTTCCAGCAGCTTGTAGAGCTACTTTATAAAGGCTGGCGGCTAAAACACTCAAAATGGTGGCTGTAGAATGGTTCCAGCAGCTTGTATAGCTGTTATATAAAGGCTGGCGGCTATAACACTCAAAATAACGGCTGTAGAATGGTTCCAGCAGCTTGTAGAGCTACTATATAAGGGCTGGCGGCTATAACACTCAAAGTGGAGGCTGTAGAATGGTTCCAGCAGCTTGTATAGCTGTTATATAAAGGCTGGCGGCTATAACACTCAAAATGGTGGCTGTAGAATGGTTCCAGCAGCTTGTATAGCTGTAGAATGGTTCCAGCAGCTTGTATAGCTGTTATATAAAGGCTGGCGGCTATAACACTCAAAATAAAGGCTGTAGAATGGTTCCAGCAGCTTGTAGAGCTACTGTATAAAGGCTGGCGCCTATAACACTCAAAATGGCGGCTGTAGAATGGTTGCATTTATATTGTAGAGGTACTATATAAATGCTGGCGGCCATAACACTCAAAATGGAGGCTGTAGAACGGTTCCAGCAGCTTGTAGAGGTACTATATAAATGCTGGCTGCTATAACACTCAAAATAACGGCTGTAGAATGGTTCCAGCAGCTTGTAGAGCTAATATATAAATGCTGGCTGCTATAACACTCAAAATAACGGCTGTAGAATGGTTCCAGTAGCTTGTAGAGGTACTATGAAAATGCTGGCTGCTATAACACTCAAAATGGCGGCTGTAGAATGGTTCCAGCAACTTGCAGAGCTACTTTACAAAGGCTGGCTGCTATAACACTCAAAGTGGAGGCTGTAGAATGGTTCCAACTACTATATAAATGCTGGCTGCTATAAAACTCAAAATAACGGCTGTAAAATGGTTCCAGCAGCTTGTAGAGCTACTATATAAAGTCTGGCGGCTATAACATTCAAAATAACGGCTGTAGAATGGTTTCAGGAACTTGTAGAGCTACTATATAAAGGCTGACGGCTATAACACTCAAAATGGAGGCTGTAGAATGGTTCCAGCAGCTTGTAGAGGTACTATATAAATGCTGGCTGCTATAACACTCAAAATAACGGCTGTTGAATGGTGCCAGCAGCATGTATAGCTGTTATATAAAGGCTGGCGGCTATAACACTCAAAATAGCAGCTGCAAAATGGTTCCAGCAGCTTCCAGAGCTACTATATAAATGCTGGCTGCTATAACACTCAAAATGGATGCTGTAGAATGGTTATAGCAGCTTGTAGAGCTACTATATAAAGGCTGGCCGCTATAACACTCAAAATAACGGCTGTAGAATGGTTCCAGCAGCTTGTAGAGCTACTATATAAAGGCTGGCAGCTAAAACACTCAAAATGGTGGCTGTAGAATGGTTCCAGCAGCTTGTATAGCTGTTATGTAAAGGCTGGCAGCACCAAAACTCAAAACGGCGGCTGTAGAATGGTTCCAGCAGCTTGTAGAGGTACTATATAAATGCTGGCTCCTATAAAACTCAAAATAACGGCTGTAGAATGGTTCCAGTAGCTTGTAGAGCTACTTTATAAAGGCTGGCGGCTAAAACACTCAAAATGGTGGCTGTAGAATGGTTCCAGCAGCTTGTGTAGCTGTTATATAAAGGCTGGCGGCTATAACACTCAAAATAACGGCTGTAGAATGGTTCCAGCAGCTTGTATAGCTGTTATATAAACGCTGGCGGCTATAACACTAAAAATGGTGGCTGTAGAATGGTTCCAGCAGCTTGTATAGCTGTTATATAAAGGCTGGCCGCTATAACACTCAAAAAAGCGGCTGTAAAACGGTTCCAGCATCTTGCAGAGCTACTATATAAAGGCTGGCGGCTAAAACACTCAAAATGGTGGCTGTAGAATGGTTCCAGCAGCTTGTATAGCTGTTATATAAAGGCTGGCGGCTATAACACTAAAAATGGTGGCTGAAGAATAGTTCCAGCAGCTTGTTTAGCTGTTATATAAAGGCTGGCGGCTTTAACACTCAAAATAACGGCTGTAGAATGGTTCCAGCAGCTTGTATAGCTGTTAAAAAAAGGCTAGCTGCCATAACACTCAAAATGGCGCCTGTAGAATGGTTCCAGCAGCTTGTAGAGGTACCATATAAATGCTGGCTGCTATAACACTCAAAATGGCGGCTGTAGAATGGTTCCAGCAGCTTGTAGAGCTACTACATTAAAGATGACGACTATAACACGCAAAATAACGGCTGTAAAATGGTTCCAGCAGCTTGTAGAGCTACTATATACTGGCTGGCGGCTATAACACTCAAATTAACGGCTATAGAATGGTTCCAGCAGCTTGTATAGCTGTTATGTAAAGGCTGGCAGCACCAAAACACAAAATGGCGGTTGTAGAATGGTTCCAGCAACTTGCAGAGCTACTATATAAATGCTGGCTGCCATAAAACTCAAAATAACGGCTGTAGAATGGTTCCAGCATCTTATAGAGCTACTATATAAAGGCTGGCGGCTATAACACTCAAAATGGCGGCTGTAGAATGGTTCCAGCAGATTGTAGAGGTACTATATAAATGCTAACTGCTATAACACTCAAAATAACGGCTGTAGAATGGTTCCAGCAGCTTGTAGAGCTACTATATAAAGGCTGGCGGCTATAACACTCAAAATGGCGGCTGTAGAATGGTTCCAGCAGCTTGTAGAGGTACTATATAAACGCTGGCTCCTATAAAACTCAAAATAACGGCTGTAGAATGGTTTCAGGAGCTTGTAGAGCTACTATATAAAGGCTGGCGGCTATAACACTCAAAATAACGGCTGTAGAATGGTTCCAGCAGCTTATATAGCTGTTATATAAAGGCTGGCGGCTATAACACTCAAAATGGTGGCTGTAGAATGGTTCCAGCAGCTTGTACAGCTGTAGAATGGTTCCAGCAGCTTATATAGCTGTTATATAAAGGCTGGCGGCTATAACACTCAAATTAAAGGCTGTAGAATGGTTCCAGCAGCTTGTAGAGCTACTATATAAAGGCTGGCGCCTATAACACTCAAAATGGCGGCTGTAGAATGGTTGCATTTATATTGTAGAGGTACTATATAAATGCTGGCTGCCATAACACTCAAAATGGAGGCTGTAGAATGGTTCCAGCAGCTTGTAGAGCTACTATATAAATGCTGGCTGCCATAACACTCAAAATGGAGGCTGTAGAATGGTTCCAGCAGCTTGTAGAGGTACTATATAAACGCTGGCTCCTATAAAACTCAAAATAACGGCTGTAGAATGGTTTCAGGAGCTTGTAGAGCTACTATATAAAGGCTGGCGGCTATAACACTCAAAATAACGGCTGTAGAATGGTTCCAGTAGCTTGTAGAGGTACTATATAAATGCTGGCTGCTATAACACTCAAAATGGCGGCTGTAGAATGGTTCCAGCAACTTGCAGAGCTACCTTACAAAGGCTGGCTGCTATAACACTCAAAGTGGAGGCTGTAGAATGGTTCCAACTACTATATAAATGCTGGCTGCTATAAAACTCAAAATAACGGCTGTAAAATGGTTCCAGCAACTTGCAGAGCTACTATATAAATGCTGGCTGCCATAAAACTCAAAATAACGGCTGCAGAATGGTTCCAGCATCTTATAGAGCTACTATATAAAGGCTGGCGGCTATAACACTCAAAATGGCGGCTGTAGAATGGTTCCAGCAGCTTGTAGAGGTACTATATAAATGCTGGCTCCTATAAAACTCAAAATAACGGCTGTAGAATGGTTTCAGGAGCTTGTAGAGCTACTATATAAAGGCTGGCGGCTATAACACTCAAAATGAAGGCTGTAGAATGGTTCCAGCAGCTTGTAGAGGTACTATATAAACGCTGGCTCCTATAAAACTCAAAATAACGGCTGTAGAATGGTTTCAGGAGCTTGTAGAGCTACTATATAAAGGCTGGCGGCTATAACACTCAAAATAACGGCTGTAGAATGGTTCCAGCAGCTTGTATAGCTGTTATATAAAGGCTGGCGGCTATAACACTCAAAATGGTGGCTGTAGAATGGTTCCAGCAGCTTGTACAGCTGTAGAATGGTTCCAGCAGCTTATATAGCTGTTATATAAAGGCTGGCGGCTATAACACTCAAAATAAAGGCTGTAGAATGGTTCCAGCAGCTTGTAGAGCTACTATATAAAGGCTGGCGCCTATAACACTCAAAATGGCGGCTGTAGAATGGTTGCATTTATATTGTAGAGGTACTATATAAATGCTGGCTGCCATAACACTCAAAATGGAGGCTGTAGAATGGTTCCAGCAGCTTGTAGAGCTACTATATAAATGCTGGCTGCCATAACACTCAAAATGGAGGCTGTAGAATGGTTCCAGCAGCTTGTAGAGGTACTATATAAATGCTGGCTGCTATAACACTCAAAATAACGGCTGTAGAATGGTTCCAGCAGCTTGTAGAGGTAATATATAAATGCTGGCTGCTATAACACTCAAAATAACGGCTGTAGAATGGTTCCAGTAGCTTGTAGAGGTACTATATAAATGCTGGCTGCTATAACACTCAAAATGGCGGCTGTAGAATGGTTCCAGCAACTTGCAGAGCTACTTTACAAAGGCTGGCTGCTATAACACTCAAAGTGGAGGCTGTAGAATGGTTCCAACTACTATATAAATGCTGGCTGCTATAAAACTCAAAATAACGGCTGTAAAATGGTTCCAGCAGCTTGTAGAGCTACTATATAAAGTCTGGCGGCTATAACATTCAAAATAACGGCTGTAGAATGGTTTCAGGAACTTGTAGAGCTACTATATAAAGGCTGACGGCTATAACACTCAAAATGGAGGCTGTAGAATGGCTCCAGCAGCTTGTAGAGGTACTATATAAATGCTGGCTGCCATAACACTCAAAATGGAGGCTGTAGAATGGTTCCAGCGGCTTGTAGAGGTACTATATAAATGCTGGCTGCTATAACACTCAAAATAACGGCTGTAGAATGGTTCCAGCAGCTTGTAGAGGTAATATATAAATGCTGGCTGCTATAACACTCAAAATAACGGCTGTAGAATGGTTCCAGTAGCTTGTAGAGGTACTATATAAATGCTGGCTGCTATAACACTCAAAATGGCGGCTGTAGAATGGTTCAAGCAACTTGCAGAGATACTTTACAAAGGCTGGCTGCTATAACACTCAAAGTGGAGGCTGTAGAATGGTTCCAACTACTATATAAATGCTGGCTGCTATAAAACTCAAAATAACGGCTGTAAAATGGTTCCAGCAGCTTGTAGAGCTACTATATAAAGTCTGGCGGCTATAACATTCAAAATAACGGCTGTAGAATGGTTTCAGGAACTTGTAGAGCTACTATATAAAGGCTGACGGCTATAACACTCAAAATGGAGGCTGTAGAATGGCTCCAGCAGCTTGTAGAGGTACTATATAAATGCTGGCTGCTATAACACTCGAAATGGCGGCTGTAGAATGGTTCCAGCAGCTTGTAGAGGTACTATGAAAATGCTGGCTGCTATAACACTCAAAATAACGGCCGTTGAATGGTGCCAGCAGCATGTATAGCTGTTATATAAAGGCTGGCGGCTATAACACTCAAAATAGCAGCTGCAAAATGGTTCCACCAGCTTGCAGAGCTACTATATAAATGCTGGCTGCTATAACACTCAAAATAGCAGCTGCAAAATGGTTCCAGCAGCTTGTAGAGCTACTATATAAAGGCTGGCGGCTATAACACTCAAAATAACGGCTGTAGAATGGTTCCAGCAGCTTGTAGAGCTACTATATAAAGGCTGGCGGCTAAAACACTCAAA
This sequence comes from Drosophila paulistorum, assembly GCA_018152135.1. NCBI lineage: Eukaryota > Metazoa > Arthropoda > Insecta > Diptera > Drosophilidae > Drosophila > Drosophila paulistorum. The sequence goes on from JAECXG010000648.1 coordinate 450,593, forward strand.
ATGGTGGCTGTAGAATGGTTCCAGCAGCTTTTATAGCTGTTATGTAAAGGCTGGCAGCACCAAAACTCAAAATGGCGGTTGTAGAATGGTTCCAGCAACCTGCAGAGCTACTATATAAATGCTGGCTGCCATAAAACTCAAAATAACGGCTGTAGAATGGTTCCAGCAGCTTGTAGAGCTACTATATAAAGGCTGGCGGCTAAAACACTCAAAATGGTGGCTGTAGAATGGTTCCAGCAGCATGTATAGCTGTTATATAAGGGCTGGCGGCTATAACACTCAAAATAGCAGCTGCAAAATGGTTCCAGCAGCTTGTAGAGCTACTATATAAAGGCTGGCGGCTATAACACTCAAAATGGCGGCTGTAGAATGGTTCCAGCAGCTTGTAGAGGTACTATATAAATGCTGGCTCCTATAAAACTCAAAATAACGGCTGTAGAATGGTTCCAGCAGCTTGTAGAGCTACTAAATAAAGGCTGGCGGCTAAAACACTCAAAATGGTGGCTGTAGAATGGTTCCAGCAGCTTGTATAGCTGTTATATAAACGCTGGCGGCTATAACACTAAAAATGGTGTCTGTAGAATGGTTCCAGCAGCTTGTATAGCTGTTATATAAAGTCTGGCCGCTATAACACTCAAAAAAACGGCTGTAAAACGGTTCCATCATCTTGCAGTGCTACTATATAAAGGCTGGCGGCTATTACACTCAAAATAACGGCTGTAGAATGGTTCCAGCAGCTTGTATAGCTGTTATAAAAAGGCTAGCTGCCATAACACTCAAAATGGCGGCTGTAGAATGGTTCCAGCAGCTTGTAGAGGTACCATATAAATGCTAGCTGCTATAACACTCAAAATGGCGGCTGTAGAATGGTTCCAGCAGCTTGTAGAGCTACTACATTAAAGATGACGACGATAACACTCAAAATAACGGCTGTAAAATGGTTCCAGCATCTTGCAGTGCTACTATATAAAGGCTGGCGGCTATTACACTCAAAATAACGGCTGTAGAATGGTTCCAGCAGCTTGTATAGCTGTTATAAAAAGGCTAGCTGCCATAACACTCAAAATGGCGGCTGTAGAATGGTTCCAGCAGCTTGTAGAGGTACCATATAAATGCTGGTTGCTATAACACTCAAAATGGCGGCTGTAGAATGGTTCCAGCAGCTTGTAGAGCTACTACATTAAAGATGACGACGATAACACTCAAAATAACGGCTGTAAAATGGTTCCAGCAGCTTGTAGAGCTACTATATACTGGCTGGCGGCTATAATACTCAAATTAACGGCTGTAGAATGGTTCCAGCAGCTTGTATAGCCGTTATGTAAAGGCTGGCAGCACCAAAACTCAAAATGGCGGTTGTAGAATGGTTCCAGCAACTTGCAGAGCTACTATATAAATGCTGGCTGCCATAAAACTCAAAATAACGGCTGTAGAATGGTTTCAGCATCTTATAGAGCTACTATATAAAGGCTGGCGGCTATAACACTCAAAATGGCGGCTGTAGAATGGTTCCAGCAGATTGTAGAGGTACTATATAAATGCTGGCTCCTATAAAACTCAAAATAACGGCTGTAGAATGGTTTCAGGAGCTTGTAGAGCTACTATGTAAAGGCTGGCGGCTATAACACTCAAAATGGAGGCTGTAAAATGGTTCCAGCAGCTTGTATAGCTGTTATATAAAGGCTGGCGGCTATTTCACTCAAAATGGTGGCTGTAGAATGGTTCCAGCAGCTTGTATAGCTGTTATATAAAGGCTGGCGGCTATAACACTCAAAATAACGGCTGTAGAATGGTTCCAGCAGCTTGTATAGCTGTTATATAAACGCTGGCGGCTATAACACTAAATATGGTGGCTGTAGAATGGTTCCAGCAGCTTGTATAGCTGTTATATAAAGGCTGGCCGCTATAACACTCAAAAAAGCGGCTGTAAAACGGTTCCAGCATCTTGCAGAGCTACTACATTAAAGATGACGACTATAACACTCAAAATAACGGCTGTAGAATGGTTCCAGCAGCTTGTAGAGCTACTATATAAAGGCTGGCGGCTATAACACTCAAAATAACGGCTGTAGAATGGTTCCAGCAGCTTGTATAGCTGTTATAAAAAGGCTAGCTGCCATAACACTCAAAATGGCGGCTGTAGAATGGTTCCTGCAGCTTGTAGAGGTACCATATAAATGCTGGCTGCTATAACACTCAAAATGGCGGCTGTAGAATGGTTCCAGCAGCTTGTAGAGCTACTACATTAAAGATGACGACGATAACACTCAAAATAACGGCTGTAAAATGGTTCCAGCAGCTTGTAGAGCTACTATATACTGGCTGGCGGCTATAACACTCAAATTAACGGCTGTAGAATGGTTCCAGCAGCTTGTAGAGCTACTATATAAAGGCTGGCGGCTATAACACTCAAAATAACGGCTGTAGAATGGTTCCAGCAACTTGTAGAGCTACTATATAAAGGCTGGCGGCTATAACACTCAAAATAACGGCTGTAGAATGGTTCCAGCAGCTTGTATAGCTGTTATATAAAGGCTGGCGGCTATAACACTCAAAATAACGGCTGTAGAATGGTTCCAGCAGCTTGTATAGCTGTTATAAAAAGGCTAGCTGCTATAACACTAAAAATGGTGGCTGTAGAATGGTTCCAGCAGCTTGTATAGCTGTTATAAAAAGGCTAGCTGCCATAACACTAAAAATGGTGGCTGTAGAATGGTTCCAGCAGCTTGTATAGCTGTTATATAAAGGCTGGCCGCTATAACACTCAAAAAAGCGGCTGTAAAACGGTTCCAGCATCTTGCAGAGCTACTGTATAAATGCTGTCTGCTATAACACTCAAAATGGATGCTGTAGAATGGTTATAGCAGCTTGTTGAGCTACTATATAAAGGCTGGCGGCTATAACACTCAAAATAACGGCTGTAGAATGGTTCCAGCAGCTTGTAGAGCTACTATATAAAGGCTGGCGTCTAAAACACTCAAAATGGTGGATGTAGAATGGTTCCAGCAGCTTGTATAGCTGTTATGTAAAGGCTGGCAGCACCAAAACTCAAAATGGCGGTTGTAGAATGGTTCCAGCAACTTGCAGAGCTACTATATAAATGCTGGCTGCCATAAAACTCAAAATAACGGCTGTAGAATGGTTCCAGCAGCATGTATAGCTGTTAAATAAAGGCTGGCGGCTATAACACTCAAAATAGCAGCTGCAAAATGGTTCCAGCAGCTTGTAGAGCTACTATATTGAGGCTGAGGGCTATAATACTCAAAACGGATGCTGTAGAATGGTTATTGCAGCTTGTAGAGCTACTATATAAAGGCTGGCAGCTATAACACTCAAAATAACGGCTGTAGAATGGTTCCAGCAGCTTGTAGAGCTACTATATACTGGCTGGCGGCTAAGACACTCAAAATGGTGTCTGTAGAGTGGTTCCAGCCGCTTGTATAGCTGTTATGTAAAGGCTGGCGGCTATAACACTCAAAATAACGGCTGTAGAATGGTTCCAGCAGCTTGTAGAGCTACTATATAAAGGCTGGCGGCTAAAACACTCAAAATGGTGGCTGTAGAATGGTTCCAGCAGCTTGTATAGCTGTTATATAAAGGCTGGCCGCTATAACACTCAAAAAAGCGGCTGTAAAACGGTTCCAGCATCTTGCACAGCTACTATATAAAGGCTGGCGGCTATAACACTCAAATTAACGGCTGTAGAATGGTTCCAGCAGCTTGTATAGCTGTTATAAAAAGGCTAGCTGCCATAACACTCAAAATGGCAGCTGTAGAATGGTTCCAGCAGCTTGTAGAGGTACCATATAAATGGTGGCTGCTATAACACTCAAAATGGCGGCTGTAGAATGGTTCCAGCAGCTTGTGGAGCTACTACATTAAAGATGACGACTATAACACTCAAAATAACGGCTGTTAAATGGTTCCAGCAGCTTGTAGAGCTACTATATACTGGCTGGCGGCTATAACACTCAAATTAACGGCTGTAGAATGGTTCCAGCAGCTTGTAGAGCTACTATATAAAGGCTGGCGGCTATAACACTCAAAATAACGGCTGTAGAATGGTTCCAGCAGCTTGTAGAGCTACTATATAAAGGCTGGCGGCTAAAACACTCAAAATGGTGGCTGTAGAATGGTTCCAGCAGCTTGTATAGCTGTTATATAAAGGCTGGCGGCTATAACACTCAAAATAACGGCTGTAGAATGGTTCCAGCAGCTTGTATAGCTGTTATATAAACGCTGGACGCTATAACACTCAAAAAAGCGGCTGTAAAACGGTTCCAGCATCTTGCAGAGCTACCATATAAAGGCTGGCGGCTATAACACTCAAAATAACGGCTGTAGAATGGTTCCAGCAGCTTGTATAGCTGTTATAAAAAGGCTAGCTGCCATAACACTCAAAATGGCGGCTGTAGAATGGTTCCAGCAGCTTGTAGAGGTACCATATAAATGCTGGCTGCTATAACACTCAAAATGTCGGCTGTAAAATGGTTCCAGCAGCTTGTAGAGCTACTACATTAAAGATGACGACTATAGCACTCAAAATAACGACTGTAAAATGGTTCCAGCAGCTTGTAGAGCTACTATATACTGGCTGGCGGCTATAACACTCAAATTAACGGCTGTAGAATGGTTCCAGCAGCTTGTAGAGCTACTATATAAAGGCTGGCGGCTATAACACTCAAAACGGATGCTGTAGAATGGTTATAGCAGCTTGTAGAGCTACTATATAAAGGCTGGCGGCTAAAACACTCAAAATGGTGGCTGTAGAATGGTTCCAGCAGCTTGTATAGCTGTTATATAAAGGCTGGCGGCTATGACACTCAAAATAACGGCTGTAGAATGGTTCCAGCAGCTTGAAAAGCTGTTATATAAACGCTGGCGGCTATAACACTAAAAATGGTGGCTGTAGAATGGTTCCAGCAGCTTGTATAGCTGTTATATAAAGGCTGGCCACTATAACACTCAAAAAAGCGGCTGTAAAACGGTTCCAGCATCTTGCAGAGCTACTATATAAATGCTGGCTGCTATAACACTCAAAATGGATGCTGTAGAATGGTTATAGCAGCTTGTTGAGCTACTATATAAAGGCTGGCGGCTATAACACTCAAAATAACGGCTGTAGAATAGTTCCAGCAGCTTGTAGAGCTACTATATAAAGGCTGGCGGCTAAAACACTGAAAATGGTGGCTGTAGAATGGTTCCAGCAGCTTGTATAGCTATTATGTAAAGGCTGGCAGCACCAAAACTCAAAATGGCGGTTGTAGAATGGTTCCAGCAACTTGAGCTACTATATAAATGCTGGCTGCCATAAAACTCAAAATAACGGCTGTAGAATGGTTCCAGCAGCTTGTAGAGCTACTATATAAAGGCTGGCGGCTAAAACACTCAAAATGGTGGCTGTAGAATGGTTCCAGCAGCATGTATAGCTGTTATATAAAGGCTGGCGGCTATAACACTCAAAATAGCAGCTGCAAAATGGTTCCAGCAGCTTGTAGAGCTACTATATTAAGGCTGGCGGCTATAACACTCAAAACGGATGGTGTAGAATGGTTATAGCAGCTTGTAGAGCTACTATATAAAGGCTGGCGGCTATAACACTCAAAATAACGGCTGTAGAATGGTTCCAGCAGCTTGTAGAGCTACTATATACTGGCTGGCGGCTAAAACACTCAAAATGGTGTCTGTAGAATGGTTCCAGCAGCTTGTATAGCTGTTATATAAAGGCTGGCGTCTATAACACTCAAAATAACGGCTGTAGAATGGTTCCAGCAGCTTGTATAGCTGTTATATAAACGCTGGCGGCTATAACACTAAAAATGGTGGCTGTAGAATGGTTCCAGCAGCTTGTGTAGCTGTTATATAAAGGCTGGCCGCTATAACACTCAAAAAAGCGGCTGTAACACGGTTCCAGCATCTTGCAGAGCTACCATATAAAGGCTGGCGGCTATAACACTCAAAATAACGGCTGTAGAATGGTTCCAGCAGCTTGTATAGCTGTTATAAAAAGGCTAGCTGCCATAACACTCAAAATGGCGGCTGTAGAATGGTTCCAGCAGCTTGTAGAGGTACCATATAAATGCTGGCTGCTATAACACTCAAAATGTCGGCTGTAAAATGGTTCCAGCAGCTTGTAGAGCTACTATATTGAGGCTGAGGGCTATAATACTCAAAACGGATGCTGTAGAATGGTTATTGCAGCTTGTAGAGCTACTATATAAAGGCTGGCGGCTATAACACTCAAAATAACGGCTGTAGAATGGTTCCAGCAGCTTGTAGAGCTACTATATACTGGCTGGCGGCTAAGACACTCAAAATGGTGTCTGTAGAATGGTTCCAGCCGCTTGTATAGCTGTTATGTAAAGGCTGGCGGCTATAACACTCAAAATAACGGCTGTAGAATGGTTCCAGCAGCTTGTAGAGCTACTATATAAAGGCTGGCGGCTAAAACACTCAAAATGGTGGCTGTAGAATGGTTCCAGCAGCTTGTATAGCTGTTATATAAAGGCTGGCGGCTATAACACTCAAAATAACGGCTGTAGAATGGTTCCAGCAGCTTGTATAGCTGTTATATAAACGCTGGACGCTATAACACTCAAAAAAGCGGCTGTAAAACGGTTCCAGCATCTTGCAGAGCTACCATATAAAGGCTGGCGGCTATAACACTCAAAATAACGGCTGTAGAATGGTTCCAGCAGCTTGTAGAGCTACTATATAAAGGCTGGCGGCTAAAACACTGAAAATGGTGGCTGTAGAATGGTTCCAGCAGCTTGTATAGCTATTATGTAAAGGCTGGCAGCACCAAAACTCAAAATGGCGGTTGTAGAATGGTTCCAGCAACTTGAGCTACTATATAAATGCTGGCTGCCATAAAACTCAAAATAACGGCTGTAGAATGGTTCCAGCAGCTTGTAGAGCTACTATATAAAGGCTGGCGGCTAAAACACTCAAAATGGTGGCTGTAGAATGGTTCCAGCAGCATGTATAGCTGTTATATAAAGGCTGGCGGCTATAACACTCAAAATAGCAGCTGCAAAATGGTTCCAGCAGCTTGTAGAGCTACTATATTAAGGCTGGCGGCTATAACACTCAAAACGGATGGTGTAGAATGGTTATAGCAGCTTGTAGAGCTACTATATAAAGGCTGGCGGCTATAACACTCAAAATAACGGCTGTAGAATGGTTCCAGCAGCTTGTAGAGCTACTATATACTGGCTGGCGGCTAAAACACTCAAAATGGTGTCTGTAGAATGGTTCCAGCAGCTTGTATAGCTGTTATATAAAGGCTGGCGTCTATAACACTCAAAATAACGGCTGTAGAATGGTTCCAGCAGCTTGTATAGCTGTTATATAAACGCTGGCGGCTATAACACTAAAAATGGTGGCTGTAGAATGGTTCCAGCAGCTTGTGTAGCTGTTATATAAAGGCTGGCCGCTATAACACTCAAAAAAGCGGCTGTAACACGGTTTCAGCATCTTGCAGAGCTACTATATAAAGGCTGGCGGCTATAACACTCAAAATAACGGCTGTAGAATGGTTCCAGCAGCTTGTATAGCTGTTATAAAAAGGCTAGCTGCCATAACACTCAAAATAACGGCTGTAGAATGCTTCCAGCAGCTTGTAGAGGTACCATATAAATGCTGGCTGCTATAACACTCAAAATGGCGGCTGTAGAATGGTTCCAGCAGATTGTAGAGCTACTACATTAAAGATGACGACTATAACACTCAAAATAACGGCTGTAAAATGGTTCCAGCAGCTTGTAGAGCTACTATATACTGGCTGGCGGCTATAACACTCAAATTAACGGCTGTAGAATGGTTCCAGCAGCTTGTAGAGCTACTATATACTGGCTGGCGGCTATTACACTCAAATTAACGGCTGTATAATGGTTCCAGCAGCTTGTAGAGGTACTATATAAATGCTGGCTCCTATAAAACTCAAAATAACGGCTGTAGAATGGTTTCAGGAGCTTGTAGAGCTACTATATAAAGGCTGGCGGCTATAACACTCAAAATGAAGGCTGTAGAATGGTTCCAGCAGCTTGTAGAGGTACTATATAAACGCTGGCTCCTATAAAACGCAAAATAACGGCTGTAGATACTATATAAAAGATACTATATATTACACTCAAATTAACGGCTGTATAATGGTTCCAGCAGCTTGTAGAGGTACTATATAAATGCTGGCTCCTATAAAACTCAAAATAACGGCTGTAGAATGGTTTCAGGAGCTTGTAGAGCTACTATATAAAGGCTGGCGGCTATAACACTCAAAATGAAGGCTGTAGAATGGTTCCAGCAGCTTGTAGAGGTACTATATAAACGCTGGCTCCTATAAAACGCAAAATAACGGCTGTAGAATGGTTTCAGGAGCTTGTAGAGCTACTATATAAAGGCTGGCGGCTATAACACTCAAAATGGAGGCTGTAGAATGGTTCCAGCAGCTTGTATAGCTGTTATATAAAGGCTGGCGGCTATAACACTCAAAATGGATGCTGTAGAATGGTTCCAGCAGCTTGTAGAGCTACTACATTAAAGATGACGACTATAACACTCAAAATAACGGCTGTAGAATGGTTCCAGCAGCTTGTAGAGCTACTATATACTGGCTGGCGGCTAAAACACTCAAAATGGTGTCTGTAGAATGGTTCCAGCAGCTTGTATAGCTGTTATATAAAGGCTGGCGTCTATAACACTCAAAATAACGGCTGTAGAATGGTTCCAGCAGCTTGTATAGCTGTTATATAAACGCTGGCGGCTATAACACTAAAAATGGTGGCTGTAGAATGGTTCCAGCAGCTTGTGTAGCTGTTATATAAAGGCTGGCCGCTATAACACTCAAAAAAGCGGCTGTAACACGGTTCCAGCATCTTGCAGAGCTACTATATAAAGGCTGGCGGTTATAACACTCAAAATAACGGCTGTAGAATGGTTCCAGCAGCTTGTATAGCTGTTATAAAAAGGCTAGCTGCCATAACACTCAAAATAACGGCTGTAGAATGCTTCCAGCAGCTTGTAGAGGTACCATATAAATGCTGGCTGCTATAACACTCAAAATGGCGGCTGTAGAATGGTTCCAGCAGATTGTAGAGCTACTACATTAAAGATGACGACTATAACACTCAAAATAACGGCTGTAAAATGGTTCCAGCAGCTTGTAGAGCTACTATATACTGGCTGGCGGCTATAACACTCAAATTAACGGCTGTAGAATGGTTCCAGCAGCTTGTAGAGCTACTATATACTGGCTGGCGGCTATTACACTCAAATTAACGGCTGTAGAATGGTTCCAGCAGCTTGTAGAGCTACTATATAAATGCTGGCTCCTATAAAACTCAAAATAACGGCTGTAATATGGTTTCAGGAGCTTGTAGAGCTACTATATAAAGGCTGGCGGCTATAACACTCAAAATGGAGGCTGTAGAATGGTTTCAGCAGCTTGTAGAGGTACTACATTAAAGATGACGGCTATAGCACTCATAATAACGGCTGTAGAATGGTTCCAGCAGCTTGTAGACATACTATATAAAGGCTGGCGGCTATAACACTCAAAATGGAGACTGTAGAATGGTTCCAGCAGCTTGTAGAGCTACTACATTAAAGATGACAGCTATAACACTTATAATAACGGCTGTAGAATGGTTCCAGCAGCTTGTAGAGCTACTATATAAAGGCTGGCGGCTATAACACTCAAAATGGCGGCTGTAGAATGGCGGCTATAACACTCAAAATGGAGGCTGTAGAATGGTTCCAGCAGCTTGTAGAGGTACTATATAAATGCTGGCTGCTATAAAACTCAAAATAACGGCTGTAGAATGGTTCCAGCGGCTTGTAGAGCTACTATATAAAGGCTGGCGGCTATAACACTCAAAATGGAGGCTGTAGATTGGCGGCTATAACACTCAAAATGGAGGCTGTAGAATGGTTCCAGCAGCTTGTAGAGCTACTACATTAAAGATGACGGCTATAACACTCATAATAACGGCTGTAGAATAGTTCCAGCAGCTTGTAGAGCTACTATATAAAGGATAGCGGCTATAATACTCAAAATGGCGGCTGTAGAATGGTTCCAGCAGCTTGCAGAGCTACTCTACAAAGGCTGGCGGCTATAACACTCAAAATGGAGGCTGTAGAATGGTTCCAGCAGCTTGTAGAGCTACTATAGAAAGGCTGGTGGCTATAACACTCAAAATGGCGGCTGTAGAATGGTTCCAGTAGCTTGTAGAGCAACTATATAAATGCTGGCTGCTATAACACTCAAAATGGCGGCTGTAGAATGGTTCCAGCAACTTGCAGAGCTACTTAACAAAGGTTGGCTGCTACAAAACTCAAAGTGGAGGCTGTAGAATGGTTCCAACAGCTTGTAGAAGTACTACATAAATGCTGGCTGCTATAAAACTCAAAATGGCGGCTGTAGAATGGTTCCAGCAGCTTGTAGAGGTACTATATAAATGCTGGCTGTTATTAAACTCAAAACAACGGCTGTAGAATGGTTCCAGCAGCTTGTAGAGCTACCGTATAAAGGTTGGCGGCTATAACACTCAAAATGGAGGCTGTAGAATGGTTCCAGCAGCTTGCAGAGGTACTATATAAATGCTGGCTGCTATAAAAATCAAAATAACGTCTGTAGAATGGTTCCAGCAGCTTGCAGAGCTACTATATAAAGGCTGGCGGCTATATCACTCAAAATGGAGGCTGTAGAATGGTTTCAGCAGCTTGTAGAGCTACTATATACTGGCTGGCGGCTATAACACTCAAAATGGCGGCTGTAGAATGGTTCCAGCAGCTTGTAGAGCTACTATATAAAGTCTGGCGGCTATAAAACTCAAAATGGTGGCTGTAGAATGGTTCCAGCAGATTGTAGAGCAACTATATAAATGCTGGCTGCTATAACACTCAAAATGGCGGCTGTAGAATGGTTCCAGCAGCTTGCAGAGCTACTATATAAAGGCTGGCGGCTATATCACTCAAAATGGAGGCTGTAGAATGGTTCCTGCAGCTTGCAGAGGTACTATATAAATGCTGGCTCCTATAAAACTCAAAATGGTGGCTGTAGAATGTTTCCAGCAGCTTGTAGAGCTACTATATAAAGGCTGGCGGCTATAGCACTCAAAATGGAGGCTGTACAATGGTTCCAGCAGATTGTATAGCTACTATATTAAAGATGACGGCTATAACACTCAAAATAACGTCTGTAGAATGGTTCCAGCAGCTTGCAGAGGTACTATATAAAGGCTGGCGGCTATATCACTCAAAATGGAGGCTGTAGAATGGTTTCAGCAGCTTGTAGAGCTACTATATACTGGCTGGCGGCTATAACACTCAAAATGGCGGCTGTAGAATGGTTCCAGCAGCTTGTAGAGCTACTATATAAAGGCTGGCGGCTATAACACTCAAAATGGAGGCTGTAGAATGGTTCCAGCAGCTTGCAGAGGTACTATATAAATGCTGGCTGCTATAAAAATCAAAATAACGTCTGTAGAATGGTTCCAGCAGCTTGCAGAGCTACTATATAAAGGCTGGCGGCTATATCACTCAAAATGGAGGCTGTAGAATGGTTCCTGCAGCTTGCAGAGGTACTATATAAATGCTGGCTCCTATAAAACTCAAAATGGTGGCTGTAGAATGTTTCCAGCAGCTTGTAGAGCTACTATATAAAGGCTGGCGGCTATAACACTCAAAATGGAGGCTGTACAATGGTTCCAGCAGATTGTATAGCTACTATATTAAAGATGACGGCTATAACACTCAAAATAACGTCTGTAGAATGGTTCCAGCAGCTTGTAGAGCTACTATATACTGGCTGGTGGCTATAACACTCAAAATGGCGGCTGTAGAATGGCGGCTATAACACTCAAAATGGAGGCTGTAGAATGGTTCCAGCAGCTTGTGGAGGTACTATATAAATGCTGGCTGCTATAAAACTCAAAATAACGGCTGTAGAATGGTTCCAGCGGCTTGTAGAGCTACTATATAAAGGCTGGCGGCTATAACACTCAAAATGGAGGCTGTAGAATGGCGGCTATAACACTCAAAATGGAGGCTGTAGAATGGTTCCAGCAGCTTGTAGAGCTACTACATTAAAGATGACGGCTATAACACTCATAATAACGGCTGTAGAATGGTTCCAGCAGCTTGTAGAGCTACTATATAAAGGATAGCGGCTATAATACTCAAAATGGCGGCTGTAGAATGGTTCCAGCAGCTTGCAGAGCTACTCTACAAAGGCTGGCGGCTATAACACTCAAAATAACGGCTATAAAATGGTTCCAGCAGCTTGTAGAGCTACTATAGAAAGGCTGGCGGCTATGACACTCAAAATGGCGGCTGTAGAATGGTTCCAGTAGCTTGTAGAGCAACTATATAAATGCTGGCTGCTATAACACTCAAAATGGCGGCTGTAGAATGGTTCCAGCAACTTGCAGAGCTACTTTACAAAGGTTGGCTGCTACAAAACTCAAAGTGGAGGCTGTAGAATGGTTTCAACAGCTTGTAGAAGTACTATATAAATGCTGGCTGCTATAAAACTCAAAATGGCGGCTGTAGAATGGTTCCAGCAGCTTGTAGAGGTACTATATAAATGCTGGCTGTTATAAAACTCAAAACAACGGCTGTAGAATGGTTCCAGCAGCTTGTAGAGCTACCGTATAAAGGTTGGCGGCTATAACACTCAAAATGGAGGCTGTAAAATGGTTCCAGCAGCTTGCAGAGGTACTATATAAATGCTGGCTGCTATAAAAATCAAAATAACGTCTGTAGAATGGTTCCAGCAGCTTGCAGAGCTACTATATAAAGGCTGGCGGCTATATCACTCAAAATGGAGGCTGTAGAATGGTTTCAGCAGCTTGTAGAGCTACTATATACTGGCTGGCGGCTAAACAACTCAAAATGGCGGCTGTAGAATGGTTCCAGCAGCTTGTAGAGCTACTATATAAAGTCTGGCGGCTATAAAACTCAAAATGGTGGCTGTAGAATGGTTCCAGCAGATTGTAGAGCAACTATATAAATGCTGGCTGTTATAAAACACTCAAAATGGCGGCTGTAGAATGGTTACAGCAGCTTGTAGAGGTACTATATAAATGCAGGCTGCTATAAAACTCAAAACAACGGCTGTAGAATGGTTCCAGCAGCTTGTAGAGCTACTGTATAAAGGCTGGCGGCTATAACACTCAAAATGGAGGCTGTAGAATGGTTCCAGCAGCTTGCAGAGGTACTATATAAATGCTGGCTCCCATAAAACTCAAAATAATGGCTGTAGAATGTTTCCAGCAGCTTGTAGAGCTACTATATAAAGGCTGGCGGCTATAACACTCAAAATGGAGGCTGTAGAATCGTTCCAGCAGTTTGCAGAGGTACTATATAAATGCTGGCGGCTATAAAAATCAAAATAACGTCTGTAGAATGGTTCCAGCAGCTTGCAGAGCTACTATATAAAGGCTGGCGGCTATATCACTCAAAATGGAGGCTGTAGAATGGTTCCAGCAGCTTATAAAGGTACTATATAAATGCTGGCTCCTATAAAACTCAAAATATTGGCTGTAGAATGTTTCCAGCAGCTTGTAGAGCTACTATATAAAGGCTGGCGGCTATAACACTCAAAATGGAGGCTGTAGAATGGTTCCAGCAGATTGTATAGCTACTATATTAAAAATGACGGCTATAACACTCAAAATAACGTCTGTAGAATGGTTCCAGCAGCTTGTAGAGCTACTATATACTGGCTGGTGGCTATAACACTCAAAATGGCGGCTGTTGAATGGTTCCAGCAGCTTGCAGATCTACTATATAAAGGCTGGCGGCTATAAAAATCAAAATAACGTCTGTAGAATGGTTCCAGCAGCTTGCAGAGCTACTATAAAAAGGCTGGCGGCTATATTACTCAAAATGGCGGCTGTAGAATGGTTCCAGCAGATTGTAGAGGTACTATATAAATGCTGGCTGACATAACACAGCAGCTTGTAGAGGTACTATATAAATGCTGGCTGCTATAACACTCAAAATAACGGCTGTAGAATGGTTCCAGCAGCTTGTAGAGCTACTATATAAAGGCTAGCGGCTATAACACTCAAAATGGCGGCTGTAGAATGGTTCCAGCAGCTTGCAGAGGTACTATATAAATGCAGGCTGCTATAAAAATCAAAATAACGTCTGTAGAATGGTTCCAGCAGCTTGCAGAGCTACTATATAAAGGCTGGCGGCTATATTACTCAAAATGGAGGCTGTAGAATGGTTCCAGCAGCTTGAAGAGGTACTATATAAATGCTGGCACCTATAAAACTCAAAATATTGGCTGTAGAATGGTTCCAACAGCTTGTCGAAGTACTATATAAATGCTGGCTGCTATAACACTCAAAATGGAGGCTGTAGAATGGTTCCAGCAGATTGTATAGCTACTATATTAAAGATGACGGCTATAACACTCAAAATAACGTCTGTAGAATGGTTCCAGCAGCTTGTAGAGCTACTATATACTGGCTGGCGGCTATATCACTCAAAATGGCGGCTGTAGAATGGTTCCAGCAGCTTGCAGAGCTACTATATAAAGGCTGGCGGCTATAAAACTCTAAATGGTGGCTGTAGAATGGTTCCAGCAGATTGTAGAGCAACTATATAAATGCTGGCTGCTATAACACTCAAAATGGAGGCTGTAGAATGGTTCCAGCAGCTTGTAGAGGTACTATATAAATGCTGGCTGCTATAAAACTCAAAACAACGGCTGTAGAATGGTTCCAGCAGCTTGTAGAGCTACTGTATAAAGGCTGGCGGCTATAAAACTCAAAATGGTGGCTGTAGAATGGTTCCAGCAGATTGTAGAGCAACTATATAAATGCTGGCTGCTATAACACTCAAAATGGCGGCTGTAGAATGGTTCCAGCAGCTTGTAGAGGTACTATATAAATGCTGGCTGCTATAAAACTCAAAACAACGGCTGTAGAATGGTTCCAGCAGCTTGTAGAGCTACTGTATAAAGGCTGGCGGCTATAACAGTCAAAATGGAGGCTGTAGAATGGTTCCAGCAGCTTGCAGAGGTACTATATAAATGCTGGCTGCTATAAAAATCAAAATAACGTCTGTAGAATGGTTCCAGCAGCTTGCAGAGCTACTGTATAAAGGCTGGCGGCTATAACACTCAAAATGGAGGCTGTAGAATGGTTCCAGCAGTTTGCAGAGGTACTATACAAATGCTGGCTGCTATAAAAATCAAAATAACCTCTGTAGAATGGTTCCAGCAGCTTGCAGAGCTACTATATAAAGGCTGGCGGTTATATCACTCAAAATGGAGGCTGTAGAATGGTTCCAGCAGCTTATAGAGGTACTATATAAAAGCTGGCTCCTATAAAACTCAAAATATTGGCTGTAGAATGTTTCCAGCAGCTTGTAGAGCTACTATATAAAGGCTGGCGGCTATAACACTCAAAATGGAGGCTGTAGAATGGTTCCAGCAGATTGAATAGCTACTATATTAAAGATGACGGTTATAACACTCAAAATAACGACTGTAGAATGGTTCCAGCAGCTTGTAGAGCTACTATATACTGGCTGGCGGCTATAACACTCAAAATGGCGGCTGTAGAATGGTACCAGCAGCTTGCAGAGCTACTATATAAAGGCTGGCGGCTATAAAACTCAAAATGGCGGCTGTAGAATGGTTCCAGCAGCTTGTAGAGGTACTATATAAATGCTGGCTGCTATAAAACTCAAAACAACGGCTGTAGAATGGTTCCAGCAGCTTGTAGAGCTACTGTATAAAGGCTGGCGGCTATAACACTCAAAATGGAGGCTGTAAAATGGTTCCAGCAGATTGTATAGCTACTATATTAAAGATGACGGCTATAACACTCAAAATAACGTCTGTAGAATGGTTCCAGCAGCTTGTAGAGCTACTATATACTGGCTGGTGGCTATAACACTCAAAATGGCGGCTGTAGAATGGTTCCAGCAGATTGTAGAGGTACTGTATAAAGGCTGGCGGCTATAACACTCAAAATGAAGGCTGTAAAATGGTTCCAGCAGATTGTATAGCTACTATATTAACGATGACGGCTATAACACTCAAAATAACGGCTGTAGAATGGTTCCAGCAGCTTGTAGAGCTACTATATAAATGCTGGCTGCTATAACACTCAAATTGGTGGCTGTAGAATGGTTTCAGCAGCTTGCAGAGGTACTATATAAATGCTGGCTGCTATAAAAATCAAAATAACATCTGTAGAATGGTTCCAGCAGCTTGCAGAGCTACTATATAAAGGCTGGCGGCTATATCACTGTAGAATGGTTCCAGCAGCTTGAAGAGGTACTATATAAATGCTGGCTTCTATAAAACTCAAAATAATGGCTGTAGAATGTTTCCAGCAGCTTGTAGAGCTACTATATAAAGGCTGGCGGCTATAACACTCAAAATGGAGGCTGTAAAATGGTTCCAGCAGATTGTATAGCTACTATATTAAAGATGACGGCTATAACACTCAAAATAACGTCTGTAGAATGGTTCCAGCAGCTTGTAGAGCTACTATATACTGGCTGGTGGCTATAACACTCAAAATGGCGGCTGTAGAATGGTTCCAGCAGATTGTAGAGGTACTGTATAAAGGCTGGCGGCTATAACACTCAAAATGAAGGCTGTAAAATGGTTCCAGCAGATTGTATAGCTACTATATTAACGATGACGGCTATAACACTCAAAATAACGGCTGTAGAATGGTTCCAGCAGCTTGTAGAGCTACTATATAAATGCTGGCTGCTATAACACTCAAAATGGTGGCTGTAGAATGGTTCCAGCAGCTTGTAGAGGTACTATATAAATGCTGGCTGCTATAAAACTCAAAACAACGGCTGTAGAATGGTTCCAGCAGCTTGTAGAGCTACTGTATAAAGGCTGGCGGCTATAACATTCAAAATGGAGGCTGTAAAATGGTTCCAGCAGATTGTATAGCTACTATATTAAAGATGACGGCTATAACACTCAAAATAACGTCTGTAGAATGGTTCCAGCAGCTTGTAGAGCTACTACACTCAGCGAAATTCAATTAAAGGCAACCACATCTTTGTACTTACAACTGAAATAAAATAAGAAACATCAAGTAACGGGACATTGGTTTTTTCTAGTTTGCTTTGTCTTGATGTTCGCTTTATATTTTTACCATACACAAAAATTTACAGTTAGTTTTCTCGTAAGAATAAGTAAATTTCGTGCACGTTCATGATTATTGGTGCATTTTGATGCGAAATTCATTTAAAGTCACTTTGTCTTTAGTCGTGGTAAGACGTCCGGGAAGGATTTTATGTGTGATTTTTGGTATAAAATTTATTTAACATAATTCTTTTTAACGTTTAGTTCAGTTTAAGCCGGTGTTTTGAATCCATAATCAAATGGGAAGAGGAGAGACGCTAACAAGCGAAGAAATCGCTAAACTCCTTGCATTCAAGGATGTGGGTTGGTCTAACCGAAAAATTGCACGCGAGTTAAAAAGGTCTCCTACTGCAATTAATAATGTTGTAAATTTAAAGGAAAATTACAACAAAAAAGGACTAACTGTAATAATGAGAAGGTGTCACCACGAGGAAAAGCTGCAATTATACGCGCAGGACTTCAAAAAAATGCCACTGCGTCTAAGATTGTGAAAGAATTAGACCTTCCAATCACAAAACGACGTGTACAGCAAATTTTGGGATCTAGTAACCGGCTAAAATGGAAAAAATGAAGTCTAAGCCGGCTCTAACGAATGGTCACAAAGTGGCTCGGTTAGGTTTCGCTAAAGAACACATGTCCTGGTCGGAAAATTGGAAGAAGGTGGTTTTCTCAGATGAAAAAAGTTCAATTTAGATGGCCCTGATGGATTCAATTACTACTGGCATGACATTCGGCAGCCTGAACGTTATTCCACAAAGCGAAACTTTGGAGGAGGTTCGTTAATGGTCTGGGCTGCCTTTAGCTACCACAATCGAACTCCAATTTGCAAAGTTTCCGGGCGCTTGAACTCCCAAGGCTACATAAATTTGTTGGAGAATGTTCTTATTAATTTTTTGGAGGAAGAACCGTTTTCTGACTCAATTTTTCAACAGGATAATGCGGCCATACATGTTTCACGGGCTAGTCGAGCGTGGTTTCAGGAGAAAGATATCACCACCATGTTATGGCCTGCTCGATCTCCGGATTTAAATCCTATCGAGAACATGTGGGGGAACCTTGCCAGGCGTGTTTATGCTGGCGGACGTAAATTTCAATCTGTGGAAGAGCTTAGAGTAACGGTTTCACAGGAATGGGCTCAAATCCCACAAGTCGAGTTTCAAAACATGATTGATTCGATGCCAAACAGGATTTTCGAAGTAATTCAAAAATCTGGGGGATCGACTCATTATTAATTGAAATTTTTGAGATGTTATATTTTTTTTTTCTTTTTTTTTGTAAGGCTAGAACATTGTGCCTTTAATTGAATTTCGCGTTGAATTTTTGATTTTTTTTGTTTTTCTTACATTATAAGTTTGTTTTTTGAAAAAAATGAAAAAAAATGTTTTTGTTTAACATACAACAAATAGATATATGTAATTTAATATAAAAAACTACATCAAAATGAATAAGATTCAAAATAAGTTGAAAAAATGGTGTGCCTTTAATTGAATTTCGCTGAGTGTATATACTGGCTGGTGGCTATAACACTTGAAATAACGGCTGTAGAATGGTTTTAGCAGCTTGTAGAGCTACTATATAAAAGCTGGCGGCTATAACACTCAAAATGGCGGCTGTAGAATGGTTCCAGCAGATTGTAGAGGTACTACATAAATGCTCGCTGCTATAACACTCAAAATGGCGGCTGTAGAATGGTTCCAGCAGTTTGTAGAGGTACTATATAAGTGCTGGCTGCTATAAAACTCAAAACAACTGCTGTAGAATGGTTTCAGCAGCTTGTAGAGCTACTGTATAAAGGCTGGCGGCTATAACACTCAAAATGGAGGCTGTAGAATGGTTCCAGCAGTTTGCAGAGGTACTATATAAATGCTGGCTGCTATAAAAATCAAAATAATGGCTGTAGAATGTTTCGAGCAGCTTGTAGAGCTACTATATAAAGGCTGGCGGCTATAACACTCAAAATGGAGGCTGTAAAATGGTTCCAGCAGATTGTATAGCTACTATATTAAAGATGACGGCTATAACACTCAAAATAACGTCTGAAGAATGGTTCAAGCAGCTTGTAGAGCTACTATATACTGGCTGGCGGCAATATCACTCAAAATGGAGGCTGTAACACTCAAAATGGCGGCTGTAGAATGGTTCCGGCAGCTTGCAGAGCTACTCTACAAAGGCTGGCGGCTATAACACGCAAAATAACGGCTGTAGAATGGTCCCAACAGCCTGTATAGCTACTATATTAAGGATGACGGCTATAACTTTCAAAACAATGTCTGTAGAATGGTTCCAGCAGCTTGTAGATCTACCATATACTGGCTGGCGGCTATAACACTCAAAATGGCGGCAGCTTGTAGAGCTACTATATACTGGCTGGTGGCTATAACACTCAAAATGGCGGCTGTAGAATGGTTCCAGCAGCTTGCAAAGCTACTATATAAAGGCTGGCGGCTATAACACTCAAAATGGCGGCTGTAGGATGGTTCCAGCAGATTGTATAGCTACTATATTAAAGATGACGGCTATAACACTCAAAATAACGGCTGTAGAATGGTTCCAGCAGCTTGTAGAGCTACCATATAAAGGCTAGCGGCTATAACACTCAAAATAGCGGCTGTAGAATGGTTCCAGCAGCTTGAAGAGCTGATATATAAAGGCTGGCCGCTATAACACTCAAAATGGCGGCTAAAGAATGGTTCCAGCAGCTTGTAGAGCTACTATATAAATGCTGGCGGCTATAACACTCAAAATGGCGACTGTAGAATGGTTCCAGCAGCTTGCAGAGCTACTATATAAAGGCTGGCGGCTACAAGTCTCAAAATGGAGGCTGTAGAATGGTTCCAGCAGCTTTTAGAGGTACTATATAAATGCTGGCTCCTATAAAACTCTGGCTGCTATAACACTCAAAATGGCGGCTGTAGAATGGTTCCAGCAGCTTGTAGAGCTACTATATAAATGCTGGCGGCTATAACACTCAAAATGGCGGCGGTAGAATCGTTCCAGCAGCTTGCAGAGCTACTATATAAAGGCTGGCGGCTATAGCACTCAAAATGGTGGCTGTAGAATGGTTCCAGCAGCTTTTAGAGGTACTATATAAATGCTGGCTCCTATAAAACTCTGGCTGCTATAACACTCAAAATGGCGGCTGTAGAATGGTTCCAGCAGCTTGCAGAGCTACTATATAAAGGCTGGCCGCTATAACACTCAAAATGGCGGCTAAAGAATGGTTCCAGCAGCTTGTGGAGCTACTATATAAAGGTTGGCGGCTATAAGTTTCAAAATGGAGGCTGTAGAATGGTTCCAGCAGCTTTTAGAGGTACTATATAAATGCTGGCTCCTATAAAACTCTGGCTGCTATAACACGCAGCATCTATAGCTGTTATGTAAAGGCTGGCGGCTATAACACTCACAATAACGACTGTAGAATGGTTCCAGCAGCTTGTATAGCTGTTACATAAAGGCTGGCGGCTATAACACTCAAAATAACGGCTGTAGAATGGTTCCAGCAGCTTGTGTAGCTGTTATGTAAAGGCTGGCGGCTATAACACTCAAAATGGTGGCTGTAGAATGGTTCCAGCAGCTTTTATAGCTGTTATATAAAGGCTGGCCGCTATAACACTCAAAAAAGTGGCTGTAAAATAGTTCCAGCATCTTGCAGAGCTACTATATAAAGGCTGGCGGCTATAACACTCAAAATAACGGCTGTAGAATGGTTCCAGCAGCTTGTATAGCTGTTATATAAAGGCTGGCTGCCATAACACAGCAGCTTGTAGAGGTACTATATAAATGCTGGCTGCTATAACACTCAAAATAACGGCTGTAGAATGGTTCCAGCAGCTTGTAGATCTACTATATACTGGTTGGCGGCTATAACACTCAAAATAACGACTGTAGAATGGTTCCAGCAACTTGTATAGCTGTTATATAAAGGCTGGCCGGAACTCAAAATGGAGGCTGTAGAATGGTTCCAGCAGCTTGTAGAGCTACTATATAAAGGCTGGAAGCTATAACACTCAAAGTGGAGGCTGTAGAATGGTTCCAACAGCTTGTAGAGGTACTATATAAATGCTGGCGGCTACAAAAATCAAAATTACGGCTGTAGAATGGTTCCAGCATCTTGTAGAGCTACTATATAAAGGCTGGCGGCTATAACACTCAAAATGGAGGCTGTTGAATGGTTCCAGCTGCTTGTAGAGGTACTATATAAATGCTGGCTGCTAAAACACTCAAAATAACGGCTGTAGAATGGTTTCAGGAGCTTGTAGAGCTACTATATAAAGGCTGGCGGCTATAACACTCAAAATGGAGGCTGTAGAATGGTTCCAGCAGCTTGTAGAGCTACTACATTAAAGATAACGGTTTTAACACTAAAAATAACGGCTGAAGAATAGTTCCAGCAGCTTGTAGAGCTACTATATAAAGGCTAGCGGCTATAACACTCAAAATGGCGGCTGTTGAATAGTTCCAGCAGCTTGTAGAGGTACTATGTAAATGCTGGCTGCTATAACACTCAGAATAGCGGCTGTAAATTGGTTCCAGCAGCTTGTATAGCTGCTATATAAAGGCTGGCGGCTATAACACTCAAAATGGAGGCTGTAGAATGGTTCCAGCAGCTTGTAGAGCTACTACATTAAAGATGACGGCTATAACACTAGAAATAACGGCTGAAGAATGGTTCAAGCAGCTTGTAGAGCTACTATATACTGGCTGGCGGCAATATCACTCAAAATGGAGGCTGTAACACTCAAAATGGCGGCTGTAGAATGGTTCCGGCAGCTTGCAGAGCTACTCTACAAAGGCTGGCGGCTATAACACGCAAAATAACGGCTGTAGAATGGTCCCAACAGCCTGTATAGCTACTATATTAAGTATGACGGCTATAACTTTCGAAACAATGTCTGTAGAATGGTTCCAGCAGCTTGTAGATCTACCATATACTGGCTGGCGGCTATAACACTCAAAATGGCGGCAGCTTGTAGAGCTACTATATACTGGCTGGTGGCTATAACACTCAAAATGGCGGCTGTAGAATGGTTCCAGCAGCTTGCAAAGCTACTATATAAAGGCTGGCGGCTATAACACTCAAAATGGCGGCTGTAGGATGGTTCCAGCAGATTGTATAGCTACTATATTAAAGATGACGGCTATAACACTCAAAATAACGGCTGTAGAATGGTTCCAGCAGCTTGTAGAGCTACTATATAAAGGCTAGCGGCTATAACACTCAAAATGGCGGCTGTAGAATGGTTCCAGCAGCTTGCAGAGCTACTATATATAGGCTGGCGGCTATAACACTCAAAATGGAGGCTGTAAAATGGTTCCAGCAGATTGTATAGCTACTATATTAAAGATGACGGCTATAACACTCAAAATAACGGCTGTAGAATTGTTCCAGCAGCTTGAAGAGGTACTATATAAATACTGGCTCCTATAAAACTCAAAATAATGGCTGTAGAATGTTTCCAGCAGCTTGTAGAGCTACTATATAAAGGCTGGCGGCTATAACACTCAAAATTGAGGCTGTAAAATGGTTCCAGCAGATTGTATAGCCACTATATTAAAGATGACGGCTATAACACTCAAAATAACGGCTGTAGAATGGTTCAAGCAGCTTGTAGAGCTACTATATACTGGCTGGCGGCTATAACACTCAAAATGGCGGCTGTAGAATGGTTCCGGCAGCTTGCACAGCTACTCTACAAAGGCTGGCGGCTATAACACGCAAAATAACGGCTGTAGAATGGTCCCAACAGCCTGTATAGCTACTAAATTAAAGATGACGGCTGTAACACTCAAAATGGCGGCTGTAGAATGGTTCCAGCATCTTGCAGAGCTACTATATAAAGGCTGGTGGCTATAACACTCAAAATAACGGCTGTAGAATGGTGCCAGCAGCTTGTATAGCTGTTATATAAAGGCTGGCTGCCATAACACAGCAGCTTGTAGAGGTACTATATAAATGCTGGCTGCTATAACACTCAAAATAACGGCTGTAGAATGGTGCCAGCAGCTTGTAGAGCAACTATATAAATGCTGGCTGCTATAACACTCAAAATGGCGGCTGTAGAATGGTTCCAGCAGCTTGTAGAGCTACTATATAAAGGTTGGCGGCTATAAGTCTCAAAATGGAGGCTGTAGAATGGTTCCAGCAGCTTGTAGAGGTACTATATAAATGCTGGCGGCTATAACACTCAAAATGACGGCGGGAGAATGGTTCCAGCAGCTTGCAGAGCTACTATATAAAGGCTGGCGGCTATAGCACTCAAAATAACGGCTGTAGAATGGTTCCAGCAGCTTGAAGAGCTGATATATAAAGGCTGGCCGCTATAACACTCAAAATGGCGGCTAAAGAATGGTTCCAGCAGCTTGTAGAGCTACTATATAAATGCTGGCGGCTATAACACTCAAAATGGCGGCGGTAGAATGGTTCCAGCAGCTTGCAGAGCTACTATATAAAGGCTGGCGGCTATAAGTCTCAAAATGGAGGCTGTAGAATGGTTCCAGCAGCTTTTAGAGGTACTATATAAATGCTGGCTCCTATAAAACTCTGGCTGCTATAACACTCAAAATGGCGGCTGTAGAATGGTTCCAGCAGCTTGTAGAGCTACTATATAAATGCTGGCGGCTATAACACTCAAAATGGCGGCGGTAGAATGGTTCCAGCAGCTTGCAGAGCTACTATATAAAGGCTGGCGGCTATAGCACTCAAAATGGTGGCTGTAGAATGGTTCCAGCAGCTTTTAGAGGTACTATATAAATGCTGGCTCCTATAAAACTCTGGCTGCTATAACACTCAAAATGGCGGCTGTAGAATGGTTCCAGCAGCTTGCAGAGCTACTATATAAAGGCTGGCCGCTATAACACTCAAAATGGCGGCTAAAGAATGGTTCCAGCAGCTTGTAGAGCTACTATATAAAGGTTGGCGGCTATAAGTCTCAAAATGGAGGCTGTAGAATGGTTCCAGCAGCTTTTAGAGGTACTATATAAATGCTGGCTCCTATAAAACTCTGGCTGCTATAACACGCAGCATCTATAGCTGTTATGTAAAGGCTGGCGGCTATAACACTCACAATAACGGCTGTAGAATGGTTCCAGCAGCTTGTATAGCTGTTACATAAAGGCTGGCGGCTATTACACTCAAAATAACGGCTGTAGAATGGTTCCAGCAGCTTGTGTAGCTGTTATATAAAGGCTGGCGGCTATAACACTCAAAATGGTGGCTGTAGAATGGTTCCAGCAGCTTTTATAGCTGTTATATAAAGGCTGGCCGCTATAACACTCAAAAAAGTGGCTGTAAAATAGTTCCAGCATCTTGCAGAGCTACTATATAAAGGCTGGCGGCTATAACACTCAAAATAACGGCTGTAGAATGGTTCCAGCAGCTTGTATAGCTGTTATATAAAGGCTGGCTGCCATAACACAGCAGCTTGTAGAGGTACTATATAAATGCTGGCTGCTATAACACTCAAAATAACGGCTGTAGAATGGTTCCAGCAGCTTGTAGATCTACTATATACTGGTTGGCGGCTATAACACTCAAAATAACGACTGTAGAATGGTTCCAGCAACTTGTATAGCTGTTATATAAAGGCTGGCCGCAACTCAAAATGGAGGCTGTAGAATGGTTCCAGCAGCTTGTAGAGCTACTATATAAAGGCTAGCGGCTATAACACTCAAAATGGCGGCTGTAAAATGGTTCCAGCAGCTTGCAGAGCTACTTTCTAAAGGCTGGAAGCTATAACACTCAAAGTGGAGGCTGTAGAATGGTTCCAACAGCTTGTAGAGGAACTATATAAATGCTGGCGGCTACAAAAATCAAAATTACGGCTGTAGAATGGTTCCAGCATCTTGTAGAACTACTATATAAAGGCTGGCGGCTATAACACTCAAAATGGAGGCTGTTGAATGGTTCCAGCTGATTGTAGAGGTACTATATAAATGCTGGATGCTATAACACTCAAAATAACGGCTGTAGAATGGTTTCAGGAGCTTGTAGAGCTACTATATAAAGGCTGGCGGCTATAACACTCAAAATGGAGGCTGTAGAATGGTTCCAGCAGCTTGTAGAGCTACTATATAAAGGCTGGCGGCTATAACACTCAAAATGGCGGCTGTTGAATAGTTCCAGCAGCTTGTAGAGGTACTATGTAAATGCTGGCTGCTATAACACTCAGAATAGCGGCTGTAGAATGGTTCCAGCAGCTTGTATAGCTGCTATATAAAGGCTGGCGGCTATAACACTCAAAATGGCGGCTGTTGAATAGTTCCAGCAGCTTGTAGAGGTACTATGTAAATGCTGGCTGCTATAACACTCAGAATAGCGGCTGTAGAATGGTTCCAGCAGCTTGTATAGCTGCTATATAAAGGCTGGCGGCTATAACACTCAAAATGGAGGCTGTAGAATGGTTCCAGCAGCTTGTAGAGCTACTACATTAAAGATGACGGCTATAACACTAGAAATAACGGCTGAAGAATGGTTCCAGGCGCTTGTAGAGCTACTATATAAAAGCTAGCGGCTATAACACTCAAAATGGCGGCTGTAGAATGGTTCCAGCAGCTTGTAGAGCTACTATATACTGGCTGGCTGCTATAACACTCAGAATGGCGGCTGTAGAATGGTTCCAGCAGGTTGTAGAGGTACTATATAAATGCTGGCTGCTATAACACTCAAAATAACGGCTGTAGAATGGTTTCAGGAGCTTGTAGAGCTACTATATAAAGGCTGGCGGCTATAACACTCAAAATGGAGGCTGTAGAATGGTTCCAGCAGCTTGTAGAGCTACTACATCAAAGATGACGGCTATAACACTAGAAATAACGGCTGAAGGGTGGTTCCAGGCGCTTGTAGAGCTACTATATAAAAGCTAGCGGCTATAACACTCAAAATGGCGGCTGTAGAATGGTTCCAGCAGCTTGTAGAGCTACTATATACTAGCTGGCGGCTATAACACTCAAAATAACGGCTGTAGAATGGTTCCAGCAGCTTGTATAGCTGTTATATAAAGGCTGGCGGCTATAACACTCAAAATGGTGGCTGTAGAATGGTTCCAGCAGCTTTTATAGCTGCTATATAAAGGCTGGCCGCTATAACACTCAAAAAAGTGGCTGTAAAATAGATCCAGCATCTTGCAGAGCAACTATATAAAGGCTGGCGGCTATAACATTCAAAATAAAGGCTGTAGAATGGTTGCAGAAGCTTGTATAGCTGTTATATAAAGGCTGGCTGCCATAACACAGCAGCTTGTAGAGGTACTATATAAATGCTGGCTGCTATAACACTCAAAATAACGGCTGTAGTATGGTTTCAGCAGCTGGTAGAGCTACTATATACTGGTTGGCGGCTATAACACTCAAAATAACGGCTGTAGAATGGTTCCAGCAGCTTGTATAGCTGTGATATAAAGGCTGGCTGCAATAAAACTCAAAATGGCGGCTGTAGAATGGTTCCAGCAGCTTGCAGAGCTACTTTCTAAAGGCTGAAAGCTATAACACTCAAAGTGGAGGCTGTAGAATGGTTCCAACAGCTTGAAGAGGTACTATATAAATGCTGGCTGCTACAACAATCAAAATAACGGCTGTAGAATGGTTCCAGCAGCTTGTAGAGCAACTATATAAATGCTGGCTGCTATAACACTCAGAATAGCGGCTGTAGAATGGTTCCAGCAGCTTGTATAGCTGCTATATAAAGGCTGGCGGCTATAACACTCAAAATGGAGGCTGTTGAATGGTTCCAGCAGCTTGTAGAGGTACTATATAAAGGCTGGCGGCTATAACACTCAAAATGGAGGCTGTAGAATGGTTCCAGCAGCTTGTAGAGCTACTATATAAAGGCTAGCGGCTATAACACTCAAAATGGCGGCTGTAGAATGGTTCCAGCAGATTGTATAGCTACTATATTAAAGATGACGGCTATAACACTTAAAATAACGTCTGTAGAATGGTTCCAGCAGCTTGTAGAGGTACTATATAAATGCTGGCTGCTACAAAAATCAAAATAACGGCTGTAGAATGGTTCCAGCAGCTTGTAGAGCTACTATATAGAGGCTGGCGGCTATAACACTTAAAATGGAGGCTGTTGAATGGTTCCAGCAGCTTGTAGAGGTACTATATAAATGCTGGCTGCTATAACACTCAAAATAACGGCTGTAGAATGGTTTCAGGAGCTTGTAGAGCTACTATATAAAGGCTGGCGGCTATAACACTCAAAATGGAGGCTGTAGAATGGTTCCAGCAGCTTGTAGAGCTACTATATAAAGGCTAGCGGCTATAACACTCAAAATGGCGGCTGTAGAATGGTTCCAGCAGCTTGCAGAGCTACTTTCTAAAGGCTGCAAGCTATAACACTCAAAGTAGAGGCTGTAGAATGGTTCCAACAGCTGGTAGAGGTACTATATAAATGCTGGCTGCTACAAAAAATCAAAATAACGGCTGTAGAATGGTTCCAGCACCTTGAAGAGCTACTATATAAAGGCTGGCGGTTATAACACTCAAAATGGAGGCTGTTGAATGGTTCCAGCAGCTTGTAGAGGTACTATATAAATGCTGGCTGCTATAACACTCAAAATAACGGCTGCAGAATGGTTTCAGGATCTTGTAGAGCTACTATATAAAGGCTGGCGGCTATAACACTCAAAATGGAGACTGTTGAATGGTTCCAGCAGCTTGTAGAGGTACTATATAAATGCTGGCTGCTATAACACTCAAAATAACGGCTGTAGAATGGTTCCAGCAGCTTGTAGAGGTACTATATAAAGGCTGGCGGCTATAACACTCAAAATGGAAGCTGTAGAATGGTTCCAGCAGCTTGTAGAGCTACTACATTAAAGATGACGGCTTTAACACTAAAAATAACGGCTGAAGAATAGTTCCAGCAGCTTGTAGAGCTACTATATAAAGGCTAGCGGCTATAACACTCAAAATGGCGGCTGTAGAATGGTTCCAGCAGCTTGTAGAGCTACTATATACTAGCCGGCGGCTATAACACTCAAAATAACGGCTGTAGAATGGTTCCAGCAGCTTGTATAGCTGTTATATAAAGGCTGGCGGCTATAACACTCAAAATGGTGGCTGTAGAATGGTTCCAGCAGCTTTTATAGCTGCTATATAAAGGCTGGCCGCTATAACACTCAAAAAAGTGGCTGTAAAATAGATCCAGCATCTTGCAGAGCAACTATATAAAGGCTGGCGGCTATAACATTCAAAATAAAGGCTGTAGAATGGTTGCAGAAGCTTGTATAGCTGTTATATAAAGGCTGGCTGCCATAACACAGCAGCTTGTAGAGGTACTATGTAAATGCTGGCTGCTATAACACTCAGAATAGCGGCTGTAGAATGGTTCCAGCAGCTTGTATAGCTGCTATATAAAGGCTGGCGGCTATAACACTCAAAATGGCGGCTGTTGAATAGTTCCAGCAGCTTGTAGAGGTACTATGTAAATGCTGGCTGCTATAACACTCAGAATAGCGGCTGTAGAATGGTTCCAGCAGCTTGTATAGCTGCTATATAAAGGCTGGCGGCTATAACACTCAAAATGGAGGCTGTAGAATGGTTCCAGCAGCTTGTAGAGCTACTACATTAAAGATGACGGCTATAACACTAGAAATAACGGCTGAAGAATGGTTCCAGGCGCTTGTAGAGCTACTATATAAAAGCTAGCGGCTATAACACTCAAAATGGCGGCTGTAGAATGGTTCCAGCAGCTTGTAGAGCTACTATATACTAGCTGGCGGCTATAACACTCAAAATAACGGCTGTAGAATGGTTCCAGCAGCTTGTATAGCTGTTATATAAAGGCTGGCGGCTATAACACTCAAAATGGTGGCTGTAGAATGGTTCCAGCAGCTTTTATAGCTGCTATATAAAGGCTGGCCGCTATAACACTCAAAAAGTGGCTGTAAAATAGATCCAGCATCTTGCAGAGCAACTATATAAAGGCTGGCGGCTATAACATTCAAAATAAAGGCTGTAGAATGGTTGCAGAAGCTTGTATAGCTGTTATATAAAGGCTGGCTGCCATAACACAGCAGCTTGTAGAGGTACTATATAAATGCTGGCTGCTATAACACTCAAAATAACGGCTGTAGTATGGTTTCAGCAGCTGGTAGAGCTACTATATACTGGTTGGCGGCTATAACACTCAAAATAACGGCTGTAGAATGGTTCCAGCAGCTTGTATAGCTGTGATATAAAGGCTGGCTGCAATAAAACTCAAAATGGCGGCTGTAGAATGGTTCCAGCAGCTTGCAGAGCTACTTTCTAAAGGCTGAAAGCTATAACACTCAAAGTGGAGGCTGTAGAATGGTTCCAACAGCTTGAAGAGGTACTATATAAATGCTGGCTGCTACAACAATCAAAATAACGGCTGTAGAATGGTTCCAGCAGCTTGTAGAGCAACTATATAAATGCTGGCTGCTATAACACTCAGAATAGCGGCTGTAGAATGGTTCCAGCAGCTTGTATAGCTGCTATATAAAGGCTGGCGGCTATAACACTCAAAATGGAGGCTGTTGAATGGTTCCAGCAGCTTGTAGAGGTACTATATAAATGCTGGCTGCTATAACACTCAAAATAACGGCTGTAGAATGGTTCCAGCAGCTTGTAGAGCTACTATATAAAGGCTAGCGGCTATAACACTCAAAATGGAGGCTGTAAAATGGTTCCAGCAGATTGTATAGCTACTATATTAAAGATGACGGCTATAACACTTAAAATAACGTCTGTAGAATGGTTCCAGCAGCTTGTAGAGGTACTATATAAATGCTGGCTGCTACAAAAATCAAAATAACGGCTGTAGAATGGTTCCAGCAGCTTGTAGAGCTACTATATAGAGGCTGGCGGCTATAACACTTAAAATGGAGGCTGTTGAATGGTTCCAGCAGCTTGTAGAGGTACTATATAAATGCTGGCTGCTATAACACTCAAAATAACGGCTGTAGAATGGTTTCAGGAGCTTGTAGAGCTACTATATAAAGGCTGGCGGCTATAACACTCAAAATGGAGGCTGTAGAATGGTTCCAGCAGCTTGTAGAGCTACTATATAAAGGCTAGCGGCTATAACACTCAAAATGGCGGCTGTAGAATGGTTCCAGCAGCTTGCAGAGCTACTTTCTAAAGGCTGCAAGCTATAACGCTCAAAGTAGAGGCTGTAGAATGGTTCCAACAGCTGGTAGAGGTACTATATAAATGCTGGCTGCTACAAAAATCAAAATAACGGCTGTAGAATGGTTCCAGCACCTTGAAGAGCTACTATATAAAGGCTGGCGGTTATAACACTCAAAATGGAGGCTGTTGAATGGTTCCAGCAGCTTGTAGAGGTACTATATAAATGCTGGCTGCTATAACACTCAAAATAACGGCTGCAGAATGGTTTCAGGATCTTGTAGAGCTACTATATAAAGGCTGGCGGCTATAACACTCAAAATGGAGACTGTTGAATGGTTCCAGCAGCTTGTAGAGGTACTATATAAATGCTGGCTGCTATAACACTCAAAATAACGGCTGTAGAATGGTTCCAGCAGCTTGTAGAGGTACTATATAAAGGCTGGCGGCTATAACACTCAAAATGGAAGCTGTAGAATGGTTCCAGCAGCTTGTAGAGCTACTACATTAAAGATGACGGCTTTAACACTAAAAATAACGGCTGAAGAATAGTTCCAGCAGCTTGTAGAGCTACTATATAAAGGCTAGCGGCTATAACACTCAAAATGGCGGCTGTAGAATGGTTCCAGCAGCTTGTAGAGCTACTATATACTAGCTGGCGGCTATAACACTCAAAATAACGGCTGTAGAATGGTTCCAGCAGCTTGTATAACTGTTATATAAAGGCTGGCGGCTATAACACTCAAAATGGTGGCTGTAGAATGGTTCCAGCAGCTTTTATAGCTGCTATATAAAGGCTGGCCGCTATAACACTCAAAAAAGTGGCTGTAAAATAGATCCAGCATCTTGCAGAGCAACTATATAAAGGCTGGCGGCTATAACATTCAAAATAAAGGCTGTAGAATGGTTGCAGAAGCTTGTATAGCTGTTATATAAAGGCTGGCTGCCATAACACAGCAGCTTGTAGAGGTACTATGTAAATGCTGGCTGCTATAACACTCAGAATAGCGGCTGTAGAATGGTTCCAGCAGCTTGTATAGCTGCTATATAAAGGCTGGCGGCTACAACACTCAAAATGGCGGCTGTTGAATAGTTCCAGCAGCTTGTAGAGGTACTATGTAAATGCTGGCTGCTATAACACTCAGAATAGCGGCTGTAGAATGGTTCCAGCAGCTTGTATAGCTGCTATATAAAGGCTGGCGGCTATAACACTCAAAATGGAGGCTGTAGAATGGTTCCAGCAGCTTGTAGAGCTACTACATTAAAGATGACGGCTATAACACTAGAAATAACGGCTGAAGAATGGTTCCAGGCGCTTGTAGAGCTACTATATAAAAGCTAGCGGCTATAACACTCAAAATGGCGGCTGTAGAATGGTTCCAGCAGCTTGTAGAGCTACTATATACTGGCTGGCTGCTATAACACTCAGAATGGCGGCTGTAGAATGGTTCCAGCAGGTTGTAGAGGTACTATATAAATGCTGGCTGCTATAACACTCAAAATAACGGCTGTAGAATGGTTTCAGGAGCTTGTAGAGCTACAATATAAAGGCTGGCGGCTATAACACTCAAAATGGAGGCTGTAGAATGGTTCCAGCAGCTTGTAGAGCTACTACATCAAAGATGACGGCTATAACACTAGAAATAACGGCTGAAGAATGGTTCCAGGCGCTTGTAGAGCTACTATATAAAAGCTAGCGGCTATAACACTCAAAATGGCGGCTGTAGAATGGTTCCAGCAGCTTGTAGAGCTACTATATACTAGCTGGCGGCTATAACACTCAAAATAACGGCTGTAGAATGGTTCCAGCAGCTTGTATAGCTGTTATATAAAGGCTGGCGGCTATAACACTCAAAATGGTGGCTGTAGAATGGTTCCAGCAGCTTTTATAGCTGCTATATAAAGGCTGGCCGCTATAACACTCAAAAAAGTGGCTGTAAAATAGATCCAGCATCTTGCAGAGCAACTATATAAAGGCTGGCGGCTATAACATTCAAAATAAAGGCTGTAGAATGGTTGCAGAAGCTTGTATAGCTGTTATATAAAGGCTGGCTGCCATAACACAGCAGCTTGTAGAGGTACTATATAAATGCTGGCTGCTATAACACTCAAAATAACGGCTGTAGTATGGTTTCAGCAGCTGGTAGAGCTACTATATACTGGTTGGCGGCTATAACACTCAAAATAACGGCTGTAGAATGGTTCCAGCAGCTTGTATAGCTGTGATATAAAGGCTGGCTGCAATAAAACTCAAAATGGCGGCTGTAGAATGGTTCCAGCAGCTTGCAGAGCTACTTTCTAAAGGCTGAAAGCTATAACACTCAAAGTGGAGGCTGTAGAATGGTTCCAACAGCTTGAAGAGGTACTATATAAATGCTGGCTGCTACAACAATCAAAATAACGGCTGTAGAATGGTTCCAGCAGCTTGTAGAGCAACTATATAAATGCTGGCTGCTATAACACTCAGAATAGCGGCTGTAGAATGGTTCCAGCAGCTTGTATAGCTGCTATATAAAGGCTGGCGGCTATAACACTCAAAATGGAGGCTGTTGAATGGTTCCAGCAGCTTGTAGAGGTACTATATAAATGCTGGCTGCTATAACACTCAAAATAACGGCTGTAGAATGGTTCCAGCAGCTTGTAGAGCTACTATATAAAGGCTAGCGGCTATAACACTCAAAATGGAGGCTGTAAAATGGTTCCAGCAGATTGTATAGCTACTATATTAAAGATGACGGCTATAACACTTAAAATAACGTCTGTAGAATGGTTCCAGCAGCTTGTAGAGGTACTATATAAATGCTGGCTGCTACAAAAATCAAAATAACGGCTGTAGAATGGTTCCAGCAGCTTGTAGAGCTACTATATAGAGGCTGGCGGCTATAACACTTAAAATGGAGGCTGTTGAATGGTTCCAGCAGCTTGTAGAGGTACTATATAAATGCTGGCTGCTATAACACTCAAAATAACGGCTGTAGAATGGTTTCAGGAGCTTGTAGAGCTACTATATAAAGGCTGGCGGCTATAACACTCAAAATGGAGGCTGTAGAATGGTTCCAGCAGCTTGTAGAGCTACTATATAAAGGCTAGCGGCTATAACACTCAAAATGGCGGCTGTAGAATGGTTCCAGCAGCTTGCAGAGCTACTTTCTAAAGGCTGCAAGCTATAACGCTCAAAGTAGAGGCTGTAGAATGGTTCCAACAGCTGGTAGAGGTACTATATAAATGCTGGCTGCTACAAAATCAAAATAACGGCTGTAGAATGGTTCCAGCACCTTGAAGAGCTACTATATAAAGGCTGGCGGTTATAACACTCAAAATGGAGGCTGTTGAATGGTTCCAGCAGCTTGTAGAGGTACTATATAAATGCTGGCTGCTATAACACTCAAAATAACGGCTGCAGAATGGTTTCAGGATCTTGTAGAGCTACTATATAAAGGCTGGCGGCTATAACACTCAAAATGGAGACTGTTGAATGGTTCCAGCAGCTTGTAGAGGTACTATATAAATGCTGGCTGCTATAACACTCAAAATAACGGCTGTAGAATGGTTCCAGCAGCTTGTAGAGGTACTATATAAAGGCTGGCGGCTATAACACTCAAAATGGAAGCTGTAGAATGGTTCCAGCAGCTTGTAGAGCTACTACATTAAAGATGACGGCTTTAACACTAAAAATAACGGCTGAAGAATAGTTCCAGCAGCTTGTAGAGCTACTATATAAAGGCTAGCGGCTATAACACTCAAAATGGCGGCTGTAGAATGGTTCCAGCAGCTTGTAGAGCTACTATATACTAGCTGGCGGCTATAACACTCAAAATAACGGCTGTAGAATGGTTCCAGCAGCTTGTATAGCTGTTATATAAAGGCTGGCGGCTATAACACTCAAAATGGTGGCTGTAGAATGGTTCCAGCAGCTTTTATAGCTGCTATATAAAGGCTGGCCGCTATAACACTCAAAAAAGTGGCTGTAAAATAGATCCAGCATCTTGCAGAGCAACTATATAAAGGCTGGCGGCTATAACATTCAAAATAAAGGCTGTAGAATGGTTGCAGAAGCTTGTATAGCTGTTATATAAAGGCTGGCTGCCATAACACAGCAGCTTGTAGAGGTACTATATAAATGCTGGCTGCTATAACACTCAAAATAACGGCTGTAGAATGGTTCCAGCAGCTTGTAGAGCTACTATATAAAGGCTAGCGGCTATAACACTCAAAATGGAGGCTGTAAAATGGTTCCAGCAGATTGTATAGCTACTATATTAAAGATGACGGCTATAACACTTAAAATAACGTCTGTAGAATGGTTCCAGCAGCTTGTAGAGGTACTATATAAATGCTGGCTGCTACAAAAATCAAAATAACGGCTGTAGAATGGTTCCAGCAGCTTGTAGAGCTACTATATAGAGGCTGGCGGCTATAACACTTAAAATGGAGGCTGTTGAATGGTTCCAGCAGCTTGTAGAGGTACTATATAAATGCTGGCTGCTATAACACTCAAAATAACGGCTGTAGAATGGTTTCAGGAGCTTGTAGAGCTACTATATAAAGGCTGGCGGCTATAACACTCAAAATGGAGGCTGTAGAATGGTTCCAGCAGCTTGTAGAGCTACTATATAAAGGCTAGCGCATATAACACTCAAAATGGCGGCTGTAGAATGGTTCCAGCAGCTTGCAGAGCTACTTTCTAAAGGCTGCAAGCTATAACGCTCAAAGTAGAGGCTGTAGAATGGTTCCAACAGCTGGTAGAGGTACTATATAAATGCTGGCTGCTACAAAAATCAAAATAACGGCTGTAGAATGGTTCCAGCACCTTGAAGAGCTACTATATAAAGGCTGGCGGTTATAACACTCAAAATGGAGGCTGTTGAATGGTTCCAGCAGCTTGTAGAGGTACTATATAAATGCTGGCTGCTATAACACTCAAAATAACGGCTGCAGAATGGTTTCAGGATCTTGTAGAGCTACTATATAAAGGCTGGCGGCTATAACACTCAAAATGGAGACTGTTGAATGGTTCCAGCAGCTTGTAGAGGTACTATATAAATGCTGGCTGCTATAACACTCAAAATAACGGCTGTAGAATGGTTCCAGCAGCTTGTAGAGGTACTATATAAAGGCTGGCGGCTATAACACTCAAAATGGAAGCTGTAGAATGGTTCCAGCAGCTTGTAGAGCTACTACATTAAAGATGACGGCTTTAACACTAAAAATAACGGCTGAAGAATAGTTCCAGCAGCTTGTAGAGCTACTATATAAAGGCTAGCGGCTATAACACTCAAAATGGCGGCTGTAGAATGGTTCCAGCAGCTTGTAGAGCTACTACATTAAAGATGACGGCTTTAACACTAAAAATAACGGCTGAAGAAAAGTTCCAGCAGCTTGTAGAGCTACTATATAAAGGCTTGCGGCTATAACACTCAAAATGGCGGCTGTTGAATAGTTCCAGCAGCTTGTAGAGGTACTATATAAAGGCTGGCGGCTATAACACTCAAAATGGAGGCTGTAGAATGGTTCCAGCAGCTTGTAGAGCTACTACATTAAAGATGACGGCTATAACACTAGAAATAACGGCTGAAGAATGGTTTCAGGCGCTTGTAGAGCTACTATATAAAAGCTAGCGGCTATAACACTCAAAATGGCGGCTGTAGAATGGTTCCAGCAGCTTGTAGAGATACTATATACTGGCTGGCTGCTATAACACTCAGAATGGCGGCTGTAGAATGGTTCCAGCAGCTTGTATAGCTGCTATATAAAGGCTGGCGGCTATAACACTCAAAATGGAGGCTGTAGAATGGTTCCAGCAGCTTGAAGAGCTACTACATTAAAGATGAAGGCTATAACACTCAAAATAACGGCTGTAGAATGGTTCCAGCAGCTTGTAGAGCTACTATATAAAGGCTAGCGGCTATAACACTCAAAATGGCGGCTGTAGAATGGTTCCAGCAGCTTGTAGAGCTATCATATTCTGGCTGGCGGCTATGACACTCAAAATGGCGGCTGTAGAATGGTTTCAGCAGCTTGTACAGGTACTATGTAAATGCTGGCTGCTATAACACTCAGAATGGCGGCTGTAGAATGGTTTCAGCAGCTTGTATAGCTGCTATATAAAGGCTGGCGGCTATAACACTCAAAATGGAGGCTGTAGAATGGTTCCAGCACATTGTAGAG
Organism: Drosophila paulistorum; assembly: GCA_018152135.1. Lineage (NCBI taxonomy): Eukaryota > Metazoa > Arthropoda > Insecta > Diptera > Drosophilidae > Drosophila > Drosophila paulistorum. The sequence continues at coordinate 486,987 of JAECXG010000648.1, forward strand.
GTACTATATAAATGCTGGCTGCTATAAAACTCAAAATGGAGTCTGTAGAATGGTTCCAGCAGCTTGTAGAGCTACTATATTCTGGCTGGCGGCTATGACACTCAAAATGGAGGCTGTAGAATGGTTTCAGCAGCTTGTAGAGCAACTATATAAATGCTGGCTGCTATAACACTCAAAATGGCGGCTGTAGAATGGTTTCAGCAGCTTGTAGAGCAACTATATAAATGCTGGCTGCTATAACACTCAAAATGGCGGCTGTAGAATGGTTCCAGCAGCTTGTAGAGCTACTATATTCTGGCTGGCGGCTATGACACTCAAAATGGAGGCTGTAGAATGGTTCCAGCAGATTGTAGAGGTACTATATAAATGCTGGCTGCTATAAAACTCAAAATGGAGGCTGTAGAATGGTTCCAGCAGCTTGTAGAGCTACTACATTGAAGATGACGGCTATAACACTCAAAATAACGGCTGAAGAATGGTTCCAGGCGCTTGTAGAGCTACTATATAAAAACTAGCGGCTATAACACTCAAAATGGCCGCTGTAGAATGGTTCCAGCAGCTTGTAGAGCTACTATATTCTGGCTGGCGGCTATGACACTCAAAGTGGCGGCTGTAGAATGGTTCCAGCAGCTTGTAGAGCTACTATATTCTGGCTGGCGGCTATGACACTCAAAATGGTTTCAGGATCTTGTAGAGCTACTATATAAAGGCTGGCGGCTATAACACTCAAAATGGAGACTGTTGAATGGTTCCAGCAGCTTGTAGAGGTACTATATAAATGCTGGCTGCTATAACACTCAAAATAACGGCTGTAGAATGGTTTCAGGAGCTTGTAGAGCTACTACATTAAAGATGACGGCTTTAACACTAAAAATAACGGCTGAAGAATAGTTCCAGCAGCTTGTAGAGCTACTATATAAAGGCTAGCGGCTATAACACTCAAAATGGCGGTTGTAGAATGGTTCCAGCAGCTTGTAGAGCTACTACATTAAAGATGACGGCTTTAACACTAAAAATAACGGCTGAAGAATAGTTCCAGCAGCTTGTAGAGCTACTATATAAAGGCTAGCGGCTATAACACTCAAAATGGCGGCTGTAGAATGGTTCCAGCAGCTTGTAGAGCTACTATATACTAGCTGGCGGCTATAACACTCAAAATAACGGCTGTAGAATGGTTCCAGCAGCTTGTATAGCTGTTATATAAAGGCTGGCGGCTATAACACTCAAAATGGTGGCTGTAGAATGGTTCCAGCAGCTTTTATAGCTGCTATATAAAGGCTGGCCGCTATAACACCCAAAAAAGTGGCTGTAAAATAGATCCAGCATCTTGCAGAGCAACTATATAAAGGCTGGCGGCTATAACATTCAAAATAAAGGCTGTAGAATGGTTGCAGAAGCTTGTATAGCTGTTATATAAAGGCTGGCTGCCATAACACAGCAGCTTGTAGAGGTACTATATAAATGCTGGCTGCTATAACACTCAAAATAACGGCTGTAGTATGGTTTCAGCAGCTGGTAGAGCTACTATATACTGGTTGGCGGCTATAACACTCAAAATAACGGCTGTAGAATGGTTCCAGCAGCTTGTATAGCTGTGATATAAAGGCTGGCTGCAATAAAACTCAAAATGGCGGCTGTAGAATGGTTCCAGCAGCTTGCAGAGCTACTTTCTAAAGGCTGAAAGCTATAACACTCAAAGTGGAGGCTGTAGAATGGTTCCAACAGCTTGAAGAGGTACTATATAAATGCTGGCTGCTACAACAATCAAAATAACGGCTGTAGAATGGTTCCAGCAGCTTGTAGAGCAACTATATAAATGCTGGCTGCTATAACACTCAGAATAGCGGCTGTAGAATGGTTCCAGCAGCTTGTATAGCTGCTATATAAAGGCTGGCGGCTATAACACTCAAAATGGAGGCTGTTGAATGGTTCCAGCAGCTTGTAGAGGTACTATATAAATGCTGGCTGCTATAACACTCAAAATAACGGCTGTAGAATGGTTCCAGCAGCTTGTAGAGCTACTATATAAAGGCTAGCGGCTATAACACTCAAAATGGAGGCTGTAAAATGGTTCCAGCAGATTGTATAGCTACTATATTAAAGATGACGGCTATAACACTTAAAATAACGTCTGTAGAATGGTTCCAGCAGCTTGTAGAGGTACTATATAAATGCTGGCTGCTACAAAAATCAAAATAACGGCTGTAGAATGGTTCCAGCAGCTTGTAGAGCTACTATATAGAGGCTGGCGGCTATAACACTTAAAATGGAGGCTGTTGAATGGTTCCATCAGCTTGTAGAGGTACTATATAAATGCTGGCTGCTATAACACTCAAAATAACGGCTGTAGAATGGTTTCAGGAACTTGTAGAGCTACTATATAAAGGCTGGCGGCTATAACACTCAAAATGGAGGCTGTAGAATGGTTCCAGCAGCTTGTAGAGCTACTATATAAAGGCTAGCGGCTATAACACTCAAAATGGCGGCTGTAGAATGGTTCCAGCAGCTTGCAGAGCTACTTTCTAAAGGCTGCAAGCTATAACGCTCAAAGTAGAGGCTGTAGAATGGTTCCAACAGCTGGTAGAGGTACTATATAAATGCTGGCTGCTACAAAAATCAAAATAACTGCTGTAGAATGGTTCCAGCACCTTGAAGAGCTACTATATAAAGGCTGGCGGTTATAACACTCAAAATGGAGGCTGTTGAATGGTTCCAGCAGCTTGTAGAGGTACTATATAAATGCTGGCTGCTATAACACTCAAAATAACGGCTGCAGAATGGTTTCAGGATCTTGTAGAGCTACTATATAAAGGCTGGCGGCTATAACACTCAAAATGGAGACTGTTGAATGGTTCCAGCAGCTTGTAGAGGTACTATATAAATGCTGGCTGCTATAACACTCAAAATAACGGCTGTAGAATGGTTCCAGCAGCTTGTAGAGGTACTATATAAAGGCTGGCGGCTATAACACTCAAAATGGAAGCTGTAGAATGGTTCCAGCAGCTTGTAGAGCTACTACATTAAAGATGACGGCTTTAACACTAAAAATAACGGCTGAAGAATAGTTCCAGCAGCTTGTAGAGCTACTATATAAAGGCTAGCGGCTATAACACTCAAAATGGCGGCTGTAGAATGGTTCCAGCAGCTTGTAGAGCTACTACATTAAAGATGACGGCTTTAACACTAAAAATAACGGCTGAAGAAAAGTTCCAGCAGCTTGTAGAGCTACTATATAAAGGCTTGCGGCTATAACACTCAAAATGGCGGCTGTTGAATAGTTCCAGCAGCTTGTAGAGGTACTATATAAAGGCTGGCGGCTATAACACTCAAAATGGAGGCTGTAGAATGGTTCCAGCAGCTTGTAGAGCTACTACATTAAAGATGACGGCTATAACACTAGAAATAACGGCTGAAGAATGGTTTCAGGCGCTTGTAGAGCTACTATATAAAAGCTAGCGGCTATAACACTCAAAATGGCGGCTGTAGAATGGTTCCAGCAGCTTGTAGAGATACTATATACTGGCTGGCTGCTATAACACTCAGAATGGCGGCTGTAGAATGGTTCCAGCAGTTTGTATAGCTGCTATATAAAGGCTGGCGGCTATAACACTCAAAATGGAGGCTGTAGAATGGTTCCAGCAGCTTGAAGAGCTACTACATTAAAGATGAAGGCTATAACACTCAAAATAACGGCTGTAGAATGGTTCCAGCAGCTTGTAGAGCTACTATATAAAGGCTAGCGGCTATAACACTCAAAATGGCGGCTGTAGAATGGTTCCAGCAGCTTGTAGAGCTATCATATTCTGGCTGGCGGCTATGACACTCAAAATGGCGGCTGTAGAATGGTTCCAGCAGCTTGTACAGGTACTATGTAAATGCTGGCTGCTATAACACTCAGAATGGCGGCTGTAGAATGGTTTCAGCAGCTTGTATAGCTGCTATATAAAGGCTGGCGGCTATAACACTCAAAATGGAGGCTGTAGAATGGTTCCAGCACATTGTAGAGGTACTATATAAATGCTGGCTGCTATAAAACTCAAAATGGAGGCTGTAGAATGGTTCCAGCAGCTTGTAGAGCTACTATATTCTGGCTGGCGGCTATGACACTCAAAATGGAGGCTGTAGAATGGTTTCAGCAGCTTGTAGAGCAACTATATAAATGCTGGCTGCTATAACACTCAAAATGGCGGCTGTAGAATGGTTCCAGCAGCTTGTAGAGCTACTATATACTGGCTGGCTGCTATAACACTCAGAATGGCGGCTGTAGAATGGTTCCAGCAGCTTGTATAGCTGCTATATAAAGGCTGGCGGCTATAACACTCAAAATGGAGGCTGTAGAATGGTTCCAGCAGCTTGAAGAGCTACTACATTAAAGATGAAGGCTATAACACTCAAAATAACGGCTGTAGAATGGTTCCAGCAGCTTGTAGAGCTACTATATAAAGGCTAGCGGCTATAACACTCAAAATGGCGGCTGTAGAATGGTTCCAGCAGCTTGTAGAGCTATCATATTCTGGCTGGCGGCTATGACACTCAAAATGGAGGCTGTAGAATGGTTCCAGCAGCTTGTACAGGTACTATGTAAATGCTGGCTGCTATAACACTCAGAATGGCGGCTGTAGAATGGTTTCAGCAGCTTGTATAGCTGCTATATAAAGGCTGGCGGCTATAACACTCAAAATGGAGGCTGTAGAATGGTTCCAGCACATTGTAGAGGTACTATATAAATGCTGGCTGCTATAAAACTCAAAATGGAGGCTGTAGAATGGTTCCAGCAGCTTGTAGAGCTACTATATTCTGGCTGGCGGCTATGACACTCAAAATGGAGGCTGTAGAATGGTTTCAGCAGCTTGTAGAGCAACTATATAAATGCTGGCTGCTATAACACTCAAAATGGCGGCTGTAGAATGGTTTCAGCAGCTTGTAGAGCAACTATATAAATGCTGGTTGCTATAACACTCAAAATGGCGGCTGTAGAATGGTTCCAGCAGCTTCTAGAGCTACTATATTCTGGCTGGCGGCTATGACACTCAAAATGGAGGCTGTAGAATGGTTCCAGCAGATTGTAGAGGTACTATATAAATGCTGGCTGCTATAAAACTCAAAATGGAGGCTGTAGAATGGTTCCAGCAGCTTGTAGAGCTACTACATTGAAGATGACGGCTATAACACTCAAAATAACGGCTGAAGAATGGTTCCAGGCGCTTGTAGAGCTACTATATAAAAGCTAGCGGCTGTAACACTCAAAATGGCGGCTGTAGAATGGTTCCAGCAGCTTGTAGAGCTACTATATTCTGGCTGGCGGCTATAACACTCAAAATGGCGGCTGTAGAATGGTTCCAGCAGCTTGTAGAGCTACTATATTCTGGCTGGCGGCTATGACACTCAAAATGGCGGCTGTAGAATGGTGTCAGCAGCTTGTAGAGCAACTATATAAATGCTGGCTGCTATAACACTCAAAATGGCGGCTGTAGAATGGTTCCAGCAGCTTGTAGAGCTACAATATTCTGGCTGGCGGCTATGACACTCCAAATGGCGGCTGTAGAATGGTTCCAGCAGCTTGTAGAGCTACTATAGAAAGGCTAGCGGCTATAACACTCAAAATGGCGGCTGTAGAATGGTTCCAGCAGTTTGTAGAGCTACTCTACAAAGGCTGGCGACTTGAAGAGCTACTATATAAAGGCTAGCGGCTATAACACTCAAAATGGCGGCTGTAGAATGGTTCCAGCAGCTTGCAGAGCTACTCTTCAAAGGCTGGCGACTATAACACTCAAAATGGAGGCTGTAGAATGGTTCCAGCAGCTTGTAGAGCTACTACATTAAAGATGACGGCTATAACACTTGAAATAACGGCTGAAGAATGGTTCCAGGCGCTTGTAGAGCTACTATATAAAAGCTAGCGGCTATAACACTCAAAATGGCGGCTGTAGAATGGTTCCAGCAGCTTGTAGAGCTACTATATTCTGGCTGGCGGCTATGACACTCAAAATGGCGGCTGTAGAATGGTTTCAGCAGCTTGTAGAGCAACTATATAAATGCTGGCTGCTATAACACTCAAAATGGCGGCTGTAGAATGGTTCCAGCAGCTTGTAGAGGTACTATGTAAGTGCTGGCTGCTATAACACTCAGAATGGCGGCTGTAGAATGGTTTCAGCAGCTTGTATAGCTGCTATATGAAGGCTGGCGGCTATAACACTCAAAATGGAGGCTGTAGAATGGTTCTAGCAGATTTTAGAGGTACTATATAAATGCTGGCTGCTATAAAACTCAAAATGGTGGCTGTAGAATGGTTCCAGCAGCTTGTAGAGCTACTACATTGAAGATGACGGCTATAACACTCAAAATAACGGCTGAAGAATGGTTCCAGCAGCTTGTAGAGCTACTATATTCTGGCTGGCGGCTATGACACTCAAAATGGCGGCTGTAGAATGGTGTCAGCAGCTTGTAGAGCAACTATATAAATGCTGGCTGCTATAACACTCAAAATGGCGGCTGTAGAATGGTTCCAGCAGCTTGTAGAGCTACTATATTCTGGCTGGCGGCTATGACACTCAAAATGGCGGCTGTAGAATGGTTCCAGCAGCTTGTAGAGCTACTATATTCTGGCTGGCGGCTATGACACTCAAAATGGCGGCTGTAGAATGGTGTCAGCAGCTTGTAGAGCAACTATATAAATGCTGGCTGCTATAACACTCAAAATGGCGGCTGTAGAATGGTTCCAGCAGCTTGTAGAGCTACAATATTCTGGCTGGCGGCTATGACACTCCAAATGGCGGCTGTAGAATGGTTCCAGCAGCTTGTAGAGCTACTATAGAAAGGCTAGCGGCTATAACACTCAAAATGGCGGCTGTAGAATGGTTCCAGCAGTTTGTAGAGCTACTCTACAAAGGCTGGCGACTTGAAGAGCTACTATATAAAGGCTAGCGGCTATAACACTCAAAATGGCGGCTGTAGAATGGTTCCAGCAGCTTGCAGAGCTACTCTTCAAAGGCTGGCGACTATAACACTCAAAATGGAGGCTGTAGAATGGTTCCAGCAGCTTGTAGAGCTACTACATTAAAGATGACGGCTATAACACTTGAAATAACGGCTGAAGAATGGTTCCAGGCGCTTGTAGAGCTACTATATAAAAGCTAGCGGCTATAACACTCAAAATGGCGGCTGTAGAATGGTTCCAGCAGCTTGTAGAGCTACTATATTCTGGCTGGCGGCTATGACACTCAAAATGGCGGCTGTAGAATGGTTTCAGCAGCTTGTAGAGCAACTATATAAATGCTGGCTGCTATAACACTCAAAATGGCGGCTGTAGAATGGTTCCAGCAGCTTGTAGAGGTACTATGTAAGTGCTGGCTGCTATAACACTCAGAATGGCGGCTGTAGAATGGTTTCAGCAGCTTGTATAGCTGCTATATGAAGGCTGGCGGCTATAACACTCAAAATGGAGGCTGTAGAATGGTTCTAGCAGATTTTAGAGGTACTATATAAATGCTGGCTGCTATAAAACTCAAAATGGTGGCTGTAGAATGGTTCCAGCAGCTTGTAGAGCTACTACATTGAAGATGACGGCTATAACACTCAAAATAACGGCTGAAGAATGGTTCCAGCAGCTTGTAGAGCTACTATATTCTGGCTGGCGGCTATGACACTCAAAATGGCGGCTGTAGAATGGTGTCAGCAGCTTGTAGAGCAACTATATAAATGCTGGCTGCTATAACACTCAAAATGGCGGCTGTAGAATGGTTCCAGCAGCTTGTAGAGCTACTATATTCTGGCTGGCGGCTATGACACTCAAAATGGCGGCTGTAGAATGGTTCCAGCAGCTTGTAGAGCTACTATATTCTGGCTGGCGGCTATGACACTCAAAATGGCGGCTGTAGAATGGTGTCAGCAGCTTGTAGAGCAACTATATAAATGCTGGCTGCTATAACACTCAAAATGGCGGCTGTAGAATGGTTCCAGCAGCTTGTAGAGCTACAATATTCTGGCTGGCGGCTATGACACTCCAAATGGCGGCTGTAGAATGGTTCCAGCAGCTTGTAGAGCTACTATAGAAAGGCTAGCGGCTATAACACTCAAAATGGCGGCTGTAGAATGGTTCCAGCAGTTTGTAGAGCTACTCTACAAAGGCTGGCGACTTGAAGAGCTACTATATAAAGGCTAGCGGCTATAACACTCAAAATGGCGGCTGTAGAATGGTTCCAGCAGCTTGCAGAGCTACTCTTCAAAGGCTGGCGACTATAACACTCAAAATGGAGGCAGTAGAATGGTTCCAGCAGCTTGTAGAGCTACTACATTAAAGATGACGGCTATAACACTTGAAATAACGGCTGAAGAATGGTTCCAGGCGCTTGTAGAGCTACTATATAAAAGCTAGCGGCTATAACACTCAAAATGGCGGCTGTAGAATGGTTCCAGCAGCTTGTAGAGCTACTATATTCTGGCTGGCGGCTATGACACTCAAAATGGCGGCTGTAGAATGGTTTCAGCAGCTTGTAGAGCAACTATATAAATGCTGGCTGCTATAACACTCAAAATGGCGGCTGTAGAATGGTTCCAGCAGCTTGTAGAGGTACTATGTAAGTGCTGGCTGCTATAACACTCAGAATGGCGGCTGTAGAATGGTTTCAGCAGCTTGTATAGCTGCTATATGAAGGCTGGCGGCTATAACACTCAAAATGGAGGCTGTAGAATGGTTCTAGCAGATTTTAGAGGTACTATATAAATGCTGGCTGCTATAAAACTCAAAATGGTGGCTGTAGAATGGTTCCAGCAGCTTGTAGAGCTACTACATTGAAGATGACGGCTATAACACTCAAAATAACGGCTGAAGAATGGTTCCAGCAGCTTGTAGAGCTACTATATTCTGGCTGGCGGCTATGACACTCAAAATGGCGGCTGTAGAATGGTTTCAGCAGCTTGTAGAGCAACTATATAAATGCTGGCTGCTATAACACTCAAAATGGCGGCTGTGGAATGGTTCCAGCAGCTTGTAGAGGTACTATGTAAATGCTGGCTGCTATAACACTCAGAATGGCGGCTGTAGAATGGTTTCAGCAGCGTGTATAGCTGCTATATGAAGGCTGGCGGCTATAACACTCAAAATGGAACTGTAGAATGGTTCCAGCAGATTGTAGAGGTACTATATAAATGCTGGCTGCTATAAAACTCAAAACGAAGGCTGTAGAATGGTTCCAGCAGCTTGCAGAGCTACAACATTAAAGATGACGGCTATAACACTCAAAATAACGGCTGAAGAATGGTTCCAGCAGCTTGTAGAGCTACTATATAAAGGCTAGCGGCTATAACACTCAAAATGGCGGCTGTAGAATGGTTCCAGCAGCTTGTAGAGCTACTCTACAAAGGCTGGCGACTTGAAGAACTACTATATAAAGGCTAGCGGCTATAACACTCAAAATGGCGGCTGTAGAATGGTTCCAGCAGCTTGCAGAGCTACTCTACAAAGGTTGGCGACTATAACACTCAAAATAACGGCTGTAGAATGGTTCCAGCAGCTTGTAAAACAACTATATACTGACTGGCGGTTATGATACTCAAAATGGCGGCTGCAGAATGGTTCCAGCAGCTTGTAGAGGTACTAAATAAATGCTGGCTTCTATAACACTCAAAATGGCGGCTGTAGAATGGTTCCAGCAGCTTGTATAGCTGCTATATAAAGGCTGGCGGCTATAACACTCAAAATGGAGGCTGTAGAATGGTTCCAGCAGCTTGTAGAGGTACTACATTAAAGATGACGGCTAAAACACTCTAAATAACGTCTGTAGAATGGTTCCAGCAGCTTGTAGAGCTACTATATAAAGGCTAGCGGCTATAACACTCAAAATGGAGGCTGTAGAATGGTTTCAGCAGCTTGTAGAGCTACTACATTAAAGATGACGGCTATAACACTCAAAATGGCGGCTGTAGAATGGTTCCAGCAGCTTGTAGAGCTACTATATAAAGGCTAGCGGCTATAACACTCAAAATGGAGGCTGTAGAGTGGTTCCATCAGCTTGTAGAGGTACTACATTAAAGATGACGGCTATAACACTCTAAATAACGGCTGTAGAATGGTTCCAGCAGCTTGTAGAGCTACTATATGAAAGCTAGCGGCTATAACACTCAAAATGGCGGCTGTAGAATGGTTCCAGCAGCTTGTAGAGCTACTGTATACTGGCTGGCTGCTATAACACTCAGAATGGCGGCTGTAGAATGGTTCCACCAGCTTGTATAGCTGCTATACAAAGGCTGGCGGCTATAACACTCAAAATGGAGGCTGTAGAATGGTTCCAGTAGCTTGTAGAGCTACTACATTGAAGATGACGGCTATAACACTCAAAATAACGGCTGTAGAATGGTTCCAGCAGCTTGTAGAGCTACTATATAAAGGCTAGCGGCTATAACACTCAAAATGGCGGCTGTAGAATGGTTCCAGCAGCTTGTAGAGCTACTATATTCTGGCTGGCGGCTATGACACTCAAAATGGCGGCTGTAGAATGGTTTCAGCAGCTTGTAGAGCAACTATATAAATGCTGGCTGCTATAACACTCAAAATGGCGGCTGTGGAATGGTTCCAGCAGCTTGTAGAGGTACTATGTAAATGCTGGCTGCTATAACACTCAGAATGGCGGCTGTAGAATGGTTTCAGCAGCGTGTATAGCTGCTATATGAAGGCTGGCGGCTATAACACTCAAAATGGAACTGTAGAATGGTTCCAGCAGATTGTAGAGGTACTATATAAATGCTGGCTGCTATAAAACTCAAAACGAAGGCTGTAGAATGGTTCCAGCAGCTTGCAGAGCTACAACATTAAAGATGACGGCTATAACACTCAAAATAACGGCTGAAGAATGGTTCCAGCAGCTTGTAGAGCTACTATATAAAGGCTAGCGGCTATAACACTCAAAATGGCGGCTGTAGAATGGTTCCAGCAGCTTGTAGAGCTACTCTACAAAGGCTGGCGACTTGAAGAACTACTATATAAAGGCTAGCGGCTATAACACTCAAAATGGCGGCTGTAGAATGGTTCCAGCAGCTTGCAGAGCTACTCTACAAAGGTTGGCGACTATAACACTCAAAATAACGGCTGTAGAATGGTTCCAGCAGCTTGTAAAACAACTATATACTGACTGGCGGTTATGATACTCAAAATGGCGGCTGCAGAATGGTTCCAGCAGCTTGTAGAGGTACTAAATAAATGCTGGCTTCTATAACACTCAAAATGGCGGCTGTAGAATGGTTCCAGCAGCTTGTATAGCTGCTATATAAAGGCTGGCGGCTATAACACTCAAAATGGAGGCTGTAGAATGGTTCCAGCAGCTTGTAGAGGTACTACATTAAAGATGACGGCTAAAACACTCTAAATAACGTCTGTAGAATGGTTCCAGCAGCTTGTAGAGCTACTATATAAAGGCTAGCGGCTATAACACTCAAAATGGAGGCTGTAGAATGGTTTCAGCAGCTTGTAGAGCTACTACATTAAAGATGACGGCTATAACACTCAAAATGGCGGCTGTAGAATGGTTCCAGCAGCTTGTAGAGCTACTATATAAAGGCTAGCGGCTATAACACTCAAAATGGAGGCTGTAGAGTGGTTCCATCAGCTTGTAGAGGTACTACATTAAAGATGACGGCTATAACACTCTAAATAACGGCTGTAGAATGGTTCCAGCAGCTTGTAGAGCTACTATATGAAAGCTTGCGGCTATAACACTCAAAATGGCGGCTGTAGAATGGTTCCAGCAGCTTGTAGAGCTACTGTATACTGGCTGGCTGCTATAACACTCAGAATGGCGGCTGTAGAATGGTTCCACCAGCTTGTATAGCTGCTATACAAAGGCTGGCGGCTATAACACTCAAAATGGAGGCTGTAGAATGGTTCCAGTAGCTTGTAGAGCTACTACATTGAAGATGACGGCTATAACACTCAAAATAACGGCTGTAGAATGGTTCCAGCAGCTTGTAGAGCTACTATATAAAGGCTAGCGGCTATAACACTCAAAATGGCGGCTGTAGAATGGTTCCAGCAGCTTGTAGAGCTACTATATTCTGGCTGGCGGCTATGACACTCAAAATGGCGGCTGTAGAATTGTTCCAGCAGCTTGTAGAGCAACTATATAAATGCTGGCTGCTATAACACTCAAAATGGCGGATGTAGAATGGTTCCAGCAGCTTGTAGAGGTACTATGTAAATGCTGGCTACTATAACACTCAGAATGGCGGCTGTAGAATGGTTCCAGCAGCTTGTAGAGCTGCTATATAAAGGCTGGCGGCTATAACACTCAAAATGGAGGCTGTAGAATGGTTCCAGCAGATTGTAGAGGTACTATATAAATGCTGGCTCCTACAAAACTCAAAATGGAGGCTGTAGAATGGTTCCAGCAGCTTGTAGAGCTACTACATTGAAGATGACGGCTATAACACTCAAAATAACGGCTGAAGAATGGTTCCAGGCGCTTGTAGAGCTACTATATAAAGGCTGGCGGCTATAACACTCAAAATGGAGGCTGTAGAATGGTTCCAGAAGCTTGTAGAGCTATCATATTCTGGCTGGCGGCTATGACACTCAAAATGGCGGCTCTAGAATGGTTCCAGCAGATTGTACAGGTACTATGTAAATGCTGGCTGCTATAACACTCAGAATGGCGGCTGTAGAATGGTTTCAGCAGCTTGTATAGCTGCTATATAAAGGCTGGCGGCTATAACACTCAAAATGGAGGCTGTAGAATGGTTCCAGCAGATTGTAGAGGTACTATATAAATGCTGGCTGCTATAAAACTCAAAATGGAGGCTGTAGAATGGTTCCAGCAGCTTGTAGAGCTACTATATTCTGGCTGGCGGCTATGACACTCAAAATGGAGGCTGTAGAATGGTTCCAGCAGCTTGTAGAGCAACTATATAAATGCTGGCTGCTATAACACTCAAAATGGCGGCTGTAGAATGGTTCCAGCAGCTTGTAGAGCTACTATATTCTGGCTGGCGGCTATGACACTCAAAATGGAGGCTGTAGAATGGTTCCAGCAGATTGCAGAGGTACCTACTATATAAATGCTGACTGCTATAAAACTCAAAATGGAGGCTGTAGAATGGTTCCAGCAGCTTGTAGAGCTACTACATTGAAGATGACGGCTATAACACTCAAAATAACGGCTGAAGAATGGTTCCAGGCGCTTGTAGAGCTACTATATAAAAGCTAGCGGCTATAACACTCAAAATGGCGGCTGTAGAATGGTTCCAGCAGCTTGTAGAGCTACTATATTCTGGCTGGCGGCTATGACACTCAAAATGGCGGCTGTAGAATGGTTCCAGCAGCTTGTATAGCTACTATATAAAGGCTAGCGGCTATAACACTCAAAATGGCGGACGTAGAATGGTTCCAGCAGCTTGTAGAGCTACTCTACAAAGGCTGGCGACTTGAAGAGCTACTATATAAAGGCTAGCGGCTATAACACTCAAAATGGCGGCTGTAGAATGGTTCCAGCAGCTTGCAGAGCTACTCTACAAAGGCTGGCGACTATAACACTCAAAATGGAGGCTGTAGAATGGTTCCAGCAGCTTGTAGAGCTACTACATTAAAGATGACGGCTATAACACTAGAAATAAAGGCTGAAGAATGGTTCCAGGCGCTTGTAGAGCTACTATATAAAAGCTAGCGGCTATAACACTCAAATTAACGGCTGTAGAATGGTTCCAGCAGCTTGTAGAGCTACTATATTCTGGCTGGCGGCTATGACACTCAAAATGGCGGCTGTAGAATGGTTTCAGCAGCTTGTAGAGCAACTATATAAATGCTGGCTGCTATAACACTCAAAATGGCGGCTGTAGAATGGTTCCAGCAGCTTGTAGAGGTACTATGTAAGTGCTGGCTGCTATAACACTCAGAATGGCGGCTGTAGAATGGTTTCAGCAGCTTGTATAGCTGCTATATGAAGGCTGGCGGCTATAACACTCAAAATGGAGGCTGTAGAATGGTTCTAGCAGATTTTAGAGGTACTATATAAATGCTGGCTGCTATAAAACTCAAAATGGAGGCTGTAGAATGGTTCCAGCAGCTTGTAGAGCTACTACATTGAAGATGACGGCTATAACACTCAAAATAACGGCTGAAGAATGGTTCCAGCAGCTTGTAGAGCTACTATATTCTGGCTGGCGGCTATGACACTCAAAATGGCGGCTGTAGAATGGTTTCAGCAGCTTGTAGAGCAACTATATAAATGCTGGCTGCTATAACACTCAAAATGGCGGCTGTGGAATGGTTCCAGCAGCTTGTAGAGGTACTATGTAAATGCTGGCTGCTATAACACTCAGAATGGCGGCTGTAGAATGGTTTCAGCAGCGTGTATAGCTGCTATATGAAGGCTGGCGGCTATAACACTCAAAATGGAACTGTAGAATGGTTCCAGCAGATTGTAGAGGTACTATATAAATGCTGGCTGCTATAAAACTCAAAACGGAGGCTGTAGAATGGTTCCAGCAGCTTGCAGAGCTACTACATTAAAGATGACGGCTATAACACTCAAAATAACGGCTGAAGAATGGTTCCAGCAGCTTGTAGAGCTACTATATAAAGGCTAGCGGCTATAACACTCAAAATGGCGGCTGTAGAATGGTTCCAGCAGCTTGTAGAGCTACTCTACAAAGGCTGGCGACTTAAAGAGCTACTATATAAAGGCTAGCGGCTATAACACTCAAAATGGCGGCTGTAGAATGGTTCCAGCAGCTTGCAGAGCTACTCTACAAAGGTTGGCGACTATAACACTCAAAATAACGGCTGTAGAATGGTTCCAGCAGCTTGTAAAACAACTATATACTGACTGGCTGTTATGATACTCAAAATGGCGGCTGCAGAATGGTTCCAGCAGCTTGTAGAGGTACTAAATAAATGCTGGCTTCTATAACACTCAAAATGGCGGCTGTAGAATGGTTCCAGCAGCTTGTATAGCTGCTATATAAAGGCTGGCGGCTATAACACTCAAAATGGAGGCTGTAGAATGGTTCCAGCAGCTTGTAGAGGTACTACATTAAAGATGACGGCTAAAACACTCTAAATAACGTCTGTAGAATGGTTCCAGCAGCTTGTAGAGCTACTATATAAAGGCTAGCGGCTATAACACTCAAAATGGAGGCTGCAGAATGGTTTCAGCAGCTTGTAGAGCTACTACATTAAAGATGACGGCTATAACACTCAAAATGGCGGCTGTAGAATGGTTCCAGCGGCTTGTAGAGCTACTATATAAAGGCTAGCGGCTATAACACTCAAAATGGAGGCTGTAGAGTGGTTCCATCAGCTTGTAGAGGTACTACATTAAAGATGACGGCTATAACACTCTAAATAACGGCTGTAGAATGGTTCCAGCAGCTTGTAGAGCTACTATATGAAAGCTAGCGGCTATAACACTCAAAATGGCGGCTGTAGAATGGTTCCAGCAGCTTGTAGAGCTACTGTATACTGGCTGGCTGCTATAACACTCAGAATGGCGGCTGTAGAATGGTTCCACCAGCTTGTATAGCTGCTATACAAAGGCTGGCGGCTATAACACTCAAAATGGAGGCTGTAGAATGGTTCCAGTAGCTTGTAGAGCTACTACATTGAAGATGACGGCTATAACACTCAAAATAACGGCTGTAGAATGGTTCCAGCAGCTTGTAGAGCTACTATATAAAGGCTAGCGGCTATAACACTCAAAATGGCGGCTGTAGAATGGTTCCAGCAGCTTGTAGAGCTACTATATTCTGGCTGGCGGCTATGACACTCAAAATGGCGGCTGTAGAATTGTTCCAGCAGCTTGTAGAGCAACTATATAAATGCTGGCTGCTATAACACTCAAAATGGCGGATGTAGAATGGTTCCAGCAGCTTGTAGAGGTACTATGTAAATGCTGGCTACTATAACACTCAGAATGGCGGCTGTAGAATGGTTCCAGCAGCTTGTAGAGCTGCTATATAAAGGCTGGCGGCTATAACACTCAAAATGGAGGCTGTAGAATGGTTCCAGCAGATTGTAGAGGTACTATATAAATGCTGGCTCCTACAAAACTCAAAATGGAGGCTGTAGAATGGTTCCAGCAGCTTGTAGAGCTACTACATTGAAGATGACGGCTATAACACTCAAAATAACGGCTGAAGAATGGTTCCAGCAGCTTGTAGAGCTACTATATAAAGGCTGGCGGCTATAACACTCAAAATGGAGGCTGTAGAATGGTTCCAGAAGCTTGTAGAGCTATCATATTCTGGCTGGCGGCTATGACACTCAAAATGGCGGCTCTAGAATGGTTCCAGCAGATTGTACAGGTACTATGTAAATGCTGGCTGCTATAACACTCAGAATGGCGGCTGTAGAATGGTTTCAGCAGCTTGTATAGCTGCTATATAAAGGCTGGCGGCTATAACACTCAAAATGGAGGCTGTAGAATGGTTCCAGCAGATTGTAGAGGTACTATATAAATGCTGGCTGCTATAAAACTCAAAATGGAGGCTGTAGAATGGTTCCAGCAGCTTGTAGAGCTACTATATTCTGGCTGGCGGCTATGACACTCAAAATGGCGGCTGTAGAATGGTTTCAGCAGCTTGTAGAGCAACTATATAAATGCTGGCTGCTATAACACTCAAAATGGCGGCTGTAGAATGGTTCCAGCAGCTTGTAGAGGTACTATGTAAGTGCTGGCTGCTATAACACTCAGAATGGCGGCTGTAGAATGGTTTCAGCAGCTTGTATAGCTGCTATATGAAGGCTGGCGGCTATAACACTCAAAATGGAGGCTGTAGAATGGTTCTAGCAGATTTTAGAGGTACTATATAAATGCTGGCTGCTATAAAACTCAAAATGGTGGCTGTAGAATGGTTCCAGCAGCTTGTAGAGCTACTACATTGAAGATGACGGCTATAACACTCAAAATAACGGCTGAAGAATGGTTCCAGCAGCTTGTAGAGCTACTATATTCTGGCTGGCGGCTATGACACTCAAAATGGCGGCTGTAGAATGGTGTCAGCAGCTTGTAGAGCAACTATATAAATGCTGGCTGCTATAACACTCAAAATGGCGGCTGTAGAATGGTTCCAGCAGCTTGTAGAGCTACTATATTCTGGCTGGCGGCTATGACACTCAAAATGGCGGCTGTAGAATGGTTCCAGCAGCTTGTAGAGCTACTATATTCTGGCTGGCGGCTATGACACTCAAAATGGCGGCTGTAGAATGGTGTCAGCAGCTTGTAGAGCAACTATATAAATGCTGGCTGCTATAACACTCAAAATGGCGGCTGTAGAATGGTTCCAGCAGCTTGTAGAGCTACAATATTCTGGCTGGCGGCTATGACACTCCAAATGGCGGCTGTAGAATGGTTCCAGCAGCTTGTAGAGCTACTATAGAAAGGCTAGCGGCTATAACACTCAAAATGGCGGCTGTAGAATGGTTCCAGCAGTTTGTAGAGCTACTCTACAAAGGCTGGCGACTTGAAGAGCTACTATATAAAGGCTAGCGGCTATAACACTCAAAATGGCGGCTGTAGAATGGTTCCAGCAGCTTGCAGAGCTACTCTTCAAAGGCTGGCGACTATAACACTCAAAATGGAGGCTGTAGAATGGTTCCAGCAGCTTGTAGAGCTACTACATTAAAGATGACGGCTATAACACTTAAAATAACGGCTGAAGAATGGTTCCAGGCGCTTGTAGAGCTACTATATAAAAGCTAGCGGCTATAACACTCAAAATGGCGGCTGTAGAATGGTTCCAGCAGCTTGTAGAGCTACTATATTCTGGCTGGCGGCTATGACACTCAAAATGGCGGCTGTAGAATGGTTTCAGCAGCTTGTAGAGCAACTATATAAATGCTGGCTGCTATAACACTCAAAATGGCGGCTGTAGAATGGTTCCAGCAGCTTGTAGAGGTACTATGTAAGTGCTGGCTGCTATAACACTCAGAATGGCGGCTGTAGAATGGTTTCAGCAGCTTGTATAGCTGCTATATGAAGGCTGGCGGCTATAACACTCAAAATGGAGGCTGTAGAATGGTTCTAGCAGATTTTAGAGGTACTATATAAATGCTGGCTGCTATAAAACTCAAAATGGTGGCTGTAGAATGGTTCCAGCAGCTTGTAGAGCTACTACATTGAAGATGACGGCTATAACACTCAAAATAACGGCTGAAGAATGGTTCCAGCAGCTTGTAGAGCTACTATATTCTGGCTGGCGGCTATGACACTCAAAATGGCGGCTGTAGAATGGTTTCAGCAGCTTGTAGAGCAACTATATAAATGCTGGCTGCTATAACACTCAAAATGGCGGCTGTGGAATGGTTCCAGCAGCTTGTAGAGGTACTATGTAAATGCTGGCTGCTATAACACTCAGAATGGCGGCTGTAGAATGGTTTCAGCAGCGTGTATAGCTGCTATATGAAGGCTGGCGGCTATAACACTCAAAATGGAACTGTAGAATGGTTCCAGCAGATTGTAGAGGTACTATATAAATGCTGGCTGCTATAAAACTCAAAACGAAGGCTGTAGAATGGTTCCAGCAGCTTGCAGAGCTACTACATTAAAGATGACGGCTATAACACTCAAAATAACGGCTGAAGAATGGTTCCAGCAGCTTGTAGAGCTACTATATAAAGGCTAGCGGCTATAACACTCAAAATGGCGGCTGTAGAATGGTTCCAGCAGCTTGTAGAGCTACTCTACAAAGGCTGGCGACTTGAAGAACTACTATATAAAGGCTAGCGGCTATAACACTCAAAATGGCGGCTGTAGAATGGTTCCAGCAGCTTGCAGAGCTACTCTACAAAGGTTGGCGACTATAACACTCAAAATAACGGCTGTAGAATGGTTCCAGCAGCTTGTAAAACAACTATATACTGACTGGCGGTTATGATACTCAAAATGGCGGCTGCAGAATGGTTCCAGCAGCTTGTAGAGGTACTAAATAAATGCTGGCTTCTATAACACTCAAAATGGCGGCTGTAGAATGGTTCCAGCAGCTTGTATAGCTGCTATATAAAGGCTGGCGGCTATAACACTCAAAATGGAGGCTGTAGAATGGTTCCAGCAGCTTGTAGAGGTACTACATTAAAGATGACGGCTAAAACACTCTAAATAACGTCTGTAGAATGGTTCCAGCAGCTTGTAGAGCTACTATATAAAGGCTAGCGGCTATAACACTCAAAATGGAGGCTGTAGAATGGTTTCAGCAGCTTGTAGAGCTACTACATTAAAGATGACGGCTATAACACTCAAAATGGCGGCTGTAGAATGGTTCCAGCAGCTTGTAGAGCTACTATATAAAGGCTAGCGGCTATAACACTCAAAATGGAGGCTGTAGAGTGGTTCCATCAGCTTGTAGAGGTACTACATTAAAGATGACGGCTATAACACTCTAAATAACGGCTGTAGAATGGTTCCAGCAGCTTGTAGAGCTACTATATGAAAGCTAGCGGCTATAACACTCAAAATGGCGGCTGTAGAATGGTTCCAGCAGCTTGTAGAGCTACTGTATACTGGCTGGCTGCTATAACACTCAGAATGGCGGCTGTAGAATGGTTCCACCAGCTTGTATAGCTGCTATACAAAGGCTGGCGGCTATAACACTCAAAATGGAGGCTGTAGAATGGTTCCAGTAGCTTGTAGAGCTACTACATTGAAGATGACGGCTATAACACTCAAAATAACGGCTGTAGAATGGTTCCAGCAGCTTGTAGAGCTACTATATAAAGGCTAGCGGCTATAACACTCAAAATGGCGGCTGTAGAATGGTTCCAGCAGCTTGTAGAGCTACTATATTCTGGCTGGCGGCTATGACACTCAAAATGGCGGCTGTAGAATTGTTCCAGCAGCTTGTAGAGCAACTATATAAATGCTGGCTGCTATAACACTCAAAATGGCGGATGTAGAATGGTTCCAGCAGCTTGTAGAGGTACTATGTAAATGCTGGCTACTATAACACTCAGAATGGCGGCTGTAGAATGGTTCCAGCAGCTTGTAGAGCTGCTATATAAAGGCTGGCGGCTATAACACTCAAAATGGAGGCTGTAGAATGGTTCCAGCAGATTGTAGAGGTACTATATAAATGCTGGCTCCTACAAAACATAAAATGGGGGCTGTAGAATGGTTCCAGCAGCTTGTAGAGCTACTACATTGAAGATGACGGCTATAACACTCAAAATAACGGCTGAAGAATGGTTCCAGGCGCTTGTAGAGCTACTATATAAAGGCTGGCGGCTATAACACTCAAAATGGAGGCTGTAGAATGGTTCCAGAAGCTTGTAGAGCTATCATATTCTGCCTGGCGGCTATGACACTCAAAATGGCGGCTCTAGAATGGTTCCAGCAGATTGTACAGGTACTATGTAAATGCTGGCTGCTATAACACTCAGAATGGCGGCTGTAGAATGGTTTCAGCAGCTTGTATAGCTGCTATATAAAGGCTGGCGGCTATAACACTCAAAATGGAGGCTGTAGAATGGTTCCAGCAGATTGTAGAGGTACTATATAAATGCTGGCTGCTATAAAACTCAAAATGGAGGCTGTAGAATGGTTCCAGCAGCTTGTAGAGCTACTATATTCTGGCTGGCGGCTATGACACTCAAAATGGAGGCTGTAGAATGGTTCCAGCAGCTTGTAGAGCAACTATATAAATGCTGGCTGCTATAACACTCAAAATGGCGGCTGTAGAATGGTTCCAGCAGCTTGTAGAGCTACTATATTCTGGCTGGCGGCTATGACACTCAAAATGGAGGCTGTAGAATGGTTCCAGCAGATTGCAGAGGTACCTACTATATAAATGCTGACTGCTATAAAACTCAAAATGGAGGCTGTAGAATGGTTCCAGCAGCTTGTAGAGCTACTACATTGAAGATGACGGCTATAACACTCAAAATAACGGCTGAAGAATGGTTCCAGGCGCTTGTAGAGCTACTATATAAAAGCTAGCGGCTATAACACTCAAAATGGCGGCTGTAGAATGGTTCCAGCAGCTTGTAGAGCTACTATATTCTGGCTGGCGGCTATGACACTCAAAATGGCGGCTGTAGAATGGTTCCAGCAGCTTGTATAGCTACTATATAAAGGCTAGCGGCTATAACACTCAAAATGGCGGACGTAGAATGGTTCCAGCAGCTTGTAGAGCTACTCTACAAAGGCTGGCGACTTGAAGAGCTACTATATAAAGGGTAGCGGCTATAACACTCAAAATGGCGGCTGTAGAATGGTTCCAGCAGCTTGCAGAGCTACTCTACAAAGGCTGGCGACTATAACACTCAAAATGGAGGCTGTAGAATGGTTCCAGCAGCTTGTAGAGCTACTACATTAAAGATGACGGCTATAACACTAGAAATAAAGGCTGAAGAATGGTTCCAGGCGCTTGTAGAGCTACTATATAAAAGCTAGCGGCTATAACACTCAAAATAACGGCTGTAGAATGGTTCCAGCAGCTTGTAGAGCTACTATATTCTGGCTGGCGGCTATGACACTCAAAATGGCGGCTGTAGAATGGTTTCAGCAGCTTGTAGAGCAACTATATAAATGCTGGCTGCTATAACACTCAAAATGGCGGCTGTAGAATGGTTCCAGCAGCTTGTAGAGGTACTATGTAAGTGCTGGCTGCTATAACACTCAGAATGGCGGCTGTAGAATGGTTTCAGCAGCTTGTATAGCTGCTATATGAAGGCTGGCGGCTATAACACTCAAAATGGAGGCTGTAGAATGGTTCTAGCAGATTTTAGAGGTACTATATAAATGCTGGCTGCTATAAAACTCAAAATGGAGGCTGTAGAATGGTTCCAGCAGCTTGTAGAGCTACTACATTGAAGATGACGGCTATAACACTCAAAATAACGGCTGAAGAATGGTTCCAGCAGCTTGTAGAGCTACTATATTCTGGCTGGCGGCTATGACACTCAAAATGGCGGCTGTAGAATGGTTTCAGCAGCTTGTAGAGCAACTATATAAATGCTGGCTGCTATAACACTCAAAATGGCGGCTGTGGAATGGTTCCAGCAGCTTGTAGAGGTACTATGTAAATGCTGGCTGCTATAACACTCAGAATGGCGGCTGTAGAATGGTTTCAGCAGCGTGTATAGCTGCTATATGAAGGCTGGCGGCTATAACACTCAAAATGGAACTGTAGAATGGTTCCAGCAGATTGTAGAGGTACTATATAAATGCTGGCTGCTATAAAACTCAAAACGGAGGCTGTAGAATGGTTCCAGCAGCTTGCAGAGCTACTACATTAAAGATGACGGCTATAACACTCAAAATAACGGCTGAAGAATGGTTCCAGCAGCTTGTAGAGCTACTATATAAAGGCTAGCGGCTATAACACTCAAAATGGCGGCTGTAGAATGGTTCCAGCAGCTTGTAGAGCTACTCTACAAAGGCTGGCGACTTGAAGAGCTACTATATAAAGGCTAGCGGCTATAACACTCAAAATGGCGGCTGTAGAATGGTTCCAGCAGCTTGCAGAGCTACTCTACAAAGGTTGGCGACTATAACACTCAAAATAACGGCTGTAGAATGGTTCCAGCAGCTTGTAAAACAACTATATACTGACTGGCGGTTATGATACTCAAAATGGCGGCTGCAGAATGGTTCCAGCAGCTTGTAGAGGTACTAAATAAATGCTGGCTTCTATAACACTCAAAATGGCGGCTGTAGAATGGTTCCAGCAGCTTGTATAGCTGCTATATAAAGGCTGGCGGCTATAACACTCAAAATGGAGGCTGTAGAATGGTTCCAGCAGCTTGTAGAGGTACTACATTAAAGATGACGGCTAAAACACTCTAAATAACGTCTGTAGAATGGTTCCAGCAGCTTGTAGAGCTACTATATAAAGGCTAGCGGCTATAACACTCAAAATGGAGGCTGTAGAATGGTTTCAGCAGCTTGTAGAGCTACTACATTAAAGATGACGGCTATAACACTCAAAATGGCGGCTGTAGAATGGTTCCAGCAGCTTGTAGAGCTACTATATAAAGGCTAGCGGCTATAACACTCAAAATGGAGGCTGTAGAGTGGTTCCATCAGCTTGTAGAGGTACTACATTAAAGATGACGGCTATAACACTCTAAATAACGGCTGTAGAATGGTTCCAGCAGCTTGTAGAGCTACTATATGAAAGCTAGCGGCTATAACACTCAAAATGGCGGCTGTAGAATGGTTCCAGCAGCTTGTAGAGCTACTGTATACTGGCTGGCTGCTATAACACTCAGAATGGCGGCTGTAGAATGGTTCCACCAGCTTGTATAGCTGCTATACAAAGGCTGGCGGCTATAACACTCAAAATGGAGGCTGTAGAATGGTTTCAGTAGCTTGTAGAGCTACTACATTGAAGATGACGGCTATAACACTCAAAATAACGGCTGTAGAATGGTTCCAGCAGCTTGTAGAGCTACTATATAAAGGCTAGCGGCTATAACACTCAAAATGGCGGCTGTAGAATGGTTCCAGCAGCTTGTAGAGCTACTATATTCTGGCTGGCGGCTATGACACTCAAAATGGCGGCTGTAGAATTGTTCCAGCAGCTTGTAGAGCAACTATATAAATGCTGGCTGCTATAACACTCAAAATGGCGGATGTAGAATGGTTCCAGCAGCTTGTAGAGGTACTATGTAAATGCTGGCTACTATAACACTCAGAATGGCGGCTGTAGAATGGTTCCAGCAGCTTGTAGAGCTGCTATATAAAGGCTGGCGGCTATAACACTCAAAATGGAGGCTGTAGAATGGTTCCAGCAGATTGTAGAGGTACTATATAAATGCTGGCTCCTACAAAACTCAAAATGGAGGCTGTAGAATGGTTCCAGCAGCTTGTAGAGCTACTACATTGAAGATGACGGCTATAACACTCAAAATAACGGCTGAAGAATGGTTCCAGCAGCTTGTAGAGCTACTATATAAAGGCTGGCGGCTATAACACTCAAAATGGAGGCTGTAGAATGGTTCCAGAAGCTTGTAGAGCTATCATATTCTGGCTGGCGGCTATGACACTCAAAATGGCGGCTCTAGAATGGTTCCAGCAGATTGTACAGGTACTATGTAAATGCTGGCTGCTATAACACTCAGAATGGCGGCTGTAGAATGGTTTCAGCAGCTTGTATAGCTGCTATATAAAGGCTGGCGGCTATAACACTCAAAATGGAGGCTGTAGAATGGTTCCAGCAGATTGTAGAGGTACTATATAAATGCTGGCTGCTATAAAACTCAAAATGGAGGCTGTAGAATGGTTCCAGCAGCTTGTAGAGCTACTATATTCTGGCTGGCGGCTATGACACTCAAAATGGAGGCTGTAGAATGGTTCCAGCAGCTTGTAGAGCAACTATATAAATGCTGGCTGCTATAACACTCAAAATGGCGGCTGTAGAATGGTTCCAGCAGCTTGTAGAGCTACTATATTCTGGCTGGCGGCTATGACACTCAAAATGGAGGCTGTAGAATGGTTCCAGCAGATTGTAGAGGTACCTACTATATAAATGCTGACTGCTATAAAACTCAAAATGGAGGCTGTAGAATGGTTCCAGCAGCTTGTAGAGCTACTACATTGAAGATGACGGCTATAACACTCAAAATAACGGCTGAAGAATGGTTCCAGGCGCTTGTAGAGCTACTATATAAAAGCTAGCGGCTATAACACTCAAAATGGCGGCTGTAGAATGGTTCCAGCAGCTTGTAGAGCTACTATATTCTGGCTGGCGGCTATGACACTCAAAATGGCGGCTGTAGAATGGTTCCAGCAGCTTGTATAGCTACTATATAAAGGCTAGCGGCTATAACACTCAAAATGGCGGACGTAGAATGGTTCCAGCAGCTTGTAGAGCTACTCTACAAAGGCTGGCGACTTGAAGAGCTACTATATAAAGGCTAGCGGCTATAACACTCAAAATGGCGGCTGTAGAATGGTTCCAGCAGCTTGCAGAGCTACTCTACAAAGGCTGGCGACTATAACACTCAAAATGGAGGCTGTAGAATGGTTCCAGCAGCTTGTAGAGCTACTACATTAAAGATGACGGCTATAACACTAGAAATAAAGGCTGAAGAATGGTTCCAGGCGCTTGTAGAGCTACTATATAAAAGCTAGCGGCTATAACACTCAAAATAACGGCTGTAGAATGGTTCCAGCAGCTTGTAGAGCTACTATATTCTGGCTGGCGGCTATGACACTCAAAATGGCGGCTGTAGAATGGTTTCAGCAGCTTGTAGAGCAACTATATAAATGCTGGCTGCTATAACACTCAAAATGGCGGATGTAGAATGGTTCCAGCAGCTTGTAGAGGTACTATGTAAATGCTGGCTGCTATAACACTCAGAATGGCGGCTGTAGAATGGTTTCAGCAGCTTGTATAGCTGCTATATGATGGCTGGCGGCTATAACACTCAAAATGGAGGCTGTAGAATAATTCCAGCAAATTGTAGAGGTACTATATAAATGCTGGCTGCTATAAAACTCAAAATGGAGGCTGTAGAATGGTTCCAGCAGCTTGTAGAGCTACTACATTGAAGATGACGGCTATAACACTCAAAATAACGGCTGAAGAATGGTTCCAGCAGCTTGTAGAGCTACTATATTCTGGCTGGCGGCTACGACACTCAAAATGGCGGCTGTAGAATGGTTTCAGCAGCTTGTAGAGCAACTATATAAATGCTGGCTGCTATAACACTCAAAATGGCGGCTGCAGAATGGTTCCAGCAGCTTGTAGAGGTACTATGTAAATGCTGGCTGCTATAACACTCAGAATGGCGGCTGTAGAATGGTTTCAGCAGCTTGTATAGCTGCTATATGAAGGCTGGCGGCTATAACACTCAAAATGGAGGCTGTAGAATGGTTCCAGCAGATTGTAGAGGTACTATATAAATGCTGGCTGCTATAAAACTCACAACGGAGGCTGTAGAATGGTTCCAGCAGCTTGTAGAGCTACTACATTGAAGATGACGGCTATAACACTCAAAATAACGGCTGAAGAATGGTTCCAGCAGCTTGTAGAGCTACTATATAAAGGCTAGCGGCTATAACACTCAAAATGGCGGCTGTAGAATGGTTCCAGCAGCTTGTAGAGCTACTCTACAAAGGCTGGCGACTTGAAGAGCTACTATATAAAGGCTAGCGGCTATAACACTCAAAATGGCGGCTGTAGAATGGTTCCAGCAGCTTGCAGAGCTACTCTACAAAGGTTGCCGACTATAACACTCAAAATAACGGCTGTAGAATGGTTCCAGCAGCTTGTAGAACTACTATATACTGACTAGCGGTTATGACACTCAAAATGGCGGCTGCAGAATGGTTCCAGCAGCTTGTAGAGGTACTAAATAAATGCTGGCTACTATAACACTCAGAATGGCGGCTGTAGAATGGTTCCAGCAGCTTGTATAGCTGCTATATAAAGGCTGGCGGCTATAACAGTCAAAATGGAGGCTGTAGAATGGTTCCAGCAGCTTGTAGAGGTACTACATTAAAGATGACGGCTAAAACACTCTAAATAACGTCTGTAGAATGGTTCCAGCAGCTTGTAGAGCTACTATATAAAGGCTAGCGGCTATAACACTCAAAATGGAGGCTGTAGAATGGTTCCAGCAGCTTGTAGAGCTACTACATTAAAGATGACGGCTATAACACCCAAAATAGCGGCTGTAGAATGGTTCCACCAGCTTGTGGAGCTACTATATAAAGGCTAGCGGCTATAACACTCAAAATGGAGGCTGTAGAGTGGTTCCATCAGCTTGTAGAGGTACTACATTAAAGATGACGGCTATAACACTCTAAATAACGGCTGTAGAATGGTTCCAGCAGCTTGTAGAGCTTTTATATAAAAGCTAGCGGCTATAACACTCAAAATGGCGGCTGTAGAATGGTTCCAGCAGCTTGTAGAGCTACTGTATACTGGCTGGCTGCTATAACACTCAGAATGGCGGCTGTAGAATGGTTCCACCAGCTTGTATAGCTGCTATACAAAGGCTGGCGGCTATAACACTCAAAATGGAGGCTGTAGAATGGTTCCAGTAGCTTGTAGAGCTACTACATTGAAGATGACGGCTATAACACTCAAAATAACGGCTGTAGAATGGTTCCAGCAGCTTGTAGAGCTACTATATTCTGGCTGGCGGCTATAACACTCAAAATGGAGGCTGTAGAATGGTTCCAGCAGATTGTAGAGGTACTATATAAATGCTGGCTCCTATAAAACTCAAAATGGAGGCTGTAGAATGGTTCCAGCAGCTTGTAGAGCTACTACATTGAAGATGACGGCTATAACACTCAAAATAACGCCTGAAGAATGGTTCCAGCAGCTTGTTGAGCTACTATATAAAGGCTCGCGGCTATAACACTCAAAATGGCGGCTGTAGAATGGTTCCAGGAGCTTGCAGAGCTACTCTACAAAGGCTGGCGACTTGTAGAGCTACTATATAAAGGCTAGCGGCTATAACACTCAAAATAACGGCTGTAGAATGGTTCCAGCAGCTTGCAGAGCTACTCTACAAAGGCTGGCGACTATAACACTCAAAATAACGGCTGTAGAATGGTTCCAGCAGCTTGTAGAACTACTATATACTGACTGGCGGCTATGACACTCAAAATGGCGGCAGTAGAATGGTTCCAGCAGCTTGTAGAGGTACTAAATAAATGCTGGCTTCTATAACACTCAGAATGGCGGCTGTAGAATGGTTCCAGCAGCTTGTATAGCTGCTATATAAAGGCTGGCGGCTATAACACTCAAAATGGAGGCTGTAGAATGGTTCCAGCAGCTTGTAGAGGTACTACATTAAAGATGACGGCTATAACACTCTAAATAACGGCTGTAGAATGGTTCCAGCAGCTTGTAGAGCTACTATATAAAGGCTAGCGGCTATAACACTCAAAATGGCGGCTGTAGAATGGTTCCAGCAGCTTACAGAGCTACTCTACAAAGGCTGGCGGCTATAACAATCAAAAGAACGGCTGTAATATGGTTCCAGCAGCTTGTAGAGCTACTATATAAAGGCTGGCGGCTATAACACTCAAAATAACGGCTGTAGAATGGTTCCAGCAGCTTGTAGAGCTGCTATATACTGGCTGGCGGCTATGACACTCAAAATGGCGGCTGTATGAAAATGCTGGCTGCTATAACACAGAATGGCGGCTGTAGAATGGTTCCAGCAGCTTGTATAGCTGCTATATAAAGGCTGGCGGCTATAACACTCAAAATGGTGGCTGTAGAATGGTTCCAGCAGTTTGTATAGCTGTTATATAAAGGCTGGAGGCCTCAAAATAACGGCTGTAGAATGGTTCCAGCAGCTTGTAAAGCTCTTATATAAAGGCTGGCCGCTATAACACTCAAAATGGCGGCTGTAAAATGGTTCTAACAGCTTGTAGAGGTACTATATAGATGCTGGCGGCTATAACACTCAAAATGGCGGCTGTAGAATGGTTTCAAGAGCTTGTAGAGCTACTATATAAAGGCTGGCGGCTATAACACTCAAAATAACGGCTGTAGAATGGTTCCAGCAGCTTGTAGAGCTACTATATAAAGGGTGGCGGCAATAACACTCAAAATAGCGGCTGTAGAATGGTTCCAGCAGCTTGTATAGCTGTTATATAAAGGCTGGCCGCTATAACACTCAAAATGGCGGCTGTAGAATGGTTCCAGCCACTTGTAGAGGTACTATATAAAGGCTGGCGGCTAAACCACTCAAAATGGCGGCTGTAGAATGGTTCCAGCAGCTTGTAGAGCTACTATATACTGGCTGGCGGATATAACACTCAAAATAACGGCTGTAGAATGGTTCCAGCAGCTTGTATAGCTGTTATAAAAAGGCTGGCCGCAATAAAACTCAAAATGGCGGCTGTAGAATGGTTCCAGCAACTTGCAGAGCTACTCTACCAAGACTGGCGGCTATAACACTCAAAGTGGAGGTTGTAGAATGGTTCCAACAGCTTGTATTGGTACTATATAAATGCTGGCTGCTATAAAACTCAAAATAAGGGCTGTAGAATGGTTCCAGCAGCTTGTATAGCTGTTATATAAAGGCTGGCTGCCATAACACAGCAGCTTGTAGAGGTACTATATAAATGCTGGCTGCTATAACACTCAAAATAACGGCTGTAGAATGGTTCCAGCAGCTTGTAGAGCTACTATATAAAGGCTAGCGGCTATAACACTGAAAAATTGCAGAGCTACTTTACAAAGGCTGGAAGCTATAACACTCAAAGTGGAGGCTGTAGAATGGCTGCTACAAAAATCAAAATAACGGCTGTAGAATGGTTCCAGCAGCTTGTAGAGCTACTACATAAAGGCTGGCGGCTATAACACTCAAAATGGAGGCTGTTGAATGACTCCAGCAGCTTGTAGAGATTCTATATAAATGCTGGCTGCTATAACACTCAAAATTACGGCTGTAGAATGGTTTCAGGAGCTTGTAGAGCTACTATATAAAGACTGGCGGCTATAACATTCAAAATGGCGGGTGTAGAATGGTTCCAGCAGCATGTAGAGCTACTATATAAAAGCTGGCGGCTATAACACTCAAAATGGAGGCTGTAGGCTGTTCCAGCAGCTTGTAGAGCTACTACATTAAAGATGACGGCTATAACACTCAAAATAACGGCTGTAGAATGGTTCCAGCAGCTTGTGTAGCTTTTATATAAAGGCTGGCGGCTATAACACTCAAAATGGTGGCTGTAGAATGGTTCCAGCAGCTTTTATAGCTGTTATATAAAGGCTGGCCGCTATAACACTCAAAAAAGTGGCTGTAAAATAGTTCCAGCATCTTGCAGAGCTACTATATAAAGGCTGGCGGCTATAACACTCAAAATTACGGCTGTAGAATGGTTCCAGCAGCTTGTATAGCTGTTATATAAAGGCTGGCCGCAATAAAACTCAAAATGGCGGCTGTAGAATGGTTCCAGCAGCTTGTAGAGCTGTTATATAAAGGCTAGTGGCTATAACACTCAAAATGGCGGCTGTAGAATAGTTCCAGCAGCTTGCAGAGCTACTTTACAAAGGCTGGAAGCTATAACACTCAAAGTGGAGGCTGTAGAATGGTTCCAACAGCTTGTAGAGGTACTATATAAATGCTGGCTGCTACAAAAATCAAAATAACGGCTGTAGAATGGTTCCAGCAGCTTGTAGAGCTACTATATAAAGGCTGGCGGCTATAACACTCAAAATGGAGGCTGTTGAATGGTTTCAGCAGCTTGTAGAGGTACTATATAAATGCTGGCTGCTATAACACTCAAAATAACGGCTGTAGAATGGTTTCAGGAGCTTGTAGAGCTACTATATAAAGGCTGGCGGCTATAACACTCAAAATAAAGGCTGTTGAATGGTTCCAGCAGCTTGTAGAGGTACTATATAAATGCTGGCTGCTATAACACTCAAAATAACGGCTGTAGAATGGTTTCAGGAGCTTGTAGAGCTACTATATAAAGGCTGGCGGCTATAACACTCAAAATAACGGCTGAAGAATGGTTCCTGCAGCTTGTAGAGCAACTATATAAATGCTGGCTGCTATAACACTCAAAATGGAGGCTGTAGAATGGTTCCAGCAGCTTTTAGAGGTACTATATAAATGCGGGCTCCTATAAAACTCTGGCGGCTATAACACTCAAAATGGCGGCGGTAGAATGGTTCCAGCAGCTTGCAGAGCTACTATATAAAGGCTGGCGGCTATAGCACTCAAAATGGTGGCTGTAGAATGGTTCCAGCAGCTTGTATAGCTGTTATATAAAGGCTGGCGGCTATAACACTCAAAATAACGGCTGTAGAATGGTTCCAGCAGCTTGTATAGCTGTTATATAAAGGCTGGCCGCTATAACACTCAAAATGGCGGCTGTAGAATGGTTCCAGCAGCTTTTAGAGGTACTATAAAAATGCTGGCTCCTATAAAACTCTGGTTGCTATAACACTCAAAATGGCGGCTGTAGAATGGTTACAGCAGCTTGTATAGCTGTTATATAAAGGCTGGCGGCTATAACACTCACAATAACGGCTGTAGAATGGTTCCAGCAGCTTGTATAGCTGTTATATAAAGGCTGGCCGCTATAACACTCAAAATGGCTGCTGTAGAATGGTTCCAGCAGCTTGTAGAGCTACTACATAAAGGCTGGCGGCTATAACACTCAAAATGGAGGCTGTTGAATGGCTCCAGCAGCTTGTAGAGGTACTATATAAATGCTGGCTGCTATAACACTCAAAATAACGGCTGTAGAATGGTTCCAGCAGCTTGTAGAGCTACTATATAAAGGTTGGCGGCTAGAAGTCTCAAAATGGAGGCTGTAGAATGGTTCCAGCAGCTTTTAGAGGTACTATATAAATGCTGGCTCCTATAAAACTCTGGCTGCTATAACACTCAAAATGGCGGCTGTAGAATGGTTACAGCAGCTTGTATAGCTGTTATGTAAAGGCTGGCGGCTATAACACTCACAATAACGGCTGTAGAATGGTTACAGCAGCTTGTATAGCTGTTATATAAAGGCTGGCTGCTATAACACTCAAAATAACGGCTGTAGAATGGTTCCAGCAGCTTGTAGATCTACTATATAAATGCTGGCTGCTATAGCACTCAAAATGGCGGCTGTAGAATGGTTCCAGCAGCTTGTCGAGCTTTTATATAAAGGCTGGCGGCTATAACACTCAAAATAACGGCTGTAGAATGGTTCCAGCAGCATGTAGAGCTACTATATAAATGCTGGCTGCTATAAAACTCAAAATAACGGCTGTAGAATGGTTTCAGCAGCTTGTAGAGCTACTATATAAAGGCTGGCGGCTATAACACTCAAAATGGCGGCTGTAGAATGGTTCCAGCAGCTTGTATAGCTGTTATATAAAGGCTGGCCGCTATAACACTCAAAATGGATGCTGTAGAATGGTTCCAGCAGCTTGTAGAGGTACTATATAAATGCTGGCTGCTATAACACTCAAAATGGCGGCTGTAGAATGGTTCCAGCAGCTTGCAGAGCTACTCTACAAAGGCTGGCGGCAATAACACTCGAAATAACGGCTGTAGAATGGTTCCAGCAGCTTGTAGAGGTACTATATAAAAGCTGGCTGCTATAGAACTCAAAATAACGGCTGTAGAATGGTTTCAGCAGCTTGTAGAGCTACTATATATAGGCTGGCGGCTATAGCACTCAAAATGGAGGCTGTAGAATGGTTCCAGCAGCTTGTATAGCTGTTATATAAAGGCTCGCCGCTATAAAACTCAAAATGGATGCTGTAGAATGGTTCCAGCAGCTTGTAGAGGTACTATATAAATGCTGGCTGCTATAACACTCAAAATGGCGGCTGTAGAATGGTTCCAGCAGCTTGTAGAGCTACTATATAAAGGCTGGCGGCTGTAACACTCAAAATAACGGCTGTAGAATGGTTTCAGCAGCTTGTAGAGCTACTATATAAAGGCTGGCGGCTATAACACTCAAAATGGCGGCTGTAGAATGGTTCCAGCAGCTTGTAGAGCTACTACATACTGGCTGGCGGATATAACACTCAAAATAACGGCTGTAGAATGGTTCCAGTAGCTTGTATAGCTGTTATATAAAGGCTGGCCGCAATAAAACTCAAAATGGCGGCTGTAGAATGGTTCCAGCAACTTGCAGAGCTACTTTACCAAGACTGGCGGCTATAACACTCAAAGTGGAGGTTGTAGAATGGTTCCAACAGCTTGTATTGGTACCATATAAATGCTGGCTGCTATAAAACTCAAAATAACGGCTGTAGAATGGTTCCAGCAGCTTGTAGAGCTACTATATAAAGGTTGGCGGCTATAACACTCAAAATGGAGGCTGTAGAATGGTTCCAGCGGCTTGTAGAGGTACTATATAAATGCTGGCTCCTATAAAACTCAAAATAACGGCTGAAGAATGGTTTCAGGAGCTTGTATAGCTACTATATAAATGCTGGCTGCTATAGCACTCAAAATAACGGCTGTAGAATGGTTTCAGCAGCTTGTAGAGCTACTATATAAAGGCTGGCGGCTATAACACTCAAAATAACGGCTGTAGAATGGTTCCAGCAGCTTGCAGAGCTACTCTACAAAGGCTGGCGGCTATAACACTCAAAATAACGGCTGTAGAATGGTTCCAGCAGCTTGTAGAGCTACTATATAAATGCTGGCTGCTATAGCACTCAAAATGGCGGCTGTAGAATGGTTCCAGCAGCTTGTAGAGGTACTATATAAAGGCTGGCCGTTATAACACTCAAAATAGCGGCTGTAAAATAGTTCCTGCAGCTTGTAGAGGTACTATATAAATGCTGGCTGCTATAAAACTCAAAATAACGTCTGTAGAATGGTTTCAGCAGCTTGTAGAGCTACTATATAAAGGCTGGCGGCTATAACACTCGAAATAACGGCTGTAGAATGGTTCCAGCAGCTTGTAGAGCTTTAATATAAAGGCTGGCGGCTATAACACTCAAAATAACGGCTGTAGAATGGTTCCAGCAGCTTGCAGAGCTACTCTACAAAGGCTGGCGGCAATAACACTCGAAATAACGGCTGTAGAATGGTTCCAGCAGCTTGTAGAGGTACTATATAAATGCTGGCTGCTATAAAACTCAAAATAACGGCTGTAGAATGGTTTCAGCAGCTTGTAGAGCTACTATATAAAGGATGGCGGCTATAATACTTGAAAGAACGGCTGTAGAATGGTTTCAGCAGCTTGTAGAGCTACTATATAAAGGCTGGCGGCTATAACACTCAAAATAACGGCTGTAGAATGGTTCCAGCAGCTTGTAGAGCTACTATATAAAGGCTGGCGGCTATAACACTCAAAATAACGGCTGTAGAATAGTTCCAGCAGCTTGCAGAGCTACTCTACAAAGGCTGGCGGCTATAACACTCGAAATAACGGCTGTAGAATGGTTTCAGCAGCTTGTAGAGCTACTATATAAATGCTGGCTGCTATAAAACTCAAAATAACGGCTGTAGAATGGTTTCAGGAGCTTGTAGAGCTACTATATAAAGACTGGCGGCTATAACATTCAAAATGGTGGCTGTAGAATGGTTCCAGCAGCTTGTAAAGGTACTATATAAATGCTGGCTGCTATAACATTCAAAATAACGGCTGTAGAATGGTTTCAGCAGCTTGTAGAGCTACTATATAAATGCTGGCTGCTATAAAACTCAAAATAACGTCTGTAGAATGGTTTCAGCAGCTTGTAGAGCTACTATATAAAGGCTGGCGGCTATAACACTCGAAATAACGGCTGTAGAATGGTTCCAGCAGCTTGTAGAGCTTTAATATAAAGGCTGGCGGCTATAACACTCAAAATAACGGCTGTAGAATGGTTCCAGCAGCTTGCAGAGCTACTCTACAAAGGCTGGCGGCAATAACACTCGAAATAACGGCTGTAGAATGGTTCCAGCAGCTTGTAGAGGTACTATATAAATGCTGGCTGCTATAAAACTCAAAATAACGGCTGTAGAATGGTTTCAGCAGCTTGTAGAGCTACTATATAAAGGATGGCGGCTATAATACTTGAAAGAACGGCTGTAGAATGGTTTCAGCAGCTTGTAGAGCTACTATATAAAGGCTGGCGGCTATAACACTCAAAATAACGGCTGTAGAATGGTTCCAGCAGCTTGTAGAGCTACTATATAAAGGCTGGCGGCTATAACACTCAAAATAACGGCTGTAGAATAGTTCCAGCAGCTTGCAGAGCTACTCTACAAAGGCTGGCGGCTATAACACTCGAAATAACGGCTGTAGAATGGTTTCAGCAGCTTGTAGAGCTACTATATAAATGCTGGCTGCTATAAAACTCAAAATAACGGCTGTAGAATGGTTTCAGCAGCTTGTAGAGCTACTCTACAAAGGCTGGCGGCTATAACACTCGAAATAACGGCTGTAGAATGGTTTCAGCAGCTTGTAGAGCTACTATATAAATGCTGGCTGCTATAACATTCAAAATAACGGCTGTAGAATGGTTCCAGCAGCTTGTAGAGCTACTATATAAAGGCTAGCGGCTATAACACTCAAAACGGCGGCTGTAGAATGGTTCCAGCAGCTTCTAGAGGTACTCAGTAAATGCTGGCTGCTATAACACTCAGAATGGCGGCTGTAGAATGGTTCCAGCAGCTTGTAGAGGTACTATATAAATGCTGGCTTTTATAACACTCAGAATGGCGACTGTAGAATGGTTCCAGCAGCTTGTAGAGCTACTACATTAAAGATGACGGCTATAACACTCAAAATAACGGCTGAAGAATGGTTCCAGCAGCTTGTAGAGCTACTATATAAAGGCTAGCGGCTATAACACTCAAAATGGCGGCTGTAGAATGGTTCCAGCAGCTTGTAGAGCTACTATATACTGGCTGGCTGCTATAACACTCAAAACGGCGACTGTAGAATGGTTCCAGCAGCTTGTATAGCTGCTATATAAAAGCTGGCGGCTATAACACTCAAAATGGAGGCTGTAGACTGGTTCCAGCAGCTTGTAGAGGTACTACATTAAAGATGACGGCTATACCACTCAAAATAACGGCTGAAGAATGGTTCCAGCAGCTTGTAGAACTACTATATAAATGCTGGCTGCTATAGCACTCAAAATGGCGACTGTAGAATGGTTCCAGCAGCTTGTAGAGGTACTATATAAAGGCTGGCCGCTATAACACTCAAAATAGCGGCTGTAAAATAGTTCCTGCAGCTTGTAGAGGTACTATATAAATGCTGGCTGCTATAAAACTCAAAATAACGGCTGTAGAATGGTTCCAGCAGCTTGTATAGCTGCTATATAAAGGCTGGCGGCTATAACACTCAAAATGGAGGCTGTAGACTGGTTCCAGCAGCTTGTAGAGGTACTACATAAATGCTGGCTGCTATAAAACTCAAAATGACGTCTGTAGAATGGTTCCAGCAGCTTGCAGAGCTACTATATAAAGGCTAGCGGCTATAACACTCAAAATGGTGGCTGTAGAATGGTTCCAGCAGCTTACAGAGCTACTCTACAAAGGCTGGCGGCTATAGCACTCAAAATAACGGCTGTAGAATGGTTCCAGCAGCTTGTAGAGCTACTATATTAAGGCTGGCGGCTATAACACTCAAAATAACGGCTGTAGAATGGTTCTATCAGCTTGTAGAGCTACTATATACTGGCTGGCTGCTATTACACTCAAAATGGCGGCTGTAGAATGGTTACAGCAGCTTGTATAGCTGTTATATAAAGGCTGGCGGCTATAACACTCACAATAACGGCTGTAGAATGGTTCCAGCAGCTTGTAGAGCTACTATTTAAAGGCTGGCTGCTATAACACTCAAAATAACGGCTGTAGAATGGTTCCAGCAGCTTGAAGAGGTACTATATAAAGGCTGGCCGCTATAACACTCAAAATAGCGGCTGTAAAATAGTTCCTGCAGCTTGTAGAGGTACTATATAAATGCTGGCTGCTATAAAACTCAAAATAACGGCTGTAGAATGGTTTCAGCAGCTTGTAGAGCTACTATATAAAGGCTGGCGGCTATAACACTCGAAATAACGGCTGTAGAATGGTTCCAGCAGCTTGTCGAGCTTTTATATAAAGGCTGGCGGCTATAACACTCAAAATAACGGCTGTGGAATGGTTCCAGCAGCTTGTAGAGCTACTCTACAAAGGCTGGCGGCAATAACACTCGAAAAAACGGCTGTAGAATGGTTCCAGCAGCTTGTAGAGGTACTATATAAATGCTGGCTGCTATAAAACTCAAAATAACGGCTGTAGAATGGTTTCAGCAGCTTGTAGAGCTACTATATAAAGGCTGGCGGCTATAACACTTAAAATGGCGGCTGTAGAATGGTTCCAGCAGCTTGTATAGCTGTTAAATAAAGGCTGGCCGCTATAACACTCAAAATGGATGCTGTAGAATGGTTCCAGCAGCTTGTAGAGGTACTATATAAATGCTGGCTGCTATTACACTCAAAATGGCGGCTGTAGAATGGTTCCAGCAGCTTGCAGAGCTACTCTACAAAGGCTGGCGGCAATAACACTCGAAATAACGGCTGTATTATGGTTCCAGCAGCTTGTAGAGGTACTATATAATTGCTGGCTGCTATAAAACTCAAAATAACGGCTGTAGAATGGTTTCAGCAGCTTGTAGAGCTACTATATATAGGCTGGCGGCTATAACACTCAAAATGGCGGCTGTAGAATGGTTCCAGCAGCTTGTATAGCTGTTATATAAAGGCTCGCCGCTATAAAACTCAAAATGGATGCTGTAGAATGGTTCCAGCAGCTTGTAGAGGTACTATATAAATGCTGGCTGCTATAACACTCAAAATGGCGGCTGTAGAATATTTCCAGCAGCTTGTAGAGCTACTATATAAAGGCTGGCGGCTATAACACTCAAAATAACGGCTGTAGAATGGTTCCAGCAGCTTGTAGAGCTACTATATAAAGGCTGGCGGCTATAACACTCAAAATGGCGGCTGTAGAATGGTTCCAGCAGCTTGTAGAGCTACTACATACTGGCTGCCGGATATAACACTCAAAATAACGGCTGTAGAATGGTTCCAGCAGCTTGCAGAGCTACTCTACAAAGGCTGGCGGCTATAACACTCAAAATAACGGCTGTAGAAAGGTTCCAGCAGCTTGTAGAGCTACTATATAAATGCTGGCTGCTATAGCACTCAAAATGGCGGCTGTAGAATGGTTCCAGCAGCTTGTAGAGGTACTATATAAAGGCTGGCCGCTATAACACTCAAAATAGCGGCTGTAAAATAGTTCCTGCAGCTTGTAGAGGTACTATATAAATGCTGGCTGCTACAAAACTCAAAATAACGGCTGTAGAATGGTTTCAGCAGCTTGTAGAGCTACTATATAAAGGCTGGCTGCTATAACACTCGAAATAACGGCTGTAGAATGGTTCCAGCAGCTTGTAGAGCTTTTATATAAAGGCTGGCGGCTATAACACTCAAAATAACGGCTGTAGAATGGTTCCAGCAGCTTGCAGAGCTACTCTACAAAGGCTGGCGGCAATAACACTCGAAATAACGGCTGTAGAATGGTTCCAGCAGCTTGTAGAGGTACTATATAAATGCTGGCTGCTATAAAACTCAAAATAACGGCTGTAGAATGGTTTCAGCAGCTCGTAGAGCTACTATATAAAGGCTGGCGGCTATAACACTTGAAATAACGGCTGTAGAATGGTTTCAGCAGCTTGTAGAGCTACTATATAAAG
Organism: Drosophila paulistorum; assembly: GCA_018152135.1. Taxonomy (NCBI): domain Eukaryota; kingdom Metazoa; phylum Arthropoda; class Insecta; order Diptera; family Drosophilidae; genus Drosophila; species Drosophila paulistorum. Next base: position 525,080 of record JAECXG010000648.1, read on the forward strand.
GCTGGCGGCTATAACACTCAAAATAACGGCTGTAGAATGGTTCCAGCAGCTTGTAGAGCTACTATATAAAGGCTGGCGGCTATAACAATCAAAATAACGGCTGTAGAATGGTTCCAGCAGCTTGCAGAGCTACTATATAAATGCTGGCTGCTATAGCACTCTAAATGGCGGCTGTAGAATGGTTCCAGCAGCTTGTAGAGGTACTATATAAAGGCTGGCCGCTATAACACTCAAAATAGCGGCTGTAAAATAGTTCCTGCAGCTTGTAGAGGTACTATATAAATACTGGCTGCTATAAAACTCAAAATAACGGCTGTAGAATGGTTTCAGCAGCTTGTAGAGCTACTATATAAAGGCTGGCGGCTATAACACTCGAAATAACGGCTGTAGAATGGTTCCAGCAGCTTGTCGAGCTTTTATATAAAGGCTGGCGGCTATAACACTCAAAATAACGGCTGTAGAATGGTTCCAGCAGCTTGTAGAGCTACTCTACAAAGGCTGGCGGCAATAACACTCGAAAAAACGGCTGTAGAATGGTTCCAGCAGCTTGTAGAGGTACTATATAAATGCTGGCTGCTATAAAACTCAAAATAACGGCTGTAGAATGGTTTCAGCAGCTTGTAGAGCTACTATATAAAGGCTGGCGTCTATAACACTTAAAATGGCGGCTGTAGAATGGTTCCAGCAGCTTGTATAGCTGTTATATAAAGGCTGGCCGCTATAACACTCAAAATGGATGCTGTAGAATGGTTCCAGCAGCTTGTAGAGGTACTATATAAATGCTGGCTGCTATTACACTCAAAATGGCGGCTGTAGAATGGTTCCAGCAGCTTGCAGAGCTACTCTACAAAGGCTGGCGGCAATAACACTCGAAATAACGGCTGTATTATGGTTCCAGCAGCTTGTAGAGGTACTATATAATTGCTGGCTGCTATAAAACTCAAAATAACGGCTGTAGAATGGTTTCAGCAGCTTGTAGAGCTACTATATATAGGCTGGCGGCTATAACACTCAAAATGGCGGCTGTAGAATGGTTCCAGCAGCTTGTATAGCTGTTATATAAAGGCTCGCCGCTATAAAACTCAAAATGGATGCTGTAGAATGGTTCCAGCAGCTTGTAGAGGTACTATATAAATGCTGGCTGCTATAACACTCAAAATGGCGGCTGTAGAATATTTCCAGCAGCTTGTAGAGTTACTATAAAAAGGCTGGCGGCTATAACACTCAAAATAACGGCTGTAGAATGGTTCCAGCAGCTTGTAGAGCTACTATATAAAGGCTGGCGGCTATAACACTCAAAATCGCGGCTGTAGAATGGTTCCAGCAGCTTGTAGAGCTACTACATACTGGCTGGCGGATATAACACTCAAAATAACGGCTGTAGAATGGTTCCAGCAGCTTGCAGAGCTACTCTACAAAGGCTGGCGGCTATAACACTCAAAATAACGGCTGTAGAATGGTTCCAGCAGCTTGTAGAGCTACTATATAAATGCTGGCTGCTATAGCACTCAAAATGGCGGCTGTAGAATGGTTCCAGCAGCTTGTAGAGGTACTATATAAAGGCTGGCCGCTATAACACTCAAAATAGCGGCTGTAAAATAGTTCCTGCAGCTTGTAGAGGTACTATATAAATGCTGGCTGCTACAAAACTCAAAATAACGGCTGTAGAATGGTTTCAGCAGCTTGCAGAGCTACTATATAAAGACTGGCGGCTATAACACTCGAAATAACGGCTGTAGAATGGTTCCAGCAGCTTGTAGAGCTTTTATATAAAGGCTGGCGGCTATAACACTCAAAATAACGGCTGTAGAATGGTTCCAGCAGCTTGCAGAGCTACTATATAAAGACTGGCGGCTATAACACTCGAAATAACGGCTGTAGAATGGTTCCAGCAGCTTGTAGAGGTACTATATAAATGCTGGCTGCTATAAAACTCAAAATAACGGCTGTAGAATGGTTTCAGCAGCTCGTAGAGCTACTATATAAAGGCTGGCGGCTATAACACTTGAAATAACGGCTGTAGAATGGTTTCAGCAGCTTGTAGAGCTACTATACAAAGGCTGGCTGCTATAACACTCGAAATAACGGCTGTAGAATGGTTCCAGCAGCTTGTAGAGCTTTTATATAAAGGCTGGCGGCTATAACACTCAAAATAACGGCTGTAGAATGGTTCCAGCAGCTTGCAGAGCTACTATATAAAGACTGGCGGCTATAACACTCGAAATAACGGCTGTAGAATGGTTCCAGCAGCTTGTAGAGGTACTATATAAATGCTGGCTGCTATAAAACTCAAAATAACGGCTGTAGAATGGTTTCAGCAGCTCGTAGAGCTACTATATAAAGGCTGGCGGCTATAACACTTGAAAGAACGGCTGTAGAATGGTTTCAGCAGCTTGTAGAGCTACTATATAAAGGCTGGCGGCTATAACACTCAAAATAACGGCTGTAGAATGGTTCCAGTAGCTTGTAGAGCTACTATATAAAGGCTGGCGGCTATAACAATCAAAATAACGGCTGTAGAATGGTTCCAGCAGCTTGCAGAGCTATTCTACAAAGGCTGGCGGCTATAACACCTCGAAATAACGGCTGTAGAATGGTTTCAGCAGCTTGTAGAGCTACTATATAAATGCTGGCTGCTATAAAACTCAAAATAACGGCTGTAGAATGGTTTCAGGAGCTTGTAGAGCTACTATATAAAGACTGGCGGCTATAACATTCAAAATGGCGGCTGTAGAATGGTTCCAGCAGCTTGTAAAGGTACTATATAAATGCTGGCTGCTATAAAACTCAAAATAACGGCTGTAGAATGGTTCCAGCAGCTTGTAGAGCTACTATATAAAGGCTAGCGGCTATAACACTTAAAACGGCGGCTGTAGAATGGTTCCAGCAGCTTGTAGAGGTACTATGTAAATGCTGGCTGCTATAACACTCAGAATGGCGGCTGTAGAATGGTTCCAGCAGCTTGTAGAGGTACTATATAAATGCTGGCTTCTATAACACTCAGAATGGCGGCTGTAGAATGGTTCCAGCAGCTTGTAGAGGTACTATATAAATGCTGGCATCTATAACACTCAAAATAACGGCTGTAGAATGGTTCCAGCAGCTTGCAGAGCCACTCTACAAAGGCTGGCGGCAATAACACTCGAAATAACGGCTGTAGAATGGTTCCAGCAGCTTGTAGAGGTACTATATAAATGCTGGCTGCTATAAAACTCAAAATAACGGCTGTAGAATGGTTTCAGCAGCTTGTAGAGCTACTATATAAAGGCTGGCGGCTATAACACTTGAAATAACGGCTGTAGAATGGTTTCAGCAGCTTGTGGAGCTACTATATAAAGGCTGGCGGCTATAACACTCAAAATAACGGCTGTGGAATGGTTCCAGCAGCTTGTAGAGCTACTATATAAAGGCTGGCGGCTATAACAATCAAAATAACGGCTGTAGAATGGTTCCAGCAGCTTGCAGAGCTATTCTACAAAGGCTGGCGGCTATAACACTCGAAATAACGGCTGTAGAATGGTTTCAGCAGCTTGTAGAGCAACTATATAAATGCTGGCTGCTATAAAACTCAAAATAACGGCTGTAAAATGGTTTCAGGAGCTTGTAGAGCTACTATATAAAGACTGGCGGCTATAACATTCAAAATGGCGGCGGTAGAATGGTTCCAGCAGCTTGTAAAGGTACTATATAAATGCTGGCTGCTATAAAACTCAAAATAACGGCTGTAGAATGGTTCCAGCACCTTGTAGAGCTACTATATAAAGGCTAGTGGCTATAACACTTAAAACGGCGGCTGTAGAATGGTTCCAGCAGCTTGTAGAGGTACTATGTAAATGCTGGCTGCTATAACACTCAGAATGGCGGCTGTAGAATGGTTCCAGCAGCTTGTAGAGGTACTATATAAATGCTGGCTTCTATAACACTCAGAATGGCGGCTGTAGAATGGTTTCAGCAGCTTGTAGAGCTACTACATTAAAGATGACGGCTATAACACTCAAAATAACGGCTGAAGAATGGTTCCAGCAGCTTGTAGAGCTACTATATAAAGGCTAGCGGCTATAACACTCAAAATGGCGGCTGTAGAATGGTTCCAGCAGCTTGTAGAGCTACTATATTAAGGCTGGCGGCTATAACACTCAAAATAACGGCTGTAGAATGGTTCCAGCAGCTTGTAGAGCTACTATATACTGGCTGGCAGCTATGACACTCAAAATGGAGGCTGTAGAATGGTTCCAGCAGCTTGTAGAGGTACTATATAAATGCTGGCTACTATAACACTCAAAATGGCGGCTGTAGAATGGTTCCAGCAGCTTGTAGAGCTACTATATAAAGGCTGGAGGCTATAACACTCAAAATAACGCCTGTAGGATGGTTCCAGCAGCTTGTATAGCTGTTATATAAAGGCTGGCCGCTATAAAACTCAAAATGGCGGCTGTAGAATGGTTCCAGCAGCTTGTATAGCTGTTATATAAAGGCTGGAGGCTACAACACTCAAAATAACGGCTGTAGGATGGTTCCAGCAGCTTGTATAGCTGTTATATAAAGGCTGGCCGCTATAAAACTCAAAATGGCGGCTGTAGAATGGTTCCAGCAGCTTGTATAGGTACTATGTAAATGCTGGCTGCTGTAACACTCAAAATGGCGGCTGTAGAATGGTTCCAGCAGCTTGTAGAGGTACTATATAAAGGCTGGCGGCTATAACACTTGAAATAACGGCTGTAGAATGGTTTCAGCAGCTTGTGGAGCTACTATATAAAGGCTGGCGGCTATAACACTCAAAATAACGGCTGTGGAATGGTTCCAGCAGCTTGTAGAGCTACTATATAAAGGCTGGCGGCTATAACAATCAAAATAACGGCTGTAGAATGGTTCCAGCAGCTTGCAGAGCTATTCTACAAAGGCTGGCGGCTATAACACTCGAAATAACGGCTGTAGAATGGTTTCAGCAGCTTGTAGAGCTACTATATAAATGCTGGCTGCTATAAAACTCAAAATAACGGCTGTAGAATGGTTTCAGGAGCTTGTAGAGCTACTATATAAAGACTGGCGGCTATAACATTCAAAATGGCGGCTGTAGAATGGTTCCAGCAGCTTGTAAAGGTACTATATAAATGCTGGCTGCTATAAAACTCAAAATAACGGCTGTAGAATGGTTCCAGCAGCTTGTAGAGGTACTATATAAAGGCTGGCCGCTATAACACTCAAAATAGCGGCTGTAAAATAGTTCCTGCAGCTTGTAGAGGTACTATATAAATGCTGGCTGCTATAAAACTCAAAATAACGGCTGTAGAATGGTTTCAGCAGCTTGTAGAGCTACTATATAAAGGCTGGCTGCTAAAACACTCGAAATAACGGCTGTAGAATGGTTCCAGCAGCTTGTAGAGCTTTTATATAAAGGCTGGCGGCTATAACACTCAAAATAACGGCTGTAGAATGGTTCCAGCAGCTTGCAGAGCTACTCTACAAAGGCTGGCGGCAATAACACTCGAAATAACGGCTGTAGAATGGTTCCAGCAGCTTTTAGAGGTACTATATAAATGCTGGCTGCTATAAAACTCAAAATAACGGCTGTAGAATGGTTTCAGCAGCTCGTAGAGCTACTATATAAAGGCTGGCGGCTATAACACTTGAAATAACGGCTGTAGAATGGTTTCAGCAGCTTGTAGAGCTACTATATAAAGGCTGGCGGCTATAACACTCAAAATAACGGCTGTAGAATGGTTCCAGCAGCTTGTAGAGCTACTATATAAAGGCTGGCGGCTATAACAATCAAAATAACGGCTGTAGAATGGTTCCAGCAGCTTGCAGAGCTATTCTACAAAGGCTGGCGGCTATAACACTCGAAATAACGGCTGTAGAATGGTTTCAGCAGCTTGTAGAGCTACTATATAAATGCTGGCTGCTATAAAACTCAAAATAACGGCTGTAGAATGGTTTCAGGAGCTTGTACAGCTACTATATAAAGACTGGCGGCTATAACATTCAAAATGGCGGCTGTAGAATGGTTCCAGCAGCTTGTAAAGGTACTATATAAATGCTGGCTGCTATAAAACTCAAAATAACGGCTGTAGAATGGTTCCAGCAGCTTGTAGAGCTACTATATAAAGGCTAGCGGCTATAACACTTAAAACGGCGGCTGTAGAATGGTTCCAGCAGCTTGTAGAGGTACTATGTAAATGCTGGCTGCTATAACACTCAGAATGGCGGCTGTAGAATGGTTCCAGCAGCTTGTAGAGGTACTATATAAATGCTGGCTTCTATAACACTCAGAATGGCGGCTGTAGAATGGTTCCAGCAGCTTGTAGAGCTACTATATAAATGCTGGCATCTATAACACTCAAAATAACGGCTGTAGAATGGTTCCAGCAGCTTGCAGAGCTACTCTACAAAGGCTGGCGGCAATAACACTCGAAATAACGGCTGTAGAATGTTTCCAGCAGCTTGTAGAGGTACTATATAAATGCTGGCTGCTATAAAACTCAAAATAACGGCTGTAGAATGGTTTCAGCAGCTTGTAGAGCTACTATATAAAGGCTGGCGGCTATAACACTTGAAATAACGGCTGTAGAATGGTTTCAGCAGCTTGTGGAGCTACTATATAAAGGCTGGCGGCTATAACACTCAAAATAACGGCTGGGGAATGGTTCCAGCAGCTTGTAGAGCTACTATATAAAGGCTGGCGGCTATAACAATCAAAATAACGGCTGTAGAATGGTTCCAGCAGCTTGCAGAGCTATTCTACAAAGGCTGGCGGCTATAACACTCGAAATAACGGCTGTAGAATGGTTTCAGCAGCTTGTAGAGCTACTATATAAATGCTGGCTGCTATAAAACTCAAAATAACGGCTGTAGAATGGTTTCAGGAGCTTGTAAAGCTACTATATAAAGACTGGCGGCTATAACATTCAAAATGGCGGCTGTAGAATGGTTCCAGCAGCTTGTAAAGGTACTATATAAATGCTGGCTGCTATAAAACTCAAAATAACGGCTGTAGAATGGTTCCAGCAGCTTGTAGAGCTACTATATAAAGGCTAGTGGCTATAACACTTAAAACGGCGGCTGTAGAATGGTTCCAGCAGCTTGTAGAGGTACTATGTAAATGCTGGCTGCTATAACACTCAGAATGGCGGCTGTAGAATGGTTCCAGCAGCTTGTAGAGGTACTATATAAATGCTGGCTTCTATAACACTCAGAATGGCGGCTGTAGAATGGTTTCAGCAGCTTGTAGAGCTACTACATTAAAGATGACGGCTATAACACTCAAAATAACGGCTGAAGAATGGTTCCAGCAGCTTGTAGAGCTACTATATAAAGGCTAGCGGCTATAACACTCAAAATGGCGGCTGTAGAATGGTTCCAGCAGCTTGTAGAGCTACTATATTAAGGCTGGCGGCTATAACACTCAAAATAACGGCTGTAGAATGGTTCCAGCAGCTTGTAGAGCTACTATATACTGGCTGGCAGCTATGACACTCAAAATGGAGGCTGTAGAATGGTTCCAGCAGCTTGTAGAGGTACTATATAAATGCTGGCTACTATAACACTCAAAATGGCGGCTGTAGAATGGTTCCAGCAGCTTGTAGAGCTACTATATAAAGGCTGGCGGCTATAACACTCAAAATGGTGGCTGTAGAATGGTTCCAGCAGCTTGTATAGCTGTTATATAAAGGCTGGAGGCTATAACACTCAAAATAACGGCTGTAGGATGGTTCCAGCAGCTTGTATAGCTGTTATATAAAGGCTGGCCGCTATAAAACTCAAAATGGCGGCTGTAGAATGGTTCCAGCAGCTTGTATAGGTACTATGTAAATGCTGGCTGCTGTAACACTCAAAATGGCGGCTGTAGAATGGTTCCAGCAGCTTGTAGAGGTACTATATAAATGCTGGCTGCTATAACACTCAAAATGGTGGCTGTAGAATGGTTCCAGCAGCTTGTAGAGCTACTATATAAAGGCTGGCGGCTATAACACTCAAAATAACGGCTGTAGAATGCTTCCAGCAGCTTGTAGAGCTACTATATAAAGGGTGGCGGCTATAACACTCAAAATGGCGGCTGTAGGATGGTTCCAGCAGCTTGTATAGCTGTTATATAAAGGGTGGCGGCTATAACACTCAAAATAACGGCTGTAGAATAGTTCCAGCAGCTTGTAGAGCTACTACATAAAGGCTGGCGGCTACAACAATCAAAATAACGGCTGTAGAATGGTTCCAGCAGCTTGCAGAGCTACTCTACAAAGGCTGGCGGCTATAACACTCGAAATAACGGCTGTAGAATGGTTTCAGCAGCTTGTAGAGCTACTATATAAATGCTGGCTGCTATAAAACTCAAAATAACGGCTGTAGAATGGTTTCAGGAGCTTGTAGAGCTACTATGTAAAGACTGGCGGCTATAACATTCAAAATGGCGGCTGTAGAATGGTTCCAGCAGCTTGCAAAGGTACTATATAAATGCTGGCTGCTATAAAACTCAAAATAACGGCTGTAGAATGGTTCCAGCAGCTTGTAGAGCTACTATATAAAGGCTAGCGGCTATAACACTCAAAACGGCGGCTGTAGAATGGTTCCAGCAGCTTGTAGAGGTACTATGTAAATGCTGGCTGCTATAACACTCAGAATGGCGGCTGTAGAATGGTTCCAGCAGCTTGTAGAGGTACTATATAAATGCTGGCTTCTATAACACTCAGAATGGCGGCTGTAGAATGGTTCCAGCAGCTTGTAGAGCTACTACATTAAAGATGACGGCTATAACACTCAAAATAACGGCTGAAGAATGGTTCCAGCAGCTTGTAGAGCTACTATATAAAGGCTAGCGGCTATAACACTCAAAATGGCGGCTGTAGAATGGTTCCAGCAGCTTGTAGAGCTACTATATACTGGCTGGCTGCTATAACACTCAGAATGGCGGCTGTAGAATGGTTCCAGCAGCTTGTAGAGCTACTACATTAAAGATGACGGCTATAACACTCAAAATAACGGCTGAAGAATGGTTCCAGCAGCTTGTAGAGCTACTATATAAAGGCAAGCGGCTATAACACTCAAAATGGCGGCTGTAGAATGGTTCCAGCAGCTTGTAGAAGTATTATATAAATGCTGGCTTCTATAACACTCAGAATGGCGACTGTAGAATGGTTCCAGCAGCTTGTATAGCTGCTATATAAAAGCTGGCGGCTATAACACTCAAAATGGAGGCTGTAGACTGGTTCTAGCAGCTTATAGAGGTACTACATTAAAGATGACGGCTATAACACTCAAAATAACGGCTGAAGAATGGTTCCAGCAGCTTGAAGAACTAGTATATACTGACTGGCGGCTATGACACTCAAAATGGCGGCTGTAGAATGGTTCGAGCAGCTTGTAGAGCTACTATATAAGGCTGGCGGCTATAACACTCAAAATAACGGCTGTAGAATGGTTCCAGCAGCTTGTAGAGCTACTATATACTGGCTGGCAGCTATGACACTCAAAATGGCGGCTGTAGAATGGTTCCAGCAGCTTGTAGAGGTACTATATAAATGCTGGCTACTATAACACTCAAAATGGCGGCTGTAGAATGGTTCCAGCAGCTCTTATAGCTGTTATATAAAGGCTGGCGGCTATAACACTCAAAATGGTGGCTGTAGAATGGTTCCAGCAGCTTGTATAGCTGTTATATAAAGGCTGGAGGCTATAACACTCAAAATAACGGCTGTAGGATGGTTCCAGCAGCTTGTATAGCTGTTATATAAAGGCCGGCCGCTATAAAACTCAAAATGGCGGCTGTAGAATGGTTCCAGCAGCTTGTATAGGTACTATGTAAATGCTGGCTTCTATAACACTCAGAATGGCGACTGTAGAATGGTTCCAGCAGCTTGTATAGCTGCTATATAAAAGCTGGCGGCTATAACACTCAAAATGGAGGCTGTAGACTGGTTCCAGCAGCTTGTAGAGGTACTACATTAAAGATGACGGCTATAACACTCAAAATAACGGCTGAAGAATGGTTCCAGCAGCTTGTAGAGCTACTACATTAAAGATGACGGCTATAACACTCAAAATAACGGCTGAAGAATGGTTCGAGCAGCTTGTAGAGCTACTATATAAATGCTGGCTTCTATAACACTCAGAATGGCGACTGTAGAATGGTTCCAGCAGCTTGTATAGCTGCTATATAAAAGCTGGCGGCTATAACACTCAAAATGGAGGCTGTAGACTGGTTCCAGCAGCTTGTAGAGGTACTACATTAAAGATGACGGCTATAACACTCAAAATAACGGCTGAAGAATGGTTCGAGCAGCTTGTAGAGCTACTATATAAATGCTGGCTTCTATAACACTCAAAATAACGGCTGAAGAATGGTTCCAGCAGCTTGTAGAGCTACTACATTAAAGATGACGGCTATAACACTCAAAATGGCGGCTGTAGAATGGTTTCAGCAGCTTGTAGAGGTACTATATAAATGCTGGCTTCTATAACACTCAGAATGGCGACTGTAGAATGGTTCCAGCAGCTTGTATAGCTGCTATATAAAAGCTGGCGGCTATAACACTCAAAATGGAGGCTGTAGACTGGTTCCAGCAGCTTGTAGAGGTACTACATTAAAGATGACGGCTATAACACTCAAAATAACGGATGAAGAATGGTTCCAGCAGCTTGTAGAACTACTATATACTGACTAGCGGCTATGACACTCAAAATGGCGGCTGTAGAATGGTTCCAGCAGCTTGTAGAGGTACTATATAAATGCTGGCTTCTATAACACTCAGAATGGCGGCTGTAGAATGGTTCCAGCAGCTTGTATAGCTGCTATATAAAGGCTGGCGGCTATAACACTCAAAATGGAGGCTGTAGACTGGTTCCAGCAGCTTGTAAAGGTACTATATAAATGCTGGCTGCTATAAAACTCAAAATAACGTCTGTAGAATGGTTCCAGCAGCTTGCAAAGCTACTATATAAAGGCTAGCGGCTATAACACTCAAAATGGTGGCTGTAGAATGGTTCCAGCAGCTTACAGAGCTACTCTACAAAGGCTGGCGGCTATAGCACTCAAAATAACGGCTGTAGAATGGTTCCAGCAGCTTGTAGAGCTACTATATTAAGGCTGGCGGCTATAACACTCAAAATAACGGCTGTAGAATGGTTCCAGCAGCTTGTAGAGCTACTATATACTGGCTGGCAGCTACGACACTCAAAATGGCGGCTGTAGAATGGTTCCAGCAGCTTGTAGAGCTACTATATAAAGGGTGGCGGCTAGAACACTCAAAATGGTGGCTGTAGAATGGTTCCAGCAGCTTGTATAGCTGTTATATAAAGGCTGGAGGCTATAACACTCAAAATAACGGCTGTAGGATGGTTCCAGCAGCTTGTATAGCTGTTATATAAAGGCTGGCAGCTATAAAACTCAAAATGGCGGCTGTAGAATGGTTCCAGCAGCTTGTATAGGTACTATGTAAATGCTGGCTGCTGTAACACTCAGAATGGCGGCTGTAGAATGGTTCCAGCAGCTTGTAGAGGTACTATATAAATGCTGGCTGCTATAACACTCAAAATGGTGGCTGTAGAATGGTTCCAGCAGCTTGTAGAGCTACTATATAAAGGCTGGCGGCTACAACAATCAAAATAACGGCTGTAGAATGGTTCCAGCAGCTTGCAGAGCTACTCTACAAAGGCTGGCGGCTATAACACTCGAAATAACGGCTGTAGAATGGTTTCAGCAGCTTGTAGAGCTACTATATAAATGCTGGCTGCTATAAAACTCAAAATAACGGCTGTAGAAAGGTTTCAGGAGCTTGTAGAGCTACTATATAAAGACTGGCGGCTATAACATTCAAAATGGCGGCTGTAGAATGGTTCCAGCAGCTTGCAAAGGTACTATATAAATGCTGGCTGCTGTAAAACTCAAAATAACGGCTGTAGAATGGTTCCAGCAGCTTGTAGAGCTACTATATAAAAGGCTAGCGGCTATAACAATCAAAACGGCGGCTGTAGAATGGTTCCAGCAGCTTGTAGAGGTACTATGTAAATGCTGGCTGCTATAACACTCAGAATGGCGGCTGTAGAATGGTTCCAGCAGCTTGTAGAGGTACTATATAAAGGCTAGCGGCTATAACACTCAAAATGGCGGCTGTAGAATGGTTCCAGCAGCTTGTAGAGCTACTATATACTGGCTGGCTGCTATAACACTCAGAATGGCGGCTGTAGAATGGTTCCAGCAGCTTGTAGAGCTACTACATTAAAGATGACGGCTATAACACTCAAAATAACGGCTGAATAATGGTTCCAGCAGCTTGTAGAGCTACTATATAAAGGCTAGCGGCTATAACACTCAAAATGGCGGCTGTAGAATGGTTCCAGCAGCTTGTAGAGCTACTATATACTGGCTGGCTGCTATAACACTCAGAATGGCGGCTGTAGAATGGTTCCAGCAGCTTGTAGAGCTACTACATTAAAGATGACGGCTATAACACTCAAAATAACGGCTGAAGAATGGTTCCAGCAGCTTGTAGAGCTACTATATAAAGGCAAGCGGTTATACCACTCAAAATGGCGGCTGTAGAATGGTTCCAGCAGCTTGTAGAGGTACTATATAAATGCTGGCTTCTATAACACTCAGAATGGCGACTGTAGAATGGTTCCAGCAGCTTGTAGAGGTACTACATTAAAGATGACGGCTATAACACCCTAAATAACGGCTGTAGAATGGTTCCAGCAGTTTGTAGAGCTACTATATAAAGGCTGGCGGCTACAACACTCAAAATAACGGCTGTAGAGTGGTTCCAGCAGCTTGTAGAGCTACTATATAAAGGCTGGCGGCTATAACACTCAAAATAACGGCTGTAGAATGGTTCCAGCAGCTTGTAGAGCTACTATATACTGGCTGGCAGCTATGACACTCAAAATGGCGGCTGTAGAATGGTTCCAGCAGCTTGTAGAGGTACTACATTAAAGATGACGGCTATAACTTTCAAAATAACGGCTGAAGAATGGTTCCAGCAGCTTGTAGAACTACTATATACTGACTGGCGGCTATGACACTCAAAATGGCGGCTGTAGAATGGTTCCAGCAGCTTGTAGAGGTACTATATAAATGCTATCTTCTATAACACTCAGAATGGCGGCTGTAGAATGGTTCCAGCAGCTTGTATAGCTGCTATATAAAGGCTGGCGGCTATAACACTCAAAATAACGGCTGTAGAATGGTTCCAGCAGCTTGTAGAGGTACTACATTAAAGATGACGGCTATAACACCCTAAATAACGGCTGTAGAATGGTTCCAGCAGTTTGTAGAGCTACTATATAAAGGCTGGCGGCTACAACACTCAAAATAACGGCTGTAGAGTGGTTCCAGCAGCTTGTAGAGCTACTATATAAAAGCTGGCGGCTATAACACTCAAAATAACGGCTGTAGAATGGTTCCAGCAGCTTGTAGAGCTACTATATACTGGCTGGCAGCTATGACACTCAAAATGGCGGCTGTAGAATGGTTCCAGCAGCTTGTAGAGGTACTATATAAATGCTGGCTACTATAACACTCAAAATGGCGGCTGTAGAATGGTTCCAGCAGCTTTTATAGCTGTTATATAAAGGCTGGCGGCTATAACACTCAAAATGGTGGCTGTAGAATGGTTCCAGCAGCTTGTATAGCTGTTATATAAAGGCTGGAGGCTATAACACTCAAAATAACGGCTGTAGGATGGTTCCAGCAGCTTGTATAGCTGTTATATAAAGGCTGGCCGCTATAAAACTCAAAATGGCGGCTGTAGAATGGTTCTAGCAGCTTGTATAGGTACTATGTAAATGCTGGCTTCTATAACACTCAGAATAGCGACTGTAGAATGGTTCCAGCAGCTTGTATAGCTGCTATATAAAAACTGGCGGCTATAACACTCAGAATGGAGGCTGTAGACTGGTTCCAGCAGCTTGTAGAGGTACTACATTAAAGATGACGGCTATAACACTCAAAATAACGGCTGTAGGATGGTTCCAGCAGCTTGTATAGCTGTTATATAAAGGCTGGCCGCTATAAAACTCAAAATGGCGGCTGTAGAATGGTTCCAGCAGCTTGTATAGGTACTATGTAAATGCTGGCTGCTATAACACTCAAAATGGTGGCTGTAGAATGGTTCCAGCAGCTTGTATAGCTGTTATATAAAGGCTGGAGGCTATAACACTCAAAATAACGGCTGTAGAATGGTTCTAGCAGCTTGTATAGGTACTATGTAAATGCTGGCTGCTGTAACACTCAAAATGGTGGCTGTAGAATGGTTCCAGCAGCTTGTATAGCTGTTATATAAAGGCTGGAGGCTATAACACTCAAAATAACGGCTGTAGAATGGTTCCAGCAGCTTGTAGAGCTACTATATACTGGCTGGCAGCTATGACACTCAAAATGGCGGCTGTAGAATGGTTCCAGCAGCTTGTAGAGGTACTATATAAATGCTGGCTACTATAACACTCAAAATGGCGGCTGTAAAATGGTTCCAGCAGCTTGTAGAGCTACTATATAAAGCCTGGCGGCTATAACACTCAAAATGGTGGCTGTAGAATGGTTCCAGCAGCTTGTAAAGCTGTTATTAAAAGGCTGTAGGCTATAACACTCAAAATAACGGCTGTAGGATGGTTCCAGCAGCTTGTATAGCTGTTATATAAAGGCTGGCCGCTATAAAACTCAAAATGGCGGCTGTAGAATGGTTCCAGCAGCTTGTAGAGGTACTATGTAAATGCTGGCTGCTGTAACACTCAGAATGGCGGCTGTAGAATGGTTCCAGCAGCTTGTATAGCTGCTATATAAAAGCTGGCGGCTATAACACTCAAAATGGAGGCTGTAGACTGGTTCCAGCAGCTTGTAGAGGTACTACATTAAAGATGACGGCTATAACACTCAAAATAACGGATGAAGAATGGTTCCAGCAGCTTGTAGAACTACTATATACTGACTAGCGGCTATGACACTCAAAATGGCGGCTGTAGAATGGTTCCAGCAGCTTGTAGAGGTACTATATAAATGCTGGCTTCTATAACACTCAGAATGGCGGCTGTAAAATGGTTCCAGCAGCTTGTATAGCTGCTATATAAAGGCTGGCGGCTATAACACTCAAAATGGAGGCTGTAGACTGGTTCCAGCAGCTTGTAAAGGTACTATATAAATGCTGGCTGCTATAAAACTCAAAATAACGTCTGTAGAATGGTTCCAGCAGCTTGCAAAGCTACTATATAAAGGCTAGCGGCTATAACACTCAAAATGGTGGCTGTAGAATGGTTCCAGCAGCTTACAGAGCTACTCTACAAAGGCTGGCGGCTATAGCACTCAAAATAACGGCTGTAGAATGGTTCCAGCAGCTTGTAGAGCTACTATATTAAGGCTGGCGGCTATAACACTCAAAATAACGGCTGTAGAATGGTTCCAGCAGCTTGTAGAGCTACTATATACTGGCTGGCAGCTACGACACTCAAAATGGCGGCTGTAGAATGGTTCCAGCAGCTTGTAGAGCTACTATATAAAGGGTGGCGGCTAGAACACTCAAAATGGTGGCTGTAGAATGGTTCCAGCAGCTTGTATAGCTGTTATATAAAGGCTGGAGGCTATAACACTCAAAATAACGGCTGTAGGATGGTTCCAGCAGCTTGTATAGCTGTTATATAAAGGCTGGCAGCTATAAAACTCAAAATGGCGGCTGTAGAATGGTTCCAGCAGCTTGTATAGGTACTATGTAAATGCTGGCTGCTGTAACACTCAGAATGGCGGCTGTAGAATGGTTCCAGCAGCTTGTAGAGGTACTATATAAATGCTGGCTGCTATAACACTCAAAATGGTGGCTGTAGAATGGTTCCAGCAGCTTGTAGAGCTACTATATAAAGGCTGGCGGCTACAACAATCAAAATAACGGCTGTAGAATGGTTCCAGCAGCTTGCAGAGCTACTCTACAAAGGCTGGCGGCTATAACACTCGAAATAACGGCTGTAGAATGGTTTCAGCAGCTTGTAGAGCTACTATATAAATGCTGGCTGCTATAAAACTCAAAATAACGGCTGTAGAAAGGTTTCAGGAGCTTGTAGAGCTACTATATAAAGACTGGCGGCTATAACATTCAAAATGGCGGCTGTAGAATGGTTCCAGCAGCTTGCAAAGGTACTATATAAATGCTGGCTGCTGTAAAGCTCAAAATAACGGCTGTAGAATGGTTCCAGCAGCTTGTAGAGCTACTATATAAAGGCTAGCGGCTATAACAATCAAAACGGCGGCTGTAGAATGGTTCCAGCAGCTTGTAGAGGTACTATGTAAATGCTGGCTGCTATAACACTCAGAATGGCGGCTGTAGAATGGTTCCAGCAGCTTGTAGAGGTACTATATAAAGGCTAGCGGCTATAACACTCAAAATGGCGGCTGTAGAATGGTTCCAGCAGCTTGTAGAGCTACTATATACTGGCTGGCTGCTATAACACTCAGAATGGCGGCTGTAGAATGGTTCCAGCAGCTTGTAGAGCTACTACATTAAAGATGACGGCTATAACACTCAAAATAACGGCTGAATAATGGTTCCAGCAGCTTGTAGAGCTACTATATAAAGGCTAGCGGCTATAACACTCAAAATGGCGGCTGTAGAATGGTTCCAGCAGCTTGTAGAGCTACTATATACTGGCTGGCTGCTATAACACTCAGAATGGCGGCTGTAGAATGGTTCCAGCAGCTTGTAGAGCTACTACATTAAAGATGACGGCTATAACACTCAAAATAACGGCTGAAGAATGGTTCCAGCAGCTTGTAGAGCTACTATATAAAGGCAAGCGGTTATACCACTCAAAATGGCGGCTGTAGAATGGTTCCAGCAGCTTGTAGAGGTACTATATAAATGCTGGCTTCTATAACACTCAGAATGGCGACTGTAGAATGGTTCCAGCAGCTTGTAGATGTACTACATTAAAGATGACGGCTATAACACCCTAAATAACGGCTGTAGAATGGTTCCAGCAGTTTGTAGAGCTACTATATAAAGGCTGGCGGCTACAACACTCAAAATAACGGCTGTAGAGTGGTTCCAGCAGCTTGTAGAGCTACTATATAAAGGCTGGCGGCTATAACACTCAAAATAACGGCTGTAGAATGGTTCCAGCAGCTTGTAGAGCTACTATATACTGGCTGGCAGCTATGACACTCAAAATGGCGGCTGTAGAATGGTTCCAGCAGCTTGTAGAGGTACTACATTAAAGATGACGGCTATAACTTTCAAAATAACGGCTGAAGAATGGTTCCAGCAGCTTGTAGAACTACTATATACTGACTGGCGGCTATGACACTCAAAATGGCGGCTGTAGAATGGTTCCAGCAGCTTGTAGAGGTACTATATAAATGCTATCTTCTATAACACTCAGAATGGCGGCTGTAGAATGGTTCCAGCAGCTTGTATAGCTGCTATATAAAGGCTGGCGGCTATAACACTCAAAATAACGGCTGTAGAATGGTTCCAGCAGCTTGTAAAGGTACTACATTAAAGATGACGGCTATAACACCCTAAATAACGGCTGTAGAATGGTTCCAGCAGTTTGTAGAGCTACTATATAAAGGCTGGCGGCTACAACACTCAAAATAACGGCTGTAGAGTGGTTCCAGCAGCTTGTAGAGCTACTATATAAAGGCTGGCGGCTATAACACTCAAAATAACGGCTGTAGAATGGTTCCAGCAGCTTGTAGAGCTACTATATACTGGCTGGCAGCTATGACACTCAAAATGGCGGCTGTAGAATGGTTCCAGCAGCTTGTAGAGGTACTATATAAATGCTGGCTACTATAACACTCAAAATGGCGGCTGTAGAATGGTTCCAGCAGCTTTTATAGCTGTTATATAAAGGCTGGCGGCTATAACACTCAAAATGGTGGCTGTAGAATGGTTCCAGCAGCTTGTATAGCTGTTATATAAAGGCTGGAGGCTATAACACTCAAAATAACGGCTGTAGGATGGTTCCAGCAGCTTGTATAGCTGTTATATAAAGGCTGGCCGCTATAAAACTCAAAATGGCGGCTGTAGAATGGTTCCAGCAGCTTGTATAGGTACTATGTAAATGCTGGCTGCTGTAACACTCAGAATGGCGGCTGTAGAATGGTTCCAGCAGCTTGTAGAGGTACTATATAAATGCTGGCGGCTATAACACTCAAAATGGTGGCTGTAGAATGGTTCCAGCAGCTTGTAGAGCTACTATATAAAGGCTGGCGGCTATAACACTCAAAATAACGGCTGTAGAATGCTTTCAGCAGCTTGTAGAGCTACTATATAAAGGGTGGCGGCTATAACACTCAAAATGGCGGCTGTAGGATGGTTCCAGCAGCTTGTATAGCTGTTATATAAAGGCTGGCCGCTATAAAACTCAAAATGGCGGCTGTAGAATGGTTCCAGCAGCTTGTAGAGGTACTATATAAATGCTGGCTGCTATAACACTCAAAATGGTGGCTGTAGAATGGTTCCAGCAGCTTGTATAGCTGTTATATAAAGGCTGGAGGCTATAACACTCAAAATAACGGCTGTAGAATGGTTCTAGCAGCTTGTATAGGTACTATGTAAATGCTGGCTGCTGTAACACTCAAAATGGCGGCTGTAGGATGGTTCCAGCAGCTTGTATAGCTGTTATATAAAGGCTGGCCGCTATAAAACTCAAAATGGAGGCTGTAGAATGGTTCCAGCAGCTTGTATAGGTACTATGTAAATGCTGGCTGCTGTAACACTCAGAATGGCGGCTGTAGAATGGTTCCAGCAGCTTGTAGAGGTCCTACATAAATGCTGGCTGCTATAACACTCAAAATGGTGGCTGTAGAATGGTTCCAGCAGCTTGTAGAGTTACTATATACTGGCTGGCGGATATAACACTCAAAATAACGGCTGTAGAATGGTTCCAGCAGCTTGTATAGCTGTTATATAAAGACTGGCCGCAATAAAACTCAAAATGGCGGCTGTAGAATGGTTCCAGCAGCTTGTAGAGCTACTATATACTGGCTGGCGGATATAACACTCAAAATAACGGCTGTAGAATGGTTCCAGCAGCTTGTGTAGCTGTTATATAAAAACTGGCCGCAACAAAACTCAAAATGGCGGCTGTAGAATGGTTCCAGCAACTTGCAGAGCTACTTTAATAAGACTGGCGGCTATAACACTCAAAGTGGAGGTTGTAGAATGGTTCCAACAGCTTGTATTGGTACTATATAAATGCTGGCTGCTATTAAACTCAAAATAACGTCTGTAGAATGGTTCCAGCAGCTTGTAGAGCTACTATATAAAGGCTGGCGGCTATAACACTCAAAATGGAGGCTGTAGAATGGTTCCAGCAGCTTGTAGAGGTACTATATAAATGCTGCCTCCTATAAAACTGAAAATAACGGCTGTAGAATGGTTTCAGGAGCTTGTAGAGCTACTATATACATGCTGGCGGCTATAACACTCAAAATGGCGGCTGTAGAATGGTTCCAACAGCTTGTAGAGGTACTATATAAATGCTGGCTGCTATAACACTCAAAATGGCGAATGTAGAATGGTTCCAAGAGCTTGTAGAGCTACTAAATAAAGGCTGGCGGCTATAACACTCAAAATAACGGCTGTAGAATGGTTCCAGCAGCTTGTAGAGCTACTATATAAAGGGTGGCGGCTATAACACTCAAAATGGCGGCTGTAGAATGGTTCCAGCAGCTTGTATAGCTGTTATATAAAGGCTGGCCGCTATAACACTCAAAATGGCGGCTGTAGAATGGTTCCAGCAGCTTGTAGAGGTACTATATAAATGCTGGCTGCCATAACACTCAAAATGGAGGCTGTAGAATGGTTCCAGCAGCTGGTAGAGCTACTATATAAAGGCTGGCGGCTATAAGACTCAAAATAACGGCTGTAGAATGGTTCCAGCAGCTTGTAGAGCTACTATATAAAGGCTGGCGGCTATAACACTCAAAATGGCGGCTGAAGAATGGTTCCAGCAGCTTGTAGAGCTACTATATACTGGCTGGCGGATATAACACTGAAAATAACGGCTGTAGAATGGTTTCAGCAGCTTGTAGAGGTACTATGTAAAGGCTAGCGGCTATAACACTCAAAACGGCGGCTGTAGAATGGTTCCAGCAGCTTGTAGAGCTACTATATAAAGGCTAGCGGCTATAACACTCAAAACGGCGGCTGTAGAATGGTTCCAGCAGCTTGTAGAGGTACTATATAAATGATGGCTTCTTTAACACTCAGAATGGCGGCTGTAGAATGGTTCCAGCAGCTTGTAGAGCTACTACATTAAAGATGACGGCTATAACACTCAAAATAACGGCTGAAGAATGGGTCCAGCAGCTTGTAGAGCTACTATATAAAGGCTAGCGGCTAAAACACTCAAAATGGCGGCTGTAGAATGGTTCCAGCAGCTTGTAGAGGTTCTATATAAATGCTGGCTTCTATAACACTCAGAATGGCGACTGTAGAATGGTTCCAGCAGCTTGTATAGCTGCTATATAATAGCTGGCGGCTATAACACTCAAAATGGAGGCTGTAGACTGGCTCCAGCAGCTTGTAGAGGTACTACATTAAAGATGACGGCTATAACACTCAAAATAACGGCTGAAGAATGGTTCCAGCAGCTTGTAGAGCTACTATATACTGACTGGCGGCTATGACACTCAAAATGGCGGCTGTAGAATGGTTCCAGCAGCTTGTAGAGGTACTATATAAATGCTGGCTTCTCTAACACTCAGAATGGCGGCTGTAGAATGGTTCCAGCAGCTTGTATAGCTGCTATATAAAGGCTGGCGGCTATAACACTCAAAATAACGGCTGTAGAATGGTTCCAGCAGCTGGTAGAGGTACTACATTAAAGATGACGGCTATAACACTCTAAATAAGGGCTGTAGAATGGTTCCAGCAGCTTGTAGAGCTACTATATAAAGTCTGGCGGCTATAACACTCAAAATAACGGCTGTAGAATGGTTCCAGCAGCTTGTGGAGCTACTATATAAAGGCTGGCGGCTATAACACTCAAAATAACGGCTGTAGAATGGTTCCAGCAGCTTGTAGAGCTACTATATAAAGGCTGGCGGCTATAACACTCAAAATAACGGCTGTAGAATGGTTCCAGCAGCTTGTAGAGATACTATATACTGACTGGCGGCTATGACACTCAAAATGGTGGCTGTAGAATGGTTCCAGCAGCTTACAGAGCTACTCTACAAAGGCTGGCGGCTATAGCACTCAAAATAACGGCTGTAGAATGGTTCCATCAGCTTGTAGAGCTACTATATAAAGGCTGGCGGCTATAACACTCAAAATAACGGCTGTAGAATGGTTCCAGCAGCTTGTAGAGCTACTATATACTGGCTGGCAGCTATGACACTCAAAATGGCGGCTGTAGAATGGTTCCAGCAGCTTGTAGAGGTACTATATAAATGCTGTCTACTATAACACTCAAAATGGCGGCTGTAAAATGGTTCCAGCAGCTTGTAGAGCTACTATATAAAGCCTGGCGGCTATAACACTCAAAATGGTGGCTGTAGAATGGTTCCAGCAGCTTGTATAGCTGTTATTAAAAGGCTGTAGGCTATAACACTCAAAATAACGGCTGTAGGATGGTTCCAGCAGCTTGTATAGCTGTTATATAAAGGCTGGCCGCTATAAAACTCAAAATGGCGGCTGTAGAATGGTTCCAGCAGCTTGTATAGGTACTATGTAAATGCTGGCTGCTGTAACACTCAGAATGGCGGCTGTAGAATGGTTCCAGCAGCTTGTAGAGGTACTATATAAATGCTGGCTGCTATAACACTCAAAATGGTGGCTGTAGAATGGTTCCAGCAGCTTGTAGAGCTACTATATAAAGGCTGGCGGCTAAAACACTCAAAATAACGGCTGTAGAATGCTTCCAGCAGCTTGTAGAGCTACTATATAAAGGGTGGCGGCTATAACACTCAAAATGGCGGCTGTAGGATGGTTCCAGCAGCTTGTATAGCTGTTATATAAAGGCTGGCCGCTATAAAACTCAAAATGGCGGCTGTAGAATGGTTCCAGCAGCTTGTAGAGGTACTATATAAATGCTGGCTACTATAACACTCAAAATGGCGGCTGTAGAATGGTTCCAGCAGCTTGTAGAGCTACTATATAAAGGCTGGCGGCTATAACACTCAAAAAAACGGCTGTAGAATGGTTCCAGCAGCTTGTAGAGCTACTATATACTGGCTGGCGGCTATGACACTCAAAATGGCGGCTGTAGAATGGTTCCAAGAGCTTGTAGAGCTACTATATAAAGGCTGGCAGCTATAACACTCAAAATAACAGCTGTAGAATGGTTCCAGCAGCTTGTAGAGCTACTATATAAAGGGTGGCGGCTATAACACTCAAAATGGCGGCTGTAGGATGGTTCCAGCAGCTTGTATAGCTGTTATATAAAGGCTGGCCGCTATAAAACTCAAAATGGCGGCTGTAGAATGGTTCCAGCAGCTTGTAGAGGTACTATGTAAATGCTGGCTACTAAAACACTCAAAATGGCGGCTGTAGAATGGTTCCAGCAGCTTGTAGAGCTACTATATAAAGGCTGGCGGCTATAACACTCAAAATAACGGCTGTAGAATGGTTCCAGCAGCTTATAGAGCTACTATATACTGGCTGGCGGCTATGACACTCAAAATGGCGGCTGTAGAATGGTTCCAGCTGCTTGTAGAGCAACTATATAAATGCTGGCTGCTATAACACTCGAAATGGCGGCTGTAGGATGGTTCCAGCAACTTGTATAGGTACTATGTAAATGCTGGCTGCTATAACACTCAAAATGGCGGCTGTGGAATGGTTCCAGCAGCTTGTAGAGGTACTATATAAATGCTGGCTGCTATAACACTCAAAATGGTGGCTGTAGAATGGTTCCAGCAGCTTGTAGAGCTACTATATACTGGCTGGCGGATATAACACTCAAAATAACGGCTGTAGAATGGTTCCAGCAGCTTGTATAGCTGTTATATAAAGACTGGCCGCAATAAAACTCAAAATGGCGGCTGTAGAATGGTTCCAGCAGCTTGTAGAGCTACTATATACTGGCTGGCGGATATAACACTCAAAATAACGGCTGTAGAATGGTTCCAGCAGCTTGTATAGCTGTTATATAAAGGCTGGCCGCTATAACACTCAAAATGGCGGCTGTAGAATGGTTCCAGCAGCTTGTATAGGTACTATATAAATGCTGGCTCCTATAAAACTGAAAATAACGGCTGTAGAATGGTTTCAGGAGCTTGTAAAGCTACTATATACAGGCTGGCGGCTATAACACTCAAAATGGCGGCTGTAGAATGGTTCCAACAGCTTGTAGAGGTACTATATAAATGCTGGCTGCTATAACACTCAAAATGGCGGCTGTAGAATGGTTCCAAGAGCTTGTAGAGCTACTAAATAGAGGCTGGCGGCTATAACACTCAAAATAACGGCTGTAGAATGGTTCCAGCAGCTTGTAGAGCTACTATATAAAGGCTGGCGGCTATAACACTCAAAATGGCGGCTGTAGAATGGTTCCAGCAGCTTGTAGAGCTACTATATACTGGCTGGCGGATATAACACTCAAAAAAACGGCTGTAGAATGGTTTCAGCAGCTTGTATAGCTGTTATATAAATGCTGGCCGCAATAAAACTCAAAATGGCGGCTGTAGAATGGTTCCAGCAACTTGCAGAGCTACTTTACCAAGACTGGCTGCTATAACACTCAAAGTGGAGGTTGTAGAATAGTTCCAACAGCTTGTATTGGTACTATATAAATGCTGGCTGCTATAAAACTCAAAATAACGGCTGTAGAATGGTTCCAGCAGCTTGTAGAGCTACTATATAAAGGCTGGCGGCTATAACACTCAAAATGGAGGCTGTAGCATGGTTCCAGCAGCTTGTAGAGGTACTATATAAATGCTGGCTCCTATAAAACTCAAAATAACGGCTGTAGAATGGTTCCAGCAGCTTGTAGAGCTACTATATAAAGGGTGGCGGCTATAACACTCAAAATGGCGGCTGTAGAATGGTTCCAGCAGCTTGTATAGCTGTTATATAAAGGCTGGCCGCTATAACACTCAAAATGGCGGCTGTAGAATGGTTCCAGCAGCTTGTAGAGGTACTATATAAATGCTGGCTGCCATAACACTCAAAATGGCGGCTGTAGAATGGTTCCAGCAGCTTGTAGAGCTACTATATAAAGGCTGGCGGCTATAACACTCAAAATATCGGCTGTAGAATGGTTCCAGCAGCTTGTAGAGCTACTATATAAAGGCTGGCGGCTATAACACTCAAAATGGCGGCTGTAGAATGGTTCCAGCAGCTTGTAGAGCTACTATATACTGGCTGGCGGATATAACACTCAAAATAACGGCTGTAGAATGGTTTCAGCAGCTTGTATAGCTGTTATATAAATGCTGGCCGCAATAAAACTCAAAATGACGGCTGTAGAATGGTTCCAGCAACTTGCAGAGCAACTTTACCAAGACTGGCTGCTATAACACTCAAAGTGGAGGTTGTAGAATAGTTCCAACAGCTTGTATTGGTACTATATAAAGGCTGGCGGCTATAACACTCAAAATGGCGGCTGTAGAATGGTTCCAGCAGCTTGTAGAGCTACTATATACTGGCTGGCGGATATAACACTCAAAATAACGGCTGTAGAATGGTTTCAGCAGCTTGTATAGCTGTTATATAAATGCTGGCTGCTATAAAACTCAAAATAACGGCTGTAGAATGGTTCCAGCAGCTTGTAGAGCTACTATATAAAGGCTGGCGGCTATAACACTCAAAATGGAGGCTGTAGAATGGTTCCAGCAGCTTGTGGAGCTACTATATAAATGCTGGCTCCTATAAAACTCAAAATAACGGCTGTAGAATGGTTCCAGCAGCTTGTAGAGCTACTATATAAAGGCTGGCGGCTATAACACTCAAAATAACGGCTGTAGAATGGTTCCAGCAGCTTTTAGAGCTACTATATAAAGGCTGGCGGCTATAACACTCAAAATGGCGGCTGTAGATGGTTCCAGCAACTTGTAGAGCTGCTATATAAAGGCTGGCCGCTATAACACTCAAAATAGCTGCTGTAAAATGGTTCCAGCAGCTTGCAGAGCTACTATATAAAGGCTGGCTGCTATAACACTCAAAATGGCGGCTGCAGAATGGTTTCAGCAGCTTGTAGAGCTACTATATAAAGGCTGGCGGCTATAACGCTCAAAATGGATGGTGTAGAATGGTTCCAGCAGCTTGTAGAGCTACTATATTAAAGATGACGGCGATAAGACTCAAAATAACGGCTGTAGAATGGTTCCAGCATCTTGTAGAGCTACTATATAAAGGCTGGCGGCTATAACGCTTAAAATGGAGGCTGTAGAATGGTTCCAGCAGCTTGTAGAGGTACTATATAAATGCTGGCTTCTATAAAATTCAAAATAACGGCTGTAGAATGGTTCCAGCAGCTTGTAGAGCTACTATATAAAGGCAGGCGGCTATAGCACTTAAAAATGGATGCTGTAGAATGGTTCCAGCAGCTTGTAGAGGTACTATATAAATGCTGGCTGCTATAAAACTCAAAATAACGGCTGTAGAATGGTTCCAGCAGCTTGTAGAGCTACTATATAAGGGCTGGCGGCTATAACACTCAAAATGGATGCTGTAGAATGGTT
This sequence comes from Drosophila paulistorum, assembly GCA_018152135.1. Classification (NCBI taxonomy): domain Eukaryota; kingdom Metazoa; phylum Arthropoda; class Insecta; order Diptera; family Drosophilidae; genus Drosophila; species Drosophila paulistorum. Next base: position 550,683 of record JAECXG010000648.1, read on the forward strand.
CCAGCAGCTTGTAGAGCTACTATATTAAAGATGACGGCGACAAGACTCAAAATAACGGCTGTAGAATGGTTTCAGCAGCTTGTAGAGCTACTATATACTGGCTGGCGGCTATAGCACTCAAAATAACGGCTGTAGAATGGTTCCAGCAGCTTGTAGAGCTACTATATAAATGCTGGCTGCTATAGCACTCAAAATGGCGGCTGTAGAATGGTTCTAGCAGCTTGTAGAGGTACTATATAAAGGCTGGCCGCTATAACACTCAAAATAGCGGCTGTAAAATGGTTCCATCAGCTTGTAGAGGTACTATGGCTGTAGAATGGTTCCAGCAGCTTGTATAGCTGTTATTAAAAGGCTGTAGGCTATAACACTCAAAATAACGGCTGTAGGATGGTTCCAGCAGCTTGTATAGCTGTTATATAAAGGCTGGCCGCTATAAAACTCAAAATGGCGGCTGTAGAATGGTTCCAGCAGCTTGTATAGGTACTATGTAAATGCTGGCTGCTGTAACACTCAGAATGGCGGCTGTAGAATGGTTCCAGCAGCTTGTAGAGGTACTATATAAATGCTGGCTGCTATAACACTCAAAATGGTGGCTGTAGAATGGTTCCAGCAGCTTGTAGAGCTACTATATAAAGGCTGGCGGCTATAACACTCAAAATAACGGCTGTAGAATGCTTCCAGCAGCTTGTAGAGCTACTATATAAAGGGTGGCGGCTATAACACTCAAAATGGCGGCTGTATGATGGTTCCAGCAGCTTGTATAGCTGTTATATAAAGGCTGGCCGCTATAAAACTCAAAATGGCGGCTGTAGAATGGTTCCAGCAGCTTGTAGAGGTACTATATAAATGCTGGCTACTATAACACTCAAAATGGTGGCTGTAGAATGGTTCCAGCAGCTTGTAGAGCTACTATATAAAGGCTGGCGGCTATAACACTCAAAAAAACGGCTGTAGAATGGTTCCAGCAGCTTGTAGAGCTACTATATACTGGCTGGCGGCTATGACACTCAAAATGGCGGCTGTAGAATGGTTCCAAGAGCTTGTAGAGCTACTATATAAAGGCTGGCAGCTATAACACTCAAAATAACAGCTGTAGAATGGTTCCAGCAGCTTGTAGAGCTACTATATAAAGGGTGGCGGCTATAACACTCAAAATGGCGGCTGTAGGATGGTTCCAGCAGCTTGTATAGCTGTTATATAAAGGCTGGCCGCTATAAAACTCAAAATGGCGGCTGTAGAATGGTTCCAGCAGCTTGTAGAGGTACTATGTAAATGCTGGCTACTAAAACACTCAAAATGGCGGCTGTAGAATGGTTCCAGCAGCTTGTAGAGCTACTATATAAAGGCTGGCGGCTATAACACTCAAAATAACGGCTGTAGAATGGTTCCAGCAGCTTATAGAGCTACTATATACTGGCTGGCGGCTATGACACTCAAAATGGCGGCTGTAGAATGGTTCCAGCAGCTTGTAGAGCTACTATATAAAGGCTGGCGGCTATAACACTCAAAATATCGGCTGTAGAATGGTTCCAGCAGCTTGTAGAGCTACTATATAAAGGCTGGCGGCTATAACACTCAAAATGGCGGCTGTAGAATGGTTCCAGCAGCTTGTAGAGCTACTATATACTGGCTGGCGGATATAACACTCAAAATAACGGCTGTAGAATGGTTTCAGCAGCTTGTATAGCTGTTATATAAATGCTGGCCGCAATAAAACTCAAAATGACGGCTGTAGAATGGTTCCAGCAACTTGCAGAGCTACTTTACCAAGACTGGCTGCTATAACACTCAAAGTGGAGGTTGTAGAATAGTTCCAACAGCTTGTATTGGTACTATATAAATGCTGGCTGCTATAAAACTCAAAATAACGGCTGTAGAATGGTTCCAGCAGCTTGTAGAGCTACTATATAAAGGCTGGCGGCTATAACACTCAAAATGGAGGCTGTAGAATGGTTCCAGCAGCTTGTAGAGCTACTATATAAATGCTGGCTCCTATAAAACTCAAAATAACGGCTGTAGAATGGTTCCAGCAGCTTGTAGAGCTACTATATAAAGGCTGGCGGCTATAACACTCAAAATGGAGGCTGTAGAATGGTTCCAGCAGCTTTTAGAGCTACTATATAAAGGCTGGCGGCTATAACACTCAAAATGGCGGCTGTAGAATGGTTCCAGCAACTTGTAGAGCTTCTATATACTGGCTGGCGGATATAACACTCAAAATAACGGCTGTAGAATGGTTCCAGCAGCTTGTATAGCTGTTATATAAAGGCTGGCCGCAATAAAACTCAAAATGGCGACTGTAGAATGGTTCCAGCAACTTGCAGAGCTACTTTACCAAGACTGGCCGCTATAACACTCAAAATGGCGGCTGTAGAATGGTTCCAGCAGCTTGTATAGGTACTATATAAATGCTGGCTGCTAAAAAACTCAAAATAACGGCTGTAGAATGGTTCCAGCAGCATGTAGAGCTACTATATAAAGGCTGGCGGCTATAACAATCAAAATGGAGGCTGTAGAATGGTTCCAGCAGCTTGTAGAGGTACTATATAAATGCTGGCTGCTATAAAACTCAAAATAACGGCTGTAGAATAGTTTCAGCAGCTTGTAGAGCTACTATATAAATGCTGGCTGCTATAACACTCAAAACGGCGGCTGTAGAATGGTTCCAGCAGCTTGTAGAGGTACTATGTAAATGCTGGCTGCTATAACACTCAAAATGGCGGCTGTAGAATGGTTCCAGCAGCTTGTATAGCTGCTATATAAAGGCTGGCCGCTATAACACTCAAAATAGCGGCTGTAAAATGGTTCCAGCAGCTTGCAGAGCTACTATATAAAGGCTGGCTGCTATAACACTCAAAATGGCGGCTGCAGAATGGTTTCAGCAGCTTGTAGAGCTACTATATAAAGGCTGGCGGCTATAACGCTCAAAATGGATGGTGTAGAATGGTTCCAGCAGCTTGTAGAGCTACTATATTAAAGATGACGTCGATAAGACTCAAAATAACGGCTGTAGAATGGTTCCAGCATCTTGTAGAGCTACTATATAAAGTCTGGCGGCTATAACGCTTAAAATGGAGGCTGTAGAATGGTTCCAGCAGCTTGTAGAGGTACTATATAAATGCTGGCTGCTATAAAATTCAAAATAACGGCTGTAGAATGGCTCCAGCAGCTTGTAGAGCTACTATATAAAGGCAGGCGGCTATAGCACTTAAAAATGGATGCTGTAGAATGGTTCCAGCAGCTTGTAGAGGTACTATATAAATGCTGGCTGCTATAAAACTCAAAATAACGGCTGTAGAATGGTTCCAGCAGCTTGTAGAGCTACTATATAAGGGCTGGCGGCTATAACACTCAAAATGGATGCTGTAGAATGGTTCCAGCAGCTTGTAGAGCTACTATATTAAAGATGACGGCGACAAGACTCAAAATAACGGCTGTAGAATGGTTTCAGCAGCTTGTAGAGCTACTATATACTGGCTGGCGGCTATAGCACTCAAAATAACGGCTGTAGAATGGTTCCAGCAGCTTGTAGAGCTACTATATAAATGCTGGCTGCTATAGCACTCAAAATGGCGGCTGTAGAATGGTTCTAGCAGCTTGTAGAGGTACTATATAAAGGCTGGCCGCTATAACACTCAAAATAGCGGCTGTAAAATGGTTCCATCAGCTTGTAGAGGTACTATATAAATGCTGGCTGTTATAAAACTCAAAATAACGGCTGTAGAATGGTTTCAGCAGCTTGTAGAGCTACTATATACTGGCTGGCGGCTATAACGCTCAAAATGGAGGCTGTAGAATGGTTCCAGCAGCTTGTAGAGGTACTATATTAATGCTGGCTGCTATAAAACTCAAAATAACGGCTGTAGATTGGTTCCAGCAGCTTGTAGAGCTACTATATAGAGGCTGGCGGCTATAACACTCAAAATGGATGCTGTAAAATGGTTCCAGCAGCTTGTAGAGCTACTATATTAAAGATGACGGCTATAACACTCGAAATAACGGCTGTAGAATGGTTCCAGCAGCTTGTAGAGTTACTATATAAAGGCTGGCGGCTATAACACTCAAAATAACGGCTGTAGGATGGTTCCAGCAGCTTGCAGAGCTACTCTACAAAGGCTGTTGGCTGTAACACTCAAAATAACGGCTGTAGAATGGTTCCAGCAGCTTGTAGAGCTACTATATAAATGCTGCCTGCTATAGCACTCAAAATGGCGGCTGTAGAATGGTTCCAGCAGCTTGTAGAGGTACTATGTAAGAGCTGGCTGCTATAACACTGAGAATGGCGGCTGTGGAATGGTTCCAGCAGCTTGTATAGCTGCTAAATAAATGTTGGCCGCTATAACTCTCAAAATAGCGGTTATAAAAAGGCTCCAGCAGCTTGCAGAGCTACTATATATAGGCTGGCTGCTATAACACTCGAAATAACGGCTACAGAATGGTTCCAGCAGCTTGTATAGCTGTTATATAAAGGCTGGCGGCTATAGCACTCAAAATAACGGCTGTACAATGGTTCCAGCAACTTGTATAGCTGTTATATAAAGGCTGGCCGCTATAACACTCAAAATGGCGGCTGTACAATGGTTCCAGCAGATTGTAGAGGTATTATATAAATGCTGGCTGCTATAACACTCAAAATGGCGGCTGTAGAATCGTTCCAGCAGCTTGTAGAGCTACTATATAAAGGCTGGCGGCCATAACACTCAAAATAACGGCTTTAGAATGGTTCCAGCAGATTGTAGTGGTACTATATAAATGCTGGCTCCTATAAAACTCTGGCTGCTATAACACTCAAAATGGCGGCTGTAGAATGGTTCCAGCAGCTTGTAGAGCTACTATATATAGGTTGGCGGCTATAAGTCTCAAAATGGAGGCTGTAGAATTGTTCCAGCAGCTTGTAGAGCTACTATATAAATGCTGGCTGCTATAACACTCAAAATGGCGGCTGTAGAATGGTTCCAGCAGCTTGTAGAGCTACTATATAGAGGCTGGCGGCTATAACACTCAAAATGGATGCTGTAGAATGGTTCCAGCAGCTTGTAGAGCTACTATATTAAAGATGACGGCTATAACACTCGAAATAACGGCTGTAGAATGGTTCCAGCAGCTTGTAGAGTTACTATATAAAGGCTGGCGGCTATAACACTCAAAATAACGGCTGTAGGATGGTTCCAGCAGCTTGCAGAGCTACTCTACAAAGGCTGTTGGCTGTAACACTCAAAATAACGGCTGTAGAATGGTTCCAGCAGCTTGTAGAGCTACTATATAAATGCTGCCTGCTATAGCACTCAAAATGGCGGCTGTAGAATGGTTCCAGCAGCTTGTAGAGGTACTATGTAAGAGCTGGCTGCTATAACACTGAGAATGGCGGCTGTGGAATGGTTCCAGCAGCTTGTATAGCTGCTAAATAAATGTTGGCCGCTATAACTCTCAAAATAGCGGTTATAAAAAGGCTCCAGCAGCTTGCAGAGCTACTATATATAGGCTGGCTGCTATAACACTCGAAATAACGGCTACAGAATGGTTCCAGCAGCTTGTATAGCTGTTATATAAAGGCTGGCGGCTATAGCACTCAAAATAACGGCTGTACAATGGTTCCAGCAACTTGTATAGCTGTTATATAAAGGCTGGCCGCTATAACACTCAAAATGGCGGCTGTACAATGGTTCCAGCAGATTGTAGAGGTATTATATAAATGCTGGCTGCTATAACACTCAAAATGGCGGCTGTAGAATCGTTCCAGCAGCTTGTAGAGCTACTATATAAAGGCTGGCGGCCATAACACTCAAAATAACGGCTTTAGAATGGTTCCAGCAGATTGTAGTGGTACTATATAAATGCTGGCTCCTATAAAACTCTGGCTGCTATAACACTCAAAATGGCGGCTGTAGAATGGTTCCAGCAGCTTGTAGAGCTACTATATATAGGTTGGCGGCTATAAGTCTCAAAATGGAGGCTGTAGAATTGTTCCAGCAGCTTGTAGAGCTACTATATAAATGCTGGCTGCTATAACACTCAAAATGGCGGCTGTAGAATGGTTCCAGCAGCTTGTAGAGCTACTATATATAGGTTGGCGGCTATAAGTCTCAAAATGGAGGCTGTAAAATTGTTCCAGCAGCTTGTAGAGCTACTATATAAATGCTGGCTGCTATAACACTCAAAATGGCGGCTGTAGAATGGTTCCAGCAGCTTGTAGAGCTACTATATATAGGTTGGCGGCTATAAGTCTCAAAATGGCGGCTGTAGAATGGTTCCAGCGGCTTGTATAGCTGTTATATAAAGGCTGGCGGCTAAAACACTGAAAATAGCGGCTGTAGAATGGTTCCAGCAGCTTGCAGAGCTACTATATACAGGCTGTTGGCTATAACACTCAAAATGGTGGCTGTAGAATGGTTCCAGCAGCTTGTAGAGCTACTATATATAGGTTGGCGGCTATAAGTCTCAAAATGGAGGCTGTAGAATTGTTCCAGCAGCTTTTAGAGCTACTATATAAATGTTGGCTGCTATAACACTCAAAATGGCGGCTGTAGAATGGTTCCAGCAGCTTGTAGAGCTACTATATAAATGCAGGCTCCTATAAAACTCTGGCTGCTATAACACTCAAAATGGAGGCTGTAGAATGGTTTCAGCGGCTTGTATAGCTGTTATATAAAGGCTGGCGGCTAAAACACTGAAAATAGCGGCTGTAGAATGGTTCCAGGAGCTTGCAGAGCTACTATATACAGGCTGTTGGCTATAACACTCAAAATGGTGGCTGTAGAATGGTTCCAGCAGCTTGTATAACTGTTATATAAAGGCTGGCGGCAATAACACTCAAAATGGTGGCTGTAGAATGGTTCCAGCAGCTTGTATAGCTGTTATATAAAGGCTGGCCACTATAACACTCAAAAAAGCGGCTTTAAAACGGTTCCAGCATCTTGCAGAGCTACTATATAAAGGCTGGCTGCTATAACACGCAAAATAACGGCTTTAGAATGGTTCCAGCAGCTTGTATAGATGTTATATAAAGACTGGCCGCTATAACACTCAAAATGGCGGCTGTAGAATGATTCCAGCAGATTGCAGAGGTACTATATAAATGCTGGCTGCTATAACACTCAAAATGGCGGCTGTAGAATGGTTCCAGCAGCTTGTAGAGCTACTATATAAAGGTTGGCGGTCATAAGTCTCAAAATGGAGTCTGTGGAATGGTTCCAGCATCTTGCAGAGCTACTATATAAAGGCTGGCGGCTATAACACTCAAAATAACGGCTTTAGAATGGTTCCAGCAGATTGTAGTGGTACTATACAAATGCTGGCTGCTATAACAATCAAAATAACGGCTGTAGAATGGTTCCAGCAGCTTGTATAGCTGTTATATAAAGGCTGGCGGCTATAACACTCAAAATGGTGACTGTAGAATGGTTCCAGCAGCTTGTATAGCTGTTATATAAAGGCTGGCCGCTATAACACTCAAAAAAGCGACTGTAAAACGGTTCCAGCATCTTGCAGAGCTACTTTAACACTCAAAATAATGGCTATAGAATGGTTCCAGCAGCTTGTATAGATGTTATATAAAGGCTGGCCGCTATAACACTCAAAATGGCGGCTGTAGAATGGTTCCAGAAGATTGTAGAGGTACTATATAACTGCTGGCTGCTAAAACACTCAAAATAACGGCTGTAGAATGGTTCCAGCAGCTTGTATAGCTGTTATATAAAGGCTGGCGGCTATAACACTCAAAATGGTGGCTGTAGAATGGTACTAGCAGCTTGTATAGATGTTATATAAATAGTGGCGGCTATAACACTCAAAATGGTGGCTGTAGAATGGTTCCAGCAGCTTGTATAGCTGTTATATAAAGGCTGGCGGCTATAACACTCAAAATGGTGGCTTTAGAATGGTTCCAGCAGCTTGTATAGATGTTATATAAAGGCTGGCCGCTATAACACTCAAAATGGCGGCTGTAGAATGATTCCAGCAGATTGTAGAGGTACTATATAAATGCTGGCTGCTATAACACTCAAAATGGCGGCAGTAGAATGGTTCCAGCAGCTTGTAGAGCTACTATATAAAGGTTGGCGGTTATAAGTCTCAAAATGGAGTCTGTGGAATTGTTCCAGCATCTTGCAGAGCTACTATATAAAGGCTGGCGGCTACAAAACTCAAAATAACGGCTTTAGAATGGTTCCAGCAGATTGTAGAGGTACTATATAAATGCTGGCTGCTATAACACTCAAAATAACGGCTGTAGGATGGTTCCAGCAGCTTGTATAGCTGTTATATGAAGGCTGGCGGCTATAACACTCAAAATGGTGGCTGTAGAATGGTTCCAGCAGCTTGTATAGCTGTTATATAAAGGCTGGCCGCTATAACACTCAAAAAAGAGGCTGTAAAACGGTTCCAGCATCTTGCAGAGCTACTATATAAAGGCTGGCGGCTATAACACCCAAAATATTGGCTTTAGAATGGTTCCAGCAGCTTGTAGAGGTACTATGTAAATGCTGGCTGCTATAACACTCAAAATGGCGGCTGTAGAATGGTTCCAGCAGCTTGTAGAGCTACTATATAAAGGCTGGCGGCTATAACACTCAAAATAACGGCTGTAGAATGGTTCCAGCAGCTTGTAGAGCTACTATATAAAGGTTGGCGGCTATAAGTCTAAAATGGAGTCTGTGAAATGGTTCCAGCAGCTTGTAGAGGTACTATATAAATGCAGGCTCATATAAAACTCTGGCTGCTATAACACTCAAAATGGCGGCTGTAGAATGGTTCCAGCAGCTTGTAGAGCTACTATATAAGGGCTGGCGGCTATAACACTCAAAATGGATGCTGTAGAATGGTTCCAGCAGCTTGTAGAGCTAGTATATTAAAGATGACGGCTATAACACTCAAAATAACGGCTGTAGAATGGTTCCAGCAGCTTGTAGAGCTACTATATAAAGGCTGGCGGCTATAACACTCAAAATGGAGGCTGTAGAATGGTTCCAGCAGCGTGTAGAGGTACTCTATAAATGCTGGCTCCTATAAAACTCAAAATAACGGCTGTAGAATGGTTCCAGCAGCTTGTAGAGCTACTATATAAAGGCTGGCGGCTATAACACTCAAAATGGCGGCTGTAGAATGGTTCCAGCAGCTTGTAGAGGTACTATGTAAATGCTGGCTGCTATAACACTCAGAATTGCGGCTGTGGAACGGTTCGAGCAGCTTGTATAGCTGCTATATAAAGGCTGGCCGCTATAACACTCAAAATGGCGGCTGTAGAATGGTTTCAGCAGCTTGTAGAGCTACTATATAAAGTCTGGCGGCTATAACGCTCAAAACGGAGGCTGTAGAATGGTTCCAGGAACTTGTACAAGTACTATATAAATGCTGGCTGCTATAACACTCAAAATAACGGCTGTAGAATGGTTCCAACAGCTTGTAGAGTTACTATATAAGGGCTGGCGGCTATAACACTCAAAATGGAGGCTGTAGAATGGTTCCAGCAGCGTGTAGAGGTACTATATAAATGCTGGCTCCTATACAACTCAAAATAACGGCTGTAGAATGGTTCCAGCAGCTTGTAGAGTTACTATATAAGGGCTGGCGGCTATAACACTCAAAATGGAGGCTGTAGAATGGTTCCAGCAGCTTGTAGAGCTACTATATTAAAGATGACAGCTATAACACTCAAAATAACGGCTGAAGAATGGTTCCAGTAGCGTGTTGAGGTACTATATAAATGCTGGCTCCTATAAAACTCAAAATAACGGCTGTAGAATGGTTCCAGCAGCTTGTAGAGTTACTATATAAAGGCTGGCGGCTATAGCACTCAAAATAACGGCTGTAAAATGGTTCCAGTAGCGTGTCGAGCTACTATATAAAGGCTGGCGGCTATAACACTCAAAATGGCGGCTGTAGAATGGTTCCAGCAGCGTGTAGAGGTACTATATAAATGCTGGCTCCTATAAAACTCAAAATAACGGCTGTAGAATGGTTCCAGCAGCTTGTAGAGTTTCTATATAAAGGCTGGCGGCTGTAGAATGGTTTCAGCAGCTTGTAGAGCTACTATATATGGAGGCTGTAGAATGGTTCCAGCAGCTTGTAGAGGTACTATATAAATGCTGGCTGCTATAAAACTCAAAATAACGGCTGTAGAATAGTTCCAGCAGCTTGTAGAGCTACTATATTCTGGCTGGCGGCTATGACACTCAAAATGGCGGCTGTAGAATGGTTCCAGCAGCTTGTAGAGGTACCATGTAAATGCTGGCTGCTATAACACTCAAAATGGCGGCTGTAGAATGGTTCCAGCAGCTTGTATAGCTGCTATATAAAGGCTGGAAGCTATAACACTCAAAATAGCGGCTGTAGAATGGTTTCAGGAGCTTGTAGAGCTACTATATAAAGGCTGGCGGCTATAGCACTCAAAATGGAGGCTGTAGAATGGTTCCAGCAACTTGTAGAGGTACTATATAAATGCTGGCTGCTATAAAACTCAAAATAACGGCTGTAGAATGGTTCCAGCAGCTTGTAGAGCTACTATATAAGGGCTGGCGGCTATAACACTCAAAATGGATGCTGTAGAATGGTTCCAGCAGCTTGTAGAGCTAGTATATTAAAGATGACGGCTATAACACTCAAAATAACGGCTGTAGAATAGTTCCAGCAGCTTGTAGAGCTACTATATAAAGGCTGGCGGCTATAACACTCAAAATGGAGGCTGTAGAATGGTTCCAGCAGCGTGTAGAGGTACTCTATAAATGCTGGCTCCTATAAAACTCAAAATAACGGCTGTAGAATGGTTCCAGCAGCTTGTAGAGCTACTATATAAAGGCTGGCGGCTATAACACTCAAAATGGCGGCTGTAGAATGGTTCCAGCAGCTTGTAGAGGTACTATGTAAATGCTGGCTGCTATAACACTCAGAATTGCGGCTGTGGAACGGTTCGAGCAGCTTGTATAGCTGCTATATAAAGGCTGGCCGCTATAACACTCAAAATGGCGGCTGTAGAATGGTTTCAGCAGCTTGTAGAGCTACTATATAAAGTCTGGCGGCTATAACGCTCAAAACGGAGGCTGTAGAATGGTTCCAGGAACTTGTACAAGTACTATATAAATGCTGGCTGCTATAACACTCAAAATAACGGCTGTAGAATGGTTCCAGCAGCTTGTAGAGTTACTATATAAGGGCTGGCGGCTATAACACTCAAAATGGAGGCTGTAGAATGGTTCCAGCAGCGTGTAGAGGTACTATATAAATGCTGGCTCCTATACAACTCAAAATAACGGCTGTAGAATGGTTCCAGCAGCTTGTAGAGTTACTATATAAGGGCTGGCGGCTATAACACTCAAAATGGAGGCTGTAGAATGGTTCCAGCAGCTTGTAGAGCTACTATATTAAAGATGACAGCTATAACACTCAAAATAACGGCTGTAGAATGGTTCCAGTAGCGTGTTGAGGTACTATATAAATGCTGGCTCCTATAAAACTCAAAATAACGGCTGTAGAATGGTTCCAGCAGCTTGTAGAGTTACTATATAAAGGCTGGCGGCTATAGCACTCAAAATAACGGCTGTAAAATGGTTCCAGTAGCGTGTCGAGCTACTATATAAAGGCTGGCGGCTATAACACTCAAAATAGCGGCTGTAGAATGGTTCCAGCAGCGTGTAGAGGTACTATATAAATGCTGGCTCCTATAAAACTCAAAATAACGGCTGTAGAATGGTTCCAGCAGCTTGTAGAGTTTCTATATAAAGGCTGGCGGCTGTAGAATGGTTTCAGCAGCTTGTAGAGCTACTATATGGAGGCTGTAGAATGGTTCCAGCAGCTTGTAGAGGTACTATATAAATGCTGGCTGCTATAACACTCAAAATGGCGGCTGTAGAATGGTTCCAGCAGCTTGTATAGCTGCTATATAAAGGCTGGAAGCTATAACACTCAAACAAACGGCTTTAAAACGGTTCCAGCATCTTGCAAAGCTAGTATATAAAGGCTAGCGGCTATAACACCCAACATAATGGCTTTAGAATGGTTCCAGCAGCTTGTAGAGATACTATATAAATGCTGGCTGCTATAACACTCAAAATGGCGGCTGTAGAAGGGTTCCTGCAGCTTGTATAGCTGTTATATAAATGCTGGCTGCTATAACACTTAAAATAACGGCTGTATATTGGTTCCAGCAGCTTGTAGGGCTACTATATAAATGCTGGCTGCTATAACACTTAAAATGGCGGCTGTAGAATGGTTCCAGCAGCTTGTAGAGGTACTATGTAAATGCTGGCTGCTATAACACTCAAAATGGCGGCTGTAGAATGGTTCCAGCAGCTTGTAGAGCTACTATATAAAGGCTGGCGGCTATAACACTCAAAATAACGGCTGTAGAATGGTTCCAGCAGCTTGTAGAGCTACTATATAAAGGTTGGCGGCTATAAGTCTCAAAATGGAGTCTGTGGAATGGTTCCAGCAGCTTGTAGAGGTACTATATAAATGCAGGCTCCTATAAAACTCTGGCTGCTATAACACTCAAAATGGCGGCTGTAGAATGGTTCCAGCAGCATAAAGAGCTACTATATACAGGCTGGCGGCTATAACACTCAAAATGGTGGCTGTAGAATGGTTCCAGCAACTTGCAGAGCTACTTTACAAAGGCTGGCGGCTATAACACTCAAAGTGGAGGCTGTAGAATGGTTCCAACAGCTTGTAGAGGTACTATATAATTGCTGGCGGCTATAAAACTCAAAATAACGGCTGTAGAATGGTTCCAGCAGCTTGCAAAGCTTTTTACAAAGGCTGGCTTCCATAACACTCAAAATGGCGGCTGTAGAATGGTTCCAGCAGCTTGTAGAGGTACTGTATAAATGCTGGCTCCTATAAAACTCAAAATAACGGCTGTAGAATGGTTTCAGGAGCTTGTAGAGCTACTATATAAGGGCTTGCGGCTATAGCACTCCAAAATGGAGGCTGTAGAATGGTTGCAGCAACTTGTAGAGGTACTATATAAATGCTGGCTGCTATAAAACTCAAAATAACGGCTGTAGAATGGTGCCAGCAGCTTGTAGAGCTACTATATAAGGGTTGGCGGCTATAACACTCAAAATGGATGCTGTAGAGTGGTTCCAGCAGCTTGTAGAGCTAGTATATTAAAGATGACGGCTATAACACTCAAAATAACGGCTGTAGAATGGTTCCAGCAGCTTGTAGAGCTACTATATAAAGGCTGGCGGCTATAACACTCAAAATGGAGGCTGTAGAATGGTTCCAGCAGCGTGTAGAGGTACTATATAAATGCTGGCTCCTATAAAACTCAAAATAACGGCTGTAGAATGGTTCCAGCAGCTTGTAGAGCTACTATATAAAGGCTGGCGGCTATAACACTCAAAATGGCGGCTGTAGAATGGTTCCAGCAGCTTGTAGAGGTACTATGTAAATGCTGGCTGCTATAACACTCAGAATTGCGGCTGTGGAACGGTTCGAGCAGCTTGTATAGCTGCTATATAAAGGCTGGCCGCTATAATGGTTTCAGCAGCTTGTAGAGCTACTATATAAAGGCTGGCGGCTATAACGCTCAAAACGAAGGCTGTAGAATGGTTCCAGCAACTTGCAGAGCTACTTTACAAAGGCTGGCGGCTATAACACTCAAAGTGGAGGCTGTAGAATGGTTCCAACAGCTTGTAGAGGTACTATATAATTGCTGGCGGCTATAAAACTCAAAATAACGGCTGTAGAATGGTTCCAGCAGCTTGCAAAGCTTTTTTACAAAGGCTGGCTTCCATAACACTCAAAATGGCGGCTGTAGAATGGTTCCAGCAGCTTGTAGAGGTACTGTATAAATGCTGGCTCCTATAAAACTCAAAATAACGGCTGTAGAATGGTTTCAGGAGCTTGTAGAGCTACTATATAAGGGCTTGCGGCTATAGCACTCAAAATGGAGGCTGTAGAATGGTTCCAGTAGCGTGTCGAGCTACTATATAAAGGCTGGCTTCCATAACACTCAAAATGGCGGCTGTAGAATGGTTCCAGCAGCTTGTAGAGGTACTGTATAAATGCTGGCTGCTATAAAACTCAAAATAACGGCTGTAGAATGGTTTTAGGAGCTTGTAGAGCTACTTTATAAAGGCTGGCGGCTATAACACTCAAAATGGAGGCTGTAGAATGGTTCCAGCAGCTTGTAGAGGTACTATATAATTGCTGGCTCCTTTAAAACTCAAAATAACGGCTGTAGAATGGTTTCAGGAGCTTGTAGAGCTACTATATAAAGGCTGGCGGCTATAGCACTCAAAATGGAGGCTGTAGAATGGTTCCAGCAACTTGTAGAGGTACTATATAAATGCTGGCTGCTATAAAACTCAAAATAACGGCTGTAGAATGGTTCCAGCAGCTTGTAGAGCTACTATATAAGGGCTGGCGGCTATAACACTCAAAATGGATGCTGTAGAATGGTTCCAGCAGCTTGTAGAGCTAGTATATTAAAGATGACGGCTATAACACTCAAAATAACGGCTGTAGAATGGTTCCAGCAGCTTGTAGAGCTACTATATAAAGGCTGGCGGCTATAACACTCAAAATGGAGGCTGTAGAATGGTTCCAGCAGCGTGTAGAGGTACTCTATAAATGCTGGCTCCTATAAAACTCAAAATAACGGCTGTAGAATGGTTCCAGCAGCTTGTAGAGCTACTATATAAAGGCTGGCGGCTATAACACTCAAAATGGCGGCTGTAGAATGGTTCCAGCAGCTTGTAGAGGTACTATGTAAATGCTGGCTGCTATAACACTCAGAATTGCGGCTGTGGAACGGTTCGAGCAGCTTGTATAGCTGCTATATAAAGGCTGGCCGCTATAACACTCAAAATGGCGGCTGTAGAATGGTTTCAGCAGCTTGTAGAGCTACTATATAAAGTCTGGCGGCTATAACGCTCAAAACGGAGGCTGTAGAATGGTTCCAGGAACTTGTACAAGTACTATATAAATGCTGGCTGCTATAACACTCAAAATAACGGCTGTAGAATGGTTCCAACAGCTTGTAGAGTTACTATATAAGGGCTGGCGGCTATAACACTCAAAATGGAGGCTGTAGAATGGTTCCAGCAGCGTGTAGAGGTACTATATAAATGCTGGCTCCTATACAACTCAAAATAACGGCTGTAGAATGGTTCCAGCAGCTTGTAGAGTTACTATATAAGGGCTGGCGGCTATAACACTCAAAATGGAGGCTGTAGAATGGTTCCAGCAGCTTGTAGAGCTACTATATTAAAGATGACAGCTATAACACTCAAAATAACGGCTGAAGAATGGTTCCAGTAGCGTGTTGAGGTACTATATAAATGCTGGCTCCTATAAAACTCAAAATAACGGCTGTAGAATGGTTCCAGCAGCTTGTAGAGTTACTATATAAAGGCTGGCGGCTATAGCACTCAAAATAACGGCTGTAAAATGGTTCCAGTAGCGTGTCGAGCTACTATATAAAGGCTGGCGGCTATAACACTCAAAATGGCGGCTGTAGAATGGTTCCAGCAGCGTGTAGAGGTACTATATAAATGCTGGCTCCTATAAAACTCAAAATAACGGCTGTAGAATGGTTCCAGCAGCTTGTAGAGTTTCTATATAAAGGCTGGCGGCTGTAGAATGGTTTCAGCAGCTTGTAGAGCTACTATATATGGAGGCTGTAGAATGGTTCCAGCAGCTTGTAGAGGTACTATATAAATGCTGGCTGCTATAAAACTCAAAATAACGGCTGTAGAATAGTTCCAGCAGCTTGTAGAGCTACTATATTCTGGCTGGCGGCTATGACACTCAAAATGGCGGCTGTAGAATGGTTCCAGCAGCTTGTAGAGGTACCATGTAAATGCTGGCTGCTATAACACTCAAAATGGCGGCTGTAGAATGGTTCCAGCAGCTTGTATAGCTGCTATATAAAGGCTGGAAGCTATAACACTCAAAATAGCGGCTGTAGAATGGTTTCAGGAGCTTGTAGAGCTACTATATAAAGGCTGGCGGCTATAGCACTCAAAATAGCGGCTGTAGAATGGTTCCAGCAGCGTGTAGAGGTACTATATAAATGCTGGCTGCTATAAAACTCAAAATAACGGCTGTAGAATGGTTCCAGCAGCTTGTAGAGCTACTATATAAGGGCTGGCGGCTATAACACTCAAAATGGATGCTGTAGAATGGTTCCAGCAGCTTGTAGAGCTAGTATATTAAAGATGACGGCTATAACACTCAAAATAACGGCTGTAGAATAGTTCCAGCAGCTTGTAGAGCTACTATATAAAGGCTGGCGGCTATAACACTCAAAATGGAGGCTGTAGAATGGTTCCAGCAGCGTGTAGAGGTACTCTATAAATGCTGGCTCCTATAAAACTCAAAATAACGGCTGTAGAATGGTTCCAGCAGCTTGTAGAGCTACTATATAAAGGCTGGCGGCTATAACACTCAAAATGGCGGCTGTAGAATGGTTCCAGCAGCTTGTAGAGGTACTATGTAAATGCTGGCTGCTATAACACTCAGAATTGCGGCTGTGGAACGGTTCGAGCAGCTTGTATAGCTGCTATATAAAGGCTGGCCGCTATAACACTCAAAATGGCGCCTGTAGAATGGTTTCAGCAGCTTGTAGAGCTACTATATAAAGTCTGGCGGCTATAACGCTCAAAACGGAGGCTGTAGAATGGTTCCAGGAACTTGTACAAGTACTATATAAATGCTGGCTGCTATAACACTCAAAATAACGGCTGTAGAATGGTTCCAGCAGCTTGTAGAGTTACTATATAAGGGCTGGCGGCTATAACACTCAAAATGGAGGCTGTAGAATGGTTCCAGCAGCGTGTAGAGGTACTATATAAATGCTGGCTCCTATACAACTCAAAATAACGGCTGTAGAATGGTTCCAGCAGCTTGTAGAGTTACTATATAAGGGCTGGCGGCTATAACACTCAAAATGGAGGCTGTAGAATGGTTCCAGCAGCTTGTAGAGCTACTATATTAAAGATGACAGCTATAACACTCAAAATAACGGCTGTAGAATGGTTCCAGTAGCGTGTTGAGGTACTATATAAATGCTGGCTCCTATAAAACTCAAAATAACGGCTGTAGAATGGTTCCAGCAGCTTGTAGAGTTACTATATAAAGGCTGGCGGCTATAGCACTCAAAATAACGGCTGTAAAATGGTTCCAGTAGCGTGTCGAGCTACTATATAAAGGCTGGCGGCTATAACACTCAAAATAGCGGCTGTAGAATGGTTCCAGCAGCGTGTAGAGGTACTATATAAATGCTGGCTCCTATAAAACTCAAAATAACGGCTGTAGAATGGTTCCAGCAGCTTGTAGAGTTTCTATATAAAGGCTGGCGGCTGTAGAATGGTTTCAGCAGCTTGTAGAGCTACTATATATGGAGGCTGTAGAATGGTTCCAGCAGCTTGTAGAGGTACTATATAAATGCTGGCTGCTATAACACTCAAAATGGCGGCTGTAGAATGGTTCCAGCAGCTTGTATAGCTGCTATATAAAGGCTGGAAGCTATAACACTCAAACAAACGGCTTTAAAACGGTTCCAGCATCTTGCAGAGCTAGTATATAAAGGCTAGCGGCTATAACACCCAACATAATGGCTTTAGAATGGTTCCAGCAGCTTGTATAGCTGTTATATAAATGCTGGCTGCTATAACACTCAAAATGGCGGCTGTAGAAGGGTTCCTGCAGCTTGTATAGCTGTTATATAAATGCTGGCTGCTATAACACTTAAAATAACGGCTGTATATTGGTTCCAGCAGCTTGTAGGGCTACTATATAAATGCTGGCTGCTATAACACTTAAAATGGCGGCTGTAGAATGGTTCCAGCAGCTTGTAGAGGTACTATGTAAATGCTGGCTGCTATAACACTCAAAATGGCGGCTGTAGAATGGTTCCAGCAGCTTGTAGAGCTACTATATAAAGGCTGGCGGCTATAACACTCAAAATAACGGCTGTAGAATGGTTCCAGCAGCTTGTAGAGCTACTATATAAAGGTTGGCGGCTATAAGTCTCAAAATGGAGTCTGTGGAATGGTTCCAGCAGCTTGTAGAGGTACTATATAAATGCAGGCTCCTATAAAACTCTGGCTGCTATAACACTCAAAATGGCGGCTGTAGAATGGTTCCAGCAGCATAAAGAGCTACTATATACAGGCTGGCGGCTATAACACTCAAAATGGTGGCTGTAGAATGGTTCCAGCAACTTGCAGAGCTACTTTACAAAGGCTGGCGGCTATAACACTCAAAGTGGAGGCTGTAGAATGGTTCCAACAGCTTGTAGAGGTACTATATAATTGCTGGCGGCTATAAAACTCAAAATAACGGCTGTAGAATGGTTCCAGCAGCTTGCAAAGCTTTTTTACAAAGGCTGGCTTCCATAACACTCAAAATGGCGGCTGTAGAATGGTTCCAGCAGCTTGTAGAGGTACTGTATAAATGCTGGCTCCTATAAAACTCAAAATAACGGCTGTAGAATGGTTTCAGGAGCTTGTAGAGCTACTATATAAGGGCTTGCGGCTATAGCACTCAAAATGGAGGCTGTAGAATGGTTGCAGCAACTTGTAGAGGTACTATATAAATGCTGGCTGCTATAAAACTCAAAATAACGGCTGTAGAATGGTGCCAGCAGCTTGTAGAGCTACTATATAAGGGTTGGCGGCTATAACACTCAAAATGGATGCTGTAGAGTGGTTCCAGCAGCTTGTAGAGCTAGTATATTAAAGATGACGGCTATAACACTCAAAATAACGGCTGTAGAATGGTTCCAGCAGCTTGTAGAGCTACTATATAAAGGCTGGCGGCTATAACACTCAAAATGGAGGCTGTAGAATGGTTCCAGCAGCGTGTAGAGGTACTATATAAATGCTGGCTCCTATAAAACTCAAAATAACGGCTGTAGAATGGTTCCAGCAGCTTGTAGAGCTACTATATAAAGGCTGGCGGCTATAACACTCAAAATGGCGGCTGTAGAATGGTTCCAGCAGCTTGTAGAGGTACTATGTAAATGCTGGCTGCTATAACACTCAGAATTGCGGCTGTGGAACGGTTCGAGCAGCTTGTATAGCTGCTATATAAAGGCTGGCCGCTATAATGGTTTCAGCAGCTTGTAGAGCTACTATATAAAGGCTGGCGGCTATAACGCTCAAAACGAAGGCTGTAGAATGGTTCCAGCAACTTGCAGAGCTACTTTACAAAGGCTGGCGGCTATAACACTCAAAGTGGAGGCTGTAGAATGGTTCCAACAGCTTGTAGAGGTACTATATAATTGCTGGCGGCTATAAAACTCAAAATAACGGCTGTAGAATGGTTCCAGCAGCTTGCAAAGCTTTTTTACAAAGGCTGGCTTCCATAACACTCAAAATGGCGGCTGTAGAATGGTTCCAGCAGCTTGTAGAGGTACTGTATAAATGCTGGCTCCTATAAAACTCAAAATAACGGCTGTAGAATGGTTTCAGGAGCTTGTAGAGCTACTATATAAGGGCTTGCGGCTATAGCACTCAAAATGGAGGCTGTAGAATGGTTCCAGTAGCGTGTCGAGCTACTATATAAAGGCTGGCGGCCATAACACTCAAAATAGCGGCTGTAGAATGGTTCCAGCAGCGTGTAGAGGTACTATATAAATGCTGGCGGCTATAACACTCAAAATAGCGGCTGTAGAATGGTTCCAGCAGCGTGTAGAGGTACTATATAAATGCTGGCTCCTATAAAACTCAAAATAACGGCTGTAGAATGGTTCCAGCAGCTTGTAGAGCTACTATATTAAAGATGACAGCTATAACACTCAAAATAACGGCTGTAGAATGGTTCCAGCAGCTTGTAGAGCTACTATATAAAGGCTGGCGGCTATAACACTCAAAATGGAGGCTGTAGAATGGTTCCAGCAGCGTGTAGAGGTACTATATAAATGCTGGCTCCTATAAAACTCAAAATAACGGCTGTAGAATGGTTCCAGCAGCTTGTAGAGCTACTATATTAAAGATGACAGCTATAACACTCAAAATAACGGCTGTAGAATGGTTCCAGTAGCGTGTTGAGGTACTATATAAATGCTGGCTCCTATAAAACTCAAAATAACGGCTGTAGAATGGTTCCAGCAGCTTGTAGAGTTACTATATAAAGGCTGGCGGCTATAGCACTCAAAATAACGGCTGTAAAATGGTTCCAGTAGCGTGTCGAGCTACTATATAAAGGCTGGCGGCTATAACACTCAAAATAGCGGCTGTAGAATGGTTCCAGCAGCGTGTAGAGGTACTATATAAATGCTGGCTCCTATAAAACTCAAAATAACGGCTGTAGAATGGTTCCAGCAGCTTGTAGAGTTTCTATATAAAGGCTGGCGGCTGTAGAATGGTTTCAGCAGCTTGTAGAGCTACTATATATGGAGGCTGTAGAATGGTTCCAGCAGCTTGTAGAGGTACTATATAAATGCTGGCTGCTATAACACTCAAAATGGCGGCTGTAGAATGGTTCCAGCAGCTTGTATAGCTGCTATATAAAGGCTGGAAGCTATAACACTCAAACAAACGGCTTTAAAACGGTTCCAGCATCTTGCAGAGCTAGTATATAAAGGCTAGCGGCTATAACACCCAACATAATGGCTTTAGAATGGTTCCAGCAGCTTGTAGAGATACTATATAAATGCTGGCTGCTATAACACTCAAAATGGCGGCTGTAGAAGGGTTCCTGCAGCTTGTATAGCTGTTATATAAATGCTGGCTGCTATAACACTTAAAATAACGGCTGTATATTGGTTCCAGCAGCTTGTAGGGCTACTATATAAATGCTGGCTGCTATAACACTTAAAATGGCGGCTGTAGAATGGTTCCAGCAGCTTGTAGAGGTACTATGTAAATGCTGGCTGCTATAACACTCAAAATGGCGGCTGTAGAATGGTTCCAGCAGCTTGTAGAGCTACTATATAAAGGCTGGCGGCTATAACACTCAAAATAACGGCTGTAGAATGGTTCCAGCAGCTTGTAGAGCTACTATATAAAGGTTGGCGGCTATAAGTCTCAAAATGGAGTCTGTGGAATGGTTCCAGCAGCTTGTAGAGGTACTATATAAATGCAGGCTCCTATAAAACTCTGGCTGCTATAACACTCAAAATGGCGGCTGTAGAATGGTTCCAGCAGCATAAAGAGCTACTATATACAGGCTGGCGGCTATAACACTCAAAATGGTGGCTGTAGAATGGTTCCAGCAACTTGCAGAGCTACTTTACAAAGGCTGGCGGCTATAACACTCAAAGTGGAGGCTGTAGAATGGTTCCAACAGCTTGTAGAGGTACTATATAATTGCTGGCGGCTATAAAACTCAAAATAACGGCTGTAGAATGGTTCCAGCAGCTTGCAAAGCTTTTTTACAAAGGCTGGCTTCCATAACACTCAAAATGGCGGCTGTAGAATGGTTCCAGCAGCTTGTAGAGGTACTGTATAAATGCTGGCTCCTATAAAACTCAAAATAACGGCTGTAGAATGGTTTCAGGAGCTTGTAGAGCTACTATATAAGGGCTTGCGGCTATAGCACTCAAAATGGAGGCTGTAGAATGGTTCCAGCAACTTGTAGAGGTACTATATAAATGCTGGCTGCTATAAAACTCAAAATAACGGCTGTAGAATGGTGCCAGCAGCTTGTAGAGCTACTATATAAGGGTTGGCGGCTATAACACTCAAAATGGATGCTGTAGAGTGGTTCCAGCAGCTTGTAGAGCTAGTATATTAAAGATGACGGCTATAACACTCAAAATAACGGCTGTAGAATGATTCCAGCAGCTTGTAGAGCTACTATATAAAGGCTGGCGGCTATAACACTCAAAATGGAGGCTGTAGAATGGTTCCAGCAGCGTGTAGAGGTACTATATAAATGCTGGCTCCTATAAAACTCAAAATAACGGCTGTAGAATGGTTCCAGCAGCTTGTAGAGCTACTATATAAAGGCTGGCGGCTATAACACTCAAAATGGCGGCTGTAGAATGGTTCCAGCAGCTTGTAGAGGTACTATGTAAATGCTGGCTGCTATAACACTCAGAATTGCGGCTGTGGAACGGTTCGAGCAGCTTGTATAGCTGCTATATAAAGGCTGGCCGCTATAACACTCAAAATGGCGGCTGTAGAATGGTTTCAGCAGCTTGTAGAGCTACTATATAAAGGCTGGCGGCTATAACGCTCAAAACGAAGGCTGTAGAATGGTTCCAGCAACTTGCAGAGCTACTTTACAAAGGCTGGCGGCTATAACACTCAAAGTGGAGGCTGTAGAATGGTTCCAACAGCTTGTAGAGGTACTATATAATTGCTGGCGGCTATAAAACTCAAAATAACGGCTGTAGAATGGTTCCAGCAGCTTGCAAAGCTTTTTTACAAAGGCTGGCTTCCATAACACTCAAAATGGCGGCTGTAGAATGGTTCCAGCAGCTTGTAGAGGTACTGTATAAATGCTGGCTCCTATAAAACTCAAAATAACGGCTGTAGAATGGTTTCAGGAGCTTGTAGAGCTACTATATAAGGGCTTGCGGCTATAGCACTCAAAATGGAGGCTGTAGAATGGTTCCAGCAACTTGTAGAGGTACTATATAAATGCTGGCTGCTATAAAACTCAAAATAACGGCTGTAGAATGGTGCCAGCAGCTTGTAGAGCTACTATATAAGGGTTGGCGGCTATAACACTCAAAATGGATGCTGTAGAGTGGTTCCAGCAGCTTGTAGAGCTAGTATATTAAAGATGACGGCTATAACACTCAAAATAACGGCTGTAGAATGGTTCCAGCAGCTTGTAGAGCTACTATATAAAGGCTGGCGGCTATAACACTCAAAATGGAGGCTGTAGAATGGTTCCAGCAGCGTGTAGAGGTACTATATAAATGCTGGCTCCTATAAAACTCAAAATAACGGCTGTAGAATGGTTTCAGCAGCTTGTAGAGTTACTATATAAGGGCTGGCGGCTATAACACTCAAAATGGAGGCTGTAGATTGGTTCCAGCAGCTTGTAAAGCTACTATATTAAAGATGACAGCTATAACACTCAAAATAACGGCTGTAGAATTGTTCCAGTAGCGTGTTGAGGTACTATATAAATGCTGGCTCCTATAAAACTCAAAATAACGGCTGTAGAATGGTTCCAGCAGCTTGTAGAGTTACTATACAAAGGCTGGCCGCTATAGCACTCAAAATAACGGCAGTAGAATGGTTCCAGCAGCTTGTAGAGTTACTATATAAGGGCTGGCGGCTATAACACTCAAAATGGAGGCTGTAGAATGGTTCCAGCAGCTTGTAGAGTTACTATATAAGGGCTGGCAGCTATAACACTCAAAATGGAGGCTGTATAATGGTTCCAGCAGCTTGTAGAGGTACTATATAAATGCTGGCTCCTATAAAACTCAAAATAACGGCTGTAGAATGGTTCCAGCAGCTTGTAGAGGTACTATGTAAATGCTGGCTGCTATAACACTCAAAATGGAGGCTGTAGAATGGTTCCAGCAGCGTGTAGAGGTACTATATAAATGCTGGCTCCTATACAACTCAAAATAACGGCTGTAGAATGGTTCCAGCAGCTTGTAGAGTTACTATATAAGGGCTGGCGGCTATAACACTCAAAATGGAGGCTGTAGAATGGTTCCAGCAGCTTGTAGAGCTACTATATTAAAGATGACAGCTATAACACTCAAAATAACGGCTGAAGAATGGTTCCAGTAGCGTGTTGAGGTACTATATAAATGCTGGCTCCTATAAAACTCAAAATAACGGCTGTAGAATGGTTCCAGCAGCTTGTAGAGTTACTATATAAAGGCTGGCGGCTATAGCACTCAAAATAACGGCTGTAAAATGGTTCCAGTAGCGTGTCGAGCTACTATATAAAGGCTGGCGGCTATAACACTCAAAATGGCGGCTGTAGAATGGTTCCAGCAGCGTGTAGAGGTACTATATAAATGCTGGCTCCTATAAAACTCAAAATAACGGCTGTAGAATGGTTCCAGCAGCTTGTAGAGTTTCTATATAAAGGCTGGCGGCTATAACACTCAAAATGGAGGCTGTAGAATGGTTCCAGCAGCTTGTAGAGCTACTATATTAAAGATGACAGCTATAACACTCAAAATAACGGCTGAAGAATGGTTCCAGTAGCGTGTTGAGGTACTATATAAATGCTGGCTCCTATAAAACTCAAAATAACGGCTGTAGAATGGTTCCAGCAGCTTGTAGAGTTACTATATAAAGGCTGGCGGCTATAGCACTCAAAATAACGGCTGTAAAATGGTTCCAGTAGCGTGTCGAGCTACTATATAAAGGCTGGCGGCTATAACACTCAAAATGGCGGCTGTAGAATGGTTCCAGCAGCGTGTAGAGGTACTATATATATGCTGGCTCCTATAAAACTCAAAATAACGGCTGTAGAATGGTTCCAGCAGCTTGTAGAGTTTCTATATAAAGGCTGGCGGCTGTAGAATGGTTTCAGCAGCTTGTAGAGCTACTATATATGGAGGCTGTAGAATGGTTCCAGCAGCTTGTAGAGGTACTATATAAATGCTGGCTGCTATAAAACTCAAAATAACGGCTGTAGAATAGTTCCAGCAGCTTGTAGAGCTACTATATTCTGGCTGGCGGCTATGACACTCAAAATGGCGGCTGTAGAATGGTTCCAGCAGCTTGTAGAGGTACCATGTAAATGCTGGCTGCTATAACACTCAAAATGGCGGCTGTAGAATGGTTCCAGCAGCTTGTATAGCTGCTATATAAAGGCTGGAAGCTATAACACTCAAAATAGCGGCTGTAGAATGGTTTCAGGAGCTTGTAGAGCTACTATATAAAGGCTGGCGGCTATAGCACTCAAAATGGAGGCTGTAGAATGGTTCCAGCAACTTGTAGAGGTACTATATAAATGCTGGCTGCTATAAAACTCAAAATAACGGCTGTAGAATGGTTCCAGCAGCTTGTAGAGCTACTATATAAGGGCTGGCGGCTATAACACTCAAAATGGATGCTGTAGAATGGTTCCAGCAGCTTGTAGAGCTAGTATATTAAAGATGACGGCTATAACACTCAAAATAACGGCTGTAGAATAGTTCCAGCAGCTTGTAGAGCTACTATATAAAGGCTGGCGGCTATAACACTCAAAATGGAGGCTGTAGAATGGTTCCAGCAGCGTGTAGAGGTACTCTATAAATGCTGGCTCCTATAAAACTCAAAATAACGGCTGTAGAATGGTTCCAGCAGCTTGTAGAGCTACTATATAAAGGCTGGCGGCTATAACACTCAAAATGGCGGCTGTAGAATGGTTCCAGCAGCTTGTAGAGGTACTATGTAAATGCTGGCTGCTATAACACTCAGAATTGCGGCTGTGGAACGGTTCGAGCAGCTTGTATAGCTGCTATATAAAGGCTGGCCGCTATAACACTCAAAATGGCGGCTGTAGAATGGTTTCAGCAGCTTGTAGAGCTACTATATAAAGTCTGGCGGCTATAACGCTCAAAACGGAGGCTGTAGAATGGTTCCAGGAACTTGTACAAGTACTATATAAATGCTGGCTGCTATAACACTCAAAATAACGGCTGTAGAATGGTTCCAGCAGCTTGTAGAGTTACTATATAAGGGCTGGCGGCTATAACACTCAAAATGGAGGCTGTAGAATGGTTCCAGCAGCGTGTAGAGGTACTATATAAATGCTGGCTCCTTTACAACTCAAAATAACGGCTGTAGAATGGTTCCAGCAGCTTGTAGAGTTACTATATAAGGGCTGGCGGCTATAACACTCAAAATGGAGGCTGTAGAATGGTTCCAGCAGCTTGTAGAGCTACTATATTAAAGATGACAGCTATAACACTCAAAATAACGGCTGTAGAATGGTTCCAGTAGCGTGTTGAGGTACTATATAAATGCTGGCTCCTATAAAACTCAAAATAACGGCTGTAGAATGGTTCCAGCAGCTTGTAGAGTTACTATATAAAGGCTGGCGGCTATAGCACTCAAAATAACGGCTGTAAAATGGTTCCAGTAGCGTGTCGAGCTACTATATAAAGGCTGGCGGCTATAACACTCAAAATAGCGGCTGTAGAATGGTTCCAGCAGCGTGAAGAGGTACTATATAAATGCTGGCTCCTATAAAACTCAAAATAACGGCTGTAGAATGGTTCCAGCAGCTTGTAGAGTTTCTATATAAAGGCTGGCGGCTGTAGAATGGTTTCAGCAGCTTGTAGAGCTACTATATATGGAGGCTGTAGAATGGTTCCAGCAGCCTGTAGAGGTACTATATAAATGCTGGCTGCTATAACACTCAAAATGGCGGCTGTAGAATGGTTCCAGCAGCTTGTATAGCTGCTATATAAAGGCTGGAAGCTATAACACTCAAACAAACGGCTTTAAAACGGTTCCAGCATCTTGCAGAGCTAGTATATAAAGGCTAGCGGCTATAACACCCAACATAATGGCTTTAGAATGGTTCCAGCAGCTTGTAGAGATACTATATAAATGCTGGCTGCTATAACACTCAAAATGGCGGCTGTAGAAGGGTTCCTGCAGCTTGTATAGCTGTTATATAAATGCTGGCTGCTATAACACTTAAAATAACGGCTGTATATTGGTTCCAGCAGCTTGTAGGGCTACTATATAAATGCTGGCTGCTATAACACTCAAAATGGCGGCTGTAGAATGGTTCCAGCAGCTTGTAGAGCTACTATATAAAGGCTGGCGGCTATAACACTCAAAATAACGGCTGTAGAATGGTTCCAGCAGCTTGTAGAGCTACTATATAAAGGTTGGCGGCTATAAGTCTCAAAATGGAGTCTGTGGAATGGTTCCAGCAGCTTGTAGAGGTACTATATAAATGCAGGCTCCTATAAAACTCTGGCTGCTATAACACTCAAAATGGCGGCTGTAGAATGGTTCCAGCAGCATAAAGAGCTACTATATACAGGCTGGCGGCTATAACACTCAAAATGGTGGCTGTAGAATGGTTCCAGCAACTTGCAGAGCTACTTTACAAAGGCTGGCGGCTATAACACTCAAAGTGGAGGCTGTAGAATGGTTCCAACAGCTTGTAGAGGTACTATATAATTGCTGGCGGCTATAAAACTCAAAATAACGGCTGTAGAATGGTTCCAGCAGCTTGCAAAGCTTTTTTACAAAGGCTGGCTTCCATAACACTCAAAATGGCGGCTGTAGAATGGTTCCAGCAGCTTGTAGAGGTACTGTATAAATGCTGGCTCCTATAAAACTCAAAATAACGGCTGTAGAATGGTTTCAGGAGCTTGTAGAGCTACTATATAAGGGCTTGCGGCTATAGCACTCAAAATGGAGGCTGTAGAATGGTTGCAGCAACTTGTAGAGGTACTATATAAATGCTGGCTGCTATAAAACTCAAAATAACGGCTGTAGAATGGTGCCAGCAGCTTGTAGAGCTACTATATAAGGGTTGGCGGCTATAACACTCAAAATGGATGCTGTAGAGTGGTTCCAGCAGCTTGTAGAGCTAGTATATTAAAGATGACGGCTATAACACTCAAAATAACGGCTGTAGAATGGTTCCAGCAGCTTGTAGAGCTACTATATAAAGGCTGGCGGCTATAACACTCAAAATGGAGGCTGTAGAATGGTTCCAGCAGCGTGTAGAGGTACTATATAAATGCTGGCTCCTATAAAACTCAAAATAACGGCTGTAGAATGGTTCCAGCAGCTTGTAGAGCTACTATATAAAGGCTGGCGGCTATAACACTCAAAATGGCGGCTGTAGAATGGTTCCAGCAGCTTGTAGAGGTACTATGTAAATGCTGGCTGCTATAACACTCAGAATTGCGGCTGTGGAACGGTTCGAGCAGCTTGTATAGCTGCTATATAAAGGCTGGCCGCTATAATGGTTTCAGCAGCTTGTAGAGCTACTATATAAAGGCTGGCGGCTATAACGCTCAAAACGAAGGCTGTAGAATGGTTCCAGCAACTTGCAGAGCTACTTTACAAAGGCTGGCGGCTATAACACTCAAAGTGGAGGCTGTAGAATGGTTCCAACAGCTTGTAGAGGTACTATATAATTGCTGGCGGCTATAAAACTCAAAATAACGGCTGTAGAATGGTTCCAGCAGCTTGCAAAGCTTTTTTACAAAGGCTGGCTTCCATAACACTCAAAATGGCAGCTGTAGAATGGTTCCAGCAGCTTGTAGAGGTACTGTATAAATGCTGGCTCCTATAAAACTCAAAATAACGGCTGTAGAATGGTTTCAGGAGCTTGTAGAGCTACTATATAAGGGCTTGCGGCTATAGCACTCAAAATGGAGGCTGTAGAATGGTTCCAGTAGCGTGTCGAGCTACTATATAAAGGCTGGCGGCTATAACACTCAAAATAGCGGCTGTAGAATGGTTCCAGCAGCGTGTAGAGGTACTATATAAATGCTGGCGGCTATAACACTCAAAATAGCGGCTGTAGAATGGTTCCAGCAGCGTGTAGAGGTACTATATAAATGCTGGCTCCTATAAAACTCAAAATAACGGCTGTAGAATGGTTCCAGCAGCTTGTAGAGCTACTATATTAAAGATGACAGCTATAACACTCAAAATAACGGCTGTAGAATGGTTCCAGCAGCTTGTAGAGCTACTATATAAAGGCTGGCGGCTATAACACTCAAAATGGAGGCTGTAGAATGGTTCCAGCAGCGTGTAGAGGTACTATATAAATGCTGGCTCCTATAAAACTCAAAATAACGGCTGTAGAATGGTTCCAGCAGCTTGTAGAGCTACTATATTAAAGATGACAGCTATAACACTCAAAATAACGGCTGTAGAATGGTTCCAGTAGCGTGTTGAGGTACTATATAAATGCTGGCTCCTATAAAACTCAAAATAACGGCTGTAGAATGGTTCCAGCAGCTTGTAGAGTTACTATATAAAGGCTGGCGGCTATAGCACTCAAAATAACGGCTGTAAAATGGTTCCAGTAGCGTGTCGAGCTACTATATAATGGCTGGCGGCTATAACACTCAAAATAGCGGCTGTAGAATGGTTCCAGCAGCGTGTAGAGGTACTATATAAATGCTGGCTCCTATAAAACTCAAAATAACGGCTGTAGAATGGTTCCAGCAGCTTGTAGAGTTTCTATATAAAGGCTGGCGGCTGTAGAATGGTTTCAGCAGCTTGTAGAGCTACTATATATGGAGGCTGTAGAATGGTTCCAGCAGCTTGTAGAGGTACTATATAAATGCTGGCTGCTATAACACTCAAAATGGCGGCTGTAGAATGGTTCCAGCAGCTTGTATAGCTGCTATATAAAGGCTGGAAGCTATAACACTCAAACAAACGGCTTTAAAACGGTTCCAGCATCTTGCAGAGCTAGTATATAAAGGCTAGCGGCTATAACACCCAACATAATGGCTTTAGAATGGTTCCAGCAGCTTGTAGAGATACTATATAAATGCTGGCTGCTATAACACTCAAAATGGCGGCTGTAGAAGGGTTCCTGCAGCTTGTATAGCTGTTATATAAATGCTGGCTGCTATAACACTTAAAATAACGGCTGTATATTGGTTCCAGCAGCTTGTAGGGCTACTATATAAATGCTGGCTGCTATAACACTTAAAATGGCGGCTGTAGAATGGTTCCAGCAGCTTGTAGAGGTACTATGTAAATGCTGGCTGCTATAACACTCAAAATGGCGGCTGTAGAATGGTTCCAGCAGCTTGTAGAGCTACTATATAAAGGCTGGCGGCTATAACACTCAAAATAACGGCTGTAGAATGGTTCCAGCAGCTTGTAGAGCTACTATATAAAGGTTGGCGGCTATAAGTCTCAAAATGGAGTCTGTGGAATGGTTCCAGCAGCTTGTAGAGGTACTATATAAATGCAGGCTCCTATAAAACTCTGGCTGCTATAACACTCAAAATGGCGGCTGTAGAATGGTTCCAGCAGCATAAAGAGCTACTATATACAGGCTGGCGGCTATAACACTCAAAATGGTGGCTGTAGAATGGTTCCAGCAACTTGCAGAGCTACTTTACAAAGGCTGGCGGCTATAACACTCAAAGTGGAGGCTGTAGAATGGTTCCAACAGCTTGTAGAGGTACTATATAATTGCTGGCGGCTATAAAACTCAAAATAACGGCTGTAGAATGGTTCCAGCAGCTTGCAAAGCTTTTTACAAAGGCTGGCTTCCATAACACTCAAAATGGCGGCTGTAGAATGGTCCCAGCAGCTTGTAGAGGTACTGTATAAATGCTGGCTCCTATAAAACTCAAAATAACGGCTGTAGAATGGTTTCAGGAGCTTGTAGAGCTACTATATAAGGGCTTGCGGCTATAGCACTCAAAATGGAGGCTGTAGAATGGTTCCAGCAACTTGTAGAGGTACTATATAAATGCTGGCTGCTATAAAACTCAAAATAACGGCTGTAGAATGGTGCCAGCAGCTTGTAGAGCTACTATATAAGGGTTGGCGGCTATAACACTCAAAATGGATGCTGTAGAGTGGTTCCAGCAGCTTGTAGAGCTAGTATATTAAAGATGACGGCTATAACACTCAAAATAACGGCTGTAGAATGGTTCCAGCAGCTTGTAGAGCTACTATATAAAGGCTGGCGGCTATAACACTCAAAATGGAGGCTGTAGAATGGTTCCAGCAGCGTGTAGAGGTACTATATAAATGCTGGCTCCTATAAAACTCAAAATAACGGCTGTAGAATGGTTCCAGCAGCTTGTAGAGCTACTATATAAAGGCTGGCGGCTATAACACTCAAAATGGCGGCTGTAGAATGGTTCCAGCAGCTTGTAGAGGTACTATGTAAATGCTGGCTGCTATAACACTCAAAATGGCGGCTGTAGAATGGTCCCAGCAGCTTGTAGAGGTACTGTATAAATGCTGGCTCCTATAAAACTCAAAATAACGGCTGTAGAATGGTTTCAGGAGCTTGTAGAGCTACTATATAAAGGCTGGCGGCTATAACGCTCAAAACGAAGGCTGTAGAATGGTTCCAGCAACTTGCAGAGCTACTTTACAAAGGCTGGCGGCTATAACACTCAAAGTGGAGGCTGTAGAATGGTTCCAACAGCTTGTAGAGGTACTATATAATTGCTGGCGGCTATAACACTCAAAATAACGGCTGTAGAATGGTTCCAGCAGCTTGCAAAGCTTTTTTACAAAGGCTGGCTTCCATAACACTCAAAATGGCGGCTGTAGAATGGTTCCAGCAGCTTGTAGAGGTACTGTATAAATGCTGGCTCCTATAAAACTCAAAATAACGGCTGTAGAATGGTTTCAGGAGCTTGTAGAGCTACTATATAAGGGCTTGCGGCTATAGCACTCAAAATGGAGGCTGTAGAATGGTTCCAGCAACTTGTAGAGGTACTATATAAATGCTGGCTGCTATAAAACTCAAAATAACGGCTGTAGAATGGTGCCAGCAGCTTGTAGAGCTACTATATAAGGGTTGGCGGCTATAACACTCAAAATGGATGCTGTAGAGTGGTTCCAGCAGCTTGTAGAGCTAGTATATTAAAGATGACGGCTATAACACTCAAAATAACGGCTGTAGAATGGTTCCAGCAGCTTGTAGAGCTACTATATAAAGGCTGGCGGCTATAACACTCAAAATGGAGGCTGTAGAATGGTTCCAGCAGCGTGTAGAGGTACTATATAAATGCTGGCTCCTATAAAACTCAAAATAACGGCTGTAGAATGGTTTCAGCAGCTTGTAGAGTTACTATATAAGGGCTGGCGGCTATAACACTCAAAATGGAGGCTGTAGATTGGTTCCAGCAGCTTGTAAAGCTACTATATTAAAGATGACAGCTATAACACTCAAAATAACGGCTGTAGAATGGTTCCAGTAGCGTGTTGAGGTACTATATAAATGCTGGCTCCTATAAAACTCAAAATAACGGCTGTAGAATGGTTCCAGCAGCTTGTAGAGTTACTATACAAAGGCTGGCCGCTATAGCACTCAAAATAACGGCAGTAGAATGGTTCCAGCAGCTTGTAGAGTTACTATATAAGGGCTGGCGGCTATAACACTCAAAATGGAGGCTGTAGAATGGTTCCAGCAGCTTGTAGAGTTACTATATAAGGGCTGGCAGCTATAACACTCAAAATGGAGGCTGTAGAATGGTTCCAGCAGCTTGTAGAGTTACTATATAAGGGCTGGCGGCTATAACACTCAAAATGGAGGCTGTAGAATGGTTCCAGCAGCGTGTAGAGGTACTATATAAATGCTGGCTCCTATAAAACTCAAAATAACGGCTGTAGAATGGTTCTAGCAGCTTGTAGAGTTACTATATAAAGGCTGGCGGCTATAGCACTCAAAATAACGGCTGTAAAATGGTTCCAGTAGCGTGTCGAGCTACTATATAAAGGCTGGCGGCTATAACACTCAAAATGGCGGCTGTAGAATTGTTCCAGCAGCGTGTAGAGGTACTATATAAATGCTGGCTCCTATAAAACTCAAAATATCGGCTGTAGAATGGTTTCAGCAGCTTGTAGAGTTACTATATAAGGGCTGGCGGCTATAGCACTCAAAATAACAGCTGTAAAATGGTTCCAGTAGCGTGTCGAGCTACTATATAAAGGCTGGCGGCTATAACACTCAAAATGGAGGCTGTAGAATGGTTCCAGCAGCTTGTAGAGCTACTATATTAAAGATGACAGCTATAACACTCAAAATAACGGCTGTAGAATGGTTCCAGTAGCGTGTTGAGGTACTATATAAATGCTGGCTCCTATAAAACTCAAAATAACGGCTGTAGAATGGTTCCAGCAGCTTGTAGAGTTACTATATAAAGGCTGGCGGCTATAGCACTCAAAATAACGGCTGTAAAATGGTTCCAGTAGCGTGTCGAGCTACTATATAAAGGCTGGCGGCTATAACACTCAAAATGGCGGCTGTAGAATGGTTCCAGCAGCGTGTAGAGGTACTATATAAATGCTGGCTCCTATAAAACTCAAAATAACGGCTGTAGAATGGTTCCAGCAGCTTGTAGAGTTACTATATAAAGGCTGGCGGCTGTAGAATGGTTTCAGCAGCATGTAGAGCTACTATATAAAGGCTGAAGGCTATAACGCTCAAAACGGAGGCTGTAGAATGGTTCCAGCAACTTGTAGAGGTACTATATAAATGCTGGCTGCTATAAAAATTAAAATAACGGCTGTAGAATGGTTCCAGCAGCTTGTAGAGTTACTATATAAAGGTTGGCGGCTATAAGTCTCAAAATGGAGTCTGTGGAATGGTTCCAGCAGCTTGTAGAGGTACTATATAAATGCAGGCTCCTATAAAACTCTGGCTGCTATAACACTCAAAATGGTAGCTGTAGAATGGTTCCAGCAACTTGCAGAGCTACTTTACAAAGGCTGTAGAATGGTTCCAGCAGCTTGTAGAGTTACTATATAAAGGTTGGCGGCTATAAGTCTCAAAATGGAGTCTGTGGAATGGTTCCAGCAGCTTGTAGAGCTACTATATAAAGGCTGGCGGCTATAACACTCAAAATGGCGGCTGTAGAATGGTTCCAGCAGCTTGTAGAAGTACTATGTAAATGCTGGCTGCTATAACACTCAGAATTGCGGCTGTAGAACGGTTCGAGCAGCTTGTATAGCTGCTATATAAAGGCTGGCCGCTATAACACTCAAAATGGCGGCTGTAGAATGGTTTCAGCAGCTTGTAGAGCTACTATATAAAGGCTGGCGGCTATAACGCTCAAAACGAAGGCTGTAGAATGGTTCCAGTAACTTGTAGAGGTACTATATAAATGCTGGCTGCTATAACACTCAAAATAACGGCTGTAGAATGGTTCCAGCAGCTTGTAGAGCTACTATATAAGGGCTGGCGGCTATAACACTCAAAATGGAGGCTGTAGAATGGTTCCAGCAGCGTGTAGAGGTACTATATAAATGCTGGCTCCTATAAAACTCAAAATAACGGCTGTAGAATGGTTTCAGCAGCTTGTAGAGTTACTATATAAGGGCTGGCGGCTATAACACTCAAAATGGAGGCTGTAGAATGGTTCCAGCAGCTTGTAAAGCTACTATATTAAAGACGACAGCTATAACACTCAAAATAACGGCTGTAGAATGGTTCCAGTAGCGTGTTGAGGTACTATATAAATGCTGGCTCCTATAAAACTCAAAATAACGGCTGTAGAATGGTTCCAGCAGCTTGTAGAGTTACTATATAAAGGCTGGCGGCTATAGCACTCAAAATAACGGCTGTAGAATGGTTCCAGCAGCTTGTAGAGTTACTATATAAGGGCTGGCGGCTATAACACTCAAAATGGAGGCTGTAGAATGGTTCCAGCAGCTTGTAGAGTTACTATATAAGGGCTGGCGGCTATAACACTCAAAATGGAGGCTGTAGAATGGTTCCAGCAGCGTGTAGAGGTACTATATAAATGCTGGCGGCTATAAAACTCAAAATAACGGCTGTAGAATGGTTCCAGCAGCTTGTAGAGTTACTATATAAAGGCTGGCGGCTATAGCACTCAAAATAACGGCTGTAAAATGGTTCCAGCAACTTGTAGAGGTACTATATAAATGCTGGCTGCTATAAAACTCAAAATAACGGCTGTAGAATGGTTCCAGCAGCGTGTAGAGGTACTATATAAATGCTGGCTCCTATAAAACTCAAAATAACGGCTGTAGAATGGTTCCAGCAGCTTGTAGAGTTACTATATAAAGGCTGGCGGCTATAGCACTCAAAATAACGGCTGTAAAATGGTTCCAGCAACTTGTAGAGGTACTATATAATTGCTGGCTGCTATAACACTCAAAATAACGGCTGTAGAATGGTTCCAGCAGCTTGTAGAGCTACTATATAAGGGCTGGCGGCTATAACACTCAAAATGGAGGCTGTAGAATGGTTCCAGCAGCGTGTAGAGGTACTATATAAATGCTGGCTCCTATAAAACTCAAAATAACGGCTGTAGAATGGTTTCAGCAGCTTGTAGAGTTACTATATAAGGGCTGGCGGCTATAACACTCAAAATGGAGGCTGTAGAATGGTTCCAGCAGCTTGTAAAGCTACTATATTAAAGATGACAGCTATAACACTCAAAATAACGGCTGTAGAATGGTTCCAGTAGCGTGTTGAGGTACTATATAAATGCTGGCTCCTATAAAACTCAAAATAACGGCTGTAGAATGGTTCCAGCAGCTTGTAGAGTTACTATATAAAGGCTGGCGGCTATAGCACTCAAAATAACGGCTGTAGAATGGTTCCAGCAGCTTGTAGAGTTACTATATAAGGGCTGGCGGCTATAACACTCAAAATGGAGGCTGAAGAATGGTTCCAGCAGCTTGTAGAGTTACTATATAAGGGCTGGCGGCTATAACACTCAAAATGGAGGCTGTAGAATGGTTCCAGCAGCGTGTAGAGGTACTATATAAATGCTGGCTCCTATAAAACTCAAAATAACGGCTGTAGAATGGTTCCAGCAGCTTGTAGAGTTACTATATAAAGGCTGGCGGCTAAAGCACTCAAAATAACGGCTGTAAAATGGTTCCAGCAACTTGTAGAGGTACTATATAAATGCTGGCTGCTATAAAACTCAAAATAACGGCTGAAGAATGGTTCCA
Organism: Drosophila paulistorum; assembly: GCA_018152135.1. Taxonomy (NCBI): domain Eukaryota; kingdom Metazoa; phylum Arthropoda; class Insecta; order Diptera; family Drosophilidae; genus Drosophila; species Drosophila paulistorum. Next base: position 586,163 of record JAECXG010000648.1, read on the forward strand.
GCAGCTTGTAGAGGTACTATGTAAATGCTGGCCGCTATAACACTCAATATGGCGGCTGTAGAATGGTTCCAGCAGCTTGTAGAGGTACTGTATAAATGCTGGCTGCTATAAAACTCAAAATAACGGCTGTAGAATGGTTTCAGGAGCTTGTAGAGCTACTTTATAAAGGCTGGCGGCTATAACACTCAAAATGGAGGCTGTAGAATGGTTCCAGCAGCTTGTAGAGGTACTATATAAATGCTGGCTCCTATAAAACTCAAAATAACGGCTGTAGAAAGGTTTCGGCTATAGCACTCAAAATGGAGGCTGTGGAATGGTTCCAGCAACTTGTAGAGGTACTATATAAATGCTGGCTGCTATAAAACTCAAAATAACGGCTGTAGAATGGTTCCAGCAGCTTGTAGAGTTACTATATAAAGGCTGGCGGCTATAACACTCAAAATAACGGCTGTAGAATGGTTCCAGTAGCGTGTCGAGCTACTATATAAAGGCTGGCGGCTATAACACTCAAAATGGCGGCTGTAGAATGGTTCCAGCAGCTTGTAGAGCTACTATATAAGGGCTGGCGGCTATAACACTCAAAATGGAGGCTGTAGAATGGTTCCAGCAGCGTGTAGAGGTACTATATAAATGCTGGCTCCTATAAAACTCAAAATAACGGCTGTAGAATGGTTTCAGCAGCTTGTAGAGTTACTATATAAGGGCTGGCGGCTATAACACTCAAAATGGAGGCTGTAGAATGGTTCCAGCAGCTTGTAAAGCTACTATATTAAAGATGACAGCTATAACACTCAAAATAACGGCTGTAGAATGGTTCCAGTAGCGTGTTGAGGTACTATATAAATGCTGGCTCCTATAAAACTCAAAATAACGGCTGTAGAATGGTTCCAGCAGCTTGTAGAGTTACTATATAAAGGCTGGCGGCTATAGCACTCAAAATAACGGCTGTAGAATGGTTCCAGCAGCTTGTAGAGTTACTATATAAGGGCTGGCGGCTATAACACTCAAAATGGAGGCTGAAGAATGGTTCCAGCAGCTTGTAGAGTTACTATATAAGGGCTGGCGGCTATAACACTCAAAATGGAGGCTGTAGAATGGTTCCAGCAGCGTGTAGAGGTACTATATAAATGCTGGCTCCTATAAAACTCAAAATAACGGCTGTAGAATGGTTCCAGCAGCTTGTAGAGTTACTATATAAAGGCTGGCGGCTAAAGCACTCAAAATAACGGCTGTAAAATGGTTCCAGCAACTTGTAGAGGTACTATATAAATGCTGGCTGCTATAAAACTCAAAATAACGGCTGAAGAATGGTTCCAGCAGCTTGTAGAGGTACTATGTAAATGCTGGCCGCTATAACACTCAATATGGCGGCTGTAGAATGGTTCCAGCAGCTTGTAGAGGTACTGTATAAATGCTGGCTGCTATAAAACTCAAAATAACGGCTGTAGAATGGTTTCAGGAGCTTGTAGAGCTACTTTATAAAGGCTGGCGGCTATAACACTCAAAATGGAGGCTGTAGAATGGTTCCAGCAGCTTGTAGAGGTACTATATAAATGCTGGCTCCTATAAAACTCAAAATAACGGCTGTAGAAAGGTTTCAGGAGCTTGTAGAGCTACTTTATAAAGGCTGGCGGCTATAGCACTCAAAATGGAGGCTGTGGAATGGTTCCAGCAACTTGTAGAGGTACTATATAAATGCTGGCTGCTATAAAACTCAAAATAACGGCTGTAGAATGGTTCCAGCAGCTTGTAGAGTTACTATATAAAGGCTGGCGGCTATAACACTCAAAATAACGGCTGTAGAATGGTTCCAGTAGCGTGTCGAGCTACTATATAAAGGCTGGCGGCTATAACACTCAAAATGGCGGCTGTAGAATGGTTCCAGCAGCGTGTAGAGGTACTATATAAATGCTGGCTCCTATAGAACTCAAAATAACGGCTGTAGAATGGTTCCAGCAGCTTGTAGAGTAACTATATAAAGGCTGGCGGCTATAACACTCAAAATGGAGGCTGTAGAATGGTTCCAGCAGCTTGTAGAGCTACTATATTAAAGATGACAGCTATAACACTCAAAATAACGGCTGTAGAATGGTTCCAGTAGCGTGTAGATGTACTATATAAATGCTGGCTCCTATAAAACTCAAAATAACGGCTGTAGAATGGTTCCAGCAGCTTGTAGAGTTACTATATAAAGGCTGGCGGCTAAAGCACTCAAAATAACGGCTGTAGAATGGTTCCAGTAGCGTGTCGAGCTACTATATAAAGGCTGGCGGCTATAACACTCAAAATGGAGGCTGTAGAATGGTTCCAGCAGCGTGTAGAGGTACTATATAAATGCTGGCTCCTATAAAACTCAAAATAACGGCTGTAGAATGGTTTCAGCAGCTTGTAGAGTTACTATATAAGGGCTGGCGGCTATAACACTCAAAATGGAGGCTGTAGAATGGTTCCAGCAGCTTGTAGAGCTACTATATTAAAGATGACAGCTATAACACTCAAAATAACGGCTGTAGAATGGTTCCAGTAGCGTGTAGATGTACTATATAAATGCTGGCTCCTATAAAACTCAAAATAACGGCTGTAGAATGGTTCCAGCAGCTTGTAGAGTTACTATATAAAGGCTGGCGGCTATAACACTCAAAATAACGGCTGTAGAATGGTTCCAGTAGCGTGTCGAGCTACTATATAAAGGCTGGCGGCTAAAACACTCAAAATGGCGGCTGTAGAATGGTTCCAGCAGCGTGTAGAGGTACTATATAAATGCTGGCTCCTATAGAACTCAAAATAACGGCTGTAGAATGGTTCCAGCAGCTTGTAGAGTAACTATATAAAGGCTGGCGGCTGTAGAATGGTTCCAGCAGCTTGTAGAGTTACTATATAAGGGCTGGCGGCTATAACACTCAAAATGGCGGCTGTAGAATGGTTCCAGCAGCGTGTAGAGGTACTATATAAATGCTGGCTCCTATAAAACTCTGGCGGCTATAACACTCAAAATGGTGGCAGTAGAATGGTTCCAACAGCTTGTAGAGGTACTATATAAATGCTGGCGGCTGTAAAACTCAAAATAACGGCTGTAGAATGGTTCCAGCAGCTTGCAGAGCTATTTTACAAGGCTGGCTGCCATAACACTCAAAATGGCGGCTGTAGAATGGTTCCAGCAGCTTGTAGAGGTACTTTACAAAGGCTGGCGGCTATAAAACTCAAAATAACGGCTGTAGAATGGTTCCAGCAGCTTGCAGAGCTACTTTACAAAGGCTGGCTACCATAACACTCAAAATGGCGGCTGTAGAATGGTTCCAGCAGCTTGTAGAGCTACTATATAAAGGTTGGCGGCTATAAGTCTCAAAATGGAGTCTGTGGAATGGCTCCAGCAGCTTGTAGAGCTACTATATAAAGGCTGGCGACTATAACACTCAAAATGGATGCTGTAGAATGGTTCCAGCAGCTTGTAGAGCTACTATATTAAAGATGACGACTATAATAATCAAAATAACGGTTGTAGAATGGTTCCAGCAGCTTGTAGAGCTACTATATAAAGGCTGGCTGCTATAACACTCAAAATGGAGGCTGTAGAATGGTTCCAGCAGCGTGTAGAGGTACTATATAAATGCTGGCTCCTATAAAACTCAAAATAACGGCTGTAGAATGGTTTCAGCAGCTTGTAGAGTTACTATATAAGGGCTGGCGGCTATAACACTCAAAATGGAGGCTGTAGAATGGTTCCAGCAGCTTGTAGAGCTACTATATTAAAGATGACAGCTATAACACTCAAAATAACGGCTGTAGAATGGTTCCAGTAGCGTGTAGATGTACTATATAAATGCTGGCTCCTATAAAACTCAAAATAACGGCTGTAGAATGGTTCCAGCAGCTTGTAGAGTTACTATATAAAGGCTGGCGGCTATAACACTCAAAATAACGGCTGTAGAATGGTTCCAGTAGCGTGTCGAGCTACTATATAAAGGCTGGCGGCTATAACACTCAAAATGGCGGCTGTAGAATGGTTCCAGCAGCGTGTAGAGGTACTATATAAATGCTGGCTCCTATAGAACTCAAAATAACGGCTGTAGAATGGTTCCAGCAGCTTGTAGAGTAACTATATAAAGGCTGGCGGCTGTAGAATGGTTCCAGCAGCTTGTAAAGTTACTATATAAGGGCTGGCGGCTATAACACTCAAAATGGCGGCTGTAGAATGGTTCCAGCAGCTTGCAGAGCTACTCTACAAAGGCTGGCGGCTATAACACTCAAAATAACTGCTGTAGAATGGTTCCAGCAGCTTGTATAGCTGCAATATTAAAGATGACGGCTATAACACTCAAAATAACGTCTGTAGAATGGTTCCAGCAGCTTGTAGAGCTACTATATAAAGGTTGGCGTTTATAAGTCTCAAAATGGAGTCTGTAGAATGGTTCCAGCAGCTTGTAGAGGTACTATATAAATGCTGGCTCCTATAAAACTCTGGCGGCTATAACACTTAAAATGGTGGCAGTAGAATGGTTCCAACAGCTTGTAGAGGTACTATATAAATGCTAGCGGCTGTAAAACTCAAAATAACGGCTGTAGAATGGTTCCAGCAGCTTGCAGAGCTATTTTACAAGGCTGGCTGCCATAACACTCAAAATGGCGGCTGTAGAATGGTTCCAGCAGCTTGTAGAGGTACTTTACAAAGGCTGGCGGCTATAAAACTCAAAATAACGGCTGTAGAATGGTTCCAGCAGCTTGCAGAGCTACTTTACAAAGGCTGGCTACCATAACACTCAAAATGGCGGCTGTAGAATGGTTCCAGCAGCTTGTAGAGCTACTATATAAAGGTTGGCGGCTTTAAGTCTCAAAATGGAGTCTGTGGAATGGCTCCAGCAGCTTGTAGAGCTACTATATAAAGGCTGGCGACTATAACACTAAAAATGGCGGCTGTAGAATGGTTCCAGCAGCTTGTAGAGCTACTATATAAAGGCTGGCGGCTATAACACTCAAAGTGGAGGCTGTAGAATGGTTCCAACAGCTTGTAGAGCTACTATATAAAGGCTGGCTGCCATAACACTCAAAATGGCGGCTGTAGAATGGTTCCAGCAGCTTGTAGAGCTACTATATAAAGGCTGGCGGCTATAACACTCAAAGTGGAGGCTGTAGAATGGTTCCAACAGCTTGTAGAGCTACTATATAAAGGCTGGCTGCCATAACACTCAAAATGGAGTCTGTAGAATGGTTCCAGCAGCTTGTAGAGGTACTATATAAATGCTGGCTCCTATAAAACTCTGGCGGCTATAACACTTAAAATGGTGGCAGTAGAATGGTTCCAACAGCTTGTAGAGGTACTATATAAATGCTGGCGGCTATAAAACTCAAAATAACGGCTGTAGAATGGTTCCAGCAGCTTGCAGAGCTACTTTACAAAGGCTGGCTACCATAACACTCAAAATGGCGGCTGTAGAATGGTTCCAGCAGCTTGTAGAGCTACTATATAAAGGTTGGCGGCTATAAGTCTCAAAATGAAGTCTGTGGAATGGTTCCAGCAGCTTGTAGAGCTACTATATAAAGGCTGGCGGCTATAACACTCAAAATGGCGTCTGTAGAATCGTTCCAGCAGCTTGTAGAGCTACTATATAAAGGCTTGCAGCTATAACACTCAAAGTGGAGGCTGTAGAATGGTTCGAGCAGCTTGCAGAGCTATTTTACAAAAGCTGGCTGCCATAACACTCAAAATGGCGGCTGTAGAATGGTTCCAGCAGCTTGTAGAGGTACTTTACAAAGGCTGGCGGCTATAAAACTCAAAATAACGGCTGTAGTATGGTTCCAGCAGCTTGCAGAGCTACTTTACAAAGGCTGGCTGCCATAACACTCAAAATGGCGGCAGTAGAATGGTTCCAGCAGCTTGTAGAGCTACTATATAAAGGTTGGCGGCTATTAGTCTCAAAATGGAGTCTGTGGAATGGTTCCAGCAGCTTGTAGAGGTGCTATATAAATGCTGGCTCCTATAAAACTCTGGCGGCTATAACACTCAAAATGGTGGCAGTAGAATGGTTCCAACAGCTTGTAGAGGTACTATATAAATGCTGGCGGCTGTAAAACTCAAAATAACGGCTGTAGAATGGTTCCAGCAGCTTGCAGAGCTAGTTTACAAAGGCTGGCTGCCATAACACTCAAAATGGCGGCTGTAGAATGGTTCCAGCAGCTTGTAGAGGTACTTTACAAAGGCTGGCTGCTATAAAACTCAAAATAACGGCTGTAGAATGGTTCCAGCAGCTTGCAGAGCTACTTTACAAAGGCTGGCTGCCATAACACTCAAAATGGCGGCTGTAGAATGGTTCCAGCAGCTTGTAGAGCTACTATATAAAGGTTGGCGGCTATAAGTCTCAAAATGAAGTCTGTGGAATAGTTCCAGCAGCTTGTAGAGGTACTATATAAATGCTGGCTGCTATAATACTCAAAATGGCGGCTGTAGAATGGTTCCAGCAGCTTGCAGAGCTACTTTACAAAGGCTAGCGGCTATAACACTCAACGTGGAGGCTGTAGAATGGTTCCAACAGCTTGTAGAGTTACTATATAATTGCTGGCTGCTATAAAACTCAAAATAACGGCTGTAGAATGGTTTCAGCAGCTTGCAGAGCTACTTTACAAAGGCTGGCTGCCATAACACTCAAAATGGCGACTGTAGAATGGTTCCAGCAGCTTGTAGAGCTACTATGTAGAGGTTGGCGGCTATTAGTCTCAAAATGGAGTCTGTGGAATGGTTCCAGCAGCTTGTAGAGGTACTATATAAATGCTGGCTCCTATAAAACTCTGGCGGCTATAACACTCAAAATGGTGGCAGTAGAATGGTTCCAACAGCTTGTAGAGGTACTATATAAATGCTGGCGGCTGTAAAACTCAAAATAACGGCTGTAGAATGGTTCCAGCAGCTTGCAGAGCAATTTTACAAAGGCTGGCTGCCATAACACTCAAAATGGCGGCTGTAGAATGGTTCCAGCAGCTTGTAGAGGTACTTTACAAAGGCTGGCGGCTATAAAACTCAAAATTACGGCTGTAGAATGGTTCCAGCAGCTTGCAGAGCTACTTTACAAAGGCTGGCTGCCATAACACTCAAAATGGCGGCTGTAGAATGGTTCCAGCAGCTTGTAGAGCTACTATATAAAGGTTGGCGGCTATAAGTCTCAAAATGAAGTCTGCGGAATGGTTCCAGCAGCTTGTAGAGGTACTATATAAATGCTGGCTGCTATAATACTCAAAATGGCGGCTGTAGATTGGTTCCAGCAGCTTGTAGAGCTACTATATAAAGGTTGGCGGCTATAAGTCTCAAAATGGAGTCTGTGGAATGGTTCCAGCAGCTTGTAGAGGTACTATATAAATGCTGGCTGCTATAATACTCAAAATGGCGGCTGTAGAATGGTTCCAGCAGCTTGCAGAGCTACTTTACAAAGGCTAGCGGCTATAACACTCAAAGTGGAGGCTGTAGAATGGTTCCAACAGCTTGTAGAGGTACTATATAAATGCTGGCTGCTATAAAACTCAAAATAACGGCTGTAGAATGGTTCCAGCAGCTTGTAGAGCTACTATATAAAGGATGGCGGCTATAACACTCAGAATGGCGGCTGTAGAATGGTTCCAGCAGCTTGTAGAGGTACTACATAAATGCTGGCTGCTATAACACTCAAAATGGTGGCTGTAGAATGGTTCCAGCAGCTTGTAGAGCTACTATATACTTGCTGGCGGATATAACACTCAAAATAACGGCTGTAGAATGGTTCCAGCAGCTTGTATAGCTGTTTTATAAAGACTGGCCGCAATAAAACTCAAAATGGCGGCTGTAGAATGGTTCCAGCAGATTGTAGAGCTACTATATACTGGCTGGCGGATATAACACTCAAAATAACAGCTGTAGAATGGTTCCAGCAGCTTGTGTAGCTGTTATATAAAGACTGGCCGCAACAAAACTCAAAATGGCGGCTGTAGAATGGTTCCAGCAACTTGCAGAGCTACTATATAAAGGCTGGCGGCTATAACACTCAAAATGGAGGCTGTAGAATGGTTCCAGCAGCTTGTAGAGGTACTATATAAATGCTGCCTCCTATAAAACTGAAAATAACGGCTGTAGAATGGTTTCAGGAGCTTGTAGAGCTACTATATACAGGCTGGCGGCTATAACACTCAAAATGGCGGCTGTAGAATGGTTCCAACAGCTTGTAGAGGTACTATATAAATGCTGGCTGCTATAACACTCAAAATGGCGAATGTAGAATGGTTCCAAGAGCTTGTAGAGCTACTAAATAAAGGCTGGCGGCTATAACACTCAAAATAACGGCTGTAGAATGGTTCCAGCAGCTTGTAGAGCTACTATATAAAGGGTGGCGGCTATAACACTCAAAATGGCGGCTGTAGAATGGTTCCAGCAGCTTGTAGAGGTACTATATAAATGCTGCCTCCTATAAAACTGAAAATAACGGCTGTAGAATGGTTTCAGGAGCTTGTAGAGCTACTATATACAGGCTGGCGGCTATAACACTCAAAATGGCGGCTGTAGAATGGTTCCAACAGCTTGTAGAGGTACTATATAAATGCTGGCTGCTATAACACTCAAAATGGCGGCTGTAGAATGGTTCCAGCAGCTTGTAGAGGTACTATGTAAATGCTGGCTGCTATAACACTCAGAATGGCGGCTGTAGAATGGTTCCAGCAGTTTGTATAGCTGCTATGTAAAGGCTGGCGGCTATAAGACTCAAAATAACGGCTGTAGAATGGTTCCAGCAGCTTGTAGAGCTACTATATACAGGCTGGCGGCTATAACACTCAAAATGGCGGCTGTAGAATGGTTCCAACAGCTTGTAGAGGTACTATATAAATGCTGGCTGCTATAACACTCAAAATGGCGAATGTAGAATGGTTCCAAGAGCTTGTAGAGCTACTAAATAAAGGCTGGCGGCTATAACACTCAAAATAACGGCTGTAGAATGGTTCCAGCAGCTTGTAGAGCTACTATATAAAGGGTGGCGGCTATAACACTCAAAATGGCGGCTGTAGAATGGTTCCAGCAGCTTGTATAGCTGTTATATAAGGGCTGGCCGCTATAACACTCAAAATGGCGGCTGTAGAATGGTTCCAGCAGCTTGTATAGCTGTTATATAAGGGCTGGCCGCTATAACACTCAAAATGGCGGCTGTAGAATGGTTCCAGCAGCTTGTAGAGGTACTATATAAATGCTGGCTGCCATAACACTCAAAATAACGGCTGTAGAATGGTTCCAGCAGCTTGTAGAGCTACTATATAAAGGCTGGCGGCTATAACACTCAAAATGGCGGCTGTAGAATGGTTCCAGCAGCTTGTAGAGGTACTATATAAATGCTGGCTTCTTTAACACTCAGAATGGCGGCTGTAGAATGGTTCCAGCAGCTTGTAGAGCTACTACATTAAAGATGACGGCTATAACACTCAAAATAACGGCTGAAGAATGGGTCCAGCAGCTTGTAGAGCTACTATATAAAGGCTAGCGGCTAAAACACTCAAAATGGCGGCTGTAGAATGGTTCCAGCAGCTTGTAGAGGTACTGTATAAATGCTGGCTGCTATAAAACTCAAAATAACGGCTGTAGAATGGTTCCAGCAGCTTGTATAGCTGTTATATAAAGGCTGGCGGCTATAACACTCAAAATGGAGGCTGTAGAATGGTTCCAGCAGCTTGTAGAGGTACTATATAATTGCTGGCTCCTTTAAAACTCAAAATAACGGCTGTAGAATGGTTTCAGGAGCTTGTAGAGCTACTATATAAAGGCTGGCGGCTATAACACTCAAAATGGCGGCTGTAGAATGGTTCCAGCAGCGTGTAGAGGTACTATATAAATGCTGGCTCCTATAGAACTCAAAATAACGGCTGTAGAATGGTTCCAGCAGCTTGTAGAGTTACTATATAAAGGCTGGCGGCTGTAGAATGGTTTCAGCAGCTTGTAGAGCTACTATATAAAGGCTGAAGGCTATAACGCTCAAAACGGAGGCTGTAGAATGGTTCCAGCAACTTGTAGAGGTACTATATAAATGCTGGCTGCTATAAAAATTAAAATAACGGCTGTAGAATGGTTCCAGCAGCTTGTAGAGTTACTATATAAAGGCTGGCGGCTATAACACTCAAAATGGATGCTGTAGAATGGTTCCAGCAACTTGTAGAGATACTTTATTAAAGATGACGGCTATAACACTCAAAATAACTGTGCAACATCATAAATCAAACCGAACCGGACCTTATTTTTCTGAAAGTACATGTATTGAATAGCAAAACCCTATTTGGGTTTTTCAAAGTTAGCTCGTTTTTTTTTTTTTATAGCGAGTTGAAATTTTGCATTTTGGGGGTATTTTTTAGTTTGTCATATGAGCTAAATATGACTTATATATGGATTTCTTCTTCATGTATACGACATAATTCATCCTCATTTATTGTAGAAATATTGTTAATGGTTAAAAAAATTCATTTTATGAATGTTATATAACCCAAAATGACTTTTACAGCTACAGTTCTAGAATAATTTACAACTAAGCCCTTTTTTAGAGTAGTTTTGGAAGTATTTTTAATTTATAACTATTTTTTGTGAGAATAATATCAATTTAAAACAAATGAAGTAAGTAAGTCGTTTCGCCGATTTAGGTATACCATCCACCTGTAAAGCAAATATTTCAAATTTATTAAACAAATGTATTTTCACATGCCTTTTATTCCAAGCATATCTTAGTATCTCTCTCACTCAAGCATACGAGCTCCCTAATGCCCCCCCCCAGCCAACGGCCAACTCCGGCCTTATGGAAAAACGTTTATATGCATAACTTGGCTATTTTTAGTCAGATTTTAATCAAATTTGGTATTTTGCTGGGTACTAGAATCAAATTCAAGTGTGCCAAATTTGATTCCACAAGGTAAAAAATTAAGGGAGATAATCTAGTTTTTCAAATTTCGGGGGCGGAAAGGCGTGTGGCAAAATCTTTATACATACAAAATTTTTTTTTAATTGCGGGGGCGGAAATAAAATTTGAAATAAACTTAATCACTCTACATACTACATGAGCCTACATACCAAATTTGGTGGCTCTAGCTTTTATAGTCTCCGAGATCTAGGTGTTCATACGGACAGACATGGCTAGATCGACTCGGCTGTTGATACTGATCAAGAATATATATACTTTATGGGGTCGGAAAAGCTTCCTTCTGCCTGTTATATACATTTTGGCGACTTTAATATACCATTTCACACTATGTGTATGGTATAAAAAGGGCTTAGTTGTAATTTTTTTCTAGAACTGTAGCTGTAAAAGTCATTTTGGGTTATATAACATTCATAAAATAAATTTATTTAACCATTAACAATATTTCTATAATAAATGAGGATGAATTAGGTCGTATACATGAAGAAGAAATTGATATATAAGTCATGTTTGGTCTCCTTAAATTTGTTGCAGAGTGTTAAATAAAGGCTGGCGGCAATAACACTCAAAATAACGGCTGTAGAATGGTTCCAGCAGCTTGTATAGCTGTTATATAAAGGCTGGCGGCTATAACACTCAAAATAACGGCTGTAGAATGGTTCCAGCGGCTAGTAGAGCTACTATATTAATGCTGGCTGCTTTACCGCTCGAAATGGCGGCTGTAGAATGGTTCCAGCAGCTTTTAGAGGTACCATGTAAATGCTGGCTGCTATAACACTCAAAATGGCGGCTGTAGAATGGTTCCAGCAGCTTGTAGAGTTACTATATAAAGGCTGGCGGCTCTAACACTCAAAATGGATGCTGTAGAATGGTTCCAGCAGCTTGTAGAGCTACTATATTAAAGATGACGGCTATAACACCCAAAATGGAGGCTGTAGAATGGTTCCAGAAGCTTGTAGAGCCACTATATAAAGGCTGGCGGCTATAACACTCAAAATGGATGCTGTAGAATGGTTCCAGCAACTTGTAGAGATACTTTATTAAAGATGACGGCTATAACACTCAAAATAACGGCTGTAGAATGGTCCCAGCAGCTTGTAGAGCTACTATATAAAGGCTGGCGGCTATAACACTCAAAATGGCGGCTGTAGAATGGTTCCAGCAGCTTGCAGAGGTACTAAATAAATGCTGGCTCGTATAAAGCTCAAAATAACGGCTGTAGAATGGTTGCAGCAGCTTGTATAGCTGCTATATTAAAGATGACGGCTATAACACTCAAAATAACGGCTGTAGAATGGTTCTAGCAGATTGTAGAGCTACTATATATGCTGGCTTACGGCTATAACACTCAAAATGGCGGCTGTAGAATGGTTTCAGCAGCATGTTGAGATACTATATAAAGGCTGGCCGCTATAAAATTAAAAATAACGGCTGTAGAATGGTTCCAGCAGCTTGTAGAGCTACTATATAAAGGCTGGCGGCTATAACACTCAAAATAGAGGCGGTAGAATGGTTTCAGCAGCTTGTAGAGGTACTATATAAATGCTGGCTCATATAAAACTGAAAATAACGGCCTTAGAATGGTTCCAGCAGCTTGTATAGCTACTATATTAAAGATGACGGCTATAACACTCAAAAAAACGGCTGTAGAATGGTTCCAGCAGCTTGTAGAGCTACTATATACTGGCTTGCGGCTATAACATTCAAAATGGCGGCTGTAGAATGGTTCCAGCAGCTTGTTGTGATACTATATAAATGCTGGCTACTACAAAACTCAAAATAACGGCTGTAGAATGGTTCCAGCAGCTTGTAAAGCTACTATATAAAGGCTGGCGGCTATAACACTCAAAATAGAGGCTGTAGAATGGTTCCAGCAGCTTGAAAAGGTACTATATAAATGCTGGCTCATATAAAACCCAAAATAACGGCTGTAGAATGGTTCCAGCAGCTTGTATAGCTACTATATTAAAGATGACGGCTATAACACTCAAAAAAACGGCTGTAGAATGGTTCCAGCAGCTTGTAGAGCTACTATATACTGGCTTGCGGCTATAACACTTAAAATTGCGGCTGTAGAATGGTTCCAGCAGATTGCAGAGCTACTCTACAAAGGCTGGCGGCTATAACACTCAAAATAGAGGCTGTAGAATGGTTCCAGCAGCTTGAAAAGGTACTGTATAAATGCTGGCTCCTATAAAACTCAAAATAACGGCTGTAGAATGGTTTCAGGAGCTTGTAGAGCTACTATATAAAGGCTTGCGGCTATAGCACTCAAAATGGAGGCTGTAGAATGGTTCCAGCAACTTGTAGAGGTACTATATAAATGCTGGCTGCTATAAAACTCAAAATAACGGCTGTAGAATGGTGCCAGCAGCTTGTAGAGCTACTATATAAGGGTTGGCGGCTATAACACTCAAAATGGATGCTGTAGAATGGTTCCAGCAGCTTGTATAGCTACTATATTAAATATGACGGCTATAACACTCAAAATATCGTCTGTAGAATGGTTCCGGCAGCTTGTAGAGCTACTATATACTGGCTGGCGGCTATAACACTCAAAATGGCGTCTGTAGAATGGTTCCAGCAGCTAGTAGAGCTACTATATAAATGCTGGCTGCATTACCACTCGAAATGGCGGCTGTAGAATGGTTCCAGCAGCTTGTAAAGGTACTATGTAAATGCTGGCTGCTATAACACTCAAAATGGCTGCTGTAGAATGGTTCCAGCAGCTTGTATAGCTGCTTTATAAATGCTGGCCATTATAACACTCAAAATGGTGGCTGTAGAATGGTTCCAGCCGCTTTTATAGCTGTTATGTAAAAGCTGGCGGCTATAACACTCAAAATAACGGCTGTAGAATGGTTCCAGCAGCTTGTAGAGCTACTATATACTGGCTTGCGGCTATAACATTCAAAATGGCGGCTGTAGAATGGTTCCAGCAGCTTGTTGTGATACTATATAAATGCTGGCTACTACAAAACTCAAAATAACGGCTGTAGAATGGTTCCAGCAGCTTGTAAAGCTACTATATAAAGGCTGGCGGCTATAACACTCAAAATAGAGGCTGTAGAATGGTTCCAGCAGCTTGAAAAGGTACTATATAAATGCTGGCTCATATAAAACCCAAAATAACGGCTGTAGAATGGTTCCAGCAGCTTGTATAGCTACTATATTAAAGATGACGGCTATAACACTTAAAATGGAGGCTGTAGAATGGTTCCAGCAGCTTGTAGAGCTACTATATACTGGCTTGCGGCTATAACACTTAAAATTGCGGCTGTAGAATGGTTCCAGCAGATTGCAGAGCTACTCTACAAAGGCTGGCGGCTATAACACTCAAAATAGAGGCTGTAGAATGGTTCCAGCAGCTTGAAAAGGTACTGTATAAATGCTGGCTCCTATAAAACTCAAAATAACGGCTGTAGAATGGTTTCAGGAGCTTGTAGAGCTACTATATAAAGGCTTGCGGCTATAGCACTCAAAATGGAGGCTGTAGAATGGTTCCAGCAACTTGTAGAGGTACTATATAAATGCTGGCTGCTATAAAACTCAAAATAACGGCTGTAGAATGGTGCCAGCAGCTTGTAGAGCTACTATATAAGGGTTGGCGGCTATAACACTCAAAATGGATGCTGTAGAATGGTTCCAGCAGCTTGTATAGCTACTATATTAAATATGACGGCTATAACACTCAAAATATCGTCTGTAGAATGGTTCCGGCAGCTTGTAGAGCTACTATATACTGGCTGGCGGCTATAACACTCAAAATGGCGTCTGTAGAATGGTTCCAGCAGCTAGTAGAGCTACTATATAAATGCTGGCTGCATTACCACTCGAAATGGCGGCTGTAGAATGGTTCCAGCAGCTTGTAAAGGTACTATGTAAATGCTGGCTGCTATAACACTCAAAATGGCTGCTGTAGAATGGTTCCAGCAGCTTGTATAGCTGCTTTATAAATGCTGGCCATTATAACACTCAAAATGGTGGCTGTAGAATGGTTCCAGCCGCTTTTATAGCTGTTATGTAAAAGCTGGCGGCTATAACACTCAAAATAACGGCTGTAGAATGGTTCCAGCAGCTTGTATAGCTGTTATATAAAGGCTGGCAGCAATAAAACTCAAAATGGCGGCTGTAGAATTGTTCCAGCAGCTTGTAGAGGTACTATATAAATGCTGGCTGCTATAACACTCAAAATGGCGGCTGTAGAATGGTTTCAGCAGCTTGTAGAGCTACTATATAAAGGCTGGCGGCTATAACGCTCAAAATGGAGGCTGTAGAATGGTTCCAGCAACTTGTAGAGCTACTATATTAAAAATGACGGCTATAACACTCAAAATAACGTCTGTAGAATGGTTCCGGCAGCTTGTAGAGCTACTATATACTGGCTGGCGGCTATAACACTCAAAATGGCGGCTGTAGAATGGTTCCAGCAGCTAGTAGAGCTACTATATAAATGCTGGCTGCTTTACCACTCGAAATGGCGGCTGTAGAATGGTTCCAGCAGCTTGTAGAGGTACTATATAAATGCTGGCTGCTATAACACTCAAATTGGCGGCTGTAGAATGGTTCCAGCAGCTTGTATAGCTGCTTTATAAATGCTGGCCGTTATACCACTCAAAATGTTGGCTGTAGAATGGTTCCAGCATCTTGTATAGCTGTTATATAAAGGCTGGCGGCTATAACACTCAAAATAACGGCTGTAGAATGGTTCCAGCAGCTTGTATTGCTGTTATATAAAGGCTGGCGGCTATAACACTCAAAATGGTGGCTGTAGAATGGTTCCAGCAGCTTGTATAGCTGTTATATAAAGGCTGGCCGCTATAAAACTCAAAATGGCGGCTGTAGAATGACAGCTTTTAGAGGCACTATATAAATGCTGACTGCCTTAACACTCAAAATGGCGGCTGTAGAATGGCTCCAGCAGCTTAAATAGATGTTATATAAAGGCTGGCGGCTATAACACTCAAAATAACGGCTGTAGAATGGTTCCAGCAGCTTGTATAGCTGCTTTATAAATGCTGGCCGTTATACCACTCAAAATGGTGGCTGTAGAATGGTTCCAGCATCTTGTATAGCTGTTATATAAAGGCTGGCGGCTATAACACTCAAAATAACGGCTGTAGAATGGTTCCAGCAGCTTGTATAGCTGTTATATAAAGGCTGGCGGCTATAACACTCAAAATGGTGGCTGTAGAATGGTTCCAGCAGCTTGTATAGCTGTTATATAAAGGCTGGCCGCTATAAAACTCAAAATGGCGGCTGTAGAATGACAGCTTTTAGAGGCACTATATAAATGCTGACTGCCATAACACTCAAAATGGCGGCTGTAGAATGGCTCCAGCAGCTTAAATAGATGTTATATAAAGGCTGGCGGCTATAACACTCAAAATAACGGCTGTAGAATGGTTCCAGCAGCTTGTATAGCTGTTATATAAAGGCTGGCGGCTATAACACTCAAAATGGAGGCCGTAGAATGGTTCCAGCAGATTGTATAGCTACTATATTAAAGATGAAGGCTATAACACTCAAAATAACGGCTGTAGAATGGTTCCAGCAGCTTGTATAGCTACTATATTAAAGATGACGGCTATAACACTCAAAATAACGTCTTTAGAATGGTTCCAGCAGCTTGTAGAGCTACTATATACTGGCTGGCGGCTTGTAGAGCTACCATATAAATGCTGGCTGCTATAACACTCAAAATGGCGGCTGTAGAATGGTTCCAGCAGCTTGTATAGCTGCTATATAAATGCTGGCCGTTATAACACTCAAAATTGTGGCTGTAGAATGGTTCCAGCAGCATGTAGAGTTACTATATAAAGGCTGACGGCTATAACACTCAAAATAACGGCTGTAGAATGGTTCCAGCAGCTTTAAAACTCAAAATGGCGGCTGTAGAATAGTTCCAGCAGCTTGTAGAGGTACTATATAAATGCTGACTGCTATAACACTCAAAATGGCGGCTGTAGAATGGTTCCAGTAGCTTGCAGAGCTACTTTACAAAGGCTGGCGGCTATAACACTCAAAGTGGAGGCTGTAGAATGGTTCCAGCAGCTTGTTGAGATACTATATAAATGCTGGCTCATATAAAACTCAAAACAACGGCTGTAGAATGGTTCCAGCAGCTTGTAGAACTACTAAATACTAGCTTGCGGCTATAACACTCAAAATTGCGGCTGTAGAATGGTTCCAGCAGCTTGCAGAGCTACTCTACAAAGGCTGGCGGCTATAACACTCAAAATAACGGCTGTAGAATGGTTCCAGCAGCTTTGAAAGCTGTTATATAAATACTGGCCGTTATAACACTCAAAATAGCGTCTTCAAAATGGTTCCAGCAGCTTGCAGAGCTACTATATAAAGGCTGGCGGCTATAACACTCAAAATGGTGGCTGTAGAATGGTTCCAGCAGCTTGTATAGCTATTATATAGAGGCTGGCGGCTATAATACTCAAAATAATGGCTGTAGAATAGTTCCAGCAACTTGTATAGCTGTTATATAAAGGCTGGCGGCTATAACACTCAAAATAACGGCTGTAGAATAGTTCCAGCAGCTTGTAGGGCTACTATATACTGGCTGGCGGCTATAACACTCAAAATGGTGGCTGTAGAATGGTTCCAGCAGCTTGTAGAGGTACTGTATAAATGCTGGCTGCTATAAAACTCAAAATAACGGCTGTAGAATGGTTCCAGCAGCTTGTAGAGCTACTATACAAAGGCTGGCCGCCATAACACTCAAAATGGCGGCTGTAGAATGGTTCCAGTAGCTTGCAGAGCTACTCTACAAAGGCTGGCGGCTATAACACTCAAAATAACGGCTGTAGAATGGTTCCAGCAGCTTGTAGAGCTACTATATACTGGCTGGCGGCTAAAACACTCAAAATGGCGGCTGTAAAATGGTTCCAGCAGCTTGTAGAGCTACTATATAAATGCTGGCTGCTATAACACTCAAAATGGCGGCTGTAGAATGGTTCCAGCAGCTTGTAGAGGTACTATGTAAATGCTGGCTGCTATAACACTCAGAATGGCGGCAGTAGAATGGTTCCAGCAGTTTGTATAGCTGCTATGTAAAGGCTGGCCGCAATAACACTCAAAATAGCGGCTGTAAAATGGTTCCAGCAGCTTGTTTAGCTGTTATATAAAGGCTGGCTGCTATAACACTCAAAATATCGGCTGTAGAATGGTTCCAGCAGCTTGTAGAGGTACTATATAAATGCTGGCTGCTATAACACTCAATATGGCGTCTGTAGAATGGTTCCAGCAGCTTGAAGAGGTACTATATAAATGCTGGCTGCTATAACACTCAAAACGGCGGCTGTAGAATGGTGCCCGCAGCTTGTAGAGCTGCTATATACTGGCTGGGGGCTATAACACTCAAAATAACGGCTGTAGAATGGTTCCAGCAGTTTGCAGAGCTACTCTACAAAGGCTGGCGGCTATAACGCTCAAAATAACGGCTGTAGAATGGTTCCAGTAGCTTTTATAGCTACTATATTAAAGATGACGGCTATAACACCCTAATTAACGTCTGTAGAATGGTTCCAGCAGCTTGTAGAGCTACTATATACTGGCTGGCGGCTATAACACTAAAAATGGCGGCTGTAGAATGGTTCCAGCAGCTTGTAGAGGTACTATGTAAATGCTGGCTGCTATAACACTCAGAATGGCGGCTGTAAAATGGTTCCAGCAGTTTGTTTAGCTGCTATGTAAAGGCTGGCCGCTATAAAACTCAAAATGGCGGCTGTAGAATGGTTCCAGCAGCTTGTATAGCTATTATATAAAGGCTGGCCGCTATAACACTCAAAATGGCGGCTATAGAATGGTTCCAGCAGCTTGTAGAGGTACCATATAAATGCTGGCTGCTATAACACTCAAAATGGCGGCTGGTGAATGGTTCCAGCAGCTTGTAGAGGTACTATATAAATGCTGGCTGCTATAACACTCAATATGGCGTCCGTAGAATGGTTCCAGCAGCTTGAAGAGGTACTATATAAATGCTGGCTGCTATAACACTCAAAATGGCGGCTGTAGAATGGAGCCCGCAGCTTGTAGAGCTGCTATATACTGGCTGGCGACTATAACACTCAAAATAACGGCTGTAGAATGGTTCCAGCAGCTTGTATAGCTGTTATATTAAGGCTGGCCGCTATAAAACTCAAAATGGCGGCTGTAGAATGGTTCCAGCAGCTTGTAGAGGTACTATCTAAAAGCTGACTGCTATAACACTCAAAATGGCGGCTGTAGAATGGTTCCAGCAGCTTGTATAGCTGTTATATATAGGCTGGCTGCAATAACACTCAAAATGGCGGCTGTAGATTGGTTCCAGCAGCTTGTAGAGGTACCATATAAATGCTGGCTGCTATAACACTCAAAATGGCGGCTGTAGAATGGTTCCAGCAGCTTGTCGAGGTACTATATAAATGCTGGCTGCTATAACACTCAAAATGGCGGCTGTAGAATGGTTCCAGGATCTTGTAGAGATACTATATAAATGCTGGCTGCTATAACACTCAAAATGGAGGCTGTAGAATGGTTGCAGCAGCTTGCAGAGCTACTATATAAAGGCTGGCGGCTATAACACTCAAAATGGTGGCTGCAGAATGGTTACAGCAGCTTGTATAGCTGTTATATAAAGGCTGGCGGCAAAAGCACTCAAAATGGCAGCTGTAGAATGGTTCCAGCAGATTGCAGAGCAACTATACAAAGTCTGGCGGCTATAACACTCAAAATAACGGCTGTAGAATGGTTCCAGCAGCTTGTATAGCTGTTATATAAAGGCTGGCGGCTATAACACTCAAAATGGCGGCTGTAGAATGGTTCCAGCAGCTTGTAGAGCTACTATATACTGGCTGGCGGCTATAACACTCAAAACAGCGGCTGTAGAATGGTTCCAGCAGTTTGTATAGCTGCTATGTAAAGGCTGGCCGCTATAACACTCAAAATAGCGGCTGTAAAATGGTTCCAGCAGCTTGTTTACCTGTTATATAAAGGCTGGCTGCTATAACACTCAAAATATCGGCTGTAGAATGGTTCCAGCAGCTTGTAGAGGTACTATATAAATGCTGGCTGCTATAACACTCAATATGGCGTCTGTAGAATGGTTCCAGCAGCTTGAAGAGGTACTATATAAATGCTGGCTGCTATAACACTCAAAACGGCGGCTGTAGAATGGTGCCCGCAGCTTGTAGAGCTGCTATATACTGGCTGGCGGCTATAACACTCAAAATAACGGCTGTAGAATGGTTCCAGCAGCTTGCAGAGCTACTCTACAAAGGCTGGCGGCTATAACGCTCAAAATAACGGCTGTAGAATGGTTCCAGTAGCTTTTATAGCTACTTTATTAAAGATGACGGCTATAACACCCAAATTAACGTCTGTAGAATGGTTCCAGCAGCTTGTAGAGCTACTATATACTGGCTGGCGGCTATAACACTAAAAATGGCGGCTGTAGAATGGTTCCAGCAGCTTGTAGAGGTACTATGTAAATGCTGGCTGCTATAACACGCAGAATGGCGGCTGTAAAATGGTTCCAGCAGTTTGTTTAGCTGCTATGTAAAGGCTGGCCGCTATAAAACTCAAAATGGCGGCTGTAGAATGGTTCCAGCAGCTTGTATAGCTGTTATATAAAGGCTGGCCGCTATAACACTCAAAATGGCGGCTATAGAATGGTTCCAGCAGCTTGTAGAGGTACCATATAAATGCTGGCTGCTATAACACTCAAAATGGCGGCTAGTGAATGGTTCCAGCAGCTTGTAGAGGTACTATATAAATGCTGGCTGCTATAACACTCAATATGGCGTCCGTAGAATGGTTCCAGCAGCTTGAAGAGGTACTATATAAATGCTGGCTGCTATAACACTCGAAATGGCGGCTGTAGAATGGTGCCCGCAGCTTGTATAGCTGCTATATACTGGCTGGCGACTATAACACTCAAAATAACGGCTGTAGAATGGTTCCAGCAGCTTGTATAGCTGTTATATTAAGGCTGGCCGCTATAAAACTCAAAATGGCGGCTGTAGAATGGTTCCAGCAGCTTGTAGAGGTACTATCTAAAAGCTGACTGCTATAACACTCAAAATGGCGGCTGTAGAATGGTTCTAGGATCTTGTAGAGGTACTATATAAATGCTGGCTGCTATAACACTCAAAATGGCGGCTGTAGAATGGTTGCAGCAGCTTGCAGAGCTACTATATAAAGGCTGGCGGCTATAACACTCAAAATGGTGGCTGTAGAATGGTTCCAGCAGCTTGTATAGCTGTTATATAAAGGCTGGCGGCAAAAGCACTCAAAATGGCAGCTGTAGAATGGTTCCAGCAGATTGCAGAGCAACTATACAAAGTCTGGCGGCTATAACACTCAAAATAACGGCTGTAAAATGGTTCCAGCAGCTTGTATAGCTGTTATATAAAGGCTGGCGGCTATAACACTCAAAATGGCGGCTGTAGAATGGTTCCAGCAGCTTGTAGAGCTACTATATACTGGCTGGCGGCTATAACACTCAAAATAGCTGCTGTAGAATGGTTCCAGCAGCTTGTAGAGGTACTATATAAATGCTGGCTGCTATAACACTCAAAATGGCGGCTGTAGAATGGTTGCAGCAGCTTGTAGAGCTACTATATACTGGTTGGCGGCTATAACACTCAAAATAGCGGCTGTAGAATGGTTCCAGCAGCTTGTAGAGCTACTATATACTGGCTGGCGGCTATAACACTCAAAATGGTGGCTGTAGAATGGTTCCAGCAGCTTGTAGAGGTACTATATAAATGCTGGCTGCTATAAAACTCAAAATAACGGCTGTAGAATGGTTCCAGCAGCTTGTAGAGCTACTATACAAAGGCTGGCCGCCATAACACTCAAAATGGCGGCTGTAGAATGGTTCCAGTAGCTTGCAGAGCTACTCTACAAAGGCTGGCGGCTATAACACTCAAAATAACGGCTGTAGAATGGTTCCAGCAGCTTGTAGAGCTACTATATACTGGCTGGCGGCTAAAACACTCAAAATGGCGGCTGTAGAATGGTTCCAGCAGCTTGTAGAGGTACTATGTAAATGCTGGCTGCTATAACACTCAGAATGGCGGCTGTAAAATGGTTCCAGCAGTTTGTTTAGCTGCTATGTAAAGGCTGGCCGCTATAAAACTCAAAATGGCGGCTGTAGAATGGTTCCAGCAGCTTGTATAGCTATTATATAAAGGCTGGCCGCTATAACACTCAAAATGGCGGCTATAGAATGGTTCCAGCAGCTTGTAGAGGTACCATATAAATGCTGGCTGCTATAACACTCAAAATGGCGGCTGGTGAATGGTTCCAGCAGCTTGTAGAGGTACTATATAAATGCTGGCTGCTATAACACTCAATATGGCGTCCGTAGAATGGTTCCAGCAGCTTGAAGAGGTACTATATAAATGCTGGCTGCTATAACACTCAAAATGGCGGCTGTAGAATGGAGCCCGCAGCTTGTAGAGCTGCTATATACTGGCTGGCGACTATAACACTCAAAATAACGGCTGTAGAATGGTTCCAGCAGCTTGTATAGCTGTTATATTAAGGCTGGCCGCTATAAAACTCAAAATGGCGGCTGTAGAATGGTTCCAGCAGCTTGTAGAGGTACTATCTAAAAGCTGACTGCTATAACACTCAAAATGGCGGCTGTAGAATGGTTCCAGCAGCTTGTATAGCTGTTATATATAGGCTGGCTGCAATAACACTCAAAATGGCGGCTGTAGATTGGTTCCAGCAGCTTGTAGAGGTACCATATAAATGCTGGCTGCTATAACACTCAAAATGGCGGCTGTAGAATGGTTCCAGCAGCTTGTCGAGGTACTATATAAATGCTGGCTGCTATAACACTCAAAATGGCGGCTGTAGAATGGTTCCAGGATCTTGTAGAGATACTATATAAATGCTGGCTGCTATAACACTCAAAATGGAGGCTGTAGAATGGTTGCAGCAGCTTGCAGAGCTACTATATAAAGGCTGGCGGCTATAACACTCAAAATGGTGGCTGCAGAATGGTTACAGCAGCTTGTATAGCTGTTATATAAAGGCTGGCGGCAAAAGCACTCAAAATGGCAGCTGTAGAATGGTTCCAGCAGATTGCAGAGCAACTATACAAAGTCTGGCGGCTATAACACTCAAAATAACGGCTGTAGAATGGTTCCAGCAGCTTGTATAGCTGTTATATAAAGGCTGGCGGCTATAACACTCAAAATGGCGGCTGTAGAATGGTTCCAGCAGCTTGTAGAGCTACTATATACTGGCTGGCGGCTATAACACTCAAAACAGCGGCTGTAGAATGGTTCCAGCAGTTTGTATAGCTGCTATGTAAAGGCTGGCCGCTATAACACTCAAAATAGCGGCTGTAAAATGGTTCCAGCAGCTTGTTTACCTGTTATATAAAGGCTGGCTGCTATAACACTCAAAATATCGGCTGTAGAATGGTTCCAGCAGCTTGTAGAGGTACTATATAAATGCTGGCTGCTATAACACTCAATATGGCGTCTGTAGAATGGTTCCAGCAGCTTGAAGAGGTACTATATAAATGCTGGCTGCTATAACACTCAAAACGGCGGCTGTAGAATGGTGCCCGCAGCTTGTAGAGCTGCTATATACTGGCTGGCGGCTATAACACTCAAAATAACGGCTGTAGAATGGTTCCAGCAGCTTGCAGAGCTACTCTACAAAGGCTGGCGGCTATAACGCTCAAAATAACGGCTGTAGAATGGTTCCAGTAGCTTTTATAGCTACTTTATTAAAGATGACGGCTATAACACCCAAATTAACGTCTGTAGAATGGTTCCAGCAGCTTGTAGAGCTACTATATACTGGCTGGCGGCTATAACACTAAAAATGGCGGCTGTAGAATGGTTCCAGCAGCTTGTAGAGGTACTATGTAAATGCTGGCTGCTATAACACGCAGAATGGCGGCTGTAAAATGGTTCCAGCAGTTTGTTTAGCTGCTATGTAAAGGCTGGCCGCTATAAAACTCAAAATGGCGGCTGTAGAATGGTTCCAGCAGCTTGTATAGCTGTTATATAAAGGCTGGCCGCTATAACACTCAAAATGGCGGCTATAGAATGGTTCCAGCAGCTTGTAGAGGTACCATATAAATGCTGGCTGCTATAACACTCAAAATGGCGGCTAGTGAATGGTTCCAGCAGCTTGTAGAGGTACTATATAAATGCTGGCTGCTATAACACTCAATATGGCGTCCGTAGAATGGTTCCAGCAGCTTGAAGAGGTACTGTATAAATGCTGGCTGCTATAACACTCGAAATGGCGGCTGTAGAATGGTGCCCGCAGCTTGTATAGCTGCTATATACTGGCTGGCGACTATAACACTCAAAATAACGGCTGTAGAATGGTTCCAGCAGCTTGTATAGCTGTTATATTAAGGCTGGCCGCTATAAAACTCAAAATGGCGGCTGTAGAATGGTTCCAGCAGCTTGTAGAGGTACTATCTAAAAGCTGACTGCTATAACACTCAAAATGGCGGCTGTAGAATGGTTCTAGGATCTTGTAGAGGTACTATATAAATGCTGGCTGCTATAACACTCAAAATGGCGGCTGTAGAATGGTTGCAGCAGCTTGCAGAGCTACTTTATAAAGGCTGGCGGCTATAACACTCAAAATGGTGGCTGTAGAATGGTTCCAGCAGCTTGTATAGCTGTTATATAAAGGCTGGCGGCAAAAGCACTCAAAATGGCAGCTGTAGAATGGTTCCAGCAGATTGCAGAGCAACTATACAAAGTCTGGCGGCTATAACACTCAAAATAACGGCTGTAGAATGGTTCCAGCAGCTTGTATAGCTGTTATATAAAGGCTGGCGGCTATAACACTCAAAATGGCGGCTGTAGAATGGTTCCAGCAGCTTGTAGAGCTACTATATACTGGCTGGCGGCTATAACACTCAAAATAGCTGCTGTAGAATGGTTCCAGCAGCTTGTAGAGGTACTATATAAATGCTGGCTGCTATAACACTCAAAATGGCGGCTGTAGAATGGTTGCAGCAGCTTGTAGAGCTACTATATACTGGTTGGCGGCTATAACACTCAAAATAGCGGCTGTAGAATGGTTCCAGCAGCTTGTAGAGGTACTATATAAAGGCTGGCGGCTATAACAATCAAAATGGAGGCTGTAGAATGGTTCCAGCAGCTTTTTGAGGTACTATATAAATGCTGGCTGCTATAAAACTCACAATAACGGCTGTAGAATGGTTCCAGCAGCTTGTAGAGCTACTATTTAAAGGCTGGCGGCTATAACACTCAAAATGGAGGCTGTAGAAAGGTTCCAGCAGCTTGTATAGCTACTATATTAAAGATGACGTCTATAACACTCAAAATAATCCAGCAGCTTGTAGAGCTACTATATAAAGGCTGGCGGCTATAACACTCAAAATGGCGGCTGTAGAATGGTTCCAGCAGCTTGCAGAGCTACTCTACAAAGTCTCGCGGCTATCACACTCAAAATAACGGCTGTAGAATGGTTCCAGCAGCTTGTATAGTCACTATATTAAAGATGACGGCTACAACACTCAAAAGAACGGTTGTAGAATGGTTCCAGCAGCTTGTAGAGCTACTATATACTGGCTGGCGGCTATAACACTCAAAATGGCGGCTGTAGAATGGTTCCAGCAGCTTGTAGAGGTACTATATAAATGCTGGCTGCTATAACACTCAAAATGGCGGCTGTAGAATGGTTCCAGCAGCTTGTATATCTGTTATAAAAAGGCTGGCCGCTAAAACACTCAAAATAGCGGCTGTAAAATGGTTCCAGCAGCTTGCAGAGCTACTATTTAAAGGCTGGTGGCTATGACACTCAAAATGGTGGCTGTAGAATGGTTCCAGCAGCTTGTATAGCTGTTTTAAAAAGGCTGGCCGCTATAACACTCAAAACGGCGGCTGAAGAATGGTTCCAGCAGCTTGTGGAGATGTTATAGAAAAGCTGGCGGCTATAACACTTAAAATGGCGGCTGTAGAATGGTTCCAGCAGCTTGTAGAGCTGTTATATAAAATCTGGCGGCTATAACGGCTGTAGAATGGTTCCAGCAGCTTGTAGAGCTGTTATATAGAAGCTGGCGTCTATAACACTCAAAACGGCGGCTGTAGAATGGTTCCAGCAGCTTGTAGAGCTGTTATAGAAAAGCTGGCGGCTATAACACTCAAAATAACGCCTGTAGAATGGTTCCAGCAGCTTGTATAGCTGTTATATAAAGGCTGGCCGCTATAAAACTCAAAATGGTGGATGTAGAATGGTTCCAGCAGCTTGAAGAGGTACAATATAAATGCTGGCCGCTATAACACTCAAAACGGCGGCTGAAGAATGGTTCCAGCAGCTTGTGGAGATGTTATATAAAAGCTGGCGGCTATAGCTTTTAAAATGGCGACTGTAGAATGGTTCCAGCAGCTTGTAGAGCTGTAAAATAAAGGCTGGCGGCTATAACACTCAAAATGGCGGCTGTAGAATGGTTCCAGCAGCTTGTAGAGCTGTTATATAAAAGCTGGCGGCTATAACACTCAAAATAACGGCTGTAGAATGGTTTCAGCAGCTTGTATAGCTGTTATATAAAGGCTGGCTGCTATAACACTCAAAATGGCGGCTGTAGAATGGTTCCAGCAGCTTGTAAAGCCACTATATTAAAGATGACGGCTATAACACTCAAAATAACGGCTGTAAAATGGTTCTAGCAGCTTGTAGAGCTACTATATAAAGGCTGGCGGCAATAACACTAAAATGGCGGCTGTAGAATGGTTCCAGCTGCTTGCAGAGCTACTCTACTCAAAATAACCGCTGTAGAATAGTTCCAGCAGCTTGCATAGCTACTATATCAAAGATGACGGCTATAACACTCAAAATTACGTCTGTAGATTGGTTCCAGCAGCTTGTAGAGCTACTATATACTGGCTGGCGGCTATAACACACAAAATGGCGGCTGTAGAATGGTTCCAGCAGCTTGTAGAGCTACTATATAAATGCTGACTGCTATAAAACTCAAAATGGCGGCTGAAGAATGGTTCCAGCAGCTTGTAGACGTACTATATGAATGCTGGCTGCTATAACACACAAAATGGCGGCTGTAGAATGGTTCCAGCAGCTTGTAGAGCTACTATATAAATGCTGGCTGCTATAAAACTCAAAATGGCGGCTGTAGAATGGTTCCAGCAGCTTGTAGACGTACTATATGAATGCTGGCTGCTATAACACACAATATGGCGGCTGTAGAATGGTTCCAGCAGCTTGTAGAGCTACTATATAAAGGCTGGCGGCAATCACACTAAAATGGCGGCTGTAGAATGGTTCCAGCTGCTTGCAGAGCTACTCTACAAAGGCTGGCGGCTATAACACTCAAAATAGCGGCTGTAGAACGGTTCCAGCAGCTTGTAGAGGTACTATGTAAATGTTGGCTGCTTTAACACTCAAAATGGTGGCTGTAGAATGGTTCCAGCAGCTTGTAGAGGTACTATGTAAATGCTGGCTGCTGGCGGCTATAACTCTCAAATATATAAAGGCTGGCCGCTATAAAACTCAAAATGGCGGCTGTAGAATGGTTCCAGCAGCTTGTAGAGGTACTATATAAATGCTGACTGCTATAACACTAAAATAACGGCTGTGGCATGGTTCCAGCAGCTTGTATAGCTGTTATATAAAGGCTGGCCGCTATAACACTCAAAATGGCGGCTATAGAATGGTTCCAGCAGCTTTTAGAGGTACTATATAAATGCTGGCTGCTATAACACTCAAAATGGCGGATGTAGAATGGTTCCAGCAGCTTGAAGAGGTACTATATAAATGTTGGCTGCTATAACACTCAAAATGGCGGCTGTAGAATGGTGCCCGCAGCTTGTAGAGCTGCTATATACTGGCTGGCGGCTATAACACTCAAAATAACGGCTGTAGAATGGTTCCAGCAGCTTGTATAGCTGTTATATAAAGGCTGGCCGCTAGAAAATTCAAAATGGCGGCTGTAGAATGGCTCCAGCAGCTTGTAGAGGTACTATATAAATGCTGACTGCTATAACACTCAAAATGGCGGCTGTAGAATGGTTCCAGCAGCTTGTATAGCTGTTATATAAAGGCTGGCTGCAATAACACTCAAAATGGCGGCTGTAGAATGGTTCCAGCAGCTTGTAGAGCTACTTTATACTGGCAAGCGGCTATTACACTCAAAATAACGGCTGTAGAATGGTTCCAGCAGCTTGTATAGCTGTTATATAAAGGCTGGCGTCTATAATACTCAAAATAGCGGCTGTAAAATGGCTCCAGCAGCTTCCAGAGCTACTATATAAAGGCTGGGGGCTATAACACTCAAAATGGTGGCTGTAGAATGGTTCCAGCAGCGTGTATAGCTGTTATATAAAGGCTGGCAGCTATAACATTCAAAATAACGGCTGTTGAATGGTTCCAGCAGCTTGTATACCCACTATATTAAAGATGACGGCTATAACACTCAAAATGGCGACTGTAGAATGGTTCCAGCAGCTTATAGAGGAACCATATAAATGCTGGCTGCTATAACACTCAAACTGTCGGCTGTAGAATGGTTCCAGCAGCTTGTAGAGGTACTATATAAATGCTGGCTGCTATAACACTCAAAATGGCGGCTGTAGAATGAATCCTGCAGCTTGTATAGCTGTTATATAAAGGCTGGCGGCTAATGCACTCAAAATGGCGGCTGTAGAATGGTTCCAGCAGCTTGTATAGCTGTTATATAAAGGCTGGCGGCTATAACACTCAAAATGGCGGCTGCAGAATGGTTCCAGCAGCTTGTAGAGCTACTATATAAATGCTGGCTGCTATAAAACTCAAAATGGCGGCTGTAGAATGGTTCCAGCAGCTTGTAGAGCTACTGTATACTGGCAAGCGGCTATAACACTCAAAATAACGGCTGTAGAATGGTTCCAGCAGCTTGTAAAGTTTTTATATAAAGGCTGGCGTCTATAACACTCAAAATAGCGGCTGTAAAATGGTTCCAGCAGCTTGCAGAACTACTATATAAAGGCTGGCGGCTATAACACTCAAAATGGTGGCTGTAGAATGGTTCCAGCTGCTTGCAGAGCTACTCTACAAAAATAATGTCTGTAGATTGGTTCCAGTAGCTTGTAGAGCTACTATATACTGGCTGGCAGCTATAACTCACAAAATGGCGGCTGTAGAATGGTTCCAGCAGCTTGTAGAGCTACTATATAAATGCTGGCTGCTATAAAACTCAAAATGGCGGCTGTAGAATGGTTCCAGCAGCTTGTAGACGTACTATATGAATGCTGGCTGCTATAAAACTCAAAATGGCGGCTGTAGAATGGTTCCAGCAGCTTGTAGACGTACTATATGAATGCTGGCTGCTATAACACACAAAATAGCGGCTGTAGAATGGTTCCAGCAGCTTGCAGAGCTACTAAATAAATGCTTGCTGCTATAAAACTCAAAACGGCGGCTGTAGAATGGTTCCAGCAGCTTCTAGACGTACCATATGAATGCTGGCTGCTATAACACACAAAATGGCGGCTGTAGAATGGTTCCAGCAGCTTGTAGAGCTACTATATAAAGGCTGGCGGCAATCACACTAAAATGGCGGCTGTAGAATGGTTCCAGCTGCTTGCAGAGCTACTCTACAAAGGCTGGCGGCTATAACACTCAAAATAGCGGCTGTAGAATGGTTCCAGCAGCTTGTAGAGGTACTATGTAAATGCTGGCTGCTTTAACACTCAAAATGGTGGCTGTAGAATGGTTCCAGCAGCTTGCAGAACTACTATATAAAGGCTGGCGGCTATAACACTCAAAATGGTGGCTGTAGAATGGTTCCAGCTGCTTGCAGAGCTACTCTACAAAAATAATGTCTGTAGATTGGTTCCAGCAGCTTGTAGAGCTACTATATACTGGCTGGCGGCTATAACTCACAAAATGGCGGCTGTAGAATGGTTCCAGCAGCTTGTAGAGCTACTATATAAATGCTGGCTGCTATAAAACTCAAAATGGCGGCTGTAGAATGGTTCCAGCAGCTTGTAGACGTACTATATAAAGGCTGGCAGCTATAAAACTCAAAATGGCGGCTGTAGAATGGTTCCAGCAGCTTGTAGACGTACTATATAAATGCTGGCTGCTATAAAACTCAAAATGGCGGCTGTAGAATGGTTCCAGCAGCTTGTAGACGTACTATATGAATGCTGGCTGCTATAAAACTCAAAACGGCGGCTGTAGAATGGTTCCAGCAGCTTCTAGACGTACCATGTGAATGCTGGCTGCTATAACACACAAAATGGCGGCTGTAGAATGGTTCCAGCAGCTTGTAGAGCTACTATATAAAGGATGGCGGCAATCACACTAAAATGGCGGCTGTAGAATGGTTCCAGCTGCTTGCAGAGCTACTCTACAAAGGCTGGCGGCTATAACACTCAAAATAGCGATTGTAGAATGGTTCCAGCAGCTTGTAGAGGTACTATGTAAATGCTGGCTGCTTTAACACTCAAAATGGTGGCTGTAGAATGGTTCCAGCAGCTTGTAGAGGTACTATGTAAATGCTGGCTGCTGGCGGCTATAACTCTCAAATATATAAAGGCTGGCCGCTATAAAACTGAAAATGGCGGCTGTAGAATGGTTCCAGCAGCTTGTAGAGGTACTATATAAATGCTGACTGCTATAACACTCAAAATAACGGTTGTAGAATGGTTCCAGCAGCTTGTATAGCTGTTATATAAAGGCTGGCCGCTATAACACTCAAAATGGCGGCTATAGAATGGTTCCAGCAGCTTGAAGAGGTACTATATAAATGCTGGCTGCTATAACACTCAAAATGGCGGCTGTAGAATGGTGCCCGCAGCTTGTAGAGCTGCTATATACTAGCTGGCGGCTATAACACTCAAAATAACGGCTGTAGAATGGTTCCAGCAGCTTGTATAGCTGTTATATAAAGGCTGGCCGCTATAAAACTCAAAATGGCGGCTGTAGAATGGTTCCAGCAGCTTGTAGAGGTACCATATAAATGCTGACTGCTATAACACTCAAAATGGCGGCTGTAGAATGGTTCCAGCAGCTTGTATAGCTGTTATATAATGGCTGGCTGCTATAACACTCAAAATGGCGGCTGTAGAATGGTTCCAGCAGCTTGTAGAGCTACTATATACTGGCTAGCGGCTATAACACTCAAAATAACGGCTGTAGAATGGTTCCAGCAGCTTGTATAGCTGTTATATAAAGGCTGGCGTCTATAACACTCAAAATAGCGGCTGTAAAATGGTTCCAGCAGCTTCCAGAGCTACTATATAAATGCTGGCTTCTATAAAACTCAAAATGGCGGCTGTAGAATGGTTCCAGCAGCTTGTCGACGTACTATATGAATGCTGGCTGCTATAACACACAAAATGACGGCTGTAGAATGGTTCCAGCAGCTTGCAGAGCTACTCTACAAAGGCTGGCGGCTACAACACTCAAAATAACGGCTGTAGAATGGTTCCAGCAGCTTGTATAGCTGTTATATAAAGGCTGGCGTCTATAACACTCAAAATAGCGGCTGTAAAATGGTTCCAGCAGCTTCCAGAGCTACTATATAAATGCTGGCTGCTATAAAACTCAAAATGGCGGCTGTAGAATGGTTCCAGCAGCTTGTCGACGTACTATATGAATGCTGGCTGCTATAACACTCAAAATGGCGGCTGTAGAATGGTTCCAGCAGCTTGTATAGCTGTTATATAAAGGCTGGCTGCTATAACACTCAAAATGGCGGCTGTAGAATGGTTCCAGCAGCTTGTAGAGCTACTATATACTGGCTAGCGGCTATAACACTCAAAATAACGGCTGTAGAATGGTTCCAGCAGCTTGCATAGCTGTTATATAAAGGCTGGCGTCTATAACACTCAAAATAGCGGCTGTAAAATGGTTCCAGCAGCTTCCAGAGCTACTATATAAATGCTGGCTGCTATAAAACTCAAAATGGCGGCTGTAGAATGGTTCCAGCAGCTTGTCGACGTACTATATGAATGCTGGCTGCTATAACACATAAAAAGGCGGCTGTAGAATGGTTCCAGCAGCTTGTAGAGGTACCATATAAATGCTGACTGCTATAACACTCAAAATGGCGGCAGTAGAATGGTTCCAGCAGCTTGTATAGCTGTTATATAAAGGCTGGCTGCTATAACACTCAAAATGGCGGCTGTAGAATGGTTCCAGCAGCTTGTAGAGCTACTATATACTGGCTAGCGGCTATAACACTCAAAATAACGGCTGTAGAATGGTTCCAGCAGCTTGTATAGCTGTAATATAAAGGCTGGCGTCTATAA
The DNA here is from genome assembly GCA_018152135.1 of Drosophila paulistorum. Lineage (NCBI taxonomy): Eukaryota > Metazoa > Arthropoda > Insecta > Diptera > Drosophilidae > Drosophila > Drosophila paulistorum. Next base: position 618,324 of record JAECXG010000648.1, read on the forward strand.
CACTCAAAATAGCGGCTGTAAAATGGTTCCAGCAGCTTCCAGAGCTACTATATAAATGCTGGCTGCTATAAAACTCAAAATGGCGGCTGTAGAATGGTTCCAGCAGCTTGTCGACGTACTATATGAATGCTGGCTGCTATAACACACAAAATGGCGGCTGTAGAATGGTTCCAGCAGCTTGTAGAGCTACTATGTACTGGCTAGCGGCTATAACACTCAAAATAACGGCTGTAGAATGGTTCCAGCAGCTTGTATAGCTGTTATATAAAGGCTGGCGTCTATAACACTCAAAATAGCGGCTGTAAAATGGTTCCAGCAGCTTCCAGAGCTACTATATAAATGCTGGCTGCTATAAAACTCAAAATGGCGGCTGTAGAATGGTTCCAGCAGCTTGTCGACGTACTATATGAATGCTGGCTGCTATAACACACAAAATGGCGGCTGTAGAATGGTTCCAGCAGCTTGCAGAGCTACTCTACAAAGGCTGGCGTCAATAACACTAAAATGGCGGCTGTAGAATGGTTCCAGCTGTTTGCAGAGCTACTCTACAAAGGCTGGCGGCTATAACACTCAAAATAGCGGCTGTAGAATGGTTCCAGCAGCTTGTAGATGTACAATGTAAATGCTGGCTGCTTTAACACTCAAAATGGCGGCTGTAGAATGGTTCCAGCAGCTTGTAGAGGTACTATGTAAATGCTGGCTGCTGGCGGCTATAACTCTCAAATATATAAAGGCTGGCCGCTATAAAACTCAAAATGGCGGCTGTAGAATGGTTCCAGCAGCTTGTAGAGGTACTATATAAATGCTGACTGCTATAACACTCAAAATAACGGCTGTAGAATGGTTCCAGCAGCTTGTATAGCTGTTATATAAAGGCTGGCCGCTATAACACTCAAAATGGCGGCTGAAGAATGGTTCCAGCAGCTTGAAGAGGTACTATATAAATGCTGGCTGCTATAACACTCAAAATAGCGGCTGTAGAATGGTGCCCGCAGCTTGTAGAGCTGCTATATACTGGCTGGCGGCTATAACACTCAAAATAACGGCTGTAGAATGGTTCCAGCAGCTTGTATAGCTGTTATATAAAGGCTGGCCGCTCTAAAACTCAAAATGGCGGCTGTAGAATGGTTCCAGCAGCTTGTAGAGCTGTTATATAAAGGCTGGCAGCTATAACACTCAAAAAAGCGGCTGTAAAATGGTTCCAGCAGCTTGTAGAGGTACTATATAAATGCTGGCTGCTATATTACTCAAAATGGCGGCTGTAGAATAGTTCCAGCAGCTTGTAGAGCTACTATATACTGGCTAGAGGCTATAACACTCAAAATAACGACTGTAGAATGGTTCCAGCAGCTTGTATAGCTGTTATATAAAGGCTGGCCGCAATAAAACTCAAAATGGCGGCTGTAGAATGGTTCCAGCAGCTTGTAGAGGTACTATATAAATGCTGGCTGCTATAACACTCAAAATGGCTGCTGTAGAATGGTTCCAGCAGCTTGTAGAGGTACTATATAAAGGCTGGCGGCTATAAAACTCAAACTAACGGCTGTAGAATGGTTCCAGCAGATTGTAGAGGTACTATATAAATGCTGGCTGCTATAAAACTCAAAATGGCTGCTGTAGAATGGTTCCAGCAGCATGTAGAGGTACTATTTAAAGGCTGGCGGCTATAAAACTTAAAATAACGGCTGTAGAATGGTTCCAGCAGATTGTAGAGGTACTATATAAATGCTGGCTGCTATAAAACTCAAAATGACGGCTGTAGAATGGTTCCAGCAGCTTGTAGAGCTACTATATAAAGGCTGTCGGCTATAACACTCAAAATGGATGCTGTAGAATGGTTCCAGCAGCTTGTAGAGCTACTATATTAAAGATGACGGCTATACCACTCAAAATAAGGGCTGTAGAATGGTTCCAGCAGATTGTAGAGGTACTATATAAATGCTGGCTGCTATAAAACTCAAAATAACGGCTGTAGAATGGTTCCAGCAGCTTGTAGAACTACTATATAAAGGCTGTCGGCTATAACACTCAAAATGGATGCTGTAGAATGGTTCCAGCAGCTTGCAGAGCTACTCTACAAAGGCTGGCGGCTACAACACTCAAAATAAGGGCTGTAGAATGGTTTCAGCAGCTTGTAGAGGTACTATGAAAATGCTGGCTGCTATAACACTCAGAATGGCGGCTCTAGAATGGTTCTAGCAGCTTGTATAGCTGCTATATAAAGGCTGGCCGCTATAACACTCAAAATAGCGACTGTAAAATTGTTCCAGCAGCTTGCAGAGCTACTATATAAAGGCTGGCGGCTATAACACTCAAAATGGTGGTTGTAGAATGGTTCCAGCAGCTTGTATAGCTGTTATATAAAGGCTGGCGGCTATAACACTCAAAATAACGGCTGTAGAATGGTTCCAGCAGCTTGTATAGCTGTTATATAAAGGCTGGCCGCTATAACACTCAAAATGGCGGCTGTAGAATGGTTCCAGCAGATTGTAGAGGTACTATATAAATGCTGGCTGCTATAACACTCAAAATGGCGGCTGTAGAATGGTTCCAGCAGCTTGTAGAGCTACTATATAAAGGTTGGCGGCTATAAGTCTCAAAATGGAGGCTGTAGAATGGTTCCAGCATCTTGTAGAGGTACTATATAAATGCTGGCTCCTATAAAACTCTGGCTGCTATAACACTCAAAATGGCGGCTGTAGAATGGTTCCAGCAGCTTGTATAGCTGTTATATAAAGGCTGGCGGCTATAACACTCAAAATAGCGGCTGTAAAATGGTTCCAGCAGCTTGCAGAGCTACTATATACAGGCTGGCGGCTGTAAAATGGTTCCAGCAGCTTGTATAGCTGTTATATAAAGGCTGGCGGCTATAACACTCAAAATAACGGCTGTAGAATGGTTCCAGCAGCTTGTATTTTTATTAGACGTAGTCGTACAACGCTCAGGACGAACAAGTGGCCCATATGACACCAGGCCCGGGCCTGTTACGAATGACCCTAAGTAAAATTAATGTTACCTCTACCCACTCCGATCTAAGGGCATAGGCGTAATACATATATAAACATAAAATTAAACTAAAGAAATAGAAAATATTAAATGTAATATAAAAAGAAAACAGGATAGGTTAAAATAAAGATGATTACAACTAGTTACGAGCGAGGAAGGACAAGATCGCAGTTTTTATACCAGGAAGCGATGTTTCGGAACCGATAACGTGCCAAAGTCTGTTGTAGTCACTACATAGTATACGAAAAGGTTCATGCAGAGAAAAGTTAGTTGTGCAAGTGGGAAGTAAAAGCGGTGTGAAATTGCGGGTCCTTCTAGATGGAACAGAAATGTTAATTTGGCTCAACAGCTCGGAAGAGTCAATCTCACCATTCAAAAGTTTGTAAAGAAAAGTTACACCAAGCATAGTTCTACGATTAGCTAAAGAAGGAAGGTTAATTAACTGAAGTCGACTAGAATAAGATGGAAGTTGTACAGTTGGATCCCAGCGCAAATCACGAAAGGCAAAGAGTAAAAACTGTTTTTGTACAGATTCTAATTTGTTTTTATAAAACTCATATTGAGGAGACCAAACACAAGATCCATACTCCAATATAGGAAGGACTAAAGAAGTATAAAGTATTTTGGTAGTATATGGATCCTTGAACTCCTTCGACCAGCGCTTTATAAAGCCAAGAACACTTTTAGCCCTACTAACAGTAGTCGATATATGCTGATTAAAACTAAGTTTGTGGTGTATTAAGATCCCCAAATCTTTTACAACCAAAGAAGTATTATTTATTCTTTCCGACGGGAAATTATTTAAAAAGTAACTCGTTAATTGGGGAGAACCTCTATAAAAAGACATAATTTTGCACTTAGAACAGTTTAACGATAACAAGTTAGCCCTACACCACCCCTGAAAAGCATTCAGATCAGCTTGCAAGGTATGACATGAGAGAGAGTCTACGATGCGATTAGCGATTTTTACATCATCGGCATACATAAGAACTCTAGAATTTAAAACAACGGTGGGGAGATCATTAATAAAAATGGTGAATAGTAATGGGCCAAGGTGACTGCTCTGTGGGACTCCCAATTTAACACAAATGATCTTAGAAAGAGAGACCTTAAAAAGAACCCTCTGCCTCCTATTGCTTAGATATTGTGATATCCAAGCAAGCAGAGCATCCGGAAAGCCAACTAAATTCAGCTTATGTAATAGTAAGGCATGGTTTACCGAATCGAAAGCCTTACTGAAATCCGTATATATAACATTAGTTTGCTTTTGTTTCTTAAAACCTTGGATTACAAAAGATGTAAACTGTAGAAGGTTAGTTGTGGTAGACCTATTCTTGACAAGCCCATGCTGGTATGGCGAAAAAATAGATTTACATAAATGCTGTATTTGAGACGTCATAATTTTCTCAAACAGTTTAGGTATCGCTGACAATTTAGAAATTCCTCTGTAATTAGTGACGTCGGATTTATTGCCACATTTGTGAAGAGGTAAAATAAACGAATCCTTCCATATAGTTGGAAACTCGGACAGTGTAACGGACAACTCAAAAAGCTTAAGTAAAGGCGAGCACAATGACTCCGCACAGAACCTCAGGACACAAGCGGGAATACCGTCTGGAACCGGTGAGTATACCGGCTTAATCGTCATTAGTTCCTTAGCTACCGAACTTTCCGTTATAATAGGATTCAGAATGCAGTTGGATTTCGTTATAGGATATGGATATATCTGACTAGAGTTGTACTTAGTGGATGTGTACGTAGTCGAGAAAAAGTTAGCAAATAAATTAGAAATAGATTGATCAGAAGAGGCCGAAACATTATTAAAAACTGCAAATGATGGAAGGGAGATAGAATGTCGCTTTAAGTTAACGAAACTATAGAACTCTTTAGGATTTTCAGAGAATTGCAACTTGCAACGTTGTAAGTAATTATTATAGCAATTAGAATTAGAAACAATAAAATTCGATTTAGCAACCAAGTAACGAGAAAGATCCGATGATAGACCCGTGACTTTATACTTTTTGTAATACCTAGACTTAAGATTCTTCAGTTTTGACAGCCCCCGCGTAAACCATGGTGATTTTCGCGTCACCACAGGAGACACTAGGGGTACACAGTCATTAAAGATTGAGTCAATAGTGGTATAAAATAAAGAAATGGCGGAGTTCATATTCGTACAGGTGTATAAATTAGTCCAATCGGTATTAAGAAAGGCATTGTTTAGTGCGACAAAGTCAGTCTTCCGAAAACATCGGGTGCGTACCGTAGGATCACACTCGGACATGGGCTCGCGGCTGGGAAACTCAATAGATAACTCTAAAGTTGGATGAAAACTATCCTCTGGTAACACCATTGGACTAGTTCTAGATACTTCACAAAAACTGGGATCAGAAGTAAAAATCAGATCCAGAAATCTGCCAGACGTATTAGGAATCGAATTCAGCGGGGCCAACGAAAGCTCAAGCAGACCATCAATAAAATCGTGACACCCAGAGGGCAGCAACGTTTTGCTACCATTAAGTGTTGACCAAGTTATAGTGGGCAGGTTAAAGTCCCCAAGGACAATTAATGAGTCTCTGTCAGAAAGTAGTTCAAGTATAAATTTAATAGATTCTAATTGTAGTAAGTAGGTTGGCCATTCCGATTGGGGCGGAATGTAAGAACAGGTAACAAAAATGGAAAAACGAGTAAAAGATACCTTAACGCATATAAATTCGATACTACTTGAGACAGGTATTGTTATCAGACCCGATGATAGGGCGGAATCTACAGCAATAAGAACTCCACCACCCCTACGATCAGTACGATCACGTCTAAAAATGTTGAAATTAGAGGGTAAAACTGTGGCGTCAAAAACGTCAGGTTTTAACCAAGTCTCAGTAAAGACAATTAGGTCAAAATCAAATGACAGACTATCTACAAAGAGTTTAGTCAGTTTAGTATTAAGGCCTCTGACATTCTGATAGCCGACAGAGAAGGAAGTTGTTAGTTTTTTGATAGAGTAGAAGAAGGAATAGATAAGGAAGGAGTGGGAATAGATGAAGAAGAAAGAGGAATAGATGGTGAAGGAATCCTTGTTTGACCCCGTGTCTTCATTTTTCTGGATGTAAACTCCTTCACAATTAAGCTTTTCGGCCAGAAGCTAGAACTGCAGATACAGTCAAAGAATTCAATTGGAACACTGATTTTAAAAGATGAAATTTCTCTAGAATATGAAAATTTAAACTTTTCTATGGGTATATTAGAGACATTCAGTTTAGCCCGAATGTGGGCCATTACATCATCCGATGTAGCATCAGGGAGAAGTCTCGAAACAAAAATGTGTTTTTTAGGAGGCACTCCCACCAATGGTTTCGGTATTCCAGGTATTGCATCAGCTACCCCATTAATTGTAGCATCAGTTGCAACAAGTGGCACTCCGGCATTACTAACATTAGGATCCCTGTCGGCAATATCCATGGGTGTAGATTCTTGCCCAGACAAAACGGACACTACAGACATCGTCTGTGGAGTTGGAGTTTGCATTGGTTGAGAAGGGGTCGGAACCGATATAGATGTGGAGACCGGCAAACGCAAGGACAAATCAGGAGTCTGTTCTCCCGCCTTCTGTAACATATAACCTGCTACAATTTTACTGCGAGCTGTTGGAAACTGGTAGAACCTATCGGTAGTACGCGCTGGTTTCGGCTCAAATTAGTCGGTGAGAAATGGGGGATGGGGGAATGGATAGACTACCCACTCTACTAGTAGAAAATTTTATTAATAAATTCGCGTACTATGACTACTTATACTCGGTTTAACGTTTCGTACAAAAAAGAAAAGAATAGAGAAAAGGATGAGAAGAGAACAGAAATACCGTCGTTTTTAGCGCAGCTGCTGAAAAAGAACGGGGTCAGATGTCAGTGACGCCCAAAAGAAAAATTCGCCCACCCTACCATGATCGCTGCACTAAAGCCAAAATATACAATTACCCAGCGATCCCTATGCCAAACCAATTTTTCAACCTAACTTACTTCGCATGATTCCCCCTCATGAACGTGTCAGACCAAATTCATTTCAAAAACTTATATTTAATAAAAGTAAACAATATAATAAGGCATTTCAAAGATCAAAAATATAGATAATGATATAAAGGTGATAAGATAATATATATAGGTATGACAATGTTTATATCGAAAGCATTTTGAAATTCAAGGAAAGAAAAATTATTTTTTTTTTTTTTGAGCATAAGTTAAACTTCTGATGACTTTACCAAAATTCAATTTTTACATGTTATTTAAACGAGAGCAACGAAAACTGCTTTAACTCTCTCTTTACTCCACTGGTCAATCATATACCAACAGCAAAAAAAAAAAAAATGATATTAAAACAAAAGAGTACTCACTTAAGCATCCCACGGAGAAAGATCTTTCTGGTGACAGCTGTAAGCAATTGCATTAAATATAGGGAGAGTTGTTGTTGTTGGCTTGAGAGAGAATTAAACCACATGATAAGCTTTTGCCAGAGGCGTGCCGAAAAAAGGGTTAACTAAAAATTTTCATCGAAGTTCAATCATGACCAAAAAAAAATTACATAAAAAAAATTACAAAAGCAAAATGAAATAAAAGATAAAAAAAATAAAATTGGCTTTGGAGTACACCAATGCATCGGAATTTTACGATTTAAAAAGATTAACTTTAAGATAAAATTATATAAAAAAAAATAAAAAAAAATCAAGGGCATAAATTATTTGCGCTCAAAATTAATGCGTTACATTCAACATTAGGGCCTGGCGAAGATATTTAATTTTTTTTTGTGGATGAAGGCTATGCGGCAATCACCAGTAACCAAAAAAAATCAAAACGGAACGCAAGCCAAGCGGCTACACATGAAAGCTTCGCTGGCTGATAATCATTTAAAGAAAAGCTTTTACTTATCACGCAAAGCAAGGGCGGTGGGGGGGAGTCTCTCCTCTAGCCGAGAGAATCATATACTCTTTATTTCTTTTCCCCTCTTTTATGTCTGTCGCCTCAGATCTCTCCTGGCCAAATGTCTGCGCCAAAATACTCCTTCTCGAGAGTCTGCTGCTCCCGTGGGCCTCGGTCCGTTTCGACGGGCTTGCCTCTCCTGCGCCTCTCTTAAGTTCGCTGTTAGACTTATACCATTACATCTAGTCTGTGGACTATGGTTTAGACCATTATATCTAGTCTGCTGACTAGGTTTGAACCAGGACTAGGCTTAGACCAAAACTAGGTGCCAATTCTATAAAAAAAACACTCTTAGTACACACGCACTCAAAAGGCGCTTTTTTGCTAGTATTTACCATTTGATTTGGCACCGGATTAAAAAATATGTATATATGACTTTCTCTCAGCAATCTAATTCAGGCTGACATGTGCCTAAAAGATGAAAATTTATATTTTCCTAAATAAAATTTTTCCATAACTAATTTACGCGTTTGTATAACGCCGTACTTACATTCACTTTCTTAAGACAAATACTATTCTCCTTAGAAGAAAACTGCTTCGAATTCACAATTTAGACCGACTTTTTCACAGTCAGACTTTTTTCCAAAAAAAATTCGTTTTCACTATGACTTTAATTTTTGTGACCGCACTACTTGAAGATGACTTGAAAAAGGAAAGTCATTCCCATGGGGGCCGACATACTTGGCTAAATTTCTATCCCTTAGACCTCTTTGGACCCCTCTCTTCACCTCGATTACCACTAAACTTCCCTGATCCCAACTTTAGAGGAGCCTAGGGGGCGCCACAAAAAACGCAAGAGAAAGTAATCGGATTGAAAAATACAAAGAAAATTTTCTGAACACAACCAAAAAAAAATGAATCTCAAAATCGCAGTTCCTACTTTTCCCAAATTTTACATAGTAGACTAACATTCTGTTAGTTAGTATAACGCTAACTAACAATACAAGCAGCGCAAGCAGTGTAAGCAGTGAAAGCAGTGAACACGGTTACTATATGAAACTTATATTGCTCGCTTTTAGGGATAAAACGTTTATATGTCGTTTTAGTTATAGACAAAAAAAAAATCACTCCTACTCTTATTTTTCGTTTTCTTTCTAACCACAAACGGTTACAAGCGCTACTACACTTCTTACGCTTTCGAGACTCAGTCAGTAGCGTTAAACTACTAAACTGAGACTCAACAGCTTTAAACTCTTGCGAGAACTCTTAAGAAAACTGGCAGACAGACTCATCAGGTTATCCTTTGTTTGCCGCATGAAAAGTTCCATTTCATCTTCCACGATCCGGCATGACTCACATCCCCATTTGAAACCCTTTTTTTGATCTAAAAGATCCTTCACCCTGCATGTAAAGCCGGCACACTTAACATGTACTGTAGTTTTACACAACCAACAGTACATAAAACTATTCAAGGGTGGGGCGGGATGCAAACAATTTTTAATCGAACAAACATTCATTATGAGGTAATAAGAAAAATTGGTAATCAAACAAATAAAACTGAAAAATCAGAAATGTTTGGTATTAAAATATATAACTCACTCTGAGGTCCAGAAATAATAAGAAATAGAGATTTTGAGGGTGCACAAGGGTTAAAAGAAAAGAGCACTGACTAAGAGAATATAGACTATAAATTACAGACACACAACAGACTGCAATATGAGCGCAAATAACGGCGACGAGTGAAACGAAAACGAGAGAGAAAAAAAGTCAAAGAGCGCGAGCGCGGGAGTTAGAAATCACAATAACAAAACACTGCAACAAGAACACTATGAAATTGGAAGACAACAACAACAGAGCGTTGCTTGTGATTTGCAAGGCAGAAAAAATGAGATTAAAGTGGGAGAGAGAGGAAGAAAAGAAAGAGAAAAAAAAAGAAAAAGAAAAAAACCAACAAAGGTTATAAGCAGAAATTAAAGTTGTTAAAAATTATTAACACAAACACACAAAAACGCAACGAGTGATACGGTGCAAGTTAGATTTACTAATTAATTAATATTTCGATCGCGATGCCAATAAAACAAAATAAAATATATGTAAATCAGTTAAAAACGCGGGAGCTTGAAAAAAAACACGTCCGTCTTCCTCGAGAGCGTTGATGGATATAGAATGGTATAGAATGTATAGCTGTTATATAAAGGCTGGCGGCTATAACACTCAAAATGGTGGCTGTAGAATGGTTCCAGCAGCTTGTATAGCTGTTATATAAGGGCTGGCCGCTATAACACTCAAAAAAAGCGGCTGTAAAATAGTTTCAGCATCTTGCAGAGCTACTATATAAAGGCTGGCGGCTATAACACTCAAAATAACGGCTGTAAAATGGTTCCAGCAGCTTGTATAGCTGTTATATAAAGGCTGGCTGCCATAACACTCAAAATGGCGGCTGTAGAATGGTTCCAGCAGCTTGTATAGCTGTTATATAAAGGCTGGCTGCCATAACACTCAAAATGGCGGCTGTAGAATGGTTCCAGCAGCTTGTATAGCTGTTATATAAAGGCTGGCGGCTATAACACTCAAAATGGCGGCTGTAGAATGGTTCCAGCAGCTTGTATAGCTGTTATATAAAGGCTGGCGGCTGTAAAATGGTTCCAGCAGCTTGTATAGCTGCTATATACTGGCTGGCGACTATAACACTCAAAATAACGGCTGTAGAATGGTTCCAGCAGCTTGTATAGCTGTTATATTAAGGCTGGCCGCTATAAAACTCAAAATGGCGGCTGTAGAATGGTTCCAGCAGCTTGTAGAGGTACTATCTAAAAGCTGACTGCTATAACACTCAAAATGGCGGCTGTAGAATGGTTCCAGCAGCTTGTATAGCTGTTATACATAGGCTGGCTGCAATAACACTCAAAATGGCGGCTGTAGATTGGTTCCAGCAGCTTGCAGAGGTACCATATAACTGCTGGCTGCTATAACACTCAAAATGGCGGCTGTAGAATGGTTCCAGCAGCTTGTCGAGGTACTATATAAATGCTGGCTGCTATAACACTCAAAATGGCGGCTGTAGAATGGTTCCAGGATCTTGTAGAGGTACTATATAAATGCTGGCTGCTATAACACTCAAAATGGAGGCTGTAGAATGGTTGCAGCAGCTTGCAGAGCTACTATATAAAGGCTGGCGGCTATAACACTCAAAATGGTGGCTGTAGAATGGTTCCAGCAGCTTGTATAGCTGTTATATAAAGGCTGGCGGCAAAAGCACTCAAAATGGCAGCTGTAGAATGGTTCCAGCAGATTGCAGAGCAACTATACAAAGTCTGGCGGCTATAACACTCAAAATAACGGCTGTAGAATGGTTCCAGCAGCTTGTATAGCTGTTATATAAAGGCTGGCGGCTATAACACTCAAAATGGCGGCTGTAGAATGGTTCCAGCAGCTTGTAGAGCTACTATATACTGGCTGGCGGCTGTAAAATGGTTCCAGCAGCTTGTATAGCTGCTATATACTGGCTGGCGACTATAACACTCAAAATAACGGCTGTAGAATGGTTCCAGCAGCTTGTATAGCTGTTATATTAAGGCTGGCCGCTATAAAACTCAAAATGGCGGCTGTAGAATGGTTCCAGCAGCTTGTAGAGGTACTATCTAAAAGCTGACTGCTATAACACTCAAAATGGTGGCTGTAGAATGGTTCCAGCAGCTTGTATAGCTGTTATATAAAGGCTGGCGGCTGTAAAATGGTTCCAGCAGCTTGTATAGCTGCTATATACTGGCTGGCGACTATAACACTCAAAATAACGGCTGTAGAATGGTTCCAGCAGCTTGTATAGCTGTTATATTAAGGCTGGCCGCTATAAAACTCAAAATGGCGGCTGTAGAATGGTTCCAGCAGCTTGTAGAGGTACTATCTAAAAGCTGACTGCTATAACACTCAAAATGGCGGCTGTAGAATGGTTCCAGCAGCTTGTATAGCTGTTATATATAGGCTGGCTGCAATAACACTCAAAATGGCGGCTGTAGATTGGTTCCAGCAGCTTGTAGAGGTACCATATAAATGCTGGCTGCTATCACACTCAAAATGGCGGCTGTAGAATGGTTCCAGCAGCTTGTCGAGGTACTATATATATGCTGGCTGCTATAACACTCAAAATGGCGGCTGTAGAATGGTTCCAGGATCTTGTAGAGGTACTATATAAATGCTGGCTGCTATAACACTCAAAGTGGAGGCTGTAGAATGGTTGCAGCAGCTTGCAGAGCTACTATATAAAGGCTGGCGGCTATAACACTCAAAATGGTGGCTGTAGAATGGTTCCAGCAGCTTGTATAGCTGTTATATAAAGGCTGGCGGCAAAAGCACTCAAAATGGCAGCTGTAGAATGGTTCCAGCAGATTGCAGAGCAACTATACAAAGTCTGGCGGCTATAACACTCAAAATAACGGCTGTAGAATGGTTCCAGCAGCTTGTATAGCTGTTATATAAAGGCTGGCGGCTATAACACTCAAAATGGCGGCTGTAGAATGGTTCCAGCAGCTTGTAGAGCTACTATATACTGGCTGGCGGCTATAACACTCAAAACAGCGGCTGTAGAATGGTTCCAGCAGTTTGTATAGCTGCTATGTAAAGGCTGGCCGCTATAACACTCAAAATAGCGGCTGTAAAATGGTTCCAGCAGCTTGTTTAGCTGTTATATAAAGGCTGGCTGCTATAACACTCAAAATATCGGCTGTAGAATGGTTCCAGCAGCTTGTAGAGGTACTATATAAATGCTGGCTGCTATAACACTCAATATGGCGTCTGTAGAATGGTTCCAGCAGCTTGAAGAGGTACTATATAAATGCTGGCTGCTATAACACTCAAAACGGCGGCTGTAGAATGGTGCCCGCAGCTTGTAGAGCTGCTATATACTGGCTGGCGGCTATAACACTCAAAATAACGGCTGTAGAATGGTTCCAGCAGCTTGCAGAGCTACTCTACAAAGGCTGGCGGCTATAACGCTCAAAATAACGGCTGTAGAATGGTTCCAGTAGCTTTTATAGCTACTTTATTAAAGATGACGGCTATAACACCCAAATTAACGTCTGTAGAATGGTTCCAGCAGCTTGTAGAGCTACTATATACTGGCTGGCGGCTATAACACTAAAAATGGCGGCTGTAGAATGGTTCCAGCAGCTTGTAGAGGTACTATGTAAATGCTGGCTGCTATAACACGCAGAATGGCGGCTGTAAAATGGTTCCAGCAGTTTGTTTAGCTGCTATGTAAAGGCTGGCCGCTATAAAACTCAAAATGGCGGCTGTAGAATGGTTCCAGCAGCTTGTATAGCTGTTATATAAAGGCTGGCCGCTATAACACTCAAAATGGCGGCTATAGAATGGTTCCAGCAGCTTGTAGAGGTACCATATAAATGCTGGCTGCTATAACACTCAAAATGGCGGCTGGTGAATGGTTCCAGCAGCTTGTAGAGGTACTATATAAATGCTGGCTGCTATAACACTCAATATGGCGTCCGTAGAATGGTTCCAGCAGCTTGAAGAGGTACTATATAAATGCTGGCTGCTATAACACTCGAAATGGCGGCTGTAGAATGGTGCCCGCAGCTTGTAGAGCTGCTATATACTGGCTGGCGACTATAACACTCAAAATAACGGCTGTAGAATGGTTCCAGCAGCTTGTATAGCTGTTATATTAAGGCTGGCCGCTATAAAACTCAAAATGGCGGCTGTAGAATGGTTCCAGCAGCTTGTAGAGGTACTATCTAAAAGCTGACTGCTATAACACTCAAAATGGCGGCTGTAGAATGGTTCCAGGATCTTGTAGAGGTACTATATAAATGCTGGCTGCTATAACACTCAAAATGGCGGCTGTAGAATGGTTGCAGCAGCTTGCAGAGCTACTATATAAAGGCTGGCGGCTATAACACTCAAAATGGTGGCTGTAGAATGGTTCCAGCAGCTTGTATAGCTGTTATATAAAGGCTGGCGGCAAAAGCACTCAAAATGGCAGCTGTAGAATGGTTCCAGCAGATTGCAGAGCAACTATACAAAGTCTGGCGGCTATAACACTCAAAATAACGGCTGTAGAATGGTTCCAGAAGCTTGTATAGCTGTTATATAAAGGCTGGCGGCTATAACACTCAAAATGGCGGCTGTAGAATGGTTCCAGCAGCTTGTAGAGCTACTATATACTGGCTGGCGGCTATAACACTCAAAATAGCTGCTGTAGAATGGTTCCAGCAGCTTGTAGAGGTACTATATAAATGCTGGCTGCTATAACACTCAAAATGGCGGCTGTAGAATGGTTGCAGCAGCTTGTAGAGCTACTATATACTGGCTGGCGGCTATAGCACTCAAAATAGCGGCTGTAGAATGGTTCCAGCAGCTTGTAGAGGTACTATATAAAGGCTGGCGGCTATAACAATCAAAATGGAGGCTGTAGAATGGTTCCAGCAGCTTTTTGAGGTACTATATAAATGCTGGCTGCTATAAAACTCACAATAACGGCTGTAGAATGGTTCCAGCAGCTTGTAGAGCTACTATTTAAAGGCTGGCGGCTATAACACTCAAAATGGAGGCTGTAGAAAGGTTCCAGCAGCTTGTATAGCTACTATATTAAAGATGACGTCTATAACACTCAAAATAATCCAGCAGCTTGTAGAGCTACTATATAAAGGCTGGCGGCTATAACACTCAAAATGGCGGCTGTAGAATGGTTCCAGCAGCTTGCAGAGCTACTCTACAAAGGCTTGCGGCTATAACACTCAAAATAACGGCTGTAGAATGGTTCCAGCAGCTTGTATAGTCACTATATTAAAGATGACGGCTACAACACTCAAAAGAACGGTTGTAGAATGGTTCCAGCAGCTTGTAGAGCTACTATATACTGGCTGGCGGCTATAACACTCAAAATGGCGGCTGTAGAATGGTTCCAGCAGCTTGTAGAGGTACTATATAAATGCTGGCTGCTATAACACTCAAAATGGCGGCTGTAGAATGGTTCCAGCAGCTTGTATATCTGTTATAAAAAGGCTGGCCGCTAAAACACTCAAAATAGCGGCTGTAAAATGGTTCCAGCAGCTTGCAGAGCTACTATTTAAAGGCTGGTGGCTATGACACTCAAAATGGTGGCTGTAGAATGGTTCCAGCAGCTTGTATAGCTGTTTTAAAAAGGCTGGCCGCGATAACACTCAAAACGGCGGCTGAAGAATGGTTCCAGCAGCTTGTGGAGATGTTATAGAAAAGCTGGCGGCTATAACACTTAAAATGGCGGCTGTAGAATGGTTCCAGCAGCTTGTAGAGCTGTTATATAAAATCTAGCGGCTATAACGGCTGTAGAATGGTTCCAGCAGCTTGTAGAGCTGTTATATAGAAGCTGGCGTCTATAACACTCAAAACGGCGGCTGTAGAATGGTTCCAGCAGCTTGTAGAGCTGTTATAGAAAAGCTGGCGGCTATAACACTCAAAATAACGCCTGTAGAATGGTTCCAGCAGCTTGTATAGCTGTTATATAAAGGCTGGCCGCTATAAAACTCAAAATGGTGGATGTAGAATGGTTCCAGCAGCTTGAAGAGGTACAATATAAATGCTGGCCGCTATAACACTCAAAACGGCGGCTGAAGAATGGTTCCAGCAGCTTGTGGAGATGTTATATAAAAGCTGGCGGCTATAACTTTTAAAATGGCGACTGTAGAATGGTTCCAGCAGCTTGTAGAGCTGTAAAATAAAGGCTGGCGGCTATAACACTCAAAATGGCGGCTGTAGAATGGTTCCAGCAGCTTGTAGAGCTGTTATATAAAAGCTGGCGGCTATAACACTCAAAATAACGGCTGTAGAATGGTTTCAGCAGCTTGTATAGCTGTTATATAAAGGCTGGCTGCTATAACACTCAAAATGGCGGCAGTAGAATGGTTCCAGCAGCTTGTAAAGCTACTTTATTAAAGATGACGGCTATAACACTCAAAATAACGGCTGTAAAATGGTTCTAGCAGCTTGTAGAGCTACTATATAAAGGCTGGCGGCAATAACACTAAAATGGCGGCTGTAGAATGGTTCCAGCTGCTTGCAGAGCTACTCTACAAAGGCTGGAGGCTATAACACTCAAAATAACCGCTGTAGAATAGTTCCAGCAGCTTGCATAGCTACTATATTAAAGGTGACGGCTATAACACTCAAAATTACGTCTGTAGATTGGTTCCAGCAGCTTGTAGAGCTACTATATACTGGCTGGCGGCTATAACACACAAAATGGCGGCTGTAGAATGGTTCCAGCAGCTTGTAGAGCTACTATATAAATGCTGACTGCTATAAAACTCAAAATGGCGGCTGAAGAATGGTTCCAGCAGCTTGTAGACGTACTATATGAATGCTGGCTGCTATAACACACAAAATGGCGGCTGTAGAATGGTTCCAGCAGCTTGTAGAGCTACTATATAAATGCTGGCTGCTATAAAACTCAAAATGGCGGCTGTAGAATGGTTCCAGCAGCTTGTAGACGTACTATATGAATGCTGGCTGCTATAACACACAATATGGCGGCTGTAGAATGGTTCCAGCAGCTTGTAGAGCTACTATATAAAGGCTGGCGGCAATCACACTAAAATGGCGGCTGTAGAATGGTTCCAGCTGCTTGCAGAGCTACTCTACAAAGGCTGGCGGCTATAACACTCAAAATAGCGGCTGTAGAACGGTTCCAGCAGCTTGTAGAGGTACTATGTAAATGTTGGCTGCTTTAACACTCAAAATGGTGGCTGTAGAATGGTTCCAGCAGCTTGTAGAGGTACTATGTAAATGCTGGCTGCTGGCGGCTATAACTCTCAAATATATAAAGGCTGGCCGCTATAAAACTCAAAATGGCGGCTGTAGAATGGTTCCAGCAGCTTGTAGAGGTACTATACAAATGCTGACTGCTATAACACTCAAAATAACGGCTGTGGCATGGTTCCAGCAGCTTGTATAGCTGTTATATAAAGGCTGGCCGCTATAACACTCAAAATGGCGGCTATAGAATGGTTCCAGCAGCTTTTAATGGTACTATATAAATGCTGGCTGCTATAACACTCAAAATGGCGGATGTAGAATGGTTCCAGCAGCTTGAAGAGGTACCATATAAATGTTGGCTGCTATAACACTCAAAATGGCGGCTGTAGAATGGTGCCCGCAGCTTGTAGAGCTGCTATATACTGGCTGGCGGCTATAACACTCAAAATAACGGCTGTAGAATGGTTCCAGCAGCTTGTATAGCTGTTATATAAAGGCTGGCCGCTATAAAACTCAAAATGGCGGCTGTAGAATGGTTCCAGCAGCTTGTAGAGGTACTATATAAATGCTGACTGCTATAACACTCAAAATGGCGGCTGTAGAATGGTTCCAGCAGCTTGTAAAGCTGTTATATAAAGGCTGGCTGCAATAACACTCAAAATGGCGGCTGTAGAATGGTTCCAGCAGCTTGTAGAGCTACTTTATACTGGCAAGCGGCTATTACACTCAAAATAACGGCTGTAGAATGGTTCCAGCAGCTTGTATAGCTGTTGTATAAAGGCTGGCGTCTATAATACTCAAAATAGCGGCTGTAAAATGGCTCCAGCAGCTTCCAGAGCTACTATATAAAGGCTGGGGGCTATAACACTCAAAATGGTGGCTGTAGAATGGTTCCAGCAGCGTGTATAGCTGTTATATAAAGGCTGGCAGCTATAACACTCAAAATAACGGCTGTAGAATGGTTCCAGCAGCTTGTATACCCACTATATTAAAGATGACGGCTATAACACTCAAAATGCCGGCTGTAGAATGGTTCCAGCAGCTTATAGAGGAACCATATAAATGCTGGCTGCTATAACACTCAAACTGTCGGCTGTAGAATGGTTCCAGCAGCTTGTAGAGGTACTATATAAATGCTGGCAGCTATAACACTCAAAATGGCGGCTGTAGAATGAATCCAGCAGCTTGTATAGCTGTTATATAAAGGCTGGCGGCTAATGCACTCAAAATGGCGGCTGTAGAATGGTTCCAGCAGCTTGTATAGCTGTTATATAAAGGCTGGCGGCTATAACACTCAAAATGGCGGCTGCAGAATGGTTCCAGCAGCTTGTAGAGCTACTATATAAATGCTGGCTGCTATAAAACTCAAAATGGCGGCTGTAGAATGGTTCCAGCAGTTTGTAGAGCTACTGTATACTGGCAAGCGGCTATAACACTCAAAATAACGGCTGTAGAATGGTTCCAGCAGCTTGTAAAGTTTTTATATAAAGGCTGGCGTCTATAACACTCAAAATAGCGGCTGTAAAATGGTTCCAGCAGCTTGCAGAACTACTATATAAAGGCTGGCGGCTATAACACTCAAAATGGTGGCTGTAGAATGGTTCCAGCTGCTTGCAGAGCTACTCTACAAAAATAATGTCTGTAGATTGGTTCCAGCAGCTTGTAGAGCTACTATATACTGGCTGGCGGCTATAACTCACAAAATGGCGGCTGTAGAATGGTTCCAGCAGCTTGTAGAGCTACTATATAAATGCTGGCTGCTATAAAACTCAAAATGGCGGCTGTAGAATGGTTCCAGCAGCTTGTAGACGTACTATATGAATGCTGGCTGCTATAAAACTCAAAATGGCGGCTGTAGAATGGTTCCAGCAGCTTGTAGACGTACTATATGAATGCTGGCTGCTATAACACACAAAATAGCGGCTGTAGAATGGTTCCAGCAGCTTGCAGAGCTACTAAATAAATGCTTGCTGCTATAAAACTCAAAACGGCGGCTGTAGAATGGTTCCAGCAGCTTCTAGACGTACCATATGAATGCTGGCTGCTATAACACACAAAATGGCGGCTGTAGAATGGTTCCAGCAGCTTGTAGAGCTACTATATAAAGGCTGGCGGCAATCACACTAAAATGGCGGCTGTAGAATGGTTCCAGCTGCTTGCAGAGCTACTCTACAAAGGCTGGCGGCTATAACACTCAAAATAGCGGCTGTAAAATGGTTCCAGCAGCTTGCAGAACTACTATATAAAGGCTGGCTGCTATAACACTCAAAATAACGGCTGTAGAATGGTTCCAGCAGCTTGTATAGCTGTTATATAAAGGCTGGCGTCTATAACACTCAAAATAGCGGCTGTAGAATGGTTCCAGCAGCTTGCAGAGCTACTAAATAAATGCTTGCTGCTATAAAACTCAAAACGGCGGCTGTAGAATGGTTCCAGCAGCTTCTAGACGTACCATATGAATGCTGGCTGCTATAACACACAAAATGGCGGCTGTAGAATGGTTCCAGCAGCTTGTAGAGCTACTATATAAAGGCTGGCGTCTATAACACTCAAAATAGCGGCTGTAAAATGGTTCCAGCAGCTTGCAGAACTACTATATAAAGGCTGGCTGCTATAACACTCAAAATGGCGGCTGTAGAATGGTTCCAGCAGCTTGTAGAGCTACTATATACTGGCTAGCGGCTATAACACTCAAAATAACGGCTGTAGAATGGTTCCAGCAGCTTGTAAAGCTGTTATATAAAGGCTGGCGTCTATAACACTCAAAATAGCGGCTGTAAAATGGTTCCAGCAGCTTCCAGAGCTACTATATAAATGCTGGCTGCTATAAAACTCAAAATGGCGGCTGTAGAATGGTTCCAGCAGCTTGTCGACGTACTATATGAATGCTGGCTGCTATAACACACAAAATGGCGGCTGTAGAATGGTTCCAGCAGCTTGCAGAGTTACTCTACAAAGGCTGGCGGCTACAACACTCAAAATAACGGCTGTAGAATGGTTCCAGCAGCTTGTATAGCTGTTATATAAAGGCTGGCGTCTATAACACTCAAAATAGCGGCTGTAAAATGGTTCCAGCAGCTTCCAGAGCTACTATATAAATGCTGGCTGCTATAAAACTCAAAATGGCGGCTGTAGAATGGTTCCAGCAGCTTGTCGACGTACTATATGAATGCTAGCTGCTATAACACTCAAAATGGCGGCTGTAGAATGGTTCCAGCAGCTTGTATAGCTGTTATATAAAGGCTGGCTGCTATAACACTCAAAATGGCGGCTGTAGAATGGTTCCAGCAGCTGGTAGAGCTACTATATACTGGCTAGCGGCTATAACACTCAAAATAACGGCTGTAGAATGGTTCCAGCAGCTTGCATAGCTGTTATATAAAGGCTGGCGTCTATAACACTCAAAATAGCGGCTGTAAATGGTTCCAGCAGCTTCCAGAGCTACTATATAAATGCTGGCTGCTATAAAACTCAAAATGGCGGCTGTAGAATGGTTCCAGCAGCTTGTCGACGTACTATATGAATGCTGGCTGCTATAACACACAAAATGGCGGCTGTAGAATGGTTCCAGCAGCTTGTAGAGGTACCATATAAATGCTGACTGCTATAACACTCAAAATGGCGGCTGTAGAATGGTTCCAGCAGCTTGTATAGCTGTTATATAAAGGCTGGCTGCTATAACACTCAAAATGGCGGCTGTAGAATGGTTCCAGCAGCTTGTAGAGCTACTATATACTGGCTAGCGGCTATAACACTCAAAATAACGGCTGTAGAATGGTTCCAGCAGCTTGTATAGCTGTTATATAAAGGCTGGCGTCTATAACACTCAAAATAGCGGCTGTAAAATGGTTCCAGCAGCTTCCAGAGCTACTATATAAATGCTGGCTGCTATAAAACTCAAAATGGCGGCTGTAGAATGGTTCCAGCAGCTTGTCGACGTACTATATGAATGCTGGCTGCTATAACACACAAAATGGCGGCTGTAGAATGGTTCCAGCAGCTTGTAGAGCTACTATATACTGGCTAGCGGCTATAACACTCAAAATAACGGCTGTAGAATGGTTCCAGCAGCTTGTATAGCTGTTATATAAAGGCTGGCGTCTATAACACTCAAAATAGCGGCTGTAAAATGGTTCCAGCAGCTTCCAGAGCTACTATATAAATGCTGGCTGCCATAAAACTCAAAATGGCGGCTGTAGAATGGTTCCAGCAGCTTGTCGACGTACTATATGAATGCTGGCTGCTATAACACACAAAATGGCGGCTGTAGAATGGTTCCAGCAGCTTGCAGAGCTACTCTACAAAGGCTGGCGTCAATAACACTAAAATGGCGGCTGTAGAATGGTTCCAGCTGTTTGCAGAGCTACTCTACAAAGGCTGGCGGCTATAACACTCAAAATAGCGGCTGTAGAATGGTTCCAGCAGCTTGTAGATGTACAATGTAAATGCTGGCTGCTTTAACACTCAAAATGGCGGCTGTAGAATGGTTCCAGCAGCTTGTAGAGGTACTATGTAAATGCTGGCTGCTGGCGGCTATAACTCTCAAATATATAAAGGCTGGCCGCTATAAAACTCAAAATGGCGGCTGTAGAATGGTTCCAGCAGCTTGTAGAGGTACTATATAAATGCTGACTGCTATAACACTCAAAATAACGGCTGTAGAATGGTTCCAGCAGCTTGTATAGCTGTTATATAAAGGCTGGCCGCTATAACACTCAAAATGGCGGCTGAAGAATGGTTCCAGCAGCTTGAAGAGGTACTATATAAATGCTGGCTGCTATAACACTCAAAATGGCGGCTGTAGAATGGTGCCCGCAGCTTGTAGAGCTGCTATATACTGGCTGGCGGCTATAACACTCAAAATAACGGCTGTAGAATGGTTCCAGCAGCTTGTATAGCTGTTATATAAAGGCTGGCCGCTCTAAAACTCAAAATGGCGGCTGTAGAATGGTTCCAGCAGCTTGTAGAGGTACTATATAAATGCTGGCTGCTATAACACTCAAAATGGCTGCTGTAGAATGGTTCCAGCAGCTTGTAGAGGTACTATATAAAGGCTGGCGGCTATAAAACTCAAACTAACGGCTGTAGAATGGTTCCAGCAGATTGTAGAGCTACTCTACAAAGGCTGGCGGCTACAACACTCAAAATAAGGGCTGTAGAATGGTTTCAGCAGCTTGTAGAGGCACTATGAAAATGCTGGCTGCTATAACACTCAGAATGGCGGCTCTAGAATGGTTCTAGCAGCTTGTATAGCTGCTATATAAAGGCTGGCCGCTATAACACTCAAAATAGCGACTGTAAAATTGTTCCAGCAGCTTGCAGAGCTACTATATAAAGGCTGGCGGCTATAACACTCAAAATGGTGGTTGTAGAATGGTTCCAGCAGCTTGTATAGCTGTTATATAAAGGCTGGCGGCTATAACACTCAAAATAACGGCTGTAGAATGGTTCCAGCAGCTTGTATAGCTGTTATATAAAGGCTGGCCGCTATAACACTCAAAATGGCGGCTGTAGAATGGTTCCAGCAGATTGTAGAGGTACTATATAAATGCTGGCTGCTATAACACTCAAAATGGCGGCTGTAGACTGGTTCCAGCAGCTTGTAGAGCTGCTATATAAAGGCTGGCCGCTATAACACGCAAAATAGCGACTGTAAAATTGTTCCAGCAGCTTGCAGAGCTACTATATAAAGGCTGGCGGCTATAACACTCAAAATGGTGGTTGTAGAATGGTTCCAGCAGCTTGTATAGCTGTTATATAAAGGCTGGCGGCTATAACACTCAAAATAACGGCTGTAGAATGGTTCCAGCAGCTTGTATAGCTGTTATATAAAGGCTGGCCGCTATAACACTCAAAATGGCGGCTGTAGAATGGTTCCAGCAGATTGTAGAGGTACTATATAAATGCTGGCTGCTATAACACTCAAAATGGCGGCTGTAGAATGGTTCCAGCAGCTTGTAGAGCTACTATATACTGGCTAGCGGCTATAACACTCAAAATAACGGCTGTAGAATGGTTCCAGCAGCTTGTATAGCTGTTATATAAAGGCTGGCGGCTATAACACTCAAAATAGCGGCTGTAAAATGGTTCCAGCAGCTTGCAGAGCTACTATATACAGGCTGGCGGCTGTAAAATGGTTCCAGCAGCTTGTATAGCTGTTATATAAAGGCTGGCGGCTATAACACTCAAAATAGCAGCTGTAAAATGGTTCCAGCAGCTTGCAGAGCTACTATATACAGGCTGGCGGCTGTAAAATGGTTCCAGCAGCTTGTATAGCTGTTATATAAAGGCTGGCGGCTATAACACTCAAAATAGCGGCTGTAAAATGGTTCCAGCAGCTTGCAGAGCTACTATATACAGGCTGGCGGCTGTAAAATGGTTCCAGCAGCTTGTATAGCTGTTATATAAAGGGTGGCGGCTATAACACTCAAAATAACGGCTGTAGAATGGTTCCAGCAGCTTGTATTTTTATTAGACGTAGTCGTACAACGCTCAGTACGAACAAGTGGCCCATATGACACCAGGCCCGGGCCTGTTACGAATGACCCTAAGTAAAATTAATGTTACCTCTACCCACTCCGATCTAAGGGCATAGGCGTAATACATATATAAACATAAAATTAAACTAAAGAAATAGAAAATATTAAATGTAATATAAAAAGAAAACAGGATAGGTTAAAATAAAGATGATTACAACTAGTTACGAGCGAGGAAGGACAAGATCGCAGTTTTTATACCAGGAAGCGATGTTTCGGAACCGATAACGTGCCAAAGTCTGTTGTAGTCACTACATAGTATACGAAAAGGTTCATGCAGAGAAAAGTTAGTTGTGCAAGTGGGAAGTAAAAGCGGTGTGAAATTGCGGGTCCTTCTAGATGGAACAGAAATGTTAATTTGGCTCAACAGCTCGGAAGAGTCAATCTCACCATTCAAAAGTTTGTAAAGAAAAGTTACACCAAGCATAGTTCTACGATTAGCTAAAGAAGGAAGGTTAATTAACTGAAGTCGACTAGAATAAGATGGAAGTTGTACAGTTGGATCCCAGCGCAAATCACGAAAGGCAAAGAGTAAAAACTGTTTTTGTACAGATTCTAATTTGTTTTTATAAAACTCATATTGAGGAGACCAAACACAAGATCCATACTCCAATATAGGAAGGACTAAAGAAGTATAAAGTATTTTGGTAGTATATGGATCCTTGAACTCCTTCGACCAGCGCTTTATAAAGCCAAGAACACTTTTAGCCCTACTAACAGTAGTCGATATATGCTGATTAAAACTAAGTTTGTGGTGTATTAAGATCCCCAAATCTTTTACAACCAAAGAAGTATTATTTATTCTTTCCGACGGGAAATTATTTAAAAAGTAACTCGTTAATTGGGGAGAACCTCTATAAAAAGACATAATTTTGCACTTAGAACAGTTTAACGATAACAAGTTAGCCCTACACCACCCCTGAAAAGCATTCAGATCAGCTTGCAAGGTATGACATGAGAGAGAGTCTACGATGCGATTAGCGATTTTTACATCATCGGCATACATAAGAACTCTAGAATTTAAAACAACGGTGGGGAGATCATTAATAAAAATGGTGAATAGTAATGGGCCAAGGTGACTGCTCTGTGGGACTCCCAATTTAACACAAATGATCTTAGAAAGAGAGACCTTAAAAAGAACCCTCTGCCTCCTATTGCTTAGATATTGTGATATCCAAGCAAGCAGAGCATCCGGAAAGCCAACTAAATTCAGCTTATGTAATAGTAAGGCATGGTTTACCGAATCGAAAGCCTTACTGAAATCCGTATATATAACATTAGTTTGCTTTTGTTTCTTAAAACCTTGGATTACAAAAGATGTAAACTGTAGAAGGTTAGTTGTGGTAGACCTATTCTTGACAAGCCCATGCTGGTATGGCGAAAAAATAGATTTACATAAATGCTGTATTTGAGACGTCATAATTTTCTCAAACAGTTTAGGTATCGCTGACAATTTAGAAATTCCTCTGTAATTAGTGACGTCGGATTTATTGCCACATTTGTGAAGAGGTAAAATAAACGAATCCTTCCATATAGTTGGAAACTCGGACAGTGTAACGGACAACTCAAAAAGCTTAAGTAAAGGCGAGCACAATGACTCCGCACAGAACCTCAGGACACAAGCGGGAATACCGTCTGGAACCGGTGAGTATACCGGCTTAATCGTCATTAGTTCCTTAGCTACCGAACTTTCCGTTATAATAGGATTCAGAATGCAGTTGGATTTCGTTATAGGATATGGATATATCTGACTAGAGTTGTACTTAGTGGATGTGTACGTAGTCGAGAAAAAGTTAGCAAATAAATTAGAAATAGATTGATCAGAAGAGGCCGAAACATTATTAAAAACTGCAAATGATGGAAGGGAGATAGAATGTCGCTTTAAGTTAACGAAACTATAGAACTCTTTAGGATTTTCAGAGAATTGCAACTTGCAACGTTGTAAGTAATTATTATAGCAATTAGAATTAGAAACAATAAAATTCGATTTAGCAACCAAGTAACGAGAAAGATCCGATGATAGACCCGTGACTTTATACTTTTTGTAATACCTAGACTTAAGATTCTTCAGTTTTGACAGCCCCCGCGTAAACCATGGTGATTTTCGCGTCACCACAGGAGACACTAGGGGTACACAGTCATTAAAGATTGAGTCAATAGTGGTATAAAATAAAGAAATGGCGGAGTTCATATTCGTACAGGTGTATAAATTAGTCCAATCGGTATTAAGAAAGGCATTGTTTAGTGCGACAAAGTCAGTCTTCCGAAAACATCGGGTGCGTACCGTAGGATCACACTCGGACATGGGCTCGCGGCTGGGAAACTCAATAGATAACTCTAAAGTTGGATGAAAACTATCCTCTGGTAACACCATTGGACTAGTTCTAGATACTTCACAAAAACTGGGATCAGAAGTAAAAATCAGATCCAGAAATCTGCCAGACGTATTAGGAATCGAATTCAGCGGGGCCAACGAAAGCTCAAGCAGACCATCAATAAAATCGTGACACCCAGAGGGCAGCAACGTTTTGCTACCATTAAGTGTTGACCAAGTTATAGTGGGCAGGTTAAAGTCCCCAAGGACAATTAATGAGTCTCTGTCAGAAAGTAGTTCAAGTATAAATTTAATAGATTCTAATTGTAGTAAGTAGGTTGGCCATTCCGATTGGGGCGGAATGTAAGAACAGGTAACAAAAATGGAAAAACGAGTAAAAGATACCTTAACGAATATAAATTCGATACTACTTGAGACAGGTATTGTTATCAGACCCGATGATAGGGCGGAATCTACAGCAATAAGAACTCCACCACCCCTACGATCAGTACGATCACGTCTAAAAATGTTGAAATTAGAGGGTAAAACTGTGGCGTCAAAAACGTCAGGTTTTAACCAAGTCTCAGTAAAGACAATTAGGTCAAAATCAAATGACAGACTATCTACAAAGAGTTTAGTCAGTTTAGTATTAAGGCCTCTGACATTCTGATAGCCGACAGAGAAGGAAGTTGTTAGTTTTTTGATAGAGTAGAAGAAGGAATAGATAAGGAAGGAGTGGGAATAGATGAAGAAGAAAGAGGAATAGATGGTGAAGGAATCCTTGTTTGACCCCGTGTCTTCATTTTTCTGGATGTAAACTCCTTCACAATTAAGCTTTTCGGCCAGAAGCTAGAACTGCAGATACAGTCAAAGAATTCAATTGGAACACTGATTTTAAAAGATGAAATTTCTCTAGAATATGAAAATTTAAACTTTTCTATGGGTATATTAGAGACATTCAGTTTAGCCCGAATGTGGGCCATTACATCATCCGATGTAGCATCAGGGAGAAGTCTCGAAACAAAAATGTGTTTTTTAGGAGGCACTCCCACCAATGGTTTCGGCATTCCAGGTATTGCATCAGCTACCCCATTAATTGTAGCATCAGTTGCAACAAGTGGCACTCCGGCATTACTAACATTAGGATCCCTGTCGGCAATATCCATGGGTGTAGATTCTTGCCCAGACAAAACGGACACTACAGACATCGTCTGTGGAGTTGGAGTTTGCATTGGTTGAGAAGGGGTCGGAACCGATATAGATGTGGAGACCGGCAAACGCAAGGACAAATCAGGAGTCTGTTCTCCCGCCTTCTGTAACATATAACCTGCTACAATTTTACTGCGAGCTGTTGGAAACTGGTAGAACCTATCGGTAGTACGCGCTGGTTTCGGCTCAAATTAGTCGGTGAGAAATGGGGGGATGGGGGAATGGATAGACTACCCACTCTACTAGTAGAAAATTTTATTAATAAATTCGCGTACTATGACTACTTATACTCGGTTTAACGTTTCGTACAAAAAAGAAAAGAATAGAGAAAAGGATGAGAAGAGAACAGAAATACCGTCGTTTTTAGCGCAGCTGCTGAAAAAGAACGGGGTCAGATGTCAGTGACGCCCAAAAGAAAAATTCGCCCACCCTACCATGATCGCTGCACTAAAGCCAAAATATACAATTACCCAGCGATCCCTATGCCAAACCAATTTTTCAACCTAACTTACTTCGCATGATTCCCCCCTCATGAACGTCTCAGACCAAATTCATTTCAAAAACTTATATTTAATAAAAGTAAACAATATAATAAGGCATTTCAAAGATCAAAAATATAGATAATGATATAAAGGTGATAAGATAATATATATAGGTATGACAATGTTTATATCGAAAGCATTTTGAAATTCAAGGAAAGAAAAATTATTTTTTTTTTTTGAGCATAAGTTAAACTTCTGATGACTTTACCAAAATTCAATTTTTACATGTTATTTAAACGAGAGCAACGAAAACTGCTTTAACTCTCTCTTTACTCCACTGGTCAATCATATACCAACAGCAAAAAAAAAAAAAATGATATTAAAACAAAAGAGTACTCACTTAAGCATCCCACGGAGAAAGATCTTTCTGGTGACAGCTGTAAGCAATTGCATTAAATATAGGGAGAGTTGTTGTTGTTGGCTTGAGAGAGAATTAAACCACATGATAAGCTTTTGCCAGAGGCGTGCCGAAAAAAGGGTTAACTAAAAATTTTCATCGAAGTTCAATCATGACCAAAAAAAAATTACATAAAAAAAATTACAAAAGCAAAATGAAATAAAAGATAAAAAAATAAAATTGGCTTTGGAGTACACCAATGCATCGGAATTTTACGATTTAAAAAGATTAACTTTAAGATAAAATTATATAAAAAAAAATAAAAAAAAAATCAAGGGCATAAATTATTTGCGCTCAAAATTAATGCGTTACATTCAACATTAGGGCCTGGCGAAGATATTTAATTTTTTTTTGTGGATGAAGGCTATGCGGCAATCACCAGTAACCAAAAAAAATCAAAACGGAACGCAAGCCAAGCGGCTACACATGAAAGCTTCGCTGGCTGATAATCATTTAAAGAAAAGCTTTTACTTATCACGCAAAGCAAGGGCGGTGGGGGGGAGTCTCTCCTCTAGCCGAGAGAATCATATACTCTTTATTTCTTTTCCCCTCTTTTATGTCTGTCGCCTCAGATCTCTCCTGGCCAAATGTCTGCGCCAAAATACTCCTTCTCGAGAGTCTGCTGCTCCCGTGGGCCTCGGTCCGTTTCGACGGGCTTGCCTCTCCTGCGCCTCTCTTAAGTTCGCTGTTAGACTTATACCATTACATCTAGTCTGTGGACTATGGTTTAGACCATTATATCTAGTCTGCTGACTAGGTTTGAACCAGGACTAGGCTTAGACCAAAACTAGGTGCCAATTCTATAAAAAAAACACTCTTAGTACACACGCACTCAAAAGGCGCTTTTTTGCTAGTATTTACCATTTGATTTGGCACCGGATTAAAAAATATGTATATATGACTTTCTCTCAGCAATCTAATTCAGGCTGACATGTGCCTAAAAGATGAAAATTTATATTTTCCTAAATAAAATTTTTCCATAACTAATTTACGCGTTTGTATAACGCCGTACTTACATTCACTTTCTTAAGACAAATACTATTCTCCTTAGAAGAAAACTGCTTCGAATTCACAATTTAGACCGACTTTTTCACAGTCAGACTTTTTTCCAAAAAAAATTCGTTTTCACTATGACTTTAATTTTTGTGACCGCACTACTTGAAGATGACTTGAAAAAGGAAAGTCATTCCCATGGGGGCCGACATACTTGGCTAAATTTCTATCCCTTAGACCTCTTTGGACCCCTCTCTTCACCTCGATTACCACTAAACTTCCCTGATCCCAACTTTAGAGGAGCCTAGGGGGCGCCACAAAAAACGCAAGAGAAAGTAATCGGATTGAAAAATACAAAGAAAATTTTCTGAACACAACCAAAAAAAAATGAATCTCAAAATCGCAGTTCCTACTTTTCCCAAATTTTACATAGTAGACTAACATTCTGTTAGTTAGTATAACGCTAACTAACAATACAAGCAGCGCAAGCAGTGTAAGCAGTGAAAGCAGTGAACACGGTTACTATATGAAACTTATATTGCTCGCTTTTAGGGATAAAACGTTTATATGTCGTTTTAGTTATAGACAAAAAAAAAATCACTCCTACTCTTATTTTTCGTTTTCTTTCTAACCACAAACGGTTACAAGCGCTACTACACTTCTTACGCTTTCGAGACTCAGTCAGTAGCGTTAAACTACTAAACTGAGACTCAACTCAACTCAGCTTTAAACTCTTGCGAGAACTCTTAAAAAACCTGGCAGACAGACTCATCAGGTTATCCTTTGTTTGCCGCATGAAAAGTTCCATTTCATCTTCCACGATCCGGCATGACTCACATCCCCATTTGAAACCCTTTTTTTGATCTAAAAGATCCTTCACCCTGCATGTAAAGCCGGCACACTTAACATGTACTGTAGTTTTACACAACCAACAGTACATAAAACTATTCAAGGGTGGGGCGGGATGCAAACAATTTTTAATCGAACAAACATTCATTATGAGGTAATAAGAAAAAATTGGTAATCAAACAAATAAAACTGAAAAATCAGAAATGTTTGGTATTAAAATATATAACTCACTCTGAGGTCCAGAAATAATAAGAAATAGAGATTTTGAGGGTGCACAAGGGTTAAAAGAAAAGAGCACTGACTAAGAGAATATAGACTATAAATTACAGACACACAACAGACTGCAATATGAGCGCAAATAACGGCGACGAGTGAAACGAAAACGAGAGAGAAAAAAAGTCAAAGAGCGCGAGCGCGGGAGTTAGAAATCACAATAACAAAACACTGCAACAAGAACACTATGAAATTGGAAGACAACAACAACAGAGCGTTGCTTGTGATTTGCAAGGCAGAAAAAATGAGATTAAGGTGGGAGAGAGAGGAAGAAAAGAAAGAGAAAAAAAAGAAAAAGAAAAAAACCAACAAAGGTTATAAGCAGAAATTAAAGTTGTTAAAAATTATTAACAGATACACACAAAAACGCAACGAGTGATACGGTGCAAGTTAGATTTACTAATTAATTAATATTTCGATCGCGATGCCAATAAAACAAAATAAAATATATGTAAATCAGTTAAAAACGCGGGAGCTTGAAAAAAAACACGTCCGTCTTCCTCGAGAGCGTTGATGGATATAGAATGGTATAGAATGTATAGCTGTTATATAAAGGCTGGCGGCTATAACACTCAAAATGGTGGCTGTAGAATGGTTCCAGCAGCTTGTATAGCTGTTATATAAGGGCTGGCCGCTATAACACTCAAAAAAAGCGGCTGTAAAATAGTTTCAGCATCTTGCAGAGCTACTATATAAAGGCTGGCGGCTATAACACTTAAAATGGAGGCTGTAGAATGGTTCCAGCAGCTTGTAGAGCTACTATATAAAGGCTGGCTGCCATAACACTCAAAATGGCGGCTGTAGAATGGTTCCAGCAGCTTGTATAGCTGTTATATAAAGGCTGGCGGCTATAACACTCAAAATGGCGGCTGTAGAATGGTTCCAGCAGCTTGTAGAGGTACTATATAAATGCTGGCGGCTATAACACTTAAAATGGAGGCTGTAGAATGGTTCCAGCAGCTTGTAGAGCTGTTATATAAAGGCTGGCTGCCATAACACTCAAAATGGCGGCTGTAGAATGGTTCCAGCAGCTTGTATAGCTGTTATATAAAGGCTGGCTGCCATAACACTCAAAATGGCGGCTGTAGAATGGTTCCAGCAGCTTGTATAGCTGTTATATAAAGGCTGGCGGCTATAACACTCAAAATGGCGGCTGTAGAATGGTTCCAGCAGCTTGTAGAGGTACTATATAAATGCTGGCGGCTATAACACTTAAAATGGAGGCTGTAGAATGGTTCCAGCAGCTTGTAGAGCTACTATATAAAGGCTGGCGGCTAGAACACTTAAAATGGAGGCTGTAAAATGGTTCCAGCAGCTTGTATAGCTACTATATTAAAGATGACGGCTATAACACTCAAAATGGTGGCTGTAGAATGGTTCCAGCAGCTTGTAGAGCTACTATATAAAGGTTGGCGGCTATAACACTCAAAATGGTGGCTGTAGAATGGTTCCAGCAGCTTGTAGAGGTATTATAAAAATGCTGGCTCCTTAAAAACTCTGGCTGCTATAACACTCAAAATGGCGGCTGTAGAATGGTTCCAGCAGCTTGTAGAGCTACTATATAAATGCTGGCGGCTATAACACTTAAAATGGAGGCTGTAGAATAGTTCCAGCAGCTTGTAGAGCTACTATATAAAGGCTGGCGGCTAGAACACTTAAAATGGTGGCTGTAAAATGGTTCCAGCAGCTTGTATAGCTACTATATTAAAGATGACGGCTATAACACTCAAAATGGATGCTGTAGAATGGTTCCAGCAGCTTGTAGAGCTACTATATAAAGGCTGGCGGCTATAACACTCAAAATGGCGGCTGTAGAATGGTTCCAGCAGCTTGTAGAGCTACTATATAAAGGTTGGCGGCTATAAGTCTCAAAATGGTGGCTGTAGAATGGTTCCAGCAGCTTTTAGAGGTACTATATAAATGCTGGCTCCTATAAAACTCAAAATAACGGCTGTAGAATGGTTCCAGCAGCTTGTAGAGCTACTATATAAAGGCTGGCGGCTATAACACTTAAAATGGAGGCTGTAGAATGGTTCCAGCAGCTTGTAGAGCTACTATATAAAGGCTGGCGGCTATAACACTCAAAATGGCGGCTGTAGAATGGTTCCAGCAGCTTGTAGAGCTACTATATAAAGGTTGGCGGCTATAAGTCTCAAAATGGTGGCTGTAGAATGGTTCCAGCAGCTTGTAGAGCTACTATATAAAGGCTGGCGGCTATAACACTCAAAATGGCGGCTGTAGAATGGTTCCAGCAGCTTGTAGAGCTACTATATAAAGGTTGGCGGCTTTAAGTCTCAAAATGGTGGCTGTAGAATGGTTCCAGCAGCTTGTAGAGGTATTATAAAAATGCTGGCTCCTTAAAAACTCTGGCTGCTATAACACTCAAAATGGCGGCTGTAGAATAGTTCCAGCAGCTTGTAGAGCTACTATATAAAGGCTGGCGGCTATAAGACTCAAAATGGCGGCTGTAGAATGGTTTTAGCAGCTTGCAGAGCTACTCTACAAAGGCTGGCGGCTATAACACTCAAAATAACGGCTGTAGAATGGTTCCAGCAGCTTGTATAGCTACTATATTAAAGATGACTGCTATAACACTCAAAATAACGTCTGTAGAATGGTTCCAGCAGCTTGTAGAGCTACTATATAAAGGCTGGCGGCTATAACACTCAAAATGGTGGCTGTAGAATGGTTCAAGCAGCTTGTATAGCTACTATATTAAAGATGACGGCTATAACACTCAAAATGGCGGCTGTAGAATAGTTCCAGCAGCTTGTAGAGCTACTATATACAGGCTAGCGGCTATAACACTCAAAATGGCGGCTGTAGAATGGTTCCAGCAGCTTGTAGAGGTACTATATAAATGCTGGCTGCTATAACACTCAAAATGGCAGCTGTAGAATGGTTTCAGCAGCTTGTAGAGCTACTATATAAAGGCTGGCGGCTATACGGCTCAAAATGGAGGCTGTAGAATGGTTTCAGCAACTTGTAGAGCTACTATATAAATGCTGGCTGCTATAAAACTCAAAATAACGGCTGTAGAATGGTTCCAGCAGCTTGTAGAGCTACTATATAAAGGCCTGCGGCTATAACACTCAAATTAACGGGTGTAGAATGGTTCCAGCATCTTGTATAGCTGTTATATGAAGGCTGGCCGCAATAAAACTCAAAATGGCGGCTGTAGAATGGTTCCAGCAGCTTGTAGAGCTACTATATACAGGCTAGCGGCTATAACACTCAAAATGGCGGCTGTAGAATGGTTCCAGCAGCTTGTAGAGGTACTATATAAATGCTGGCGGCTATAACACTCAAAATGGAGGCTGTAGAATGGTTTCAGCAGCTTGTATAGCTGTTATATAAAGGCTGGCCGCTATAACACTCAAAAAAGCGGCTGTAAAATGGTTCCAGGATCTTGCAGAGCTACTATATAAAGGCTGGCGGCAATAACACTCAAAATAACGGCTGTAGAATGGTTCCAGCAACTTGTATAGCTGTTATATAAAAACTGGCCGCTATAACACTCAAAATGGCGGCTGTAGAATGGTTCCAGCAGCTTGTAGAGGTACTATATAAATGCTGGCGGCTATTACACTCAAAATGGCAGCTGTAGAAAAGTTCCAGCAGCTTGTAGAGCTACTATATACTGGCTGGCGGCTATAACACTCAAAATAACGGCTGTAGAATGGTTCCAGCAGCTTGTAGAGGTACTATATAAATGCTGGCTGCTATAACACTCAAAGTGGCTGCTGTAGAATGGCTTCAGCAGCTTGTAGAGCTACTATATAAAGGCTGGCGGCTATAACGCTCAAAATGGAGGCTGTAGAATGGTTCCAGCAACTTGTAGAGGTACTATATAAATGCTGGCTGCTATAAAACTCAAAATGGCGGCTGTAGAATGGTTTCAGCAGCTTGTATAGCTGTTATATAAAGGCTGGCCGCAATAAAACTCAAAATGGCGGCTGTAGAATTGTTCCAGCAGCTTGTAGAGCTGTTATATAAAGGCTTGCGGCTATAACCCTCAAAATAGCGGCTGTAGAATGGTTCCAGCAGCTTGTAGAGGTACTATATAAATGCTGGCGGCTATAACACTCAAAATGGAGGCTGTAGAATGGTTCCAGCAGCTTGTATAGCTGTTATATAAAGGCTGGCCGCTATAACACTCAAAAAAGCGGCTGTAAAATGGTTCCAGGATCTTGCAGAGCTACTATATAAAGGCTGGCGGCAATAACACTCAAAATAACGGCTGTAGAATGGTTCCAGCAGCTTGTATAGCTGTTATATAAAAACTGGCCGCTATAACACTCAAAATGGCGGCTGTAGAATGGTTCCAGCAGCTTGTAGAGGTACTATATAAATGCTGGCGGCTATTACACTCAAAATGGCGGCTGTAGAAAAGTTCCAGCAGCTTGTAAAGCTACTATATACTGGCTGGCGGCTATAACACTCAAAATAACGGCTGTAGAATGGTTCCAGCAGCTTGTAGAGGTACTATATAAATGCTGGATGCTATAACACTCAAAGTGGCTGCTGTAGAATGGCTTCAGCAGCTTGTAGAGCTACTATATAAAGGCTGGCGGCTATAACGCTCAAAATGGAGGCTGTAGAATGGTTCCAGCAACTTGTAGAGGTACTATATAAATGCTGGCTGCTATAAAACTCAAAATAGCGGCTGTAGAATGGTTTCAGCAGCTTGTATAGCTGTTATATAAAGGCTGGCCGCAATAAAACTCAAAATGGCGGCTGTAGAATTGTTCCAGCAGCTTGTAGAGCTGTTATATAAAGGCTTGCGGCTATAACCCTCAAAATAGCGGCTGTAGAATGGTTCCAGCAGCTTGTAGAGCTACTATATAAAGGCTGGCGGCTATAACACTCAAAATGGAGGCTGTAGAATGGTTCCAGCAGCTTGTAGAGGTACTATTTAAATGCTGGCTCCTATAAAACTCTGGCTGCTATAACACGAAATATAACGGCTGTAGAATGGTTCCAGCAGCTTGTATAGCTGTTATATAAATGCTGGCTCCTATAAAACTCAAAATAACGGCTGTAGAATGGTTCCAGCAGCTTGTAGAGCTACTATATAAAAGCTGGCGGCTATAACAATCAAAATGGATGCTGTAGAATGTTTCCAGCATAAAGGCTGTCTGCCATAACACTCAAAATGGCGGCTGTAGAATGGTTCCAGCAGCTTGTAGAGGTACTATATAAATGCTGGCTGCTATGACACTCAAAATGGCTACTATAGTATATATATATACTATATATACTATATATATATGTACTATATATGTTATAGCCTGCGGCTATAACACTCAAAATAACGGCTGTAGAATGGATCCAGCAGCTTGTATAGCTGTTATATAAAGGTTGGCCGCAACAAAACTCAAAATGGCAGCTGTAGAATGGTTCCAGCATCTTGTAGAGCTGTTATATAAAAGCCTTGCGGCTATAACACTCAAAATGGTGGCTGTAGAATGGTTCCAGCAGTTTGTAGAGCTACTATATAAAGGCTGGCGGCTATAACACTCAAAATGGAGGCTGTTGGCTCCAGCAGCTTGTAGAGGTACTATATAAAGGCTTCCGGCTATAACACTCAATGTAGCGGCTGTAAAATGGTTCCAGCAGCTTGCAGAGCTACTATATACATGCTGGCAGCTATAACACTCAAAATGGAGGCTGTAGAATGGTTCCAGCAGCTTGTAGAGGTACTATATAAATGCTGGCTCCTATAAAACTCTGGCTGCTATAACACTCAAAATAGCGGCTGTAGAATGGTTCCAGCAGCTTGTATAGCTGTTATATACAGGCTGGCGGCTATAACACTCAAAATAACGGCTGTAGAATGGTTCCAGTAGCTTGTATAGCTGTTATGTAAAGGCTGGCGGCTATAACACTCAAAATGGTGGCTGTAGAATGGTTCCAGCAGCGTGTAGAGCTACTATATAAAGGCTGGCGGTTATAACACTCAAAATGGAGGCTGTAGAATGGTTCCAGCAGTTTGCAGAGCTACTATATACAGGCTGGCGGCTATAACACTCAAAATGGTGGCTGTAGAATGGTTCCAGTAGCTTGTATAGCTGTTATATAAAGGCTGGCGGCTATAACACTAAAATTAACGGCTGTAGAATGGTTCCAGCAGCTTGTATAGCTGTTATATAAATGCTGGCTCCTATAAAACTCAAAATAACGGCTGTAGAATGGTTCCAGCAGCTTGTAGAGGTATTATAAAAATGCTGGCTCCTTAAAAACTCTGGCTGCTATAACACTCAAAATGGCGGCTGTAGAATAGTTCCAGCAGCTTGTAGAGCTACTATATAAAGGCTGGCGGCTATAAGACTCAAAATGGCGGCTGTAGAATGGTTTTAGCAGCTTGCAGAGCTACTCTACAAAGGCTGGCGGCTATAACACTCAAAATAACGGCTGTAGAATGGTTCCAGCAGCTTGTATAGCTACTATATTAAAGATGACTGCTATAACACTCAAAATAACGTCTGTAGAATGGTTCCAGCAGCTTGTAGAGCTACTATATAAAGGCTGGCGGCTATAACACTCAAAATGGTGGCTGTAGAATGGTTCAAGCAGCTTGTATAGCTACTATATTAAAGATGACGGCTATAACACTCAAAATGGCGGCTGTAGAATAGTTCCAGCAGCTTGTAGAGCTACTATATACAGGCTAGCGGCTATAACACTCAAAATGGCGGCTGTAGAATGGTTCCAGCAGCTTGTAGAGGTACTATATAAATGCTGGCTGCTATAACACTCAAAATGGCAGCTGTAGAATGGTTTCAGCAGCTTGTAGAGCTACTATATAAAGGCTGGCGGCTATACGGCTCAAAATGGAGGCTGTAGAATGGTTTCAGCAACTTGTAGAGCTACTATATAAATGCTGGCTGCTATAAAACTCAAAATAACGGCTGTAGAATGGTTCCAGCAGCTTGTAGAGCTACTATATAAAGGCCTGCGGCTATAACACTCAAATTAACGGGTGTAGAATGGTTCCAGCATCTTGTATAGCTGTTATATGAAGGCTGGCCGCAATAAAACTCAAAATGGCGGCTGTAGAATGGTTCCAGCAGCTTGTAGAGCTACTATATACAGGCTAGCGGCTATAACACTCAAAATGGCGGCTGTAGAATGGTTCCAGCAGCTTGTAGAGGTACTATATAAATGCTGGCGGCTATAACACTCAAAATGGAGGCTGTAGAATGGTTTCAGCAGCTTGTATAGCTGTTATATAAAGGCTGGCCGCTATAACACTCAAAAAAGCGGCTGTAAAATGGTTCCAGGATCTTGCAGAGCTACTATATAAAGGCTGGCGGCAATAACACTCAAAATAACGGCTGTAGAATGGTTCCAGCAACTTGTATAGCTGTTATATAAAAACTGGCCGCTATAACACTCAAAATGGCGGCTGTAGAATGGTTCCAGCAGCTTGTAGAGGTACTATATAAATGCTGGCGGCTATTACACTCAAAATGGCAGCTGTAGAAAAGTTCCAGCAGCTTGTAGAGCTACTATATACTGGCTGGCGGCAATAACACTCAAAATAACGGCTGTAGAATGGTTCCAGCAACTTGTATAGCTGTTATATAAAAACTGGCCGCAATAAAACTCAAAATGGCGGCTGTAGAATTGTTCCAGCAGCTTGTAGAGCTGTTATATAAAGGCTTGCGGCTATAACCCTCAAAATAGCGGCTGTAGAATGGTTCCAGCAGCTTGTAGAGGTACTATATAAATGCTGGCGGCTATAACACTCAAAATGGAGGCTGTAGAATGGTTCCAGCAGCTTGTATAGCTGTTATATAAAGGCTGGCCGCTATAACACTCAAAAAAGCGGCTGTAAAATGGTTCCAGGATCTTGCAGAGCTACTATATAAAGGCTGGCGGCAATAACACTCAAAATAACGGCTGTAGAATGGTTCCAGCAGCTTGTATAGCTGTTATATAAAAACTGGCCGCTATAACACTCAAAATGGCGGCTGTAGAATGGTTCCAGCAGCTTGTAGAGGTACTATATAAATGCTGGCGGCTATTACACTCAAAATGGCGGCTGTAGAAAAGTTCCAGCAGCTTGTAAAGCTACTATATACTGGCTGGCGGCTATAACACTCAAAATAACGGCTGTAGAATGGTTCCAGCAACTTGTAGAGGTACTATATAAATGCTGGCTGCTATAAAACTCAAAATAGCGGCTGTAGAATGGTTTCAGCAGCTTGTATAGCTGTTATATAAAGGCTGGCCGCAATAAAACTCAAAATGGCGGCTGTAGAATTGTTCCAGCAGCTTGTAGAGCTGTTATATAAAGGCTTGCGGCTATAACCCTCAAAATAGCGGCTGTAGAATGGTTCCAGCAGCTTGTAGAGCTACTATATAAAGGCTGGCGGCTATAACACTCAAAATGGAGGCTGTAGAATGGTTCCAGCAGCTTGTAGAGGTACTATTTAAATGCTGGCTCCTATAAAACTCTGGCTGCTATAACACGAAATATAACGGCTGTAGAATGGTTCCAGCAGCTTGTATAGCTGTTATATAAATGCTGGCTCCTATAAAACTCAAAATAACGGCTGTAGAATGGTTCCAGCAGCTTGTAGAGCTACTATATAAAAGCTGGCGGCTATAACAATCAAAATGGATGCTGTAGAATGTTTCCAGCATAAAGGCTGTCTGCCATAACACTCAAAATGGCGGCTGTAGAATGGTTCCAGCAGCTTGTAGAGGTACTATATAAATGCTGGCTGCTATGACACTCAAAATGGCTACTATAGTATATATATATACTATATATACTATATATATATGTACTATATATGTTATAGCCTGCGGCTATAACACTCAAAATAACGGCTGTAGAATGGATCCAGCAGCTTGTATAGCTGTTATATAAAGGTTGGCCGCAACAAAACTCAAAATGGCAGCTGTAGAATGGTTCCAGCATCTTGTAGAGCTGTTATATAAAAGCCTTGCGGCTATAACACTCAAAATGGTGGCTGTAGAATGGTTCCAGCAGTTTGTAGAGCTACTATATAAAGGCTGGCGGCTATAACACTCAAAATGGAGGCTGTTGGCTCCAGCAGCTTGTAGAGGTACTATATAAAGGCTTCCGGCTATAACACTCAATGTAGCGGCTGTAAAATGGTTCCAGCAGCTTGCAGAGCTACTATATACATGCTGGCAGCTATAACACTCAAAATGGAGGCTGTAGAATGGTTCCAGCAGCTTGTAGAGGTACTATATAAATGCTGGCTCCTATAAAACTCTGGCTGCTATAACACTCAAAATAGCGGCTGTAGAATGGTTCCAGCAGCTTGTATAGCTGTTATATACAGGCTGGCGGCTATAACACTCAAAATGGTGGCTGTAGAATGGTTCCAGTAGCTTGTATAGCTGTTATGTAAAGGCTGGCGGCTATAACACTCAAAATGGTGGCTGTAGAATGGTTCCAGCAGCGTGTAGAGCTACTATATAAAGGCTGGCGGTTATAACACTCAAAATGGAGGCTGTAGAATGGTTCCAGCAGTTTGCAGAGCTACTATATACAGGCTGGCGGCTATAACACTCAAAATGGTGGCTGTAGAATGGTTCCAGTAGCTTGTATAGCTGTTATATAAAGGCTGGCGGCTATAACACTAAAATTAACGGCTGTAGAATGGTTCCAGCAGCTTGTATAGCTGTTATATAAATGCTGGCTCCTATAAAACTCAAAATAACGGCTGTAGAATGGTTCCAGCAGCTTGTAGAGCTACTATATAAAAGCTGGCGGCTATAACACACAAAATGGATGCTGTAGAATGTTTCCAGCATAAAGGCTGTCTGCCATAACACTCAAAATGGCGGCTGTAGAATGGTTCCAGCAGCTTGTAGAGGTACTATATAAATGCTGGCTGCTATAACACTCAAAATGGGTACTATATAAAGGCCTGCGGCTATAACACTCAAAATGGCGGCTGTAGAATGGTTCCAGCAGCTTGTATAGCTGTTATATAAAGGTTGGCCGCAACAAAACTCAAAATGACAGCTGTAGAATGGTTCCAGCAGCTTTTAAAGCTGTTATATAAAAGCTTTGCGGCTATAACACTCAAAATGGTGGCTGTAGAATGGTTCCAGCAGCTTGTAGAGCTACTATATAAAGGCTGGCGGCTATAACACTCAAAATGGAGGCTGTAGAATGGTTCCAGCAGCTTGTAGAGGTACTATTTAAATGCTGGCTCCTATAAAACTCTGGCTGCTATAACACGAAATATAACGGCTGTAGAATGGTTCCAGCAGCTTGTATAGCTGTTATATAAATGCTGGCTCCTATAAAACTCAAAATAACGGCTGTAGAATGGTTCCAGCAGCTTGTAGAGCTACTATATAAAAGCTGGCGGCTATAACAATCAAAATGGATGCTGTAGAATGTTTCCAGCATAAAGGCTGTCTGCCATAACACTCAAAATGGAGGCTGTAGAATGGTTCCAGCAGCTTGTAGAGGTACTATATAAATGCTGGCTGCTATGACACTCAAAATGGCTACTATAGTATATATATATACTATATATACTATATATATATGTACTATATATGTTATAGCCTGCGGCTATAACACTCAAAATAACGGCTGTAGAATGGATCCAGCAGCTTGTATAGCTGTTATATAAAGGTTGGCCGCAACAAAACTCAAAATGGCTGCTGTAGAATGGTTCCAGCATCTTGTAGAGCTGTTATATAAAAGCCTTGCGGCTATAACACTCAAAATGGTGGCTGTAGAATGGTTCCAGCAGTTTGTAGAGCTACTATATAAAGGCTGGCGGCTATAACACTCAAAATGGAGGCTGTAGGCTCCAGCAGCTTGTAGAGGTACTATATAAAGGCTTCCGGCTATAACACTCAATGTAGCGGCTGTAAAATGGTTCCAGCAGCTTGCAGAGCTACTATATACATGCTGGCGGCTATAACACTCAAAATGGAGGCTGTAGAATGGTTCCAGCAGCTTGTAGAGGTACTATATAAATGCTGGCTCCTATAAAACTCTGGCTGCTATAACACTCAAAATAGCGGCTGTAGAATGGTTCCAGCAGCTTGTATAGCTGTTATATACAGGCTGGCGGCTATAACACTCAAAATGGTGGCTGTAGAATGGTTCCAGTAGCTTGTATAGCTGTTATGTAAAGGCTGGCGGCTATAACACTCAAAATGGTGGCTGTAGAATGGTTCCAGCAGCGTGTAGAGCTACTATATAAAGGCTGGCGGTTATAACACTCAAAATGGAGGCTGTAGAATGGTTCCAGCAGTTTGCAGAGCTACTATATACAGGCTGGCGGCTATAACACTCAAAATGGTGGCTGTAGAATGGTTCCAGTAGCTTGTATAGCTGTTATATAAAGGCTGGCGGCTATAACACTAAAATTAACGGCTGTAGAATGGTTCCAGCAGCTTGTATAGCTGTTATATAAATGCTGGCTCCTATAAAACTCAAAATAACGGCTGTAGAATGGTTCCAGCAGCTTGTAGAGCTACTATATAAAAGCTGGCGGCTATAACACACAAAATGGATGCTGTAGAATGTTTCCAGCATAAAGGCTGTCTGCCATAACACTCAAAATGGCGGCTGTAGAATGGTTCCAGCAGCTTGTAGAGGTACTATATAAATGCTGGCTGCTATAACACTCAAAATGGGTACTATATAAAGGCCTGCGGCTATAACACTCAAAATGGCAGCTGTAGAATGGTTCCAGCAGCTTGTATAGCTGTTATGTAAAGGCTGGCGGCTATAACACTCAAAATGGTGGCTGTAGAATGGTTCCAGCAGCGTGTAGAGCTACTATATAAAGGCTGGCGGTTATAACACTCAAAATGGAGGCTGTAGAATGGTTCCAGCAGTTTGCAGAGCTACTATATACAGGCTGGCGGCTATAACACTCAAAATGGTGGCTGTAGAATGGTTCCAGTAGCTTGTATAGCTGTTATATAAAGGCTGGCGGCTATAACACTCAAAATGGAGGCTGTAGAATGGTTCCAGCAGCTTGTAGAGCTACTATATAAAGGCTGGCGGCTATAACACTCAAAATGGAGGCTGTAGAATGGTTCCAGCAGCTTTTAAAGCTGTTATATAAAAGCTTTGCGGCTATAACACTCAAAATGGTGGCTGTAGAATGGTTCCAGCAGCTTGTAGAGCTACTATATAAAGGCTGGCGGCTATAACACTCAAAATGGAGGCTGTAGAATGGTTCCAGCAGCTTGTAGAGGTACTATATAAATGCTGGCTCCTATAAAACTCTGTCTGCTATAACACTCAAAATAGCGGCTGTAGAATGGTTCCAGCAGCTTGTATAGCTGTTATATACAGGCTGGCGGCTATAACACTCAAAATGGTGGCTGTAGAATGGTTCCAGTAGCTTTTATAGCTGTTACATAAAGGCTGGCGGCTATAACACTCAAAATGGTGGCTGTAGAATGGTTCCAGCAGCGTGTAGAGCTACTATATAAAGGCTTGCGGCTATAACACTCAATGTAGCGGCTGTAAAATGGTTCCAGCAGCTTGCAGAGCTACTATATACATGCTGGCGGCTATAACACTCAAAATGGAGGCTGTAGAATGGTTCCAGCAGATTGTAGAGGTACTATATAAATGCTGGCTTCTATAAAACTCTGGCTGCTATAACACTCAAAATAGCGGCTGTAGAATGGTTCCAGCAGCTTGTATAGCTGTTATATACAGGCTGGCGGCTATAACACTCAAAATGGTGGCTGTAGAATGGTTCCAGTAGTTTTTATAGCTGTTATATAAAGGCTGGCGGCTATAACACTCAAAATGGTGGCTGTAGAATGGTTCCAGCAGCAAGTAGAGCTACTTTATAAAGGCTGGCGGCTATAACACCCAAAATGGATGCTGTAGAATGTTTCCAGCATAAAGGCTGTCTGCCATAACACTCAAAATGGCGGCTGTAGAATGGTTCCAGCAGCTTGTAGAGGTACTATATAAATGCTGGCTGCAATAACACTCAAAATGGGTACTATATAAAGGCCTGCGGCTATAACACTCAAAATGGCGGCTGTAGAATGGTTCCAGCAGCTTGTATAGCTGTTATATAAAGGTTGGCCGCAACAAAACTCAAAATGGCAGCTGTAGAATGGTTCCAGCAGCTTTTAAAGCTGTTATATAAAAGCTTTGCGGCTATAACACTCAAAATGGTGGCTGTAGAATGGTTCCAGCAGCTTGTAGAGCTACTATATAAAGGCTGGCGGCTATAACACTCAAAATGGAGGCTGTAGAATGGTTCCAGCAGCTTGTAGAGGTACTATATAAATGCTGGCTCCTATAAAACTCTGTCTGCTATAACACTCAAAATAGCGGCTGTAGAATGGTTCCAGCAGCTTGTATAGCT
The DNA here is from genome assembly GCA_018152135.1 of Drosophila paulistorum. Classification (NCBI taxonomy): domain Eukaryota; kingdom Metazoa; phylum Arthropoda; class Insecta; order Diptera; family Drosophilidae; genus Drosophila; species Drosophila paulistorum. Next base: position 661,459 of record JAECXG010000648.1, read on the forward strand.
GTTATATACAGGCTGGCGGCTATAACACTCAAAATGGTGGCTGTAGAATGGTTCCAGTAGCTTTTATAGCTGTTACATAAAGGCTGGCGGCTATAACACTCAAAATGGTGGCTGTAGAATGGTTCCAGCAGCGTGTAGAGCTACTATATAAAGGCTTGCGGCTATAACACTCAATGTAGCGGCTGTAAAATGGTTCCAGCAGCTTGCAGAGCTACTATATACATGCTGGCGGCTATAACACTCAAAATGGAGGCTGTAGAATGTTTCCAGCAGATTGTAGAGGTACTATATAAATGCTGGCTTCTATAAAACTCTGGCTGCTATAACACTCAAAATAGCGGCTGTAGAATGGTTCCAGCAGCTTGTATAGCTGTTATATACAGGCTGGCGGCTATAACACTCAAAATGGTGGCTGTAGAATGGTTCCAGTAGTTTTTATAGCTGTTATATAAAGGCTGGCGGCTATAACACTCAAAATGGTGGCTGTAGAATGGTTCCAGCAGCGTGTAGAGCTACTATATAAAGGCTGGCGGCTATAACACTCAAAATGGAGGCTGTAGAATGGTTCCAGCAGCTTGTAGAGGTACTATATAAATGCTGGCTCCTATAAAACTCAAAATAACGGCTGTAGAATGGTTCCAGCAGCTTGTAGAGCTACTATATAAAGGCTGGCGGCTATAACACTCAAAATGGAGGCTGTAGAATGGTTCCAGCAGCTTGTAGAGGTACTATATAAATGCTGGCTCCTATAAAACTCTGTCTGCTATAACACTCAAAATAGCGGCTGTAGAATGGTTCCAGCAGCTTGTAGAAGTACTATATAAAGGCTGGCGGCTATAACACTCAAAATGGTGGCTGTAGAATGGTTCCAGTAGCTTTTATAGCTGTTATATAAAGGCTGGCGGCTATAACACTCAAAATGGTGGCTGTAGAATGGTTCCAGCAGCTTGTAGAGGTACTATATAAAGGCTGGCGGCTATAACACTCAAAATGGAGGCTGTAGAATGGTTTCAGCAGCTTGTAGAGCTACTATATAAAGGCTGGCGGCTATAACACTCAAAATGGAGGCTGTAGAATGGTTCCAGCAGCTTGTATAGCTATTATATTAAAGATGACGGCTATAACACTCAAAATGGTGGCTGTAGAATGGTTCCAGCAGCTTGTAGAGCTGCTATATAAAGGCTGGCGGGTTTAACACTCAAAATGGCGGCTGTAGAATGGTTCCAGCAGCTTGCAGAGCTACTCTACAAAGGCTGGCGGCTATAACACTCAAAATGGTGGCTGTAGAATGGTTCCAGTAGCTTGTATAGCTGTTATATAAAGGCTGGCGGCTATAACACTAAAAATGGTGGCTGTAGAATGGTTCCAGCAGCTTGCAGAGCTACTCTACAAAGGCTGGCGGCTATGACACTCAAAATAACGGCTGTAGAATGGTTCCAGCAGCTTGTATAGCTACTATATTAAAGATGACTGCTATAATACTCAAAATAACGTCTGTAGAATGGTTCCAGCAGCTTGTAGAGCTACTATATAAAGGCTGGCGGCTATAACACTCAAAATGGTGGCTAAAGAATGGTTCCAGCAGCTTGTAGAGCTACTATGTAAAGGCTGGCGGCTATAACACTCAAAATGGCGGCTGTAGAATGGTTCCAGCAGCTTGCAGAGCTACTATATAAAGGCTGGCGGCTATAACACTCAAAATGGCGGCTATAGAATGGTTCCAGCAGCTTGTAGAGGTACTATATAAATGCTGGCTGCTATAAAAATCAAAATAACGTCTGTAGAATGGTTTCAGCAGCTTGCAGAGCTACTATATAAAGGCTGGCGGCTATATCACTCAAAATGGCGGCTGTAGAATGGTTCCAGCAGATTGTTGAGGTACTATATAAATGCTGGCTGCTATAACACTCAAAATGGAGGATGTAGAATGGTTCCAGCAGCTTGTAGAGGTACTATATAAATGCTGGCTGCTATAAAACTCAAAACAACGGCTGTAGAATGGTTCCAGCAGCTTGTAGAGCTACCGTATAAAGGTTGGCGGCTATAACACTCAAAATGGAGGCTGTAGAATGGTTCCAGCAGCTTGCAGAGGTACTATATAAATGCTGGCGGCTATAACACTCAAAATGGAGGCTGTAGAATGGTTCCAGCAGCTTGTAGAGGTACTATATAAATGCTGGCTCCTATAAAACTCTGGCTGCTATAACACTCAAAATAGCGGCTGTAGAATGGTTCCAGCAGCTTGTATAGCTGTTATATACAGGCTGGCGGCTATAACACTCAAAATGGTGGCTGTAGAATGGTTCCAGTAGCTTGTATAGCTGTTATGTAAAGGCTGGCGGATGGTGGCTGTAGAATGGTTCCAGTAGCTTGTATAGCTGTTATATAAAGGCTGGCGGCTATAACACTAAAATTAACGGCTGTAGAATGGTTCCAGCAGCTTGTATAGCTGTTATATAAATGCTGGCTCCTATAAAACTCAAAATAACGGCTGTAGAATGGTTCCAGCAGCATGTAGAGCTACTATATAAAAGCTGGCGGCTATAACACTCAAAATGGTGGCTGTAGAATGGTTCCAGCAGATTGTAGAGGTACTATATAAATGCTGGCTTCTATAAAACTCTGGCTGCTATAACACTCAAAATAGCGGCTGTAGAATGGTTCCAGCAGCTTGTATAGCTGTTATATACAGGCTGGCGGCTATAACACTCAAAATGGTGGCTGTAGAATGGTTCCAGTAGTTTTTATAGCTGTTATATAAAGGCTGGCGGCTATAACACTCAAAATGGTGGCTGTAGAATGGTTCCAGCAGCGTGTAGAGCTACTATATAAAGGCTGGCGGCTATAACACTCAAAATGGAGGCTGTAGAATGGTTCCAGCAGCTTGTAGAGGTACTATATAAATGCTGGCTCCTATAAAACTCAAAATAACGGCTGTAGAATGGTTCCAGCAGCTTGTAGAGCTACTATATAAAGGCTGGCTCCTATAAAACTCTGTCTGCTATAACACTCAAAATAGCGGCTGTAGAATGGTTCCAGCAGCTTGTAGAAGTACTATATAAAGGCTGGCGGCTATAACACTCAAAATGGTGGCTGTAGAATGGTTCCAGTAGCTTTTATAGCTGTTATATAAAGGCTGGCGGCTATAACACTCAAAATGGTGGCTGTAGAATGGTTCCAGCAGCTTGTAGAGGTACTATATAAAGGCTGGCGGCTATAACACTCAAAATGGAGGCTGTAGAATGGTTTCAGCAGCTTGTAGAGCTACTATATAAAGGCTGGCGGCTATAACACTCAAAATGGAGGCTGTAGAATGGTTCCAGCAGCTTGTATAGCTATTATATTAAAGATGACGGCTATAACACTCAAAATGGTGGCTGTAGAATGGTTCCAGCAGCTTGTAGAGCTGCTATATAAAGGCTGGCGGGTTTAACACTCAAAATGGCGGCTGTAGAATGGTTCCAGCAGCTTGCAGAGCTACTCTACAAAGGCTGGCGGCTATAACACTCAAAATGGTGGCTGTAGAATGGTTCCAGTAGCTTGTATAGCTGTTATATAAAGGCTGGCGGCTATAACACTAAAAATGGTGGCTGTAGAATGGTTCCAGCAGCTTGCAGAGCTACTCTACAAAGGCTGGCGGCTATGACACTCAAAATAACGGCTGTAGAATGGTTCCAGCAGCTTGTATAGCTACTATATTAAAGATGACTGCTATAATACTCAAAATAACGTCTGTAGAATGGTTCCAGCAGCTTGTAGAGCTACTATATAAAGGCTGGCGGCTATAACACTCAAAATGGTGGCTAAAGAATGGTTCCAGCAGCTTGTAGAGCTACTATGTAAAGGCTGGCGGCTATAACACTCAAAATGGCGGCTGTAGAATGGTTCCAGCAGCTTGCAGAGCTACTATATAAAGGCTGGCGGCTATAACACTCAAAATGGCGGCTATAGAATGGTTCCAGCAGCTTGTAGAGGTACTATATAAATGCTGACTGCTATAAAAATCAAAATAACGTCTGTAGAATGGTTCCAGCAGCTTGCAGAGCTACTATATAAAGGCTGGCGGCTATATCACTCAAAATGGCGGCTGTAGAATGGTTCCAGCAGATTGTTGAGGTACTATATAAATGCTGGCTGCTATAACACTCAAAATGGAGGATGTAGAATGGTTCCAGCAGCTTGTAGAGGTACTATATAAATGCTGGCTGCTATAAAACTCAAAACAACGGCTGTAGAATGGTTCCAGCAGCTTGTAGAGCTACCGTATAAAGGTTGGCGGCTATAACACTCAAAATGGAGGCTGTAGAATGGTTCCAGCAGCTTGCAGAGGTACTATATAAATGCTGGCGGCTATAACACTCAAAATGGAGGCTGTAGAATGGTTCCAGCAGCTTGTAGAGGTACTATATAAATGCTGGCTCCTATAAAACTCTGGCTGCTATAACACTCAAAATAGCGGCTGTAGAATGGTTCCAGCAGCTTGTATAGCTGTTATATACAGGCTGGCGGCTATAACACTCAAAATGGTGGCTGTAGAATGGTTCCAGTAGCTTGTATAGCTGTTATGTAAAGGCTGGCGGATGGTGGCTGTAGAATGGTTCCAGTAGCTTGTATAGCTGTTATATAAAGGCTGGCGGCTATAACACTAAAATTAACGGCTGTAGAATGGTTCCAGCAGCTTGTATAGCTGTTATATAAATGCTGGCTCCTATAAAACTCAAAATAACGGCTGTAGAATGGTTCCAGCAGCTTGTAGAGCTACTATATAAAAGCTGGCGGCTATAACACTCAAAATGGATGCTGTAGAATGTTTCCAGCATAAAGGCTGTCTGCCATAACACTCAAAATGGCGGCTGTAGAATGGTTCCAGCAGCTTGTAGAGGTACTATATAAATGCTGGCTGCTATAACACTCAAAATGGCTACCATATAAAGGCCTGCGGCTATTACACTCAAAATAACGGCTGTAGAATGGTTCCAGCAGCTTGTATAGCTGTTATATAAAGGTTGGCCGAAACAAAACTCAAAATGGCAGCTGTAGAATGGTTCCAGCAGCTTGTAAAGCTGTTATATAAAAGCCTTACGGCTATAACACTCAAAATGGTGGCTGTAGAATGGTTCCAGCAGCTTGTAGAGCTACTATATAAAGGCTGGCGGCTATAACACTCAAAATGGAGGCTGTAGAATGGTTCCAGCAGCTTGTAGAGGTACTATATAAATGCTGGCTCCTATAAAACTCTGTCTGCTTTAACACTCAAAATAGCGGCTGTAGAATGGTTCCAGCAGCTTGTAGAGGTACTATATAAAGGCTTGCGGCTATTACACTCAATGTAGCGGCTGTAAAATGGTTCCAGCAGCTTGCAGAGCTACTATATACATGCTGGCGGCTATAACACTCAAAATGGAGGCTGTAGAATGGTTCCAGCAGCTTGTAGAGGTACTATATAAATGCTGGCTCCTATAAAACTCTGGCTGCTCAAAATAGCGGCTGTAGAATGGTTCCAGCAGCTTGTATAGCTGTTATATACAGGCTGGCGGCTATAACACTCACAATGGTGGCTGTAGAATGGTTCCAGTAGCTTTTATAGCTGTTATATAAAGGCTGGCGGCTATAACACTCAAAATGGTGGCTGTAGAATGGTTCCAGCAGCTTGCAGGGCTACTCTACAAAGGCTGGCGGCTATGACACTCAAAATAACGGCTGTAGAATGGTTCCAGCAGCTTGTATAGCTACTATATTAAAGATGACTGCTATAACACTCAAAATAACGTCTGTAGAATGGTTCCAGCAGCTTGTAGAGCTACTATATAAAGGCTGGCGGCTATAACACTCAAAATGGTGGCTGTAGAATGGTTCCAGCAGCTTGTAGAGCTACTATGTAAAGGCTGGCGGCTATAACACTCAAAATGGAGGCTGTAGAATGGTTCCAGCAGCTTGCAGAGCTACTATATACAGGCTGGCGGCTATAACACTCAAAATGGTGGCTGTAGAATGGTTCCAGTAGCTTGTATAGCTGTTATATAAAGGCTGGCGGCTATAACACTAAAAATGGTGGCTGTAGAATGGTTCCAGCAGCTTGCAGAGCTACTCTACAAAGGCTGGCGGCTATGACACTCAAAATAACGGCTGTAGAATGGTTCCAGCAGCTTGTATAGCTACTATATTAAAGAAGACTGCTATAGCACTCAAAATAACGTCTGTAGAATGGTTCCAGCAGCTTGTAGAGCTACTATATAAAGGCTGGCGGCTATAACACTCAAAATGGTGGCTAAAGAATGGTTCCAGCAGCTTGTAGAGCTACTATGTAAAGGCTGGCGGCTATAACACTCAAAATGGCGGCTGTAGAATGGTTCCAGCAGCTTGCAGAGCTACTATATAAAGGCTGGCGGCTATAACACTCAAAATGGCGGCTATAGAATGGTTCCAGCAGCTTGTAGAGGTACTATATAAATGCTGGCTGCTATAAAAATCAAAATAACGTCTGTAGAATGGTTCCAGCAGCTTGCAGAGCTACTATATAAAGGCTGGCGGCTATATCACTCAAAATGGCGGCTGTAGAATGGTTCCAGCAGATTGTTGAGGTACTATATAAATGCTGGCTGCTATAACACTCAAAATGGAGGCTGAAGAATGGTTCCAGCAGCTTGTAGAGGTACTATATAAATGCTGGCTGCTATAAAACTCAAAACAACGGCTGTAGAATGGTTCCAGCAGCTTGTAGAGCTACCGTATAAAGGTTGGCGGCTATAATACTCAAAATGGAGGCTGTAGAATGGTTCCAGCAGCTTGCAGAGGTACTATATAAATGCTGGCGGCTATAACACTCAAAATGGAGGCTGTAGAATGGTTCCAGCAGCTTGTAGAGGTACTATATAAATGCTGGCTCCTATAAAACTCTGGCTGCTATAACACTCAAAATAGCGGCTGTAGAATGGTTCCAGCAGATTGTATAGCTGTTATATACAGGCTGGCGGCTATAACACTCAAAATGGTGGCTGTAGAATGGTTCCAGTAGCTTGTATAGCTGTTATGTAAAGGCTGGCGGATGGTGGCTGTAGAATGGTTCCAGTAGCTTGTATAGCTGTTATATAAAGGCTGGCGGCTATAACACTAAAATTAACGGCTGTAGAATGGTTCCAGCAGCTTGTATAGCTGTTATATAAATGCTGGCTCCTATAAAACTCAAAATAACGGCTGTAGAATGGTTCCAGCAGCTTGTAGAGCTACTATATAAAAGCTGGCGGCTATAACACTCAAAATGGATGCTGTAGAATGTTTCCAGCATAAAGGCTGTCTGCCATAACACTCAAAATGGCTACCATATAAAGGCCTGCGGCTATAACACTCAAAATAACGGCTGTAGAATGGTTCCAGCAGCTTGTATAGCTGTTATATAAAGGTTGGCCGAAACAAAACTCAAAATGGCAGCTGTAGAATGTTTCCAGCAGCTTGTAAAGCTGTTATATAAAAGCCTTACGGCTATAACACTCAAAATGGTGGCTGTAGAATGGTTCCAGCAGCTTGTAGAGCTACTATATAAAGGCTGGCGGCTATAACACTCAAAATGGAAGCTGTAGAATGGTTCCAGCAGCTTGTAGAGATACTACATAAATGCTGGCTCCTATAAAACTCTGTCTGCTTTAACACTCAAAATAGCGGCTGTAGAATGGTTCCAGCAGCTTGTAGAGGTACTATATAAAGGCTTGCGGCTATTACACTCAATGTAGCGGCTGTAAAATGGTTCCAGCAGCTTGCAGAGCTACTATATACATGCTGGCGGCTATAACACTCAAAATGGAGGCTGTAGAATGGTTCCAGCAGCTTGTAGAGGTACTATATAAATGCTGGCTCCTATAAAACTCTGGCTGCTTAAAATAGCGGCTGTAGAATGGTTCCAGCAGCTTGTATAGCTGTTATATACAGGCTGGCGGCTATAACACTCACAATGGTGGCTGTAGAATGGTTCCAGTAGCTTTTATAGCTGTTATATAAAGGCTGGCGGCTATAACACTCAAAATGGTGGCTGTAAAATGGTTCCAGCAGCTTGCAGAGCTACTCTACAAAGGCTGGCGGCTATGACACTCAAAATAACGGCTGTAGAATGGTTCCAGCAGCTTGTATAGCTACTATATTAAAGATGACTGCTATAACACTCAAAATAACGTCTGTAGAATGGTTCCAGCAGCTTGTAGAGCTACTATATAAAGGCTGGCGGCTATAACACTCAAAATAACGGCTGTAGAATGGTTCCAGCAGCTTGTAGAGCTACTATGTAAAGGCTGCCGGCTATAACACTCAAAATGGAGGCTGTAGAATGGTTCCAGCAGCTTGCAGAGCTACTATATACAGGCTGGCGGCTATAACACTCAAAATGGTGGCTGTAGAATGGTTCCAGTAGCTTGTATAGCTGTTATATAAAGGCTGGCGGCTATAACACTAAAAATGGTGGCTGTAGAATGGTTCCAGCAGCTTGCAGAGCTACTCTACAAAGGCTGGCGGCTATGACACTCAAAATAACGGCTGTAGAATGGTTCCAGCAGCTTGTATAGCTACTATATTAAAGATGACTGCTATAACACTCAAAATAACGTCTGTAGAATGTACTTGTCTTGTAGAGGTACTATATAAATGCTGGCTCCTATAAAACTCAAAATAACGGCTGTAGCTTGTATAGCTACTATATTAAAGATGACTGCTATAACACTCAAAATAACGTCTGTAGAATGTACTTGTCTTGTAGAGGTACTATATAAATGCTGGCTCCTATAAAACTCAAAATAACGGCTGTAGAATAGTTCCAGCAGCTTGTAGAGCTGTTATATAAAGGCTGGCGGCTATAACACTAAAATTAACGGCTGTAGAATGGTTCCAGCAGCTTGTATAGCTGTTATATAAATGCTGGCTCCTATAAAACTCAAAATAACGGCTGTAGAATGGTTCCAGCAGCTTGTAGAGCTACTATATAAAAGCTGGCGGCTATAACACTCAAAATGGAGGCTGTAGAATGGTTCCAGCAGCTTGTAGAGGTACTATATAAATGCTGGCTCCTATAAAACTCAAAATAACGGCTGTAGAATGGTTCCAGCAGCTTGTAGAGCTACTATATAAAGGCTGGCGGCTATAACACTCAAAATGGAGGCTGTAGAATGAAACTCTGGCTGCTCAAAATAGCGGCTGTAGAATGGTTCCAGCAGCTTGTATAGCTGTTATATACAGGCTGGCGGCTATAACACTCACAATGGTGGTTGTAGAATAGTTCCAGTAGCTTTTATAGCTGTTATATAAAGGCTGGCGGCTATAACACTCAAAATGGTGGCTGTAGAATGGTTCCAGCAGCGTGTAGAGCTACTATATAAAGGCTGGCGGCTATAACACTCAAAATGGAGGCTGTAGAATGGTTCCAGCAGCTTGTAGAGGTACTATATAAATGCTGGCTCCTATAAAACTCAAAATAACGGCTGTAGAATGGTTCCAGCAGCTTGTAGAGCTACTATATACAGGCTGGCGGCTATAACACTCAAAATGGAGGCTGTAGAATGGTTCCAGCAGCTTGTATAGCTACTATATTAAAGATGACGGCTATAACACTCAAAATGGTGGCTGTAGAATGGTTCCAGCAGCTTGTAGAGCTGCTATATAAAGGCTGGCGGGTTTAACACTCAAAATGGCGGCTGTAGAATGGTTCCAGCAGCTTGCAGAGCTACTATATAAAGGCTGGCGGCTATAACACTCAAAATGGAGGCTGTAGAATGGTTCCAGCAGCTTGTATAGCTACTATATTAAAGATGACGGCTATAACACTCAAAATGGTGGCTGTAGAATGGTTCCAGCAGCTTGTAGAGCTGCTATATAAAGGCTGGCGGGTTTAACACTCAAAATGGCGGCTGTAGAATGGTTCCAGCAGCTTGCAGAGCTACTCTACAAAGGCTGGCGGCTATGACACTCAAAATAACGGCTGTAGAATGGTTCCAGCAGCTTGTATAGCTACTATATTAAAGATGACTGCTATAACACTCAAAATAACGGCTGTAGAATGGTTCCAGCAGCTTGTAGAGCTACTATATAAAAGCTGGCGGCTATAACACTCAAAATGGAGGCTGTAGAATGGTTCCAGCAGCTTGTAGAGGTACTATATAAATGCTGGCTCCTATAAAACTCAAAATAACGGCTGTAGAATGGTTCCAGCAGCTTGTAGAGCTACTATATAAAGGCTGGCGGCTATAACACTCAAAATGGAGGCTGTAGAATGAAACTCTGGCTGCTCAAAATAGCGGCTGTAGAATGGTTCCAGCAGCTTGTATAGCTGTTATATACAGGCTGGCGGCTATAACACTCACAATGGTGGTTGTAGAATAGTTCCAGTAGCTTTTATAGCTGTTATATAAAGGCTGGCGGCTATAACACTCAAAATGGTGGCTGTAGAATGGTTCCAGCAGCGTGTAGAGCTACTATATAAAGGCTGGCGGCTATAACACTCAAAATGGAGGCTGTAGAATGGTTCCAGCAGCTTGTAGAGGTACTATATAAATGCTGGCTCCTATAAAACTCAAAATAACGGCTGTAGAATGGTTCCAGCAGCTTGTAGAGCTACTATATACAGGCTGGCGGCTATAACACTCAAAATGGAGGCTGTAGAATGGTTCCAGCAGCTTGTATAGCTACTATATTAAAGATGACGGCTATAACACTCAAAATGGTGGCTGTAGAATGGTTCCAGCAGCTTGTAGAGCTGCTATATAAAGGCTGGCGGGTTTAACACTCAAAATGGCGGCTGTAGAATGGTTCCAGCAGCTTGCAGAGCTACTATATAAAGGCTGGCGGCTATAACACTCAAAATGGAGGCTGTAGAATGGTTCCAGCAGCTTGTATAGCTACTATATTAAAGATGACGGCTATAACACTCAAAATGGTGGCTGTAGAATGGTTCCAGCAGCTTGTAGAGCTGCTATATAAAGGCTGGCGGGTTTAACACTCAAAATGGCGGCTGTAGAATGGTTCCAGCAGCTTGCAGAGCTACTCTACAAAGGCTGGCGGCTATGACACTCAAAATAACGGCTGTAGAATGGTTCCAGCAGCTTGTATAGCTACTATATTAAAGATGACTGCTATAACACTCAAAATAACGTCTGTAGAATGGTTCCAGCAGCTTGCAGAGCTACTATATAAAGGATGGCGGCTATAACACTCAAAATGGTGGCTGTAGAATGGTTCCAGCAGCTTGTAGAGCTACTATGTAAAGGCTGGCGGCTATAACACTCAAAATGGAGGCTGTAGAATGGTTCCAGCAGCTTGCAGAGCTACTATATACAGGCTGGCGGCTATAACACTCAAAATGGTAGCTGTAGAATGGTTCCAGTAGCTTGTATAGCTGTTATATAAAGGCTGGCGGCTATAACACTAAAAATGGTGGCTGTAGAATGGTTCCAGCAGCTTGCAGAGCTACTCTACAAAGGCTGGCGGCTATGACACTCAAAATAACGGCTGTAGAATGGTTCCAGCAGCTTGTATAGCTACTATATTAAAGATGACTGCTATAACACTCAAAATAACGTCTGTAGAATGGTTCCAGCAGCTTGTAGAGCTACTATATAAAGGCTGGCGGCTATAACATTCAAAATGGTGGCTGTAGAATGATTCCAGCAGCTTGTAGAGCTACTATGTAAAGGCTGGCGGCTATAACACTCAAAATGGAGGCTGTAGAATGGTTCCAGCAGCTTGCAGAGCTACTATATAAAGGCTGGCGGCTATAACACTCAAAATGGCGGCTATAGAATGGTTCCAGCAGCTTGTAGAGGTACTATATAAATGCTGGCTGCTATAAAAATTAAAATAACGTCTGTAGAATGGTTCCAGCAGCTTGCAGAGCTACTATATAAAGGCTGGCGGCTGTATCACTCAAAATGGCGGCTGTAGAATGGTTCCAGCAGATTGTAGAGGTACTATATAAATGCTGGCTGCTATAACACTCAAAATGGAGGCTGTAGAATGGTTCCAGCAGCTTGTAGAGGTACTATATAAATGCTGGCTGCTATAAAACTCAAAACAACGGCTGTAGAATGGTTCCAGCAGCTTTTAGAGCTACGGTATAAAGGTTGGCGGCTATAACACTCAAAATGGAGGCTGTAGAATGGTTCCAGCAGCTTGCAGAGGTACTATATAAATGCTGGCGGCTATAACACTCAAAATGGAGGCTGTAGAATGGTTCCAGCAGCTTGTAGAGGTACTATATAAATGCTGGCTCCTATAAAACTCTGGCTGCTATAACACTCAAAATAGCGGCTGTAGAATGGTTCCAGCAGCTTGTATAGCTGTTATATACAGGCTGGCGGCTATAACACTCAAAATGGTGGCTGTAGAATGGTTCTAGTAGCTTGTATAGCTGTTATATAGAGGCTGGCGGCTATAACACTCAAAATGGTGGCTGTAGAATGGTTCCAGCAGCGTGTAGAGCTACTATATAAAGGCTGGCGGCTATAACACTCAAAATGGAGGCTGTAGAATGGTTCCAGCAGCTTGTAGAGCTGTTATATAAAGGCTGGCCGCTATAACACTCAAAAAAGCGGCTGTAAAATGGTTCCAGGATCTTGCAGAGTTACTATATAAAGGCTGGCGGCTAAAACACTCAAAATCGAGGCTGTAAAATGGTTCCAGCAGCTTGTATAGCTGTTATATAAGGGCTGGCCGCTATAACACTCAAAATGGTGGCTGTAGAATGGTTCCAGCAGCTTGTATAGCTGTTATATAAATGCTGGCTCCTATAAAACTCAAAATGGCAGCTGTAGAATGGTTCCAGCAGCTTGTAGCGCTGTTATATAAAGGCTTGCGACTATAACACTCAAAATAGCGGCTGAAAATGGTTCCAGCAGCTTGCAGAGCTACTATATACAGGCTGGCGGCTATAACACTCAGAATGGAGGCTGTAGAATGGTTCCAGCAGCTTGTAGAGGTACTATATAAATGCTGGCTCCTATAAAACTCTGGCTGCTATAACACTCAATATGGCGGCTGTAGAATGGTTCCAGCAGCTTGTATAGCTGTTATATAAAGGCTGGCGGCTATAACACTCAAAATGGTGGCTGTAGAATGGTTCCAGCAGCTTGTATAGCTGTTATATAAAGGCTGGCCGCTATAACACTTAAAATGGTAGCTGTAGAATGGTTCCAGCAGCTTGTATAGCTGTTATATAAAGGCTGGCCGCTATAACACTCAAAAAAGCGGCTGTAAAATGGTTCCAGCAGCTTGTATAGCTACTATATTAAAGATGACTGCTATAACACTCAAAATAACGTCTGTAGAATGGTTCCAGCAGCTTGTAGAGCTACTATATAAAGGCTGGCGGCTATAACACTCAAAATGGTGGCTGTAGAATGATTCCAGCAGCTTGTAGAGCTACTATGTAAAGGCTGGCCGCTATAACACTCAAAATGGCGGCTGTAGAATGGTTCCAGCAGCTTGCAGAGCTACTCTACAAAGGCTGGCGGCTATGACACTCAAAATAACGGCTGTAGAATGGTTCCAGCAGCTTGTATAGCTGTTATATAAAGGCTGGCGGCTATAACACTCAAAATGGTGGCTGTAGAATGGTTCCAGCAGCTTGTATAGCTGTTATATAAAGGCTGGCCGCTATAACACTCAAAAAAGCGGCTGTAAAATGGTTCCAGGATCTTGCAGAGCTACTATATAAAGGCTGGCGGCTATATAACTCAAAATGGAGGCTGTAGAATGATTCCAGCAGCTTGTAGAGCTATTATATAAAGGCTGGCCGCTATAACACTCAAAAAAGCGGCTGTAAAATGGTTCCAGGATCTTGCAGAGCTACTATATAAAGGCTGGCGGCTATAACACTCAAAATCGAGGCTGTAAAATGGTTTCAGCAGCTTGTATAGCTGTTATATAAAGGCTGGCCGCTATAACACTCAAAATGGTAGCTGTTGAATGGTTCCAGCAGCATGTATAGCTGTTATATAAAGGCTGGCGGCTATAACACTCAAAATGGTGGCTGTAGAATGGTTCCAGCAGCTTGTATAGCTGTTATATAAATGCTGGCTCCTATAAAACTCAAAATAACGGCTGTAGAATGGTTCCAGCAGCTTGTAGAAATACTATATAAAGGCTGGCGGCTATAACACTCAAAATGGCGGCTGTAGAATGGTTCCAGCAGCTTGCAGAGCTACTCTACAAAGGCTGGCGGCTATAACACTCAAATAACGGCTGTAGAATGGTTCCAGCAGCTTGTATAGCTACTATATTAAAGATGACTGCTATAACACTCAAAATAACGTCTGTAGAATGGTTCCTGCAGCTTGTAGAGCTACTATATAAAGGCTGGCGGCTATAAGACTCAAAATGGTGGTCGTAGAATGGTTCCAGCAGCTTGTATAGCTGTTATATAAAGGCTGGCGGCTATAACACTCAAAATCGAGGCTGTAAAATGGTTCCAGCAGCTTGTATAGGTGTTATATAAAGGCTGGCCGCTATAACACTCAAAGTGGTGGCTGTAGAATGGTTCCAGCAGCTTGTATAGCTGTTATATAAAGGCTGGCGGCTATAACACTCAAAATGGTGGCTGTAGAATGGTTCCAGCAGCTTGTAGAGCTGTTATATAAAGGCTGGCCGCTATAACACTCAAAAAAGCGGTTGTAAAATGGTTCCAGGATCTTGCAGAGCTACTATATAAAGGCTGGCGGCTATAACACTCAAAATAACGGCTGTAGAATGGTTCCAGCAGCTTGTATAGCTGTTATATAAAGGCTGGCGGCTATAACACTCAAAATCGAGGCTGTAAAATGGTTCCAGCAGCTTGTATAGGTGTTATATAAAGGCTGCCCGCTAAAACACTCAAAATGGAGGCTGTAGAATGGTTCCAGCAGCTTGTAGAAGTACTATATAAAAGCTGGCGGCTATAACACTCAAAATGGCGGCTGTAGAATAGTTCCAACAGCTTGTAGAGCTACTATATACTGGCTGGTGGCTATAACACTCAAAATAACGACTGTAGAATGGTTCCAGCAGCTTGTATAGCTGTTATATAAAGGCTGGCCGCTATAACACTCAAAATGGTAGCTGTTGAATGGTTCCAGCAGCATGTATAGCTGTTATATAAAGGCTGGCGGCTATAACACTCAAAATGGTGGCTGTAGAATGGTTCCAGCAGCTTGTATAGCTGTTATATAAATGCTGGCTCCTATAAAACTCAAAATAACGGCTGTAGAATGGTTCCAGCAGCTTGTAGAAATACTATATAAAGGCTGGCGGCTATAACACTCAAAATGGCGGCTGTAGAATGGTTCCAGCAGCTTGCAGAGCTACTCTACAAAGGCTGGCGGCTATAACACTCAAATAACGGCTGTAGAATGGTTCCAGCAGCTTGTATAGCTACTATATTAAAGATGACTGCTATAACACTCAAAATAACGTCTGTAGAATGGTTCCTGCAGCTTGTAGAGCTACTATATAAAGGCTGGCGGCTATAAGACTCAAAATGGTGGTCGTAGAATGGTTCCAGCAGCTTGTATAGCTGTTATATAAAGGCTGGCGGCTATAACACTCAAAATCGAGGCTGTAAAATGGTTCCAGCAGCTTGTATAGGTGTTATATAAAGGCTGGCCGCTATAACACTCAAAGTGGTGGCTGTAGAATGGTTCCAGCAGCTTGTATAGCTGTTATATAAAGGCTGGCGGCTATAACACTCAAAATGGTGGCTGTAGAATGGTTCCAGCAGCTTGTAGAGCTGTTATATAAAGGCTGGCCGCTATAACACTCAAAAAAGCGGTTGTAAAATGGTTCCAGGATCTTGCAGAGCTACTATATAAAGGCTGGCGGCTATAACACTCAAAATAACGGCTGTAGAATGGTTCCAGCAGCTTGTATAGCTGTTATATAAAGGCTGGCGGCTATAACACTCAAAATCGAGGCTGTAAAATGGTTCCAGCAGCTTGTATAGGTGTTATATAAAGGCTGCCCGCTAAAACACTCAAAATGGCGGCTGTAGAATGGTTCCAGCAGCTTGTAGAAGTACTATATAAATGCTGGCGGCTATAACACTCAAAATGGCGGCTGTAGAATAGTTCCAACAGCTTGTAGAGCTACTATATACTGGCTGGTGGCTATAACACTCAAAATAACGACTGTAGAATGGTTCCAGCAGCTTGTATAGCTGTTATATAAAGGCTGGCCGCAATAAAACTCAAAATGGCGGCTGTAGAATGGTTCCAGCAGCTTGTAGAGGTACTATATAAATGCTGGCTGCTATAACACTCAAAATGGCTGCTGTAGAATGGTTTCAGCAGCTTGTAGAGCTACTATATAAAGGCTGGCGGCTACAACGCTCAAAATGGAGGCTGTAGAATGGTTCCAGCAACTTGTCGAGGTACTATATAAATGCTGGCTGCTATAAAACTCAAAATAACGGCTGTAGAATGGATCCAGCAGCTTGTAGAGCTACTATATAAAGGCCTGCGGCTATAACACTCAAAATCGAGGCTGTAAAATGGTTTCAGCAGCTTGTATAGCTGTTATATAAGGGTTGGCCGCTATAACACTCAAAATGGTAGCCGTAGAATGGTTCCAGCAGCATGTATAGCTGTTATATAAAGGCTGGCGGCTATAACACTCAAAATGGTGGCTGTAGAATGGTTCCAGCAGCTTGTATAGCTGTTATATAAATGCTGGCTCCTATAAAACTCAAAATGGCGGCTGTAGAATGGTTCCAGCAGCTTGT
Organism: Drosophila paulistorum; assembly: GCA_018152135.1. Taxonomy (NCBI): domain Eukaryota; kingdom Metazoa; phylum Arthropoda; class Insecta; order Diptera; family Drosophilidae; genus Drosophila; species Drosophila paulistorum. The sequence continues at coordinate 678,179 of JAECXG010000648.1, forward strand.
AGCGCTGTTATATAAAGGCTTGCGACTATAACACTCAAAATAGCGGCTGAAAATGGTTCCAGCAGCTTGCAGAGCTACTATATACAGGCTGGCGGCTATAACACTCAGAATGGAGGCTGTAGAATGGTTCCAACAGCTTGTAGAGGTACTATATAAATGCTGGCTCCTATAAAACTCTGGCTGCTATAACACTCAATATGGCGGCTGTAGAATGGTTCCAGCAGCTTGTATAGCTGTTATATAAAGGATTGCGGCTATAACACTCAAAATAACGGCTGTTAACTGGTTCCAGCAGCTGGCAGAGCTACTGTATAATGGCTGGCGGCTATAACCCTCAAAATGGCGGCTGTAGAATGGTTCCAACAGCTTGTATAGCTGTTATATAAAGGCTGGCCGCTATAACACTCAAATTGGTAGCTGTAGAATGGTTCCAACAGCATGTATAGCTGTTATATAATGGCTGGCGGCTATAACACTCAAAATGGTGGCTGTAGAATGGTTCCAGCAGCTTGTATAGCTGTTATATAAATGCTGGCTCCTATAAAACTCAAAATAACGGCTGTAGAATGGTTCCAGCAGCTTGTAGAAATACTATATAAAGGCTGGCGGCTATAACACTCAAAATGGCGGCTGTAGAATGGTTCCAGCAGCTTGCAGAGCTACTCTACAAAGGCTGGCGGCTATAACACTCAAATAACGGCTGTAGAATGGTTCCAGCAGCTTGTATAGCTACTATATTAAAGATGACTGCTATAACACTCAAAATAACGTCTGTAGAATGGTTCCTGCAGCTTGTAGAGCTACTATATAAAGGCTGGCGGCTATAAGACTCAAAATGGTGGTCGTAGAATGGTTCCAGCAGCTTGTATAGCTGTTATATAAAGGCTGGCGGCTATAACACTCAAAATCGAGGCTGTAAAATGGTTCCAGCAGCTTGTATAGGTGTTATATAAAGGCTGGCCGCTATAACACTCAAAGTGGTGGCTGTAGAATGGTTCCAGCAGCTTGTATAGCTGTTATATAAAGGCTGGCGGCTATAACACTCAAAATGGTGGCTGTATAATGGTTCCAGCAGCTTGTAGAGCTGTTATATAAAGGCTGGCCGCTATAACACTCAAAAAAGCGGTTGTAAAATGGTTCCAGGATCTTGCAGAGCTACTATATTAAAGATGACTGCTATAACACTCAAAATAACGTCTGTAGAATGGTTCCTGCAGCTTGTAGAGCTACTATATAAAGGCTGGCGGCTATAAGACTCAAAATGGTGGTCGTAGAATGGTTCCAGCAGCTTGTATAGCTGTTATATAAATGCTGGCTCCTATAAAACTCAAAATAACGGCTGTAGAATGGTTCCAGCAGCTTGTAGAAATACTATATAAAGGCTGGCGGCTATAAGACTCAAAATGGTGGTCGTAGAATGGTTCCAGCAGCTTGTATAGCTGTTATATAAAGGCTGGCGGCTATAACACTCAAAATCGAGGCTGTAAAATGGTTCCAGCAGCTTGTATAGGTGTTATATAAAGGCTGGCCGCTATAACACTCAAAGTGGTGGCTGTAGAATGGTTCCAGCAGCTTGTATAGCTGTTATATAAAGGCTGGCGGCTATAACACTCAAAATGGTGGCTGTATAATGGTTCCAGCAGCTTGTATAGGTGTTATATAAAGGCTGGCCGCTATAACACTCAAAGTGGTGGCTGTAGAATGGTTCCAGCAGCTTGTATAGCTGTTATATAAAGGCTGGCGGCTATAACACTCAAAATGGCGGCTGTAGAATGGTTCCAGCAGCTTGCAGAGCTACTCTACAAAGGCTGGCGGCTATAACACTCAAATAACGGCTGTAGAATGGTTCCAGCAGCTTGTATAGCTACTATATTAAAGATGACTGCTATAACACTCAAAATAACGTCTGTAGAATGGTTCCTGCAGCTTGTAGAGCTACTATATAAAGGCTGGCGGCTATAAGACTCAAAATGGTGGTCGTAGAATGGTTCCAGCAGCTTGTATAGCTGTTATATAAATGCTGGCTCCTATAAAACTCAAAATAACGGCTGTAGAATGGTTCCAGCAGCTTGTAGAAATACTATATAAAGGCTGGCGGCTATAAGACTCAAAATGGTGGTCGTAGAATGGTTCCAGCAGCTTGTATAGCTGTTATATAAAGGCTGGCGGCTATAACACTCAAAATCGAGGCTGTAAAATGGTTCCAGCAGCTTGTATAGGTGTTATATAAAGGCTGGCCGCTATAACACTCAAAGTGGTGGCTGTAGAATGGTTCCAGCAGCTTGTATAGCTGTTATATAAAGGCTGGCGGCTATAACACTCAAAATAACGGCTGTAGAATGGTTCCAGCAGCTTGTATAGCTGTTATATAAAGGCTGGCGGCTATAACACTCAAAATCGAGGCTGTAAAATGGTTCCAGCAGCTTGTATAGGTGTTATATAAAGGCTGCCCGCTAAAACACTCAAAATGGCGGCTGTAGAATGGTTCCAGCAGCTTGTAGAAGTACTATATAAATGCTGGCGGCTATAACACTCAAAATGGCGGCTGTAGAATAGTTCCAACAGCTTGTAGAGCTACTATATACTGGCTGGTGGCTATAACACTCAAAATAACGACTGTAGAATGGTTCCAGCAGCTTGTATAGCTGTTATATAAAGGCTGGCCGCAATAAAACTCAAAATGGCGGCTGTAGAATGGTTCCAGCAGCTTGTAGAGGTACTATATAAATGCTGGCTGCTATAACACTCAAAATGGCTGCTGTAGAATGGTTTCAGCAGCTTGTAGAGCTACTATATAAAGGCTGGCGGCTACAACGCTCAAAATGGAGGCTGTAGAATGGTTCCAGCAACTTGTCGAGGTACTATATAAATGCTGGCTGCTATAAAACTCAAAATAACGGCTGTAGAATGGATCCAGCAGCTTGTAGAGCTACTATATAAAGGCCTGCGGCTATAACACTCAAAATCGAGGCTGTAAAATGGTTTCAGCAGCTTGTATAGCTGTTATATAAGGGCTGGCCGCTATAACACTCAAAATGGTAGCCGTAGAATGGTTCCAGCAGCATGTATAGCTGTTATATAAAGGCTGGCGGCTATAACACTCAAAATGGTGGCTGTAGAATGGTTCCAGCAGCTTGTATAGCTGTTATATAAAGGCTGGCGGCTATAACACTCAAAATGGTGGCTGTAGAATGGTTCCAGCAGCTTGTATAGCTGTTATATAAAAGCTGGCCGCTATAACACTCAAAATGGTAGCTGTAGAATGGTTCCAGCAGCTTGTATAGCTGTTATATAAAGGCTGGCCGCTATAACACTCAAATTGGTAGCTGTAGAATGGTTCCAGCAGCTTGTATAGCTGTTATATAAAAGCTGGCCGCTATAACACTCAAAATGGTAGCTGTAGAATGGTTCCAGCAGCTTGTATAGCTGTTATATAAAGGCTGGCGGCTATAACACTCAAAATGGTGGCTGTAGAATGGTTCCAGCAGCTTGTATAGCTGTTATATAAAAGCTGGCCGCTATAACACTCAAAATGGTAGCTGTAGAATGGTTCCAGCAGCTTGTATAGCTGTTATATAAAGGCTGGCGGCTATAACACTCAAAATGGTGGCTGTAGAATGGTTCCAGCAGCTTGTATAGCTGTTATATAAAGGCTGGCGGCTATAACACTCAAAATGGTGGCTGTAGAATGGTTCCAGCAGCTTGTATAGCTGTTATATAAAAGCTGGCCGCTATAACACTCAAAATGGTAGCTGTAGAATGGTTCCAGCAGCTTGTATAGCTGTTATATAAAGGCTGGCCGCTATAACACTCAAAATGGTAGCTGTAGAATGGTTCCAGCAGCTTGTATAGCTGTTATATAAAGGCTGGCGGCTATAACACTCAAAATAGTGGCTGTAGAATGGTTCCAGCAGCTTGTATAGCTGTTATATAAAGGCTGGCCGCTATAACCCTCAAAATGGCGGCTGTAGAATGGTTCCAACAGCTTGTATAGCTGTTATATAAAGGCTGGCCGCTATAACACTCAAATTGGTAGCTGTAGAATGGTTCCAGCGGCTTGTATAGCTGTTATATAAAAGCTGGCCGCTATAACACTCAAAATGGTAGCTGTAGAATGGTTCCAGCAGCTTGTATAGCTGTTATATAAAGGCTGGCCGCTATAACACTCAAAATGGTAGCTGTAGAATGGTTCCAGCAGCTTGTATAGCTGTTATATAAAGGCTGGCGGCTATAACACTCAAAATAACGGCTGTTAACTGGTTCCAGCAGCTTGCAGAGCTACTGTATAATGGCTGGCGGCTATAACCCTCAAAATGGCGGCTGTAGAATGGTTCCAACAGCTTGTATAGCTGTTATATAAAGGCTGGCCGCTATAACACTCAAATTGGTAGCTGTAGAATGGTTCCAGCAGCTTGTATAGTTGTTATATAAAGGCTGGCGGCTATAACACTCAAAATGGTGGCTGTAGAATGGTTCCAGCAGCTTGTATAGCTGTTATATAAAGGCTGGCCGCTATAACACTCAAAAAAGCGGCTGTAAAATGGTTCCAGGATCTTGCAAAACTACTATATAAAGGCTGGCGGCTATATAACTCAAAATGGAGGCTGTAGAATGATTCCAGCAGCTTGTAGAGCTATTATATAAAGGCTGGCCGCTATAACACTCAAAAAAGCGGCTGTAAAATGGTTCCAGGATCTTGCAGAGCTACTATATAAAGGCTGGCGGCTATAACACTCAAAATCGAGGCTGTAAAATGGTTTCAGCAGCTTGTATAGCTGTTATATAAAGGCTGGCCGCTATAACAGTCAAAATGGTAGCTGTAGAATGGTTCCAGCAGCATGTATAGCTGTTATATAAAGGCTGGCGGCTATAACACTCAAAATGGTGGCTGTAGAATGGTTCCAGCAGCTTGTATAGCTGTTATATAAATGCTGGCTCCTATAAAACTCAAAATAACGGCTGTAGAATGGTTCCAGCAGCTTGTAGAAATACTATATAAAGGCTGGCGGCTATAACACTCAAAATGGAGGCTGTAGAATGGTTCCAGCAGCTTGTAGAGCTACTATATAGAGGCTGGCGGCTATAACACTCAAAATGGAGTCTGTGGAATGGTTCTAGCAGCTTGTATAGCTACTATATTAAAGATGACGGCTATAAAACTTAAAATGGTGGCTGTAGAATGGTTCCAGCAGCTTGTAGAGCTACTATATACTGGCTGTCGGCTATAACACTCAAAATGGCGGCTGTAGAATGGTTCCAACAGCTTGCAGAGCTACTCTACAAAGGCTTGCGGCTATAACACTCAAAATAACGGCTGTAGAATGGTTCCAGCAGCTTGTATAGCTACTATATTAAAGATGACTGCTATAACACTCAAAAAAACGTCTGTAGAATGGTTCCTGCAGCTTGCAGAGCTACTATATAAAGGCTGGCGGCTATAAGACTCAAAATGGTGGCCGTAGAATGGTTCCAGCAGCTTGTATAGCTGTTATATAAAGGCTGGCGGCTATAACACTCAAAATCGAGGCTGTAAAATGGTTCCAGCAGCTTGTATAGGTGTTATATAAAGGCTGGCCGCTATAACACTTAAAATGGTGGCTGTAGAATGGTTCCAGCAGCTTGTATAGCTGTTATATAAAGGCTGGCCGCTATAACACTCAAAATGGTAGCTGTAGAATGGTTCCAGCAGCTTGTATAGCTGTTATATAAAGGCTGGCGGCTATAACACTCAAAATGGTTGCTGTAGAATGGTTCCAGCAGCTTGTATAGCTGTTATATAAAGGCTGGCGGCTATAACACTCAAAATGGAGGCTGTAGAATGGTTCCAGCGGCTTGTAGAGCTGTTAAATAAAGGCTGCCCGCTATAACACTCAAAAAAGCGGCTGTAAAATGGTTCCAGGATCTTGCAGAGCTACTATATAAAGGCTGGCGGCTATAACACTCAAAATGGTGGCTGTAGAATGGTTCCAGCAGCTTGTATAGCTGTTATATAAAGGCTGGCGGCTATAACACTCAAAATGGAGGCTGTAGAATGGTTCCAGCAGCTTGTAGAGCTGTTAAATAAAGGCTGCCCGCTATAACACTCAAAAAAGTGGCTGTAGAATGGTTCCAGCAGCTTGTAGAAGTACTATATAAATGCTGGCGGCTATAACACTCAAAATGGCGGCTGTAGAATAGTTCCAACAGCTTGTAGAGCTACTATATACTGGCTGGTGGCTATAACACTCAAAATAACGACTGTAGAATGGTTCCAGCAGCTTGTAGAGCTGTTAAATAAAGGCTGCCCGCTATAACACTCAAAAAAGCGGCTGTAAAATGGTTCCAGGATCTTGCAGAGCTACTATATAAAGGCTGGCGGCTATAACACTCAAAATAACGGCTGTAGAATGGTTCCAGCAGCTTGTATAGCTGTTATATAAAGGCTGGCGGCTATAACACTCAAAATCGAGGCTGTAAAATGGTTCCAGCAGCTTGTATAGGTGTTATATAAAGGCTGCCCGCTAAAACACTCAAAATGGCGGCTGTAGAAGGGTTCCAGCAGCTTGTAGAAGTACTATATAAATGCTGGTGGCTATAACACTCAAAATGGCGGCTGTAGAATAGTTCCAACAGCTTGTAGAGCTACTATATACTGGCTGGTGGCTATAACACTCAAAATAACGACTGTAGAATGGTTCCAGCAGCTTGTAGAGCTGTTAAATAAAGGCTGCCCGCTATAACACTCAAAAAAGCGGCTGTAAAATGGTTCCAGGATCTTGCAGAGCTACTATATAAAGGCTGGCGGCTATAACACTCAAAATAACGGCTGTAGAATGGTTCCAGCAGCTTGTATAGCTGTTATATAAAGGCTGGCGGCTATAACACTCAAAATCGAGGCTGTAAAATGGTTTTAGCAGCTTGTATAGGTGTTATATAAAGGCTGCCCGCTAAAACACTCAAATTGGCGGCTGTAGAATGGTTCCAGCAGCTTGTAGAAGTACTATATAAATGCTGGCGGCTATAACACTCAAAATGGCGGCTGTAGAATAGTTCCAACAGCTTGTAGAGCTACTATATACTGGCTGGTGGCTATAACACTCAAAATAACGACTGTAGAATGGTTCCAGCAGCTTGTATAGCTGTTATATAAAGGCTGGCCGCAATAAAACTCAAAATGGCGGCTGTAGAATGGTTCCAGCAGCTTGTAGAGGTACTATATAAATGCTGGTTGCTATAACACTCAAAATGGCTGCTGTAGAATGGTTTCAGCAGCTTGTACAGCTACTATATAAAGGCTGGCGGCTACAACGCTCAAAATGGAGGCTGTAGAATGGTTCCAGCAACTTGTCGAGGTACTATATAAATGCTGGCTGCTATAAAACTCAAAATAACGGCTGTAGAATGGATCCAGCAGCTTGTAGAGCTACTATATAAAGGCCTGCGGCTATAACACTCAAAATAACGGCTGTAGAATGTTTCCAGCAGCTTGTATAGCTGTTATATAAAGGCTGGCCGCAATAAAACTCAAAATGGCGGCTGTAGAATGGTTCCAGCAGCATGTATAGCTGTTATATAAAGGCTGGCGGCTATAACACTCAAAATGGTCGCTGTAGAATGGTTCCAGCAGCTTGTATAGCTGTTATATATATGCTGGCTCCTATAAAACTCAAAATGGCGGCTGTAGAATGGTTCCAGCAGCTTGTAGCGCTGTTATATAAAGGCTTGCGACTATAACACTCAAAATAGCGGCTGTAAAATGGTTCCAGCAGCTTGCAGAGCTACTGTATACTGGCTGGCGGCTATAACCCTCAAAATGGCGGCTGTAGAATGGTTCCAGCAGCTTGTATAGCTGTTATATAAAGGCTTGCGGCTATAACACTCAAAAAAACGCCTGTAAACTGGTTCCAGCAGCTTGCAGAGCTACTGTATACTGGCTGGCGGCTATAACCCTCAAAATGGCGGCTGTAGAATGGTTCCAGCAGCTTGTATAGCTGTTATATAAAGGCTGGCCGCTATAACACTCAAAATGGTAGCTGTAGAATGGTTCCAGCAGCTTGTATAGCTGTTATATAAAGGCTGGCGGCTATAACACTCAAAATGGTGGCTGTAGAATGGTTCCAGCAGCTTGTATAGCTGTTATATAAAGGCTGGCGGCTATAACACTCAAAATGGAGGCTGTAGAATGGTTCCAGCGGCTTGTAGAGCTGTTAAATAAAGGCTGCCCGCTATAACACTCAAAAAAGCGGCTGTAAAATGGTTCCAGGATCTTGCAGAGCTACTATATAAAGGCTGGCGGCTATAACACTCAAAATGGTGGCTGTAGAATGGTTCCAGCAGCTTGTATAGCTGTTATATAAAGGCTGGCGGCTATAACACTCAAAATGGAGGCTGTAGAATGGTTCCAGCAGCTTGTAGAGCTGTTAAATAAAGGCTGCCCGCTATAACACTCAAAAAAGCGGCTGTAGAATGGTTCCAGCAGCTTGTAGAAGTACTATATAAATGCTGGCGGCTATAACACTCAAAATGGCGGCTGTAGAATAGTTCCAACAGCTTGTAGAGCTACTATATACTGGCTGGTGGCTATAACACTCAAAATAACGACTGTAGAATGGTTCCAGCAGCTTGTAGAGCTGTTAAATAAAGGCTGCCCGCTATAACACTCAAAAAAGCGGCTGTAAAATGGTTCCAGGATCTTGCAGAGCTACTATATAAAGGCTGGCGGCTATAACACTCAAAATAACGGCTGTAGAATGGTTCCAGCAGCTTGTATAGCTGTTATATAAAGGCTGGCGGCTATAACACTCAAAATCGAGGCTGTAAAATGGTTCCAGCAGCTTGTATAGGTGTTATATAAAGGCTGCCCGCTAAAACACTCAAAATGGCGGCTGTAGAATGGTTCCAGCAGCTTGTAGAAGTACTATATAAATGCTGGCGGCTATAACACTCAAAATGGCGGCTGTAGAATAGTTCCAACAGCTTGTAGAGCTACTATATACTGGCTGGTGGCTATAACACTCAAAATAACGACTGTAGAATGGTTCCAGCAGCTTGTAGAGCTGTTAAATAAAGGCTGCCCGCTATAACACTCAAAAAAGCGGCTGTAAAATGGTTCCAGGATCTTGCAGAGCTACTATATAAAGGCTGGCGGCTATAACACTCAAAATAACGGCTGTAGAATGGTTCCAGCAGCTTGTATAGCTGTTATATAAAGGCTGGCGGCTATAACACTCAAAATGGAGGCTGTAGAATGGTTCCAGCAGCTTGTAGAGCTGTTAAATAAAGGCTGCCCGCTATAACACTCAAAAAAGCGGCTGTAAAATGGTTCCAGCAGCTTGCAGAGCTACTGTATACTGGCTGGCGGCTATAACCCTCAAAATGGCGGCTGTAGAATGGTTCCAGCAGCTTGTATAGCTGTTATAAAAAGGCTTGCGGCTATAACACTCAAAAAAACGCCTGTAAACTGGTTCCAGCAGCTTGCAGAGCTACTGTATACTGGCTGGCGGCTATAACCCTCAAAATGGCGGCTGTAGAATGGTTCCAGCAGCTTGTATAGCTGTTATATAAAGGCTGGCGGCTTTAACACTCAAAATCGAGGCTGTAAAATGGTTCCAGCAGCTTGTATAGGTGTTATATAAAGGCTGGCCGCTATAACACTCAAAATGGTGGCTGTAGAATGGTTCCAGCAGCTTGTATAGCTGTTATATAAAGGCTGGCGGCTATAACACTCAAAATGGTTGCTGTAGAATGGTTCCAGCAGCTTGTAGAGCTGTTATATAAAGGCTGGCCGCTATAACACTCAAAAAAGCGGCTGTAAAATGGTTCCAGGATCTTGCAGAGCTACTATATAAAGCAGCTTGTAGAGCTGTTAAATAAAGGCTGCCCGCTATAACACTCAAAAAAGCGGCTGTAAAATGGTTCCAGCAGCTTGCAGAGCTACTGTATACTGGCTGGCGGCTATAACCCTCAAAATGGCGGCTGTAGAATGGTTCCAGCAGCTTGTATAGCTGTTATATAAAGGCTTGCGGCTATAACACTCAAAAAAACGCCTGTAAACTGGTTCCAGCAGCTTGCAGAGCTACTGTATACTGGCTGGCGGCTATAACCCTCAAAATGGCGGCTGTAGAATGGTTCCAGCAGCTTGTATAGCTGTTATATAAAGGCTGGCGGCTATAACACTCAAAATCGAGGCTGTAAAATGGTTCCAGCAGCTTGTATAGGTGTTATATAAAGGCTGGCCGCTATAACACTCAAAATGGTGGCTGTAGAATGGTTCCAGCAGCTTGTATAGCTGTTATATAAAGGCTGGCGGCTATAACACTCAAAATGGTTGCTGTAGAATGGTTCCAGCAGCTTGTAGAGCTGTTATATAAAGGCTGGCCGCTATAACACTCAAAAAAGCGGCTGTAAAATGGTTCCAGGATCTTGCAGAGCTACTATATAAAGGCTGGCGGCTATAACACTCAAAATAACGGCTGTAGAATGGTTCCAGCAGCTTGTATAGCTGTTATATAAAGGCTGGCGGCTATAACACTCAAAATCGAGGCTGTAAAATGGTTCCAGCAGCTTGTAGCGCTGTTATATAAAGGCTTGCGACTATAACACTCAAAATAGCGGCTGTAAAATGGTTCCAGCAGCTTGCAGAGCTACTGTATACTGGCTGGCGGCTATAACCCTCAAAATGGCGGCTGTAGAATGGTTCCAGCAGCTTGTATAGCTGTTATATAAAGGCTTGCGGCTATAACACTCAAAAAAACGCCTGTAAACTGGTTCCAGCAGCTTGCAGAGCTACTGTATACTGGCTGGCGGCTATAACCCTCAAAATGGCGGCTGTAGAATGGTTCCAGCAGCTTGTATAGCTGTTATATAAAGGCTGGCCGCTATAACACTCAAAATGGTAGCTGTAGAATGGTTCCAGCAGCTTGTATAGCTGTTATATAAAGGCTGGCGGCTATAACACTCAAAATGGTGGCTGTAGAATGGTTCCAGCAGCTTGTATAGCTGTTATATAAAGGCTGGCGGCTATAACACTCAAAATGGAGGCTGTAGAATGGTTCCAGCGGCTTGTAGAGCTGTTAAATAAAGGCTGCCCGCTATAACACTCAAAAAAGCGGCTGTAAAATGGTTCCAGGATCTTGCAGAGCTACTATATAAAGGCTGGCGGCTATAACACTCAAAATAACGGCTGTAGAATGGTTCCAGCAGCTTGTATAGCTGTTATATAAAGGCAGCGGCTATAACACTCAAAATGGAGGCTGTAGAATGGTTCCAGCAGCTTGTAGAGCTGTTAAATAAAGGCTGCCCGCTATAACACTCAAAAAAGCGGCTGTAGAATGGTTCCAGCAGCTTGTAGAAGTACTATATAAATGCTGGCGGCTATAACACTCAAAATGGCGGCTGTAGAATAGTTCCAACAGCTTGTAGAGCTACTATATACTGGCTGGTGGCTATAACACTCAAAATAACGACTGTAGAATGGTTCCAGCAGCTTGTATAGCTGTTATATAAAGGCTGGCGGCTATAACACTCAAAATCGAGGCTGTAAAATGGTTTCAGCAGCTTGTAGCGCTGTTATATAAAGGCTTGCGACTATAACACTCAAAATAGCGGCTGTAAAATGGTTCCAGCAGCTTGCAGAGCTACTGTATACTGGCTGGCGGCTATAACCCTCAAAATGGCGGCTGTAGAATGGTTCCAGCAGCTTGTAGAGCTGTTATATAAAGGCTGGCCGCTATAACACTCAAAAAAGCGGCTGTAAAATGGTTCCAGGATCTTGCAGAGCTACTATATAAAGGCTGGCGGCTATAACACTCAAAATAACGGCTGTAGAATGGTTCCAGCAGCTTGTATAGCTGTTATATAAAGGCTGGCGGCTATAACACTCAAAATCGAGGCTGTAAAATGGTTCCAGCAGCTTGTAGCGCTGTTATATAAAGGCTTGCGACTATAACACTCAAAATAGCGGCTGTAAAATGGTTCCAGCAGCTTGCAGAGCTACTGTATACTGGCTGGCGGCTATAACCCTCAAAATGGCGGCTGTAGAATGGTTCCAGCAGCTTGTATAGCTGTTATATAAAGGCTTGCGGCTATAACACTCAAAAAAACGCCTGTAAACTGGTTCCAGCAGCTTGCAGAGCTACTGTATAGTGGCTGGCGGCTATAACCCTCAAAATGGCGGCTGTAGAATGGTTCCAGCAGCTTGTATAGCTGTTATATAAAGGCTGGTCGCTATAACACTCAAAATGGTAGCTGTAGAATGGTTCCAGCAGCTTGTATAGCTGTTATATAAAGGCTGGCGGCTATAACACTCAAAATGGTGGCTGTAGAATGGTTCCAGCAGCTTGTATAGCTGTTATATAAAGGCTGGCGGCTATAACACTCAAAATGGAGGCTGTAGAATGGTTCCAGCGGCTTGTAGAGCTGTTAAATAAAGGCTGCCCGCTATAACACTCAAAAAAGCGGCTGTAAAATGGTTCCAGGATCTTGCAGAGCTACTATATAAAGGCTGGCGGCTATAACACTCAAAATAACGGCTGTAGAATGGTTCCAGCAGCTTGTATAGCTGTTATATAAAGGCAGCGGCTATAACACTCAAAATGGAGGCTGTAGAATGGTTCCAGCAGCTTGTAGAGCTGTTAAATAAAGGCTGCCCGCTATAACACTCAAAAAAGCGGCTGTAGAATGGTTCCAGCAGCTTGTAGAAGTACTATATAAATGCTAGCGGCTATAACACTCAAAATGGCGGCTGTAGAATAGTTCCAACAGCTTGTAGAGCTACTATATACTGGCTGGTGGCTATAACACTCAAAATAACGACTGTAGAATGGTTCCAGCAGCTTGTAGAGCTGTTAAATAAAGGCTGCCCGCTATAACACTCAAAAAAGCGGCTGTAAAATGGTTCCAGGATCTTGCAGAGCTACTATATAAAGGCTGGCGGCTATAACACTCAAAATAACGGCTGTAGAATGGTTCCAGCAGCTTGTATAGCTGTTATATAAAGGCTGGCGGCTATAACACTCAAAATCGAGGCTGTAAAATGGTTCCAGCAGCTTGTATAGGTGTTATATAAAGGCTGCCCGCTAAAACACTCAAAATCGAGGCTGTAAAATGGTTCCAGCAGCTTGTAGAAGTACTATATAAATGCTGGCGGCTATAACACTCAAAATGGCGGCTGTAGAATAGTTCCAACAGCTTGTAGAGCTACTATATACTGGCTGGTGGCTATAACACTCAAAATAACGACTGTAGAATGGTTCCAGCAGCTTGTAGAGCTGTTAAATAAAGGCTGCCCGCTATAACACTCAAAAAAGCGGCTGTAAAATGGTTCCAGGATCTTGCAGAGCTACTATATAAAGGCTGGCGGCTATAACACTCAAAATAACGGCTGTAGAATGGTTCCAGCAGCTTGTATAGCTGTTATATAAAGGCTGGCGGCTATAACACTCAAAATGGTGGCTGTAGAATGGTTCCAGCAGCTTGTAGAGCTGTTAAATAAAGGCTGCCCGCTATAACACTCAAAAAAGCGGCTGTAAAATGGTTCCAGCAGATTGCAGAGCTACTGTATACTGGCTGGCGGCTATAACCCTCAAAATGGCGGCTGTAGAATGGTTCCAGCAGCTTGTATAGCTGTTATATAAAGGCTTGCGGCTATAACACTCAAAAAAACGCCTGTAAACTGGTTCCAGCAGCTTGCAGAGCTACTGTATACTGGCTGGCGGCTATAACCCTCAAAATGGCGACTGTAGAATGGTTCCAGCAGCTTGTATAGCTGTTATATAAAGGCTGGCGGCTATAACACTCAAAATCGAGGCTGTAAAATGGTTCCAGCAGCTTGTATAGGTGTTATATAAAGGCTGGCCGCTATAACACTCAAAATGGTGGCTGTAGAATGGTTCCAGCAGCTTGTATAGCTGTTATATAAAGGCTGGCGGCTATAACACTCAAAATGGTTGCTGTAGAATGGTTCCAGCAGCTTGTAGAGCTGTTATATAAAGGCTGGCCGCTATAACACTCAAAAAAGCGGCTGTAAAATGGTTCCAGGATCTTGCAGAGCTACTATATAAAGGCTGGCGGCTATAACACTCAAAATAACGGCTGTAGAATGGTTCCAGCAGCTTGTATAGCTGTTATATAAAGGCTGGCTGCTATAACACTCAAAATCGAGGCTGTAAAATGGTTCCAGCAGCTTGTATATGTGTTATATAAAGGCTGCCCGCTAAAACACTCAAAATGGCGGCTGTAGAATGGTTCCAGCAGCTTGTAGAAGTACTATATAAATGCTGGCGGCTATAACACTCAAAATGGCGGCTGTAGAATAGTTCCAACAGCTTGTAGAGCTACTATATACTGGCTGGTGGCTATAACACTCAAAATAACGACTGTAGAATGGTTCCAGCAGCTTGTATAGCTGTTATATAAAGGCTGGCCGCAATAAAACTCAAAATGGCGGCTGTAGAATGGTTCCAGCAGCTTGTAGAGGTACTATATAAATGCTGGCTGCTATAACACTCAAAATGGCTGCTGTAGAATGGTTTCAGCAGCTTGTACAGCTACTATATAAAGGCTGGCGGCTACAACGCTCAAAATGGAGGCTGTAGAATGGTTCCAGCAACTTGTCGAGGTACTATATAAATGCTGGCTGCTATAAAACTCAAAATAACGGCTGTAGAATGGATCCAGCAGCTTGTAGAGCTACTATATAAAGGCCTGCGGCTATAACACTCAAAATAACGGCTGTAGAATGTTTCCAGCAGCTTGTATAGCTGTTATATAAAGGCTGGCCGCAATAAAACTCAAAATGGCGGCTGTAGAATGGTTCCAGCAGCATGTATAGCTGTTATATAAAGGCTGGCGGCTATAACACTCAAAATGGTGGCTGTAGAATGGTTCCAGCAGCTTGTATAGCTGTTATATATATGCTGGCTCCTATAAAACTCAAAATGGCGGCTGTAGAATGGTTCCAGCAGCTTGTAGCGCTGTTATATAAAGACTTGCGACTATAACACTCAAAATAGCGGCTGTAAAATGGTTCCAGCAGCTTGCAGAGCTACTGTATACTGGCTGGCGGCTATAACCCTCAAAATGGCGGCTGTAGAATGGTTCCAGCAGCTTGTATAGCTGTTATATAAAGGCTTGCGGCTATAACACTCAAAAAAACGCCTGTAAACTGGTTCCAGCAGCTTGCAGAGCTACTGTATACTGGCTGGCGGCTATAACCCTCAAAATGGCGGCTGTAGAATGGTTCCAGCAGCTTGTATAGCTGTTATATAAAGGCTGGCCGCTATAACACTCAAAATGGTAGCTGTAGAATGGTTCCAGCAGCTTGTATAGCTGTTATATAAAGGCTGGCGGCTATAACACTCAAAATGGAGGCTGTAGAATGGTTCCAGCAGCTTGTAGAGCTGTTAAATAAAGGCTGCCCGCTATAACACTCAAAATGGTGGCTGTAGAATGGTTCCAGCAGCTTGTAGAAGTACTATATAAATGCTGGCTGCTAAAACACTCAAAATGGCGGCTGTAGAATAGTTCCAACAGCTTGTAGAGCTACTATATACAGGCTGGTGGCTATAACACTCAAAATAACGACTGTAGAATGGTTCCAGCAGCTTGTATAGCTGTTATATAAAGGCTGGCCGCAGTAAAACTCAAAATGGCGGCTGTAGAATGGTTCCAGCAGCTTGTAGAGGTACTATTTAAATGCTGGCGGCTATAACACTCAAAATGGTGGCTGTAGAATGGTTCCAGCAGCTTGTATAGCTGTTATATAAATGCTGGCTCCTATAAAACTCAAAATGGCGGCTGTAGAATGGTTCCAGCAGCTTGTAGCGCTGTTATATAAAGGCTTGCGACTATAACACTCAAAATAGCGGCTGTAAAATGGTTCCAGCAGCTTGCAGAGCTACTATATACAGGCTGGCGGCTATAACACTCAGAATGGAGGCTGTAGAATGGTTCCAGCAGCTTGTAGAGGTACTATATAAATGCTGGCTCCTATAAAACTCTGGCTGCTATAACACTCAATATGGCGGCTGTAGAATGGTTCCAGCAGCTGGTATAGCTGTTATATAAAGGCTTGCGGCTATAACACTCAAAATAACGGCTGTAAACTGGTTCCAGCAGCTTGCAGAGCTACTGTATACTGGCTGGCGGCTATAACCCTCAAAATGGCGGCTGTAGAATGGTTCCAGCAGCTTGTATAGCTGTTATATAAAGGCTGGCGGCTATAAGACTCAAAATGGTGGCTGTAGAATGGTTCCAGCAGCTTGTATAGCTGTTATATAAAGGCTGGCGGCTATAACACTCAAAATCGAGGCTGTAAAATGGTTCCAGCAGCTTGTATAGGTGTTATATAAAGGCTGGTGGCTATAACACTCAAAATAACGGCTGTAGAATGGTTCCAGCAGCTTGTATAGCTGTTATATAAAGGCTGGCGGCTATATCACTCAAAATCGAGGCTGTAAAATGGTTCCAGCAGCTTGTATAGGTGTTATATAAAGGCTGCCCGCTATAACACTCAAAATGGCGGCTGTAGAATGGTTCCAGCAGCTTGTAGAAGTACTATATAAATGCTGGCTGCTATAACACTCAAAATGGCGGCTGTAGAATAGTTCCAACAGCTTGTAGAGCTACTATATACAGGCTGGTGGCTATAACACTCAAAATAACGACTGTAGAATAGTTCCAGCAGCTTGTATAGCTGTTATATAAAGGCTGGCCGCAATAAAACTCAAAATGGCGGCTGTAGAATGGTTCCAGCAGCTTGTAGAGGTACTATATAAATGCTGGCTGCTATAACACTCAAAATGGCTGCTGTAGAATGGTTTCAGCAGCTTGTAGAGCTACTATATAAAGGCTGGCGGCTACAACGCTCAAAATGGAGGCTGTAGAATGGTTCCAGCAACTTGTAGAGGTACTATATAAATGCTGGCTGCTATAAAACCCAAAATAACGGCTGTAGAATGGATCCAGCAGCTTGTAGAGCTACTATATAAAAGCCTGCGACTATAACACTCAAAATAATGGCTGTAGAGTGTTTCCAACAGCTTGTATAGCTGTTATATAAAGGCTGGCCGCTATAAAACTCAAAATGGCGGCTGTAGAATGGTTCCAGCAGCTTGTAGAGGTACTACATATATGCTGGCTACTATAACACTCAAAATGGTTGCTGTAGAATGGTTTCAGCAGCTTGTAGAGCTACTATATAAAGGCTAGCGGCTATAACGCTCAAAATGGAGGCTGTAGAATGGTTCCAGCAACTTGTAGAGGTACTATATAAATGCTGGCTGCTATAAAACTCAAAATAACGGCTGTAGAATGGTTCCAGCAGCTTGTAGAGCTACTATATTAAAGATGACGGCTACAACACTCAAAATAACGGCTGTAGAATGGTTCCAGCAGCTTGTAGAGCTACTATATAAAGGCTGGCGGCTATAACGCTCAAAATGGAGGCTGTTGAATGGTTCCAGCAACTTGTAGAGGTACTATATAAATGCTGGCTGCTATAAAACTCAAAATAACGACTGTAGAATGGTTCCAGCAGCTTGTAGAGCTACTATATAAAGGCTGGCGGCTATAACACTCAAAATGGAGGCTGTAGAATGGTTCCAGCAGCTTGTAGAGGTACCATATATGTGCTGGCTCCTATAAAACTCAAAATAACGGCTGTAGAATGGTTCTGGCGGCTATAACACTCAAAATAACGGCTGTAGAATGGTTCCAGCATGTATAGCTGTTATATAAAGGCTGGCGGCTATAACACTCAAAATGGTGGCTGTAGAATGGTTCCAGCAGCTTGTATAGCTGTTATATATATGCTGGCTCCTATAAAACTCAAAATGGCGGCTGTAGAATGGTTCCAGCAGCTTGTAGCGCTGTTATATAAAGGCTTGCGACTATAACACTCAAAATAGCGGCTGTAAAATGGTTCCAGCAGCTTGCAGAGCTACTGTATACTGGCTGGCGGCTATAACCCTCAAAATGGCGGCTGTAGAATGGTTCCAGCAGCTTGTATAGCTGTTATATAAAGGCTTGCGGCTATAACACTCAAAAAAACGCCTGTAAACTGGTTCCAGCAGCTTGCAGAGCTACTGTATACTGGCTGGCGGCTATAACCCTCAAAATGGCGGCTGTAGAATGGTTCCAGCAGCTTGTATAGCTGTTATATAAAGGCTGGCCGCTATAACACTCAAAATGGTAGCTGTAGAATGGTTCCAGCAGCTTGTATAGGTGTTATATAAAGGCTGCCCGCTATAACACTCAAAATGGCGGCTGTAGAATGTTTCCAGCAGCTTGTAGAAGTACTATATAAATGCTGGCTGCTATAACACTCAAAATGACGGCTGTAGAATAGTTCCAACAGCTTGTAGAGCTACTATATACAGGCTGGTGGCTATAACACTCAAAATAACGACTGTAGAATGGTTCCAGCAGCTTGTATAGCTGTTATATAAAGGCTTGCGGCTATATCACTCAAAATCGAGGCTGTAAAATGGTTCCAGCAGCTTGTATAGGTGTTATATAAAGGCTGCCCGCTATAACACTCAAAATGGCGGCTGTAGAATGTTTCCAGCAGCTTGTAGAAGTACTATATAAATGCTGGCTGCTATAACACTCAAAATGACGGCTGTAGAATAGTTCCAACAGCTTGTAGAGCTACTATATACAGGCTGGTGGCTATAACACTCAAAATAACGACTGTAGAATGGTTCCAGCAGCTTGTATAGCTGTTATATAAAGGCTGGCGGCTATATCACTCAAAATCGAGGCTGTAAAATGGTTCCAGCAGCTTGTATAGCTGTTATATAAAGGCTGGCGGCTATATCACTCAAAATCGAGGCTGTAAAATGGTTCCAGCAGCTTGTATAGGTGTTATATAAAGGCTGCCCGCTATAACACTCAAAATGGCGGCTGTAGAATGTTTCCAGCAGCTTGTAGAAGTACTATATAAATGCTGGCTGCTATAACACTCAAAAAGACGGCTGTAGAATAGTTCCAACAGCTTGTAGAGCTACTATATACAGGCTGGTGGCTATAACACTCAAAATAACGACTGTAGAATGGTTCCAGCAGCTTGTATAGCTGTTATATAAAGGCTGGCCGCAATAAAACTCAAAATGGCGGCTGTAGAATGGTTCCAGCAGCTTGTAGAGGTACTATATAAATGCTGGCTGCTATAACACTCAAAATGGCTGCTGTAGAATGGTTTCAGCAGCTTGTAGAGCTACTATATAAAGGCTGGCGGCTACAACGCTCAAAATGGAGGCTGTAGAATGGTTCCAGCAACTTGTAGAGGTACTATATAAATGCTGGCTGCTATAAAACTCAAAATAACGGCTGTAGAAAGGATCCAGCAGCTTGTAGAGCTACTATATAAAAGCCTGCGGCTATAACACTCAAAATAACGGCTGTAGGGTGTTTCCAACAGCTTGTATAGCTGTTATATAAAGGCTGGC
Organism: Drosophila paulistorum; assembly: GCA_018152135.1. Lineage (NCBI taxonomy): Eukaryota > Metazoa > Arthropoda > Insecta > Diptera > Drosophilidae > Drosophila > Drosophila paulistorum. The sequence goes on from JAECXG010000648.1 coordinate 697,606, forward strand.
CGCTATAAAACTCAAAATGGCGGCTGTAGAATGGTTCCAGCAGCTTGTAGAGGTACTATATATATGCTGGCTACTATAACACTCAAAATGGTTGCTGTAGAATGGTTTCAGCAGCTTGTAGAGCTACTATATAAAGGCTAGCGGCTATAACGCTCAAAATGGAGGCTGTAGAATGGTTCCAGCAACTTGTAGAGGTACTATATAAATGCTGGCTGCTATAAAACTCAAAATAACGGCTGTAGAATGGTTCCAGCAGCTTGTAGAGCTACTATATTAAAGATGACGGCTACAACACTCAAAATAACGGCTGTAGAATGATTCCAGCAGCTTGTAGAGCTACTATATAAAGGCTGGCGGCTATAACGCTCAAAATGGAGGCTGTTGAATGGTTCCAACAACTTGTAGAGGTACTATATAAATGCTGGCTGCTATAACACTCAAAATGGCTGCTGTAGAATGGTTTCAGCAGCTTATAGAGCTACTATATAAAGGCTGGCGGCTATAACACTCAAAATGGAGGCTGTAGAATGGTTCCAGCAGCTTGTAGAGGTACCATATATGTGCTGGCTCCTATAAAACTCAAAATAACGGCTGAAGAATGGTTCTGGCGGCTATAACACTCAAAATAACGGCTGTAGAATGGTTCCAGCAGCTTGTAGAGCTACTATATAAATGAAGGCTCCTATAACAGCAGATTGTAGAGGTACTATATAAATGCTGGCTGCTATAACACTCAAAATGGCGGCTGTAGAATGGTTCCAGCAGCTTGTAGAGCTACTATATAAAGGTTGGCGGCTATAAGTCTCAAAATGAAGGCTGTAGAATGGTTCCATCAGCTTGTAGAGCTACTATATAAATGCTGGCTCCTATAAAACTCTGGCTGCTATAACACTCAAAATGACGGCTGTAAAATGGTTCCAGGATCTTGCAGAGCTACTATATAAAGGCTGGCTGCTATAACACTCAAAATAACGGCTGTAGAATTGTTCCAGCAGCTTGTATAGCTGTTATATAAAGGCTGGCTGTTATAACACTCAAAATGGCGGCTGTAGAATTGTTCCAGCAGCTTGTAGAGGTACTATATAAATGCTGGCTGCTATAACACTCAAAATGGCGGCTGTAGAATAGTTCCAGCAGCTTGTACATCTACTATATACTGGCTGGCGGCTATAACACTCAAAATAACGGCTGTAGAATGATTCCAGCAGCTTGTATAGCTGTTATATAAAGGCTGGCCGCAATAAATCTCAAAATGGCGGCTGTAGAATGGTTCCAGCAGCTTGTAGAGGTACTATATAAATGCTGGCTGCTATAACACTCAAAATGGCTGCTGTAGAATGGTTTCAGCAGCTTGTAGAGCTACTATATAAAGGCTGGCAGCTATAACGCTCAAAATGGAGTCTGTAGAATGGTTCCAGCAACTTGTAGGGGTATTATATAAATGCTGGCTGCTATAAAACTCAAAATAACGGCTGTAGAATGGTTCCAGCAGCTTGTAGAGCTACTATATAAAGGCTGGCCGCTATAACACCCAAAATGGTAGCTGTAGAATGGTTCCAGCAGCTTGTAGAGGTACAATATAAATGCTGGCTGCTATAAAACTCAAAATAACGGCTGTAGAATGGCTCTAGCAGCTTGTATAGCTGTTATATAAAGGCTGGCGGCTATAACACTCAAAATGGTGGCTGTAGAATGGTTCCAGCAGCTTGTATAGCTGTTATATGAAGGCTGGCCGCTATAACACTCCAAATGGTAGCTGTAGAATGGTTCCAGCAGCTTGTAGAGGTACAATATAAATGCTGGCTGCTATAAAACTCAAAATAACGGCTGTAGAATGGTTCTAGCAGCTTGTATAGCTGTTATACAAAGGCTGGCGGCTATAACACTCAAAATGGTGGCTGTAGAATGGTTCCAGCAGCTTGTATAGCTGTTATATTAAGGCTGGCGGCTATAACACTCAAAATAACGGCTGTAGAATGGTTCCAGCAGCTTGTACAGCTGTTATATTAAGGCTGGCCGCAATAAATCTCAAAATGGCGGCTGTAGAATGGTTCCAGCAGCTTGTAGAGGTACTATATAAATGCTGGCTGCTATAGCACTCAAAATGGCTGCTGTAGAATGGTTTCAGCAGCTTGTAGAAGTACTGTATAAATGCTGGCTGCTATAACACTCAAAATGGCTGCTGTAGAATGGTTCCAGCAGCTTGTAGAGGTACTATATAAATGCAGGCTGCTATAAAACTCAAAATAACGGCTGTAGAATGGTTCCAGCAGCTTGTAGAGCTACTATATAAAGGCTGTCGGGTATAACACTCAAAATGGCGGCTGTAGAATGGTTCCAGCATCTTGTAGACTTACTATGTAAATGCTGGCCGGTATAACACTCAGAATGGCGGCTGTAGAATGGTTCCAGGATCTTGCAGAGCTACTATATAAAGGCTGGCTGCTATAACACTCAAAATAACGGCTGTAGAATTGTTCCAGCAGCTTGTATAGCTGTTATATAAAAGCTGGCTGTTATAACACTCAAAATGGCGGCTGTAGAATTGTTCCAGCAGCTTGTAGAGGTACTATATAAATGCTGGCTGCTATAACACTCAAAATGGCGGCTGTAGAATAGTTCCAGCAGCTTGTACATCTACTATATACTGGCTGGCGGCTATAACACTCAAAATAACGGCTGTAGAATGATTCCAGCAGCTTGTATAGCTGTTATATAAAGGCTGGCCGCAATAAATCTCAAAATGGCGGCTGTAGAATGGTTCCAGCAGCTTGTAGAGGTACTATATAAATGCTGGCTGCTATAACACTCCAAATGGCTGCTGTAGAATGGTTTCAGCAGCTTGTAGAGCTACTATATAAAGGCTGGCCGCTATAACACTCAAAATGGTAGCTGTAGAATGGTTCCAGCAGCTTGTAGAGGTACAATATAAATGCTGGCTGCTATAAAACTCAAAATTACGGCTGTAGAATGGTTCTAGCAGCTTGTATAGCTGTTATACAAAGGCTGGCGGCTATAACACTCAAAATGGTGGCTGTAGAATGGTTCCAGCAGCTTGTATAGCTGTTATATTAAGGCTGGCGGCTATAACACTCAAAATAACGGCTGTAGAATGGTTCCAGCAGCTTGTACAGCTGTTATATTAAGGCTGGCCGCAATAAATCTCAAAATGGCGGCTGTAGAATGGTTCCAGCAGCTTGTAGAGGTACTATATAAATGCTGGCTGCTATAGCACTCAAAATGGCTGCTGTAGAATGGTTTCAGCAGCTTGTAGAAGTACTGTATAAATGCTGGCTGCTATAACACTCAAAATGGCTGCTGTAGAATGGTTCCAGCAGCTTGTAGAGGTACTATATAAATGCAGGCTGCTATAAAACTCAAAATAACGGCTGTAGAATGGTTCCAGCAGCTTGTAGAGCTACTATATAGAGGCTGTCGGGTATAACACTCAAAATGGCGGCTGTAGAATGGTTCCAGCATCTTGTAGACTTACTATGTAAATGCTGGCCGGTATAACACTCAGAATGGCGGCTGTAGAATGGTTCCAGCAGCTTGCGGAGCTACTATATAAAGGCTGGCGGCTATAACACTCAAAATGGTGGTTGTAGAATGGTTCCAGCATCTTGTATAGCTGTTATATAAAGGCTGCCGGCTATAACACTCAAAATAACGGCTGTAAAATGGTTCCAGCAGCTTGTATAGCTGTTATATAAAGGCTGGCCGCTATAACACTCAAAATGGTGGCTGTAGAATGGTTCCAGCAGCTTGTATAGCTGTTATATAAAGGCTGGCGGCTATAACACTCAAAATGGTGGCTGTAGAATGGTTCCAGCAGCTTGTATAGCTGTTATAAAAAGGCTGGCTGCCATAACACTCAAAATGGCGGCTGTAGAATGGTTCCAGCAGCTTGTAGAGCTACTATATACTGGCTGGCGGCTATAACACTCAAAATAACGGCTGTAGAATGGTTCCAGCAGCTTGTATAGCTGTTATATAAAGGCTGGCCGCAATAAAACTCAAAATGGCGGCTGTAGAATGGTTCCAGCAGCTTGTAGAGGTACTATATAAATGCTGGCTGCTATAACACTCAAAATGGCTGCTGTAGAATGGTTTCAGCAGCTTATAGAGCTACTATATAAAGGCTGGCGGCTATAACGCTCAAAATGGAGGCTGTAGAATGGTTCCAGCAGCTTGTATAGCTACTATATAAATGCTGGCTGCTATAACACTCAAAATGGCGGCTTTAGAATGGTTCCAGCAGCTTGTAGAGGTAGTATTTAAATGCTGGCTGCTATAACACTCAAAATAACGGCTGTAGAATGGTTCTAGCAGCTTGTAGAGCTACTATATAAACGCTGGCGGCTATAACACTCAAAATGGAGGCTGAAGAATGGTTCCAGCAGCTTGTATTGCTGTTATATAAAGGCTGGCCGCAATAAAACTCAAAATGGCGGCTGTAGAATGGTTCCAGCAGCTTGTAGAGGTAGAATTTAAATGCTGGCTGCTATAACACTCAAAATAACGGCTGTAGAATGGTTCTAGCAGCTTGTAGAGCTACTATATAAAGGCTGGCGGCTGTAACACTCAAAATGGAGGCTGTAGAATGGATCCAGCAGCTTGTATAGCTGTTATATAAAGGCTGGCCGCAATAAAACTCAAAATGGCTGCTGTAGAATGGTTTCAGCAGCTTGTATAGCTACTATGTAAATGCTGGCTGCTATAACACTCAAAATGGCGGCTGTAGAATGGTTCCAGCAGCTTGTAGAGGTAGTATTTAAATGCTGGCTGCTAATACACTCAAAATAACGGCTGTAGAATGGTTCTAGCAGCTTGTAGAGCTACTATATGAAGGCTGGCGGCTATAACACTCAAAATGGTGGTTGTAGAATGGTTCCAGCAGCTTGTATAGCTCTTATATAAAGGCTGGCGGCTATAACACTCAAAATAATGGCTGTAGAATGGTTCCAGCAGCTTGTATAGCTGTTATATAAAGGCTGGCTGCTATAACACTCAAAATGGCGGCTGTAGAATGGTTCCAGCAGATTGTAGAGGTACTATATAAACGTAGGCGGCTATAAGTCTCAAAATGGAGGCTGTTGAATAGTTCCAGCAGCTTGTAGAGGTACTATATAATTGCTGGCTCCTATAAAACTCTGGCTGCTATAAAACTCAAAATAACGGCTGTAGAATGGTTCCAGCAGCTTGTAGAGCTACTATATAAAGGCCTGCGGCTATAACACACAAAATAACGGCTGTAGAATGGTTCCAACAAAATGGAGACTGTAGAATAGTTCCAGCAGCTTGTAGAGGTACTATGTAAATGCTGGCTGCTATAACACTCAAAATGGCTGCTGTAGAATGGTATCAGCAGCTTGTAGAGCTTCTATATAAAGGCTGGCGGAAATAACGCTCAAAGTGGAGGCTGTAGAATGGTTCCAGCAACTTGTAGAGGTACTATATAAATGCTGGCTGCTATAAAACTCAAAATAACGGCTGTAGAATGGTTCCAGCAGCTTGTAGAGCTTTTATATTAAAGATGACGGCTATAACACTCAAAATAACGGCTGTAGAATGGTTCCAGCAGCTTGTAGAGCTACTATATAAATGCTGGCTGCTATAACACTCAAAATGGCGGCTGTAGAATGGTTCCAGCAGCTTGTAGACTTACTATGTAAATGCTGGCTGCTATAACACTCAGAATGGCGGCTGTAGAATGGTTCCAGCAGCATGTATAGCTGCTATATAAAGGCTGGCCGCTAAAACACTCAAAATGGTGGCTGTAGAATGGTTCCAGCAGCTTGTATAGCTGTTATATAAAGGCTGGCAGCTATAACACTCAAAATAACGGCTGTAGAATGGTTCCAGCAGCTTGTATAGCTGTTATATAAAGGATGGCTTCTATAACACTCAAAATGGCGGCTGTAGAATGGTTCCAGCAGCTTGTAGAGCTACTATATAAACGTTGGTGGCTATAAGTCTCAAAATGGAGGCTGTAGAATAGTTCCAGCAGCTTGTAGAGGTACTATATAAATGCTGGCTCCTATAAAACTCAAAATAATGGCTTTAGAATTGTTCTAGCAGCTTGCAGAGCTACTATATAAAGGCTGGCGGCCGTAACACTCAAAATGGAGGCTGTAGAATGGTTCCAGGTGATTGTAGAGGTACTATATAAATGCTGGCTGCTATAACACTCAAAATGGCGGCTGTAGAATGGTTCCAGCAGCTTGTATAGCTGTTATATAAAGGATGGCTTCTATAACACTCAAAATGGCGGCTGTAGAATGGTTCCAGCAGATTGTAGAGGTACTATATAAATGCTGGCTGTTATAACACTCAAAATGGCGGCTGTAGAATGGTTCCAGCAGCTTGTAGAGCTACTATATAAACGTTGGTGGCTATAAGTCTCAAAATGGAGCCTGTAGAATAGTTCCAGCAGCTTGTAGAGGTACTATATAAATGCTGGCTCCTATAAAACTCAAAATAATGGCTTTAGAATTGTTCTAGCAGCTTGCAGAGCTACTATATAAAGGCTGGCGGCCGTAACACTCAAAATGGAGGCTGTAGAATGGTTCCAGAAGCTTGTATGGCTGTTATATAAAGGCTGGCCGCAATAAAACCCAAAACAGCGGCTGTAGAATGGTTCCAGCAGCTTGTAGAGGTACTATATAAATGCTGGCGGCTATAACACTCAAAATGGCTACTGTAGAATGGTTTCAGCAGCTTGTAGAGCTACTATATAAATGCTGGCGGCTATAACACTCAAAATGGCGGCTGTAGAATGGTTCCAGCAGCTTGTAGAGCTACTATATAAAGGTTGGCAGCTATTAGTCTCAAAATGAAGGTTGTAGAATGGTTCCAGCAGCTTGTAGAGGTACTATATAAATGCTGGCTCCTATAAAACTCTGGCTGCTATAACACTCAAAATGGCGGCTGTAGAATGGTTCGAGCAGCTTGTATAGCTGTTATATAAAGGCTGGCCGCTATAACACTCAAAATGGTGGCTGTAGAATGGTTCCAGCAGCTTGAATAGCTGTTATATAAAGGCTGGCGGCTATAACACTCAAAATAACGGCTGTAGAATGGTTCCAGCAGCTTGTTTAGCTGTTATATAAAGGCTGGCTGCCATAACACTCAAAATGGCGGCTGTAGAATGGTTCCAGCAGCATGTAGAGCTACTATATACTGGCTGGCGGCTATAACACTCAAAATAACGGCTGTAGAATGGTTCCAGCAGCTTGTATAGCTGTTATATAAAAGCTGCCCGCAATAAAACTCAAAATGGCGGCTGTAGAATGGTTCCAGCAGCTTGTATAGCTGTTATATAAAAGCTGCCCGCAATAAAACTCAAAATGGCGGCTGTAGAATGGTTCCAGCAGCTTGTAGAGGTACTATATAAATGCTGGCTGCTATAACACTCAAAATGGCTGCTGTAGAATGGTTTCATCAGCTTGTAGAGCTACTATATAAAGGCTGGCGGCTATAAAACTCTGGCTGCTATAACACTCAAAATGGCGGCTGTAGAATGGTTCGAGCAGCTTGTATAGCTGTTATATAAAGGCTGGCCGCTATAACACTCAAAATGGTGGCTGTAGAATGGTTCCAGCAGCTTGTATAGCTGTTATATAAAGGCTGGCGGCTATAACACTCAAAATAACGGCTGTAGAATGGTTCCAGCAGCTTGTAGAAGTACTATATAAATGCTGGCTGCTATAAAACTCAAAATAATGGCTTTAGAATGGTTCTAGCAGCTTGCAGAGCTACTATATAAAGGCTGGCGGCCGTAACACTCAAAATGGAGGCTGTATAATGGTTCCAGGTGATTGTAGAGGTACTATATAAATGCTGGCTGCTATAACACTCAAAATGGCTGCTGTAGAATGGTTTCATCAGCTTGTAGAGCTACTTTATAAAGGCTGGCGGCTATAACGCTCAAAATGGTGGCTGTAGAATGGTTCCAGCAGCTTGTAGAGGTACTATATAAATGCTGCCTGCTATAAAACTCAAAATAATGGCTTTAGAATGGTTCTAGCAGCTTGCAGAGCTACTATATAAAGGCTGGCGGCCGTAACACTCAAAATGGAGGCTGTAGAATGGTTCCAGGTGATTGTAGAGGTACTATATAAATGCTGGATGCTATAACACTCAAAATGGCGGCTGTAGAATGGTTCCAGCACCTTGCAGAGCTACTCTACAAAGGCTGGCGGCTTTAACACTCAAAGTGGAGGCTGTAGAATGGTTCCAGCAGCTTGTATGGCTGTTATATAAAGGCTGGCCGCAATAAAACCCAAAATATCGGCTGTAGAATGGTCCCAGCAGCTTGTAGAGGTACTATATAAATGCTGGCTGCTATAACACTCAAAATGGATGCTGTAGAATGGTTTCAGCAGCTTGTAGAGCTACTATATATATGCTGGCGGCTATAACGCTCAAAATGGCTGCTGTAGAATGGTTCCAGCAGCTTGTAGAGCTACTATATAAAGGCTGGCGGCTATAACACTCAAAATGGCTGCTGTAGAATTATTTCAGCAGCTTGTAGAGCTACTATATAAATGCTGGCGGCTATAACACTCAAAATGGCGGCTGTAGAATGGTTCCAGCAGCTTGTAGAGCTACTATATAAAGGTTGGCAGCTATAAGTCTCAAATTGAAGGCTGTAGAATGGTTCCAGCAGCTTGTTGAGGTACTATATAAATGCTGGCTCTTATAAAACTCTGGCTGCTATAACACTCAAAATGGCGGCTGTAGAATGGTTCGAGCATCTTGTATAGCTGTTATATAAAGGCTGGCAGCTATAACACTCAAAATAACGGCTGTAGAATGGTTCCAGCAGCTTGTATAGCTGTTATATAAAGGATGGCTTCTATAACACTCAAAATGGCGGCTGTAGAATGGTTCCAGCAGTTTGTAGAGGTACTATAGAAATGCTGGCTGCTATAACACTCAAAATGGCGGCTGTAGAATGGTTCCAGCAGCTTGTAGAGCTACTATATAAACGTTGGTGGCTATAAGTCTCAAAATGGAGGCTGTAGAATAGTTCCAGCAGCTTGTAGAGGTACTATATAAATGCTGGCTCCTATAAAACTCAAAATAATGGCTTTAGAATTGTTCTAGCAGCTTGCAGAGCTACTATATAAAGGCTGGCGACTATAACACTCAAAATGGCGGCTGTAGAATGGTTCCAGCAGCTTGTAGAGCTACTATATACTGGCTGGCGGCTATAACACTCAAAATAACGGCTGTAGAATGGTTCCAGCAGCTTGTATAGCTGTTATATAAAAGCTGCCCGCAATAAAACTCAAAATGGCGGATGTAGAATGGTTCCAGCAGCTTGTAGAGGTACTATATAAATGCTGGCTGCTATAACACTCAAAATGGCTGCTGTAGAATGGTTTCATCAGCTTGTAGAGCTACTATATAAAGGCTGGCGGCTATAACGCTCAAAATGGTGGCTGTAGAATGGTTCCAGCAGCTTGTAGAGGTACTATATAAATGCTGCCTGCTATAAAACTCAAAATAATGGCTTTAGAATGGTTCTAGCAGCTTGCAGAGCTACTATATAAAGGCTGGCGGCCGTAACACTCAAAATGGAGGCTGTAAAATGGTTCCAGGTGATTGTAGAGGTACTATATAAATGCTGGCTGCTATAACACTCAAAATGGCTGCTGTAGAATGGTTCCAGCAGCTTGTAGAGGTACTATATAAATGCTGGCTGCTATAACACTCAAAATGGCGGCTGTAGAATGGTTCCAGCAGCTTGTAGAGCTACTATATAAACGTTGGTGGCTATAAGTCTCAAAATGGAGGCTGTAGAATAGTTCCAGCAGCTTGTAGAGGTACTATATAAATGCTGGCTCCTATAAAACTCAAAATAATGGCTTTAGAATTGTTCTAGCAGCTTGCAGAGCTACTATATAAAGGCTGGCGGCTATAACACTCAAAATGGCGGCTGTAGAATGGTTCCAGCAGCTTGTAGAGCTACTGTATACTGGCTGGCGGCTATAACACTCAAAATAACGGCTGTAGAATGGTTCCAGCAGCTTGTATGGCTGTTTTATAAAGGCTGGCCGCAATAAAACCCAAAATAGCGGCTGTAGAATGGTTCCAGCAGCTTGCAGAGGTACTATATAAATGCTGGCTGCTATAACACTCAAAATGGATGCTGTAGAATGGTTTCAGCAGCTTGTAGAGCTACTATATAAAGGCTGGCGGCTATAACGCTCAAAATGGCTGCTGTAGAATGGTTCCAGCAGCTTGTAGAGCTACTATATAAAGGTTGGCAGCTATAAGTCTCAAAATGAAGGCTGTAGAATGGTTCCAGCAGCTTGTAGAGGTACTATATAAATGCTGGCTTCTATAAAACTCTGGTTGCTATAACACTCAATATGGCGGCTGTAGAATGGTTCTAGCAGCTTGTATAGCTGTTATATACAGGCTGGCGGCTATAACACTCAAAATGGTGTCTGTAGAATGGTTCCAGCAGCTTGTATAGCTACTATATTAAAAATGACGGCTATAACACTCAAAATAACGTCTGTAGAATGGTTCCAGCAGCTTGTAGAGCTACTGTATACTGGCTGGCGGCTATAACACTCAAAATAGCGGATGTAGAATAGTTCCAGCAGCTTGTAGAGGTACTATATAAATGCTGGCTCCTATAAAACTCTGGCTGCTATAACACTCAAAATGGCTACTATAGAATGGTTTCAGCAGCTTGTAGAGCTACTATATAAAGGCTGGCGGCTATAACACTCAAAATGGCTGCTGTAGAATGGTTTCAGCAGCTTGTGGAGCTACTATATAAATGCTGGCGGCTATAACACTCAAAATGGCGGCTGTAGAATGGTTCCAGCAGCTTGTAGAGCTACTATATAAAGGTTGGCAGCTATAAGTCTCAAAATGAAGGCTGTAGAATGGTTCCAGCAGCTTGTAGAGGTACTATATAAATGCTGGCTCCTATAAAACTCTGGCAGCTATAACACTCAAAATGGCGGCTGTAGAATGGTTCGAGCAGCTTGTATAGCTGTTATATAAAGGCTGGCCGCTATAACACTCAAAATGGTGGCTGTAGAATGGTTCCAGCAGCTTGTATAGCTGTTATATAAAGGCTGGCGGCTATAACACTCAAAATAACGGCCGTAAAATGGTTCCAGCAGCTTGTATAGCTGTTATATAAAGGCTGGCCGCTATAACACTCAAAATGGTGGCTGTAGAATGGTTCCAGAAGTTTGTAGAGCTACTATATAAACGTTGGCGGCTATAACACTCAAATTGGAGGCTGTAGAATAGTTCCAGCAGCTTGTAGAGGTACTATATAAATGCTGGCTCCTATAAAACTCTGGCTGCTATAACACTCAAAATGGCTACTATAAAATGGTTTCAGCAGCTTGTAGAGCTACTATATAAAGGCTGGCGGCTATAACACTCAAAATGGCTGCTGTAGAATGGTTTCAGCAGCTTGTAGAGCTACTATATAAATGCTGGCGGCTATAACACTCAAAATGGCGGCTGTAGAATGGTTCCAGCAGCTTGTAGAGCTACTATATAAAGGTTGGCAGCTATAAGTCTCAAAATGAAGGCTGTAGAATGGTTCCAGTAGCTTGTAGAGGTACTATATAAATGCTGGCTCCTATAAAACTCTGGCTGCTAAAACACTCAAAATGGCGGCTGTAGAATGGTTCGAGCAGCTTGTATAGCTGTTATATAAAGGCTGGCCGCTATAACACTCAAAATAGTGGCTGTAGAATGGTTCCAGCAGCTTGAATAGCTGTTATATAAAGGCTGGCGGCTATAACACTCAAAATAACGGTTGTAGAATGGTTCCAGCAGCTTGTATAGCTGTTATATAGAGGCTGACAGCTATAACACTCAAAATAGCGTCTGTAAAATGGTTCCAGCAGCTTGTATAGCTGTTATATAAAGGCTGGCGGCTATAACACTCAAAAAAGCGGCTGTGAAATGGTTCCAGCTTCTTGCAGAGCTACTATTTACAAGCTGGTGGCTATAACACTCAAAATAACGGCTGTAGAATGGTTCCAGCAGCTTGTATAGCTGTTATATAAAGGCTGGCGGCTATGACACTCAAATATATAAAGGCTGGCCGCTATAAAACTCAAAATGGCGGCTGTAGAATGGTTCCAGCAGCTTGTTGAGGTATAATATAAATGCTGACTGCTATAAAACTCAAAATGGCGGCTGTAGAATGGTTCCAGCAGCTTGTTGAGGTACTATATAAGGGCTGGCGGCTATAACACTCAAAATGGCGGCTGTAGAATGGTTCCAGCAGCTTGCAGAGGTACTATATAAATGCTGGCTCCTATAAAACACAAAATAACGGCTGTAGAATGGTTGCAGCAGCTTGTAGAGCTACTATATAAAGGCTGGCGGCTATAACACTCAAAATGGAGGCTGTAGAATGGTTGCAGCAGCTTGTAGAGCTACTATATAAAGGCTGGCGGCTATAACACTCAAAATGGATGCTGTAGAATGGTTCCAGCAGCTTGTAGAGCTACTATATAAAGGCTGGCGGCTATAACACTCAAAATGGCGGATGTAGAATGGTTCCAGCAGCTTGCAGAGGTACTATATAAATGCTGGCTCCTATAAAACTCAAAATAACGGCTGTAGAATGGTTCCAGCGGCTTGTAGAGCTACTGTATAAAGGCTGGCGGCCATAACACTCAAAATGGAGACTGTAGAATGGTTCCAGCAGCTTGTAGAGGTACTATATAAATGCTGGCTCCTATAAAACTCAAAATAACGGCTTTAGAATGGTATCAGCAGCTTGTAGAGCTACTATATAAAAGCTGTCGGCTATAACACACAAAATGGATGCTGTAGAATGGTTCCAGCAGCTTGTAGAGCTACTATATATAAAATGAAGGCTATAACACTCAAAATAACGGCTGTAGAATGGTTCCAGCAGCTTGTAGAGCTACTTTACAAAGGCTGGCGGCTATAACACTCAAAGTGGAGGCTGTAGAATGGTTCCAGCAGCTTGTTGAGATACTATATAAATGCTGGCTGCTATAAAACCCAAAATAACGGCTGTAGAATGGTTCCAGCAGCTTGTAGAGGTACTATATAAATGCTGACTGCTATAACACTCAAAATGGCGGCTGTAGAATGGTTCCAGTAGCTTGCAGAGCTACTTTACAAAGGCTGGCGGCTATAACACTCAAAGTGGAGGCTGTAGAATGGTTCCAGCAGCTTGTTGAGATACTATATAAATGCTGGCTGCTATAAAACTCAAAATAACGGCTGTAGAATGGTTCCAGCAGCTTGTAGAGGTACTACGTAAATGCTGGCTGCTATATTACTCAAAATGGCGGCTGTAGAATGGTTCCAGCAGCTTGTATAGCTGCTATATAAATGCTGGCAGCTTGTATAGCTACTATATTAAAGATGACGGCTATAACACTCAAAATAACGGCTGTAAAATGGTTCCAGCAGCTTGTAGAGCTACTATATACTGGCTTGCGGCTATAACACTCAAAATGGCGGCTGTAGAATGGTTCCAGCAGCTTGCAGAGCTACACTACGAAGGCTGGCAGCTATAACACTCAAAATAACGGCTGTAGAATGGTTCCAGCAGCTTGTATAGCTAATATATTAAAGATGACGGCTATAACACTCAAATAACGTCTGTAGAATGGTTCCGGCAGCTTGTAGAGCTACTATATACTGACTGGCGGCTATATTACTCAAAATGGCGGCTGTAGAATGGTTCCAGCAGCTAGTAGAGCACTATATAAATGCTGGCTGCTTTACCGCTCGAAGTGGCGGCTGTAGAATGGTTCCAGCAGCTTGTTGAGGTACTATGTAAATGCTGGCTACTATAACACTCAAAATGGCGGCTGTAGAATGGTTCCAGCAGCTTGTATAGCTGCTTTATAAATGCTGGCCGTTATAACACTCAAAATGGTGGCTGTAGAATGGTTCCAGCAGCTTGTAGAGCTACTATATAAATGCTAACTGCTATAACACTCAAAATGGCGGCTGAAGAATGGTTCCAGTAGCTTGCAGAGCTACTTTACAAAGGCTGGCGGCTATAACACTCAAAGTGGAGGCTGTAGAATGGTTCCAGCAGCTTGTTGAGATTTTATATAAATGCTGGCTGCTATAAAACTCAAAATAACGGCTGTAGAATGGTTCCAGCAGCTTGTAGAGCTACTATATGAAGGCTGGCGGCTATAACACTCAAAATAGAGGCTGTATGGTTCCAGCAGCTTGTAGAGGTACTATATAAATGCTGGCTCATATAAAACTCAAAATAACGGCTGTAGAATGGTTCCAGCAGCTTGTATACCTGTTATATAATGGCTGGCAGCTATAACACTCAAAATAGCGTCTGTAAAATGGTTCCAGCAGCTTGTATAGCTGTTATATAAAAGCTGGCCGCTATAACACTCAAAAAAGCGGCTGTAAAATGGTTCCAGCATCTTGCAGAGCTACTATATACAGGCTGGTGGCTAAAACACTCAAAATAACGGCTGTAGAATGGTTCCAGCAGCTTGTTGAGGTATAATATAAATGCTGACTGCTATAAAACTCAAAATGGCGTCTGTAGAATGGTTCCAGCAGCTTATTGAGGTACTATATAAAGGCTGGCCGCTATAAAACTCAAAATGGCGACTGTAGAATGGTTCCAGCATCTTGTTGAGGTACTATATAAAGGCTGGCGGCTTTAACACTCAAAATGGATGCTGTAGAATGGTTCCAGCAGCTTGTAGAGCTACTATATAAAGGCTGGCGGCTATAACGCTCAAAATAGAGGCTGTAGAATGGTTTCAGCAACTTGTAGCGGTAGTATATAAATGCCGGCTGCTAGAACACTCAAAATAACGGCTGTAGAATGGTTCCAGCAGCTTGTACAGCTGTTATATAAAGGCTGGCGGCTATAACACTCAAATATATAAAGGCTGGCGGCTATAACACTCAAAATGGAGGCTGTAGAATGGTTCCAGCAGCTTGTAGAGCTACTATATAAAGGCTGGCGGCTATAACACTCAAAATGGCGGCTGTAGAATGGTTCCAGCAGCTTGTATAGCTGTTATATAAAGGCTGGCGGCTATAACACTCAAAATAACGGCTGTAGAATGGTCCCAGCAGCTTGTAGAGCTACTATATAAAGGCTGGCGGCTATAACACTCAAAATGGCGGCTGTAGAATGGTTCGAGCATCTTGCAGAGCTACTCTACAAAGGCTGGCGGCTATAACACTCAAAATAACGGCTGTCGAATGGTTCCAGCAGCTTGTATAGCTACTATTTTAAAGATGACGGCTATAACACTCAAAATAACGGTTGTGTAATGGTTCCAGCAGCTTGTAGAGCTACTATATACTGGCTTGCGGCTATAACACTCAAAATGGCGGCTGTAGAATGGTTCCAGCAGCTTGTTGAGATACTATATAAATGCTGGCTGCTATAAAACTAAAAATAACGGCTGTAGAATGGTTCCAGCAGCTTGTAGAGCTACTATATAAAGGCTGGCGGCTATCACTCAAAATAGAGGCTGTAGAATGGTTCCAGCAGCTTGTAGAGGTACTATATAAATGCTGGCTCATATAAAACTCAAAATAACGGCTGTAGAATGGTTCCAGCATCTTGTTGAGGTACTATATAAAGGCTGGCGGCTTTAACACTCAAAATGGATGCTGTAGAATGGTTCCAGCAGCTTGTAGAGCTACTATATAAAGGCTGGCGGCTATAACGCTCAAAATAGAGGCTGTAGAATGGTTTCAGCAACTTGTAGCGGTAGTATATAAATGCCGGCTGCTAGAACACTCAAAATAACGGCTGTAGAATGGTTCCAGCAGCTTGTACAGCTGTTATATAAAGGCTGGCGGCTATAACACTCAAATATATAAAGTCTGGCGGCTATAACACTCAAAATAACACTCAAAATAACGGCTGTAGAATGGTTCCAGCATCTTGTTGAGGTACTATATAAAGGCTGGCGGCTTTAACACTCAAAATGGATGCTGTAGAATGGTTCCAGCAGCTTGTAGAGCTACTATATAAAGGCTGGCGGCTATAACGCTCAAAATAGAGGCTGTAGAATGGTTTCAGCAACTTGTAGCGGTAGTATATAAATGCTGGCTGCTATAAAACTAAAAATAACGGCTGTAGAATGGTTCCAGCAGCTTGTAGAGCTACTATATAAAGGCTGGCGGCTATCACTCAAAATAGAGGCTGTAGAATGGTTCCAGCAGCTTGTAGAGGTACTATATAAATGCTGGCTCATATAAAACTCAAAATAACGGCTGTAGAATGGTTCCAGCATCTTGTTGAGGTACTATATAAAGGCTGGCGGCTTTAACACTCAAAATGGATGCTGTAGAATGGTTCCAGCAGCTTGTAGAGCTACTATATAAAGGCTGGCGGCTATAACGCTCAAAATAGAGGCTGTAGAATGGTTTCAGCAACTTGTAGCGGTAGTATATAAATGCCGGCTGCTAGAACACTCAAAATAACGGCTGTAGAATGGTTCCAGCAGCTTGTAGAGCTACTATATAAAGGCTGGCGGCTATAACACTCAAAATGGCGGCTGTAGAATGGTTCCAGCAGCTTGTATAGCTGTTATATAAAGGCTGGCGGCTATAACACTCAAAATAACGGCTGTAGAATGGTCCCAGCAGCTTGTAGAGCTACTATATAAAGGCTGGCGGCTATAACACTCAAAATGGCGGCTGTAGAATGGTTCGAGCATCTTGCAGAGCTACTCTACAAAGGCTGGCGGCTATAACACTCAAAATAACGGCTGTCGAATGGTTCCAGCAGCTTGTATAGCTACTATATTAAAGATGACGGCTATAACACTCAAAATAACGGCTGTATAATGGTTCCAGCAGCTTGTAGAGCTACTATATACTGGCTTGCGGCTATAACACTCAAAATGGCGGCTGTAGAATGGTTCCAGCAGCTTGTTGAGATACTATATAAATGCTGGCTGCTATAAAACTAAAAATAACGGCTGTAGAATGGTTCCAGCAGCTTGTAGAGCTACTATATAAAGGCTGGCGGCTATCACTCAAAATAGAGGCTGTAGAATGGTTCCAGCAGCTTGTAGAGGTACTATATAAATGCTGGCTCATATAAAACTCAAAATAACGGCTGTAGAATGGTTCCAGCAGCTTGTAGAGCTACTATATTAAAGATGACGGCTATAACACTCAAAATAACGGCTGTAGAATGGTTCCAGCAGCTAGTAGAGCTACTATATACTGGCTTGCGGCTATAACACTCAAAATGGCGGCTGTAGAATGGTTCCAGCATCTTGCAGAGCTACTCTACAAAGGCTGGCAACTATAACACTCAAAATAACGGCTGTCGAATGGTTCCAGCAGCTTGTATAGCTACTATATTAAAGATGACGGCTATAACACTCAAAATGGCGGCTGTAGAATGGTTCCAGCAGCTAGTAGAGCTACTATATAAATGCTGGCTGCTTTACCACTCGAAATGGCGGCTGTAGAATGGTTCCAGCAGCTTGTATAGCTACTATATTAAAGATGACGGCTATAACACTCAAAATAACGGCTGTAGAATGGTTCCAGCAGCTTGTAGAGCTACTATATACTGGCTTGCGGCTATAACACTCAAAATGGCGGCTGTAGAATGGTTCCAGCAGCTTGTTGAGATACTATATAAATGCTGGCTGCTATAAAACTAAAAATAACGGCTGTAGAATGGTTCCAGCAGCTTGTAGAGCTACTATATAAAGGCTGGCGGCTATAACACTCAAAATGGCGGCTGTAGAATGGTTCGAGCATCTTGCAGAGCTACTCTACAAAGGCTGGCGGCTATAACACTCAAAATAACGGCTGTCGAATGGTTCCAGCAGCTTGTATAGCTACTATATTAAAGATGACGGCTATAACTCTCAAAATAACGGCTGTAGAATGGTTCCAGCAGCTTGTAGAGCTACTATATACTGGCTTGCGGCTATAACACTCAAAATGGCGGCTGTAGAATGGTTCCAGCATCTTGCAGAGCTACTCTACAAAGGCTGGCGACTATAACACTCAAAATAACGGCTGTCGAATGGTTCCAGCAGCTTGTAAAGCTACTATATTAAAGATGACGGCTATAACACTCAAAATGGCGGCTGTAGAATGGTTCCAGCAGCTAGTAGAGCTACTATATAAATGCTGGCTGCTTTACCACTCGAAATGGCGGCTGTAGAATGGTTCCAGCAGCTTGTAGAGGTACTATGTAAATGCTGGCTGCTATAACACTCAAAATGGCGGCTGTAGAATGGTTCCAGCAGCTTGTATAGCTGCTTTATAAATGCTGGCCGTTATAACACTCAAAATGGTGGCTGTAGAATGGTTCCAGCAGCTTTTATAGCTGTTATATAAAGGCTGGCGTCTATAACACTCAAAATGGTGGCTGTAGAATGGTTCCAGCAGCTTGTATATCTGTTATATAAAGGCTGGCCGCAATAAAACTCAAAATGGCGGCTGTAGAATGGTTCCAGCAGCTTGTAGAGGTACTATATAAATGCTGGCTGCTTTAACACTCAAAATGGCGACTGTAGAACGGTTCCAGCATCTTGTTGAGGTACTATATAAAGGCTGGCGGCTTTAACACTCAAAATGGATGCTGTAGAATGGTTCCAGCAGCTTGTAGAGCTACTATATAAAGGCTGGCTGCTATAACGCTCAAAATGGAGGCTGTAGAATTGTTCCAGCAACTTGTAGAGCTACTATATTAAAAATGACGGCTATAACACTCAAAATAACTTCTTTAGAATGGTTCCGGCAGCTTGTAGAGCTACTATATACTGGCTGGCGGCTATAACACTCAAAATGGCGGCTGTAGAATGGTTCCAGCAGCTTGTAGAGGTACTTTGTAAATGCTGGCTGCTATAACACTCAAAATGGCGGCTGTAGAATGGTTCCAGCAGCTTGTATAGCTGTTATATAAAGGCTGGCGGCTATAACACTCAAAATAACTGCTGTAGAATGGTTCCAGCAGCTTGTATAGCTGTTATATAAAGGCTGGCGGCTATAACACTCAAAATGGTGGCTGAAGAATGGTTCCAGCAGCTTGTATAGCTACTATATAAAGGCTGGCGGCTATAACACTCAAAATAACGACTGTAGAAAGGTTTCAGCAGCTTGTAGAGCTACTATATAGGCTGGCAACTATAACACTCAAAATGGCGGCTGTAGATCGGTTTCAGCAGCTTGCTGAGCTACTCTACAAAGGCTGGCGGCTATAACACTCAAAATAACGGCTGTAGAATGATTCCAGCAGCTTTTATAGCTGTTATATAAAGGCTGGCTGCTATAATACTCAAAATGGCGGCTGTAGAATGGTTCCAGCTGCTTGTAGAGCTACCATATAAATGCTGGCTGCTATAACACTCAAAATGGCGGCTGTAGAATGGTTTCAGCAGCTTGTAGAGTTACTATGTAAATGCTGGCTGCTATAACACTCAAAATGCCGGCTGTAGAATGGTTCCAGCAGCCTGTATAGCTGCTACATAAATGCTGGCCGTTATAACACTCAAAATGGTGGCTGTAGAATGGTTCCAGCAGCTTGAATAGCTGTTATATAAAGGCTGGCGGCTATAACACTCAAAATAGCGGTTGTAGAATGGATCCAGCAGCTTGTATAGCTGTTATATAAGTGCTGGCGGCTATAACACTCAAAATGGTGGCTGTAGAATGGTTCCAGCAGCTTGTATATCTGTTATATAAAGGTTGGCGTCTATAACACTCAAATATATAAAGGCTGGCCGCTATAAAACTCAAAATGGCGGCTGTAGAATGGTTCCAGCAGCTTGTAGAGGTACTATATAAATGCTGACTGCTATAACACTCAAAGTGGAGGCTGTAGAATGGTTCCAGCAGCTTGTTGAGATACTATATAAAGGCTGGCGGCTATAAGACTCAAAATAACGGCTGTAGAATGGTTCCAGCAGCTTGTATAGCTGTTATATAAAGGCTGGCGGCTATAACACTCAAAATGGCGTCTGAAGAATGGTTCCAGCAGCTTGTATAGCTACTATATAAAGGCTGGCCGTTATAACACGCAAAATGGTGGCTGTAGAATGGTTCCAGCAGCTTGTATAGCTGTTATATAAAGGCTGGCGGCTATAACACTCAAAATGGTGTCTGAAGAATGGTTCCAGCAGCTTGTATAGCTACTATATAAAGGCTGTAGAATGGTTCCAGCAGCTTGTATAGCTGCTTTGTAAATGCTGGCCGTTATAACACGCAAAATGGTGGCTGTAGAATGGTTCCAGCAGCTTGTATAGCTGTTATATAAAGGCTGGCGGCTATAACACTCAAAATGGCGTCTGAAGAATGGTTCCAGCAGCTTGTATAGCTACTATATAAAGGCTGGCCGTTATAACACGCAAAATGGTGGCTGTAGAATGGTTCCAGCAGCTTGTATAGCTGTTATATAAAGGCTTGCGGCTATAACACTCAAAATGGCGGCTGTAGAATGGTTCCAGCAGCTTGTAGAGGTACTATGTAAATGCTGGCTGCTATAACACTCAAAATGGCGGCTGTAGAATGGTTCCAGCAGCTTGTATAGCTGCTTTATAAATGCTGGCCGTTATAACACTCAAAATGGTGGCTGTAGAATGGTTCCAGCAGCTTGTATAGCTGTTATATAAAGGCTGGCGGCTATAACACTCAAAATAACGGCTGTAGAATGGTTCCAGCAGCTTGTATAGCTGCTTTATAAATGCTGGCCGTTATAACACGCAAAATGGTGGCTGTAGAATGGTTCCAGCAGCTTGTATAGCTGTTATATAAAGGCTGGCGGCTATAACAGTCAAAATAACGGCTGTAGAATGGTTCCAGCAGCTTGTATAGCTGTTATATAAAGGCTGGCGGCTATAACATTCAAAATAACGGCTGTAGAATGGTTTCAGCAGCTTGTAGAGCTACTATATAAAGGCTGGCTACTATAACACTCAAAATGGCGGCTGTAGAATGGTTTCAGCAGCTTGCAGAGCTACTTTACAAAGGCTGGCGGCTATAACACTAAAAATAACGGCTGTAGAATGGTTCCAGCAGCTTGTATAGCTGTTATATAAAGGCTGGCGGCTATAACACTCAAAATGGCGGCTGTAGAATGGTTCCAGCAGCTTGTAGAGCTACCATATAAATGCTGGCTGCTATAACACTCAAAATGGCGGCTGTAGAATGGTTCCAGCAGCTTGTAGAGTTACTATGTAAATGCTGGCTGCTATAACACTCAAAATGCCGGCTGTAGAATGGTTCCAGCAGCTTGTATAGCTGTTATATAAATGCTGGCGGCTATAACACTCAAAATGGTGGCTGTAGAATGGTTCCAGCAGCTTGAATAGCTGTTATATAAAGGCTGGAGGCTATAACACTCCAAATAACGGCTGTAGAATGGTTCCAGCAGCTTGTATAGCTGTTATATAAATGCTGGCGGCTATAACACTCAAAATGGTGGCTGTAGAATGGTTCCAGCAGCTTGTATAGCTGTTATATAAAGGTTGGCGGCTATAACACTCAAAATAACGGCTGTAGAATGGTTCCAGCAGCTTGTAGAGGTACTATATAAATGCTGACTGCTATAACACTCAAAGTGGAGGCTGTATAATGGTTCCAGCAGCTTGTTGAGCTACTGTATAAATGCTGGCTGCTATAAAACTCAAAATAACGGCTGAAGAATGGTTCCAGCAGCTGGTATAGCTGTTATATAAAGGCTGGCGGCTATAACACTCAAAATAACGGCTGTAGAATGGTTCCAGCAGCTTGTAGAGGTACTATATAAATGCTGACTGCTATAACACTCAAAGTGGAGGCTGTAGAATGGTTCCAGCAGCTTGTTGAGCTACTATATAAATGCTGGCTGCTATAAAACTCAAAATGGCGGCTGTAGAATGGTTGCAGCAGCTTGCAGAGCTGCTTTATAAAGGCTGGCGGCTATAACACTCAAAATGGCGGCTGTAGAATGGTTCCAGCAGCTTGTAGATGTACTATGTAAATGCTGGCTGCTATAACACTCAAAATGGCGGCTGTAGAATGGTTCCAGCAGCTTTTATTGCTGCTTTATAAATGCTGGCCGTTATAACACTTAAAATGGTGGCTGTAGAATGGTTCCAGCAGCTGGTATAGCTGTTATATAAAGGCTGGCGGCTATAAGACTCAAAATAACGGCTGTAGAATGGTTCCAGCAGCTTGTATAGCTGTTATATGCTGGCGGCTATAACACTCAAAATGGTGGCTATAGAATGGTTCCAGCAGCTTGTATAGCTGTTATATAAAGGTTGGCGTCTATAACACTCAAATATATAAAGACTGGCAGCTATAAAACTCAAAATGGCGGCTGTAGAATGGTTCCAGCAGCTTGTAGAGGTACTATATAAATGCTGACTGCTATAACACTCAAAGTGGAGGCTGTAGAATGGTTCCAGCAGCTTGTTGAGATACTATATAAATGCTGGCTGCTATAAAACTCAAAATAACGTCTGTAGAATGGTTCCAGCAGCTTGTAGAGCTACTATATACTGGCTTGCGCCTATAACACTCAAAATGGCGGCTGTAGAATGGTTCCAGCTGCTTGTAGAGGTACTATGTAAATGCTGGCTGCTATAACACTCAAAATGGCGACTGTAGACTGGTTCCAGCAGCTTGTATAGCTGCTTTATAAATGCTGGCCGTTATAACACTCAAAATGGTGGCTGTAGAATGGTTCCAGCAGCTGGTATAGTTGTTATATAAAGGCTGGCGGCTATAACACTCAAAATAACGGCTGTAGAATGGTTCCAGCAGCTTGTATAGCTGCTTTATAAATGCTGGCCGTTATAACACGCAAAATGGTGGCTGTAGAATGGTTCCAGCAGCTTGTATAGCTGTTATATAAAGGCTGGCGGCTATAACACTCAAAATAACGGCTGTATAATGGTTCCAGCAGCTTGTATAGCTGTTATATAAAGGCTGGCGGCTATAACACTCAAAATGGTGGCTGAAGAATGGTTCCAGCAGCTTGTATAGCTACTATATAAAGGCTGGCCGCTATAAAACTCAAAATGGCGGCTGTAGAATGGTTCCAGCAGCTTGTAGAAGCACTATATAAATGCTGACTGCTATAACACTCAAAATGGCGGCTGTAGAATGGTTTCAGCAGCTTGCAGAGCTACTCTACAAAGGCTGGCGGCTATAACACTCAAAATAACGGCTGTAGAATGGTTCCAGCAGCTTGTATAGCTGTTATATAAAGGCTGGCGGCTATAACACTCAAAATGGCGGCTGAAGAATGGTTCCAGCAGCTTGTAGAGCTACCGTATAAATGCTGGCTGCTATAACACTCAAAATGGCGGCTGTAGAATGGTTTCAGCAGCTTGTTGAGATACTATATAAATGCTGGCTGCTATAAAACTCAAAATAACGGCTGTAGAATGGTTTCAGCAGCTTGTAGAGCTACTATATACTGGCTTGCGCCTATAACACTCAAAATGGCGGCTGTAGAATGGTTCCAGCAGCTTGTAGAGGTACTATGTAAATGCTGGCTGCTATAACACTCAAAATGGCGGCTGTAGAATGGTTCCAGCAGCTTGTATAGCTGCTTTATAAATGCTGGCCGTTATAACACTCAAAATGGTGGCTGTAGAATGGTTCCAGCAGCTGGTATAGCTGTTATATAAAGGCTGGCGGCTATAACACTCAAAATAACGGCTGTAGAATGGTTCCAGCAGCTTGTATAGCTGTTATATAAAGGCTGGCGGCTATAACACTCAAAATAACGGCTGTAGAATGGTTCCAGCAGCTTGTATAGCTGTTATATAAAGGCTGGCGGCTATAACACTCAAAATGGCGTCTGAAGAATTGTTCCAGCAGCTTGTATAGCTACTATATAAAGGCTGGCCGTTATAACACGCAAAATGGTGGCTGTAGAATGGTTCCAGCAGCTTGTATAGCTGTTATATAAAGGCTGGCGGCTATAACACTCAAAATGGTGTCTGAAGAATGGTTCCAGCAGCTTGTATAGCTACTATATAAGGGCTGGCGGCTATAACACTCAAAATAACGGCTGTAGAATGGTTCCAGCAGCTTGTATAGCTGTTATATAAAGGCTGGCGGCTATAACACTCAAAATGGTGGCTGAAGAATGGTTCCAGCAGCTTGTATAGCTACTATATAAAGGCTGGCCGCTATAAAACTCAAAATGGCGGCTGTAGAATGGTTCCAGCAGCTTGTAGAGGCACTATATAAATGCTGACTGCTATAACACTCAAAATGGCTGCTGTAGAATGGTTCCAGCAGCTTGTATAGCTGTTATATAAAGGTTGGCGGCTATAACACTAAAAATAACGGCTGTAGAATGGTTCCAGCAGCTTGTATAGCTGTTATATAAAGGCTGGCGGCTATAACACTCAAAATAACGGCTGTAGAATGGTTTCAGCAGCTTGTAGAGCTACTATATAAAGGCTGGCAACTATAACACTCAAAATGGCGGCTGTAGAAAGGTTTCAGCAGCTTGCAGAGCTACTCTACAAAGGCTGGCGGCTATAACACTCAAAATAACTGCTGTAGAATGGTTCCAGCATCTTGTATAGCTGTTATATAAAGGCTGGCGGCTATAACACTCAAAATGGCGGCTGTAGAATGGTTCCAGCAGCTTGTATAGCTGTTATATAAATGCTGGCGGCTATAACACTCAAAATGGTGGCTGTAGAATGGTTCCAGCAGCTTGTATAGCTGTTATATAAAGGTTGGCGTCTATAACACTCAAATATATAAAGGCTGGCCGCTATAAAACTCAAAATGGCGGCTGTAGAATGGTTCCAGCAGCTTGTAGAGGTACTATATAAATGCTGACTGCTATAACACTCAAAGTGGAGGCTGTAGAATGGTTCCAGCAGCTTGTTGAGATACTATATAAATGCTGGCTGCTATAAAACTCATAATAACGGCTGTAGAATGGTTCCAGCAGCTTGTATAGCTACTATATTAAAGATGACGGCTATAACACTCAAAATAACGGCTGTAGAATGGTTCCAGCAGCTTGTAGAGCTACCATATACTGGCTTGCGGCTATAACACTCAAAATGGCGGCTGTAGAATGGTTCCAGCAGCTTGCAGAGCTACTCTACAAAGGCTGGCAGCTATAACACTCAAAATAACGGCTGTAGAATGGTTCCAGCAGCTTGTATAGCTGTTATATAAATGCTGGCCGTTATAACATTCAAAATAGCGTCTGCAAAATGGTTCCAGCAGCTTGCAGAGCTACTATATAAAGGCTGGCGGCTATAACACTCAACATGGTGGCTGTAGAATGGTTCCAGCAGCTTGTATAGCTACTATATAGAGGCTGGCGGCTATAATACTCAAAATAATGGCTGTAGAATGGTTCCAGCAACTTGTATAGCTGTTATATAAATGCTGGCTGCTATAAAACTCATAATAACGGCTGTAGAATGGTTCCAGCAGCTTGTATAGCTACTATATTAAAGATGACGGCTATAACACTCAAAATAACGGCTGTAGAATGGTTCCAGCAGCTTGTAGAGCTACCATATACTGGCTTGCGGCTATAACATTCAAAATGGCGGCTGTAGAATGGTTCCAGCAGCTTGCAGAGCTACTCTACAAAGGCTGGCGGCTATAACACTCAAAATAACGGCTGTAGAATGGTTCCAGCAGCTTGTATAGCTGTTATATAAATGCTGGCCGTTATAACACTCAAAATAGCGTCTGCAAAATGGTTCCAGCAGCTTGCAGAGCTACTATATAAAGGCTGGCGGCTATAACACTCAACATGGTGGCTGTAGAATGGTTCCAGCAGCTTGTATAGCTACTATATAAAGGCTGGCGGCTATAACACTCAAAATAACGGCTGTAGAATGGTTCCAGCAGCTTGTATAGCTGTTATATAAAGGCTGGCGGCTATAACACTCAAAATGGTGGCTGAAGAATGGTTCCAGCAGCTTGTATAGCTACTATATAAAGACTGGCCGCTATAAAACTCAAAATGGCGGCTGTAGAATGGTTCCAGCAGCTTGTAGAGGCACTATATAAATGCTGACTGCTATAACACTCAAAATGGCGGCTGTAGAATGGTTCCAGCAGCTTGCAGAGCTACTCTACAAAGGCTGGCGGCTATAACACTCAAAATAACGGCTGTAGAATGGTTCCAGCAGCTTGTATAGCTACTATATAAAGGCTGGCCGTTATAACACGCAAAATGGTGGCTGTAGAATGGTTCCAGCAGCTTGTATAGCTGTTATATAAAGGCTGGCGGCTATAACACTCAAAATGGTGTCTGAAGAATGGTTCCAGCAGCTTGTATAGCTACTATATAAAGGCTGGCGGCTATAACACTCAACATAACGGCTGTAGAATGGTTCCAGCAGCTTGTATAGCTGTTATATAAAGGCTGGCGGCTATAACACTCAAAATGGTGGCTGAAGAATGGTTCCAGCAGCTTGTATAGCTACTATATAAAGGCTGGCCGCTATAAAACTCAAAATGGCGGCTGTAGAATGGTTCCAGCAGCTTGTAGAGGCACTATATAAATGCTGACTGCTATAACACTTAAAATGGCTGCTGTAGAATGGTTCCAGCAGCTTGTATAGCTGTTATATAAAGGTTGGCGGCTATAACACTAAAAATAACGGCTGTAGAATGGTTCCAGCAGCTTGTATAGCTGTTATATAAAGGCTGGCGGCTATAACACTCAAAATAACGGCTGTAGAATGGTTTCAGCAGCTTGTAGAGCTACTATATAAAGGCTGGCAACTATAACACTCAAAATGGCGGCTGTAGAAAGGTTTCAGCAGCTTGCAGAGCTACTCTACAAAGGCTGGCGGCTATAACACTCAAAATAACGGCTGTAGAATGGTTCCAGCAGCTTGTATAGCTACTATATAAAGGCTGGCCGTTATAACACTCAAAATAACGGCTGTAGAATGGTTCCAGCAGCTTGTATAGCTGTTATATAAAGGCTGGCGGCTATAACACTCAAAATGGTGGCTGAAGAATGGTTCCAGCAGCTTGTATAGCTACTATATAAAGGCTGGCCGCTATAAAACTCAAAATGGCGGCTGTAGAATGGTTCCAGCAGCTTGTAGAGGCACTATATAAATGCTGACTGCTATAACACTCAAAATGGCGGCTGTAGAATGGTTCCAGCAGCTTGCAGAGCTACTCTACAAAGGCTGGCGGCTATAACACTCAAAATAACGGCTGTAGAATGGTTCCAGCAGCTTGTATAGCTACTATATAAAGGCTGGCCGTTATAACACGCAAAATGGTGGCTGTAGAATGGTTCCAGCAGCTTGTATAGCTGTTATATAAAGGCTGGCGGCTATAACACTCAAAATGGTGTCTAAAGAATGGTTCCAGCAGCTTGTATAGCTACTATATAAAGGCTGGCGGCTATAACACTCAACATAACGGCTGTAGAATGGTTCCAGCAGCTTGTATAGCTGTTATATAAAGGCTGGCGGCTATAACACTCAAAATGGTGGCTGAAGAATGGTTCCAGCAGCTTGTATAGCTACTATATAAAGGCTGGCCGCTATAAAACTCAAAATGGCTGCTGTAGAATGGTTCCAGCAGCTTGTAGAGGCACTATATAAATGCTGACTGCTATAACACTTAAAATGGCTGCTGTAGAATGGTTCCAGCAGCTTGTATAGCTGTTATATAAAGGTTGGCGGCTATAACACTAAAAATAACGGCTGTAGAATGGTTCCAGCGGCTTGTATAGCTGTTATATAAAGGCTGGCGGCTATAACAGTCAAAATAACGGCTGTAGAATGGTTTCAGCAGCTTGTAGAGCTACTATATAAAGGCTGGCAACTATAACACTCAAAATGGCGGCTGTAGAAAGGTTTCAGCAGCTTGCAGAGCTACTCTACAAAGGCTGGCGGCTATAACACTCAAAATAACTGCTGTAGAATGGTTCCAGCATCTTGTATAGCTGTTATATAAAGGCTGGCGGCTATAACACTCAAAATGGCGGCTGTAGAATGGTTCCAGCAGCTTGTATAGCTGTTATATAAATGCTGGCGGCTATAACACTCAAAATGGTGGCTGTAGAATGGTTCCAGCAGCTTGTATAGCTGTTATATAAAGGTTGGCGTCTATAACACTCAAATATATAAAGGCTGGCCGCTATAAAACTCAAAATGGCGGCTGTAGAATGGTTCCAGCAGCTTGTAAAGGTACTATATAAATGCTGACTGCTATAACACTCAAAGTGGAGGCTGTAGAATGGTTCCAGCAGCTTGTTGAGATACTATATAAATGCTGGCTGCTATAAAACTCATAATAACGGCTGTAGAATGGTTCCAGCAGCTTGTATAGCTACTATATTAAAGATGACGGCTATAACACTCAAAATAACGGCTGTAGAATGGTTCCAGCAGCTTGTAGAGCTACCATATACTGGCTTGCGGCTATAACACTCAAAATGGCGGCTGTAGAATGGTTCCAGCAGCTTGCAGAGCTACTCTACAAAGGCTGGCGGCTATAACACTCAAAATAACGGCTGTAGAATGGTTCCAGCAGCTTGTATAGCTGTTATATAAATGCTGGCCGTTATAACACTCAAAATAGCGTCTGCAAAATGGTTCCAGCAGCTTGCAGAGCTACTATATAAAGGCTGGCGGCTATAACACTCAACATGGTGGCTGTAGAATGGTTCCAGCAGCTTGTATAGCTACTATATAGAGGCTGGCGGCTATAATACTCAAAATAATGGCTGTAGAATGGTTCCAGCAACTTGTATAGCTGTTATATAAATGCTGGCTGCTATAAAACTCATAATAACGGCTGTAGAATGGTTCCAGCAGCTTGTATAGCTACTATATTAAAGATGACGGCTATAACACTCAAAATAACGGCTGTAGAATGGTTCCAGCAGCTTGTAGAGCTACCATATACTGGCTTGCGGCTATAACACTCAAAATGGCGGCTGTAGAATGGTTCCAGCAGCTTGCAGAGCTACTCTACAAAGGCTGGCGGCTATAACACTCAAAATAACGGCTGTAGAATGGTTCCAGCAGCTTGTATAGCTGTTATATAAATGCTGGCCGTTATAACACTCAAAATAGCGTCTGCAAAATGGTTCCAGCAGCTTGCAGAGCTACTATATAAAGGCTGGCGGCTATAACACTCAACATGGTGGCTGTAGAATGGTTCCAGCAGCTTGTATAGCTGTTATAAAAAGGCTGGCCGCTATAACATTAAAAACGGCGGCTGAAGAATGGTTCCAGCAGCTTGTGCAGATGTTATATAAAAGCTGGCGGCTATAACACTCAAAATAACGGCTGTAGAATGGTTCCAGCAGCTTGCAGAGATACTCTACAAAGGCTGGCGGCTATAACACTCAAAATAACAGCTGTAGAATAGTTCCAGCAGCTTGTAGAGCTGTTATATAGAAGCTGGCGTCTATAACACTCAAAATGGCGGCTGTAGAATGGTTCCAGCAGCTTGTAGAGCTTTAATAGAAAAGCTGGCGGCTATAACACTCAAAATAACGACTGTAGAATGGTTCCAGCAGCTTGTATAGCGGTTATATAAAGGCTGGCCGCTATAAAACTCAAAATGGCGGATGTAGAATGGTTCCAGCAGCTTGAAGAGGTACTATATAAATGCTGGCCGCTATAACACTCAAAATGGCGGCTGTAGAATTGTTCCAGCAGCTTGTAGAGCTGTAAAATAAAGGCTGGCGGCAATAACACTCAAAATGGCGGCTGTAGAATGGTTCCAGCAGTTTGTAGAGCTGTTATATAAAATCTGGCGGCTATAACACTCAAAATAACGGCTGTAGAAAGGTTTCAGCAGCTTGTATAACTACTATATTAAAGATGACGGCTATAACACTCAAAATAACGGCTGTAGAATGGTTCCAGCAGCTTGTAGAGCTACTATATAAAGGCTGGCGGCAATAACACTAAAATGGCGGCTGTAGAATGGTTCCAGTTGCTTGCAGAGCTACTCTACATAGGCTGACGGCTATAACACTCAAAATAACCGCTGTAGAATGGTTCCAGCAGCTTGCATAGCTACTATATTAAAGATGACGGCTATAACACTCAAAATAACGTCTGTAGATTGGTTCCAGCAGCTTGTAGAGTAACTATATACTGGCTGGCGGCTATAACACACAAAATGGCGGCTGTAGAATGGTTCCAGCAGCTTGTAGAGCTACTAAATAAATGCTGGCTGCTATAAAACTCAAAATGGCGGCTGTAGAATGGTTCCAGCAGCTTGTAGACGTACTATATGAATGCTGGCTGCTATAACACACAAAATGGCGGCTGTAGAATGGTTCCAGCAGCTTGTAGAGCTACTATATAAAGGCTGGCCGCTATAACACTCAAAATAGCGGCTGTAGAATGGTTCCAGCAGCTTGTAGAGGTACTCTGCAAATGCTGGCTACTTTAACACTCAAAATGGCGGCTGTAGAATGGTTCCAGCAGCTTGTAGAGGTACTATGTAAATGCTGGCTGCTATAACACACAAAATGGAGGCTGTAGAATGGTTCCAGCAGCTTGTAGAGCTACTATATAAATGCTGGCTGCTATAAAACTCAAAATGGCGGCTGTAGAATGGTTCCAGCAGCTTGTAGACGTACTATATGAATGCTGGCTGCTATAACACACAAAATGGCGGCTGTAGAATTCCAGCAGCTTGTAGAGCTACTATATAAAGGCTGGCCGCTATAACACTCAAAATGTAGAATGGTTCCAGCAGCTTGTAGAGCTACTATATAAAGGCTGGCGGCAATAACACTAAAATGGCGGCTGTAGAATGGTTCCAGCTGCTTGCAGAGCTTCTCTACAAAGGCTGGTAGCTATAACACTCAAAATAACCGCTGTAGAATGGTTCCAGCAGCTTGCATAGCTACTATATTAAAGATGACGGCTATAACACTCAAAATAACGTCTGTAGATTGGTTCCAGCAGCTTGTAGAGTTACTATATACTGGCTGGCGGCTATAACACACAAAATGGCGGCTGTAGAATGGTTCCAGCAGCTTGTAAAGCTACTAAATAAATGCTGGCTGCTATAAAACTCAAAATGGCGGCTGTATAATGGTTCCAGCAGCTTGTAGACGTACTATATGAATGCTGGCTGCTATAACACACAAAATGGAGGCTGTAGAATGGTTCCAGCAGCTTGTAGAGCTACTATATAAATGCTGGCTGCTATAAAACTCAAAATGGCGGCTGTAGAATGGTTCCAGCAGCTTGTAGACGTACTATATGAATGCTGGCTGCTATAACACACAAAATGGCGGCTGTAGAATGGTTCCAGCAGCTTGTAGAGCTACTATATAAAGGCTGGCCGCTATAACACTCAAAATATCGGCTGTAGAATGGTTCCAGCAGCTTGTAGAGGTACTCTGCAAATGCTGGCTTCTTTAACACTCAAAATGGCGGCTGTAGAATGGTTCCAGCAGCTTGTAGAGGTACTATGTAAATGCTGGCTGCTGGCGGCTATAACTCTCAAATATATAAAGGCTGGCCGCTATAAAACTCAAAATATCGGCTGTAGAATGGTTCCAGCAGCTTGTAGAGGTACTATATAAATGCTGGCTCATATAAAACTCATAATAACGGCTGTAGAATGGTTCCAGCAGCTTGTATAGCTACTATATTAAAGATGACGGCTATAACACTCAAAATAACGGCTGTAGAATGGTTCCAGCAGCTTGTAGAGCTACTATATACTTGCTGGCGCCTTTAACACTCAAAATAGCGGCTGTAGAATGGTTCCAGCAGATTGTAGAGGTACTATATAAATGCTGGCTGCTATAACACTCAAAATGGCGGCTGTAGAATGGTTTCAGTAGCTTGTATAGCTGTTATAAAAAGGCTGGCCGCTATAACACTCAAAATAGCGGCTGTACAATGGTTCCAGCAGCTTGCAGAGCTACTATTTAAAAGCTGGCGGCTATAACACTCAAAATGGTGGCTGTAGAATGGTTGCAGCAGCTTGTATAGCTGTTATAAAAAGGCTGGCCGCTATAACACTCAAAACGGCGGCTGAAGAATGGTTCCAGCAGCTTGTGCAAATGTTATATAACAGCTGGCGGCTATAACACTCAAAATGGAGGCTGTAGAATGGTTCCAGCAGCTTGCAGAGATACTCTACAAAGGCTGGCGGCTATAACACTCAAAATAACGGCTGTAGAATGGTTCCAGCAGCTTGTATAGCTGTTATATAAATGCTGGCCGTTATAACACTCAAAATAGCGTCTGCAAAATGGTTCCAGCAGCTTGCAGAGCTACTATATAAAGGCTGGCGGCTATAACACTCAACATGGTGGCTGTAGAATGGTTCCAGCAGCTTGTATAGCTACTATATAGAGGCTGGCGGCTATAATACTCGAAATAATGGCTGTAGAATGGTTCCAGCAACTTGTATAGCTGTTATATAAAGGCTGGCGGCTATAACACTCAAAATAACGGCTGTAGAATGGTTCCAGCAGCTTGTATAGCTGTTATATAAAGGCTGGCGGCTATAACACTCAAAATGGCGGCTGTAGAATGGTTGCAGCAGCTTGCAGAGCTACTATATAAAGGCTGGCGGCTATAACACTCAAAATGGTGGCTGTAGAATGAATCCAGCAGCTTGTATAGCTGTTATATAAAGGCTGGCGGCTAAAGCACTCAAAATGGCGGCTGTAGAATGGTTCCAGCAGCTTGTATAGCTGTTATATAAAGGCTGGCCGCTATGACACTCAAAAAAGCGGCTGTAAAATAGTTCCAGCAGCTTGTAGAGCAACTATATAAAAGCTGGCGGCTATAACACTCAAAATGGCGGCTGTAGAATGGTTCCAGCAGCTTGTAGAGCTACTATATACTGGCTGGCGCCTTTAACACTCAAAATAGCGGCTGTAGAATGGTTCCAGCAGCTTGTAGAGGTACTATATAAATGCTGGCGGCTATAACACTCAAAATGGAGGCTGTAGAAAAGTTCCAGCAGCTTGTATAGCTACTATATTAAAGATGACGGCTATAACACTCAAAATAATTCAGCAGCTTGTAGAGCTACTATATAAAGGCTGGCGGCTATAACACTCAAAATGGCGGCTGTAGAATGGTTCCAGCAGCTTGCAGAGCTACTCTACAAAGGCTGGCGGCTATAACACTCAAAATAACGGCTGTATAATGGTTCCAGCAGCTTGTATAGCCACTATATTAAAGATGACGGCTATAACACTCAAAAGAACGGTTGTAGAATGGTTCCAGCAGCTTGTAGAGCTACTATATACTGGCTGGCGGCTATAACACTCAAAATGGCGGCTGTAGAATGGTTCCAGCAGATTGTAGAGGTACTATATAAAGGCTGGCCGCTATAACACTCAAAATAGCGGCTGTAAAATGGTTCCAGCAGCTTGCAGAGCTACTATTTAAAAGCTGGCGGCTATAACACTCAAAATGGTGGCTGTAGAATGGTTCCAGCAGCTTGTATAGCTGTTATAAAAGGCTGGCCGCTATAACACTCAAAATGGCGGCTGAAGAATGGTTCCAGCAGCTTGTGCAGATGTTATATAAAAGCTGGCGGCTATAACACTTAAAATGGCGGCTGTAGAATGGTTCCAGCAGCTTGTAGAGCTGTTATATAAAAGCTGGCGGCTATAACACTCAAAATAACGGCTGTAGAATGGTTCCAGCAGCTTGTAGAGCTGTTATATAGAAGCTGGCGTCTATAACACTCAAAATGGCGGCTGTAGAATGGTTCCAGCAGCTTGTAGAGCTGTTATAGAAAAGCTGGCGGCTATAACACTCAAAATAACGACTGTAGAATGGTTCCAGCAGCTTGTATAGCTGTTATATAAAGGCTGGCCGCTATAAAACTCAAAATGGCGGATGTAGAATGGTTCCAGCAGCTTGAAGAGGTACTATATAAATGCTGGCCGCTATAACACTCAAAATGGCGGCTGTAGAATTGTTCCAGCAGCTTGTAGAGCTGTAAAATAAAGGCTGGCGGCTATAACACTCAAAATGGCGGCTGTAGAATGGTTCCAGCAGCTTGTAGAGCTGTTATATAAAATCTGGCGGCTATAACACTCAAAATAACGGCTGTAGAATGGTTCCAGCAGCTTGTATAACTACTATATTAAAGATGACGGCTATAACACTCAAAATAACGGCTGTAGAATGGTTCCAGCAGCTTGTAGAGCTACTATATAAAGGCTGGCGGCAAAAACACTAAAATGGCGGCTGTAGAAAGGTTCCAGCTGCTTGCAGAGCTACTCTACAAAGGCTGGCGGCTATAACACTCAAAATAACCGCTGAAGAATGGTTCCAGCAGCTTGCATAGCTACTATATTAAAGATGACGGCTATAACACTCAAAATAACGTCTGTAGATTGGTTCCAGCAGCTTGTAGAGTTACTATATACTGGCTGGCGGCTATAACACACAAAATGGCGGCTGTAGAATGGTTCCAGCAGCTTGTAGAGCTACTAAATAAATGCTGGCTGCTATAAAACTCAAAATGGCGGCTGTAGAATGGTTCCAGCAGCTTGTAGACGTACTATATGAATGCTGGCTGCTATAACACACAAAATGGAGGCTGTAGAATGGTTCCAGCAGCTTGTAGAGCTACTATATAAATGCTGGCTGCTATAAAACTCAAAATGGCGGCTGTAGAATGGTTCCAGCAGCTTGTAGACGTACTATATGAATGCTGGCTGCTATAACACACAAAATGGCGGCTGTAGAATGGTTCCAGCAGCTTGTAGAGCTACTATATAAAGGCTGGCCGCTATAACACTCAAAATAGCGGCTGTAGAATGGTTCCAGCAGCTTGTAGAGGTACTCTGCAAATGCTGGCTTCTTTAACACTCAAAATGGCGGCTGTAGAATGGTTCCAGCAGCTTGTGGAGGTACTATGTAAATGCTGGCTGCTGGCGGCTATAACTCTCAAATATATAAAGGCTGGCCGCTATAAAACTCAAAATGGCGGCTGTAGAATGGTTCCAGCAGCTTGTAGAGGTACTATATAAATGCTGACTGCTATAACACTCAAAATAACGGCTGTAGAATGGTTCCAGCAGCTTGTATAGCTGTTATATAAAGGCTGGCCGCTATAACACTCAAAATAGCGGCTGTAGAATGGTTCCAGCAGCTTGTAGAGGTACTCTGCAAATGCTGGCTTCTTTAACACTCAAAATGGCGGCTGTAGAATGGTTCCAGCAGCTTGTGGAGGTACTATGTAAATGCTGGCTGCTGGCGGCTATAACTCTCAAATATATAAAGGCTGGCCGCTATAAAACTCAAAATGGCGGCTGTAGAATGGTTCCAGCAGCTTGTGGAGGTACTATGTAAATGCTGGCTGCTGGTGGCTATAACTCTCAAATATATAAAAGCTGGCCGCTATAAAACTCAAAATGGCGGCTGTAGAATGGTTCCAGCAGCTTGTAGAGGTACTATATAAATGCTGACTGCTATAACACTCAAAATAACGACTGTAGAATGGTTCCAGCAGCTTGTATAGCTGTTATATAAAGGCTGGCCGCTATAAAACTCAAAATGGCGGATGTAGAATGGTTCCAGCAGCTTGAAGAGGTACTATATAAATGCTGGCTGCTATAAAACTCAAAATGGCGGCTGTAGAATGGTTCCAGCAGCTTGTAGACGTACTATATGAATGCTGGCTGCTATAACACACAAAATGGCGGCTGTAGAATGGTTCCAGCAGCTTGTAGAGCTACTATATAAAGGCTGGCGGCTATAACACTCAAAATGGCGGCTGTAGAATGGTTCCAGCAGCTTGCAGAGCTACTCTACAAAGGCTGGCGGCTATAACACTCAAAATAACGGCTGTATAATGGTTCCAGCAGCTTGTATAGCCACTATATTAAAGATGACGGCTATAACACTCAAAAGAACGGTTGTAGAATGGTTCCAGCAGCTTGTAGAGCTACTATATACTGGCTGGCGGCTATAACACTCAAAATGGCGGCTGTAGAATGGTTCCAGCAGATTGTAGAGGTACTATATAAAGGCTGGCCGCTATAACACTCAAAATAGCGGCTGTAAAATGGTTCCAGCAGCTTGCAGAGCTACTATTTAAAAGCTGGCGGCTATAACACTCAAAATGGTGGCTGTAGAATGGTTCCAGCAGCTTGTATAGCTGTTATAAAAAGGCTGGCCGCTATAACACTCAAAATGGCGGCTGTAGAATGGTTCCAGCAGCTTGTGCAGATGTTATATAAAAGCTGGCGGCTATAACACTTAAAATGGCGGCTGTAGAATGGTTCCAGCAGCTTGTAGAGCTGTTATATAAAAGCTGGCGGCTATAACACTCAAAATAACGGCTGTAGAATGGTTCCAGCAGCTTGTAGAGCTGTTATATAGAAGCTGGCGTCTATAACACTCAAAATGGAGGCTGTAGAATGGTTCCAGCAGCTTGTAGAGCTGTTATAGAAAAGCTGGCGGCTATAACACTCAAAATAACGACTGTAGAATGGTTCCAGCAGCTTGTATAGCTGTTATATATAGGCTGGCCGCTATAAAACTCAAAATGGCGGATGTAGAATGGTTCCAGCAGCTTGAAGAGGTACTATATAAATGCTGGCCGCTATAACACTCAAAATGGCGGCTGTAGAATTGTTCCAGCAGCTTGTAGAGCTGTAAAATAAAGGCTGGCGGCTATAACACTCAAAATGGCGGCTGTAGAATGGTTCCAGCAGCTTGTAGAGCTGTTATATAAAATCTGGCGGCTATAACACTCAAAATAACGGCTGTAGAATGGTTCCAGCAGCTTGTATAACTACTATATTAAAGATGACGGCTATAACACTCAAAATAACGGCTGTAGAATGGTTCCAGCAGCTTGTAGAGCTACTATATAAAGGCTGGCGGCAATAACACTAAAATGGCGGCTGTAGAAAGGTTCCAGCTGCTTGCAGAGCTACTCTACAAAGGCTGGCGGCTATAACACTCAAAATAACCGCTGAAGAATGGTTCCAGCAGCTTGCATAGCTACTATATTAAAGATGACGGCTATAACACTCAAAATAACGTCTGTAGATTGGTTCCAGCAGCTTGTAGAGTTACTATATACTGGCTGGCGGCTATAACACACAAAATGGCGGCTGTAGAATGGTTCCAGCAGCTTGTAGAGCTACTAAATAAATGCTGGCTGCTATAAAACTCAAAATGGCGGCTGTAGAATGGTTCCAGCAGCTTGTAGACGTACTATATGAATGCTGGCTGCTATAACACACAAAATGGAGGCTGTAGAATGGTTCCAGCAGCTTGTAGAGCTACTATATAAATGCTGGCTGCTATAAAACTCAAAATGGCGGCTGTAGAATGGTTCCAGCAGCTTGTAGACGTACTACATGAATGCTGGCTGCTATAACACACAAAATGGCGGCTGTAGAATGGTTCCAGCAGCTTGTAGAGCTACTATATAAAGGCTGGCCGCTATAACACTCAAAATAGCGGCTGTAGAATGGTTCCAGCAGCGTGTAGAGGTACTCTGCAAATGCTGGCTTCTTTAACACTCAAAATGGCGGCTGTAGAATGGTTCCAGCAGCTTGTGGAGGTACTATGTAAATGCTGGCTGCTGGCGGCTATAACTCTCAAATATATAAAGGCTGGCCGCTATAAAACTCAAAATGGCGGCTGTAGAATGGTTCCAGCAGCTTGTAGAGGTACTATATAAATGCTGACTGCTATAACACTCAAAATAACGGCTGTAGAATGGTTCCAGCAGCTTGTATAGCTGTTATATAAAGGCTGGCCTCTATAACACTCAAAATGGCGGCTATAGAATGGTTCCAGCAGCTTGTAGAGGTACTATATAAATGTTGGATGCTATAACACTCAAAATGGCGACTGTAGAATGGTTCCAGCAGCTTGTAGAGGTACTATATAAATGCTGGCTGCTATAACACTCAATATGGCGTCCGTAGAATTGTTCCAGCAGCTTGAAGAGATACTATATAAATGCTGGCTGCTATAACACTCAAAATGGTGGCTGTAGAATGGTGCCCTCAGCTTGTAGAGCTGCTATATACTGGCTGGACGCTATAACACTCAAAATAACGGCTGTAAAATGGTTCCAGCAGCTTGTATAGCTGTTATATAAAGGCTGGCCGCTATAAAACTCAAAATGGCGGCTGTAGAATGGTTCCAGCAGCTTGTAGAGGTACTATATAAATGCTGACTGCTATAACACTCAAAATGGCGGCTGTAGAATGGTTCCAGCAGCTTGTATAGCTGTTATATATACATAGGCTGGCTGCTATAACACTCAAAATGGCGGCTGTAGAATTGTTCCAGCAGCTTGTAGAGCTACTATATACTGACTAGCGGCTATAACACTCAAAATAACGGCTGTAGAATGGTTCCAGCAGCTTGTATAGCTGTTATATAAAGGCTGGCGTCTATAACACTCAAAATAGCTATGACTGCTATAACACTCAAAATGGCGGCTGTAGAATGGTTCCAGCAGCTTGTATAGCTGTTATATATAGGCTGGCTGCTATAACACTCAAAATGGCGGCTGTAGAATGGTTCCAGCAGCTTGCAGAGCTACTCTACAAAGGCTGGCGGCTATAACACTCAAAATAACGGCTGTATAATGGTTCCAGCAGCTTGTATAGCCACTATATTAAAGATGACGGCTATAACACTCAAAAGAACGGTTGTAGAATGGTTCCAGCAGCTTGTAAAACTACTATATACTGGCTGGCGGCTATAACACTCAAAATGGCGGCTGTAGAATGGTTCCAGCAGATTGTAGAGGTACTATATAAAGGCTGGCCGCTATAACACTCAAAATAGCGGCTGTAAAATGGTTCCAGCAGCTTGCAGAGCTACTATTTAAAAGCTGGCGGCTATAACACTCAAAATGGTGGCTGTAGAATGGTTCCAGCAGCTTGTATAGCTGTTATAAAAAGGCTGGCCGCTATAACACTCAAAATGGCGGCTGAAGAATGATTCCAGCAGCTTGTGCAGATGTTATATAAAAGCTGGCGGCTATAACACTTAAAATGGCGGCTGTAGAATGGTTCCAGCAGCTTGTAGAGCTGTTATATAAAAGCTGGCGGCTATAACACTCAAAATAACGGCTGTAGAATGGTTCCAGCAGCTTGTAGAGCTGTTATATAGAAGCTGGCGTCTATAACACTCAAAATGGCGGCTGTAGAATGGTTCCAGCAGCTTGTAGAGCTGTTATAGAAAAGCTGGCGGCTATAACACTCAAAATAACGACTGTAGAATGGTTCCAGCAGCTTGTATAGCTGTTATATAAAGGCTGGCCGCTATAAAACTCAAAATGGCGGATGTAGAATGGTTCCAGCAGCTTGAAGAGGTACTATATAAATGCTGGCCGCTATAACACTCAAAATGGCGGCTGTAGAATTGTTCCAGCAGCTTGTAGAGCTGTAAAATAAAGGCTGGCGGCTATAACACTCAAAATGGCGGCTGTAGAATGGTTCCAGCAGCTTGTAGAGCTGTTATATAAAATCTGGCGGCTATAACACTCAAAATAACGGCTGTAGAATGGTTCCAGCAGCTTGTATAACTACTATATTAAAGATGACGGCTATAACACTCAAAATAACGGCTGTAGAATGGTTCCAGCAGCTTGTAGAGCTACTATATAAAGGCTGGCGGCAATAACACCAAAATGGCGGCTGTAGAAAGGTTCCAGCTGCTTGCAGAGCTACTCTACAAAGGCTGGCGGCTATAACACTCAAAATAACCGCTGAAGAATGGTTCCAGCAGCTTGCATAGCTACTATATTAAAGATGACGGCTATAACACTCAAAATAACGTCTGTAGATTGGTTCCAGCAGCTTGTAGAGTTACTATATACTGGCTGGCGGCTATAACACACAAAATGGCGGCTGTAGAATGGTTCCAGCAGCTTGTAGAGCTACTAAATAAATGCTGGCTGCTATAAAACTCAAAATGGCGGCTGTAGAATGGTTCCAGCAGCTTGTAGACGTACTATATGAATGCTGGCTGCTATAACACACAAAATGGAGGCTGTAGAATGGTTCCAGCAGCTTGTAGAGCTACTATATAAATGCTGGCTGCTATAAAACTCAAAATGGCGGCTGTAGAATGGTTCCAGCAGCTTGTAGACGTACTATATGAATGCTGGCTGCTATAACACACAAAATGGTGGCTGTAGAATGGTTCCAGCAGCTTGTAGAGCTACTATATAAAGGCTGGCCGCTATAACACTCAAAATAGCGGCTGTAGAATGGTTCCAGCAGCTTGTAGAGGTACTCTGCAAATGCTGGCTTCTTTAACACTCAAAATGGCGGCTGTAGAATGGTTCCAGCAGCTTGTGGAGGTACTATGTAAATGCTGGCTGCTGGCGGCTATAACTCTCAAATATATAAAGGCTGGCCGCTATAAAACTCAAAATGGCGGCTGTAGAATGGTTCCAGCAGCTTGTAGAGGTACTATATAAATGCTGACTGCTATAACACTCAAAATAACGGCTGTAGAATGGTTCCAGCAGCTTGTATAGCTGTTATATAAAGGCTGGCCCCTATAACACTCAAAATGGCGGCTATAGAATGGTTCCAGCAGCTTGTAGAGGTACTATATAAATGTTGGATGCTATAACACTCAAAATGGCGACTGTAGAATGGTTCCAGCAGCTTGTAGAGCTACTATATAAATGCTGGCTGCTATAACACTCAATATGGCGTCCGTAGAATTGTTCCAGCAGCTTGAAGAGATACTATATAAATGCTGGCTGCTATAACACTCAAAATGGTGGCTGTAGAATGGTGCCCTCAGCTTGTAGAGCTGCTATATACTGGCTGGCGGCTATAACACTCAAAATAACGGCTGTAGAATGGTTCCAGCAGCTTGTATAGCTGTTATATAAAGGCTGGCCGCTATAAAACTCAAAATGGCGGCTGTAGAATGGTTCCAGCAGCTTGTAGAGGTACTATATAAATGCTGACTGCTATAACACTCAAAATGGCGGCTGTAGAATGGTTCCAGCAGCTTGTATAGCTGTTATATATACATAGGCTGGCTGCTATAACACTCAAAATGGCGGCTGTAGAATTGTTCCAGCAGCTTGTAGAGCTACTATATACTGACTAGCGGCTATAACACTCAAAATAACGGCTGTAGAATGGTTCCAGCAGCTTGTATAGCTGTTATATAAAGGCTGGCGTCTATAACACTCAAAATAGCGGCTGTAAAATGGTTCCAGCAGCTTGTAGAGGTACTATATAAATGCTGACTGCTATAACACTCAAAATGGCGGCTGTAGAATGGTTCCAGCAGCTTGTATAGCTGTTATATATAGGCTGGCTGCTATAACACTCAAAATGGAGGCTGTAGAATGGTTCCAGCAGCTTGTAGAGCTACTATATACTGACTAGCGGCTATAACACTCAAAATAACGGCTGTAGAATGGTTCCACCAGCGTGTATAGCTGTTATATAAAGGCTGGCGTCTATAACACTCAAAATAACGGCTGTAGAATGGTTCCAGCAGCTTGTATACCCAGTATATTAAAGATGACGGCTATAACACTGAAAATAGCGGCTGTAGAATTGTTCCAGCAGTTGTAGAGGTACTATATAAATGCTGGCTGCTATAACACTCAAAATGGCGGCTGTAGAATGGTTCCAGCAGCTTGTATAGCTGTTATATAAAGGCTGGCGGCTATAACACTCAAAATGGCGGCTGTAGAATGGTTCCAGCAGCTTGTAGAGGTACCATATAAATGCTGGCTGCTATAACACTTAAAATGGCGGCTGTAGAATGGTTCCAGCAGCTTGTAGAGGTACTATATAAAGGCTGGCGGCTATAACACTCAAAATGGCGGCTGTAGAATTAATCCAGCAGCTTGTATAGCTGTTATATAAAGGCTGGCGGCTAAAGCACTCAAAATGGCGGCTGTAGAATGGTTCCAGCAGCTTGTATAGCTGTTATATAAACGCTGGCGGCTATAACACTTAAAATGGCGGCTGTAGAATGGTTCCAGCAGCTTGTAGAGGTACTATATAAAGGCTGGCGGCTATAACACTCAAAATGGCGGCTGTAGAATGAATCCAGCAGCTTGTATAGCTGTTATATAAAGATGACGGCTATAACACTGAAAATAGCGGCTGTAGAATTGTTCCAGCAGCTTGTAGAGGTACCATATAAATGCTGGCTGCTATAACACTCAAAATGACGGCTGTAGAATGGTTCCAGCAGCTTGTAGAGGTACTATATAAATGCTGGCTGCTATAACACTCAAAATGGCGGCTGTAGAATGGTTCCAGCAGCTTGTATAGCTGTTATATAAAGGCTGGCGGCTATAACACTCAAAATGGCGGCTGTAGAATGGTTCCAGCAGCTTGTAGAGGTACCATTTAAATGCTGGCTGCTATAACACTTAAAATGGCGGCTGTAGAATGGTTCCAGCAGCTTGTAGAGGTACTATATAAAGGCTGGCGGCTATAACACTCAAAATGGCGGCTGTAGAATGAATCCAGCAGCTTGTATAGCTGTTATATAAAGGCTGGCGGCTAAAGCACTCAAAATGGCGGCTGTAGAATGGTTCCAGCAGCTTGTATAGCTGTTATATAAAGGCTGGCGGCTATAACACTTAAAATGGCGGCTGTAGAATGGTTCCAGCAGCTTGTATAGCTGTTATATAAAGGCTGGCGGCTATAACACTCAAAATGGCGGCTGTAGAATGGTTCCAGCAGCTTGTAAAGGTACCATATAAATGCTGGCTGCTATAACACTCAAAATGGCGGCTGTAGAATGGTTGCAGCAGCTTGCAGAGCTACTATATAAAGGCTGGCAACTATATTACTCAAAATGGTGGCAGTAGAATGGTTCCAGCAGCTTGTATAGCTGTTATAAAAAGGCTGGCGGATAAAGCACTCAAATTGGCGGCTGTAGAATGGTTCCAGCAGCTTGCAGAGCTGTTATATAAAGAATGGCGGCTATAACACTCAAAATGGCGGCTGTAGAATGGTTCCAGCAGCTTGTAGTGGTGCCATATAAATGCTGGCTGCTATAACACTCAATATGGCGGCTGTAGAATGGTTCCAGCAGCTTGTAGAGGTACTATATAAATGCTGGCTGCTATAACACTCAAAATGGCGGCTGTAGAATGGTTCCAGCATCTTGTAGAGGTACTATATAAATGGCGGCTATAACACTCAAAATAACGGCTGTAGAATGGTTTCAGCAGCTTGCAAAGCTACTATATAAAAGCTGGCGGCTATAACACTCAAAATGGTGGCTGTAAAATGGTTCCAGCAGCTTGCATAGCTGTTATAAAAAGGCTGGCGGCTAAAGCACTCAAATTGGCGGCTGTAGAATGGTTCCAGCAGCTTGCAGGGCTGTTATATAAAGGCTGGCGTCTATAACACTCAAAATAACGGCTGTAGAATGGTTCCAGCAGCTTGTATACCCACTATATTAAAGATGACGGCTATAACACTAAAAATAGCGGCTGTAGAATGGTTCCAGCAGCTTGTAGAGGTACCATATAAATGCTGGCTGCTATAACACTCAAAATGGCGGCTGTAGAATGGTTCCAGCAGCTTGTAGAGGTACTATATAAATGCTGGCTGCTTTAACACTCAAAATGGCGGCTGTAGAATGGTTCCAGCAGCTTGTATAGCTGTTATATAAAGGCTGGCAGCTATAACACTCAATATGGCGGCTATAGAATGGTTCCAGCAGCTTGTAGAGGTACCATTCAAATGCTGGCTGCTATAACACTTAAAATGGCGGCTGTAGAACGGTTCCAGCAGTTTGTAGAGGTACTATATAAAGGCTGGCGGCTATAACACTCAAAATGGCGGCTGTAGAATGAATCCAGCAGCTTGTATAGCTGTTATATAAAGGCTGGCGGCTAAAGCACTCAAAATGGCGGCTGTAGAATGGTTCCAGCAGCTTGTATAGCTGTTATATAAAGGCTGGCCGCTATAACACTCAAAATGGCGGCTGTAGAATGGTTCCAGCAGCTTGTAGAGGTACTATATAAATGCTGGCTGCTATAACACTCAAAATGGCTGCTGTAGAATGGTTCCAGCAGCTTGTAAAGGTACCATATAAATGCTGGCTGCTATAACACTCAAAATGGCGGCTGTAGAATGGTTCCAGCATCTTGTAGAGGTACTATATAAATGGCGGCTATAACACTCAAAATAACGGCTGTAGAATGGTTCCAGCAGCTTGTATAGCTGTTATATAAATGCTGGCCGTTATAACACTCAAAATAGCGTCTGCAAAATGGTTCCAGCAGCTTGCAGAGCTACTATATAAAGGCTGGCGGCTATAACACTCAACATGGTGGCTGTAGAATGGTTCCAGCAGCGTGTATAGCTACTATATAGAGGCTGGCGGCTATA
Organism: Drosophila paulistorum; assembly: GCA_018152135.1. Classification (NCBI taxonomy): domain Eukaryota; kingdom Metazoa; phylum Arthropoda; class Insecta; order Diptera; family Drosophilidae; genus Drosophila; species Drosophila paulistorum. The sequence continues at coordinate 741,926 of JAECXG010000648.1, forward strand.
ATACTCAAAATAATGGCTGTAGAATGGTTCCAGCAACTTGTATAGCTGTTATATAAAGGCTGGCGGCTATAACTCTCAAAATAACGGCTGTAGAATGGTTCCAGCAGCTTGTATAGCTGATATATAAAGGCTGGTGGCTATAACACTCAAAATGGCGGATGTAGAATGGTTCCAGCAGCTTGTAGAGCTACTATATACAGGCTGGCGGATATAACACTCAAAATAGCGGCTGTAGAATGGTTCCAGCAGCTTGTAGAGGTACTATATAAATGCTGGCTGCTATAACACTCAAAATGGCGGCTGTAGAATGGTTGCAGCAGCTTGCAGAGTTACTATATAAACGCTGGCGGCTATAACACTCAAAATGGTGGCTGTTGAATGAATCCACCAGCTTGTATAGCTGTTATATAAAGGCTGGCGGCTAAAGCACTCAAAATGGCGGCTGCAGAATGGTTCCAGCAGCTTGTATAGCTGTTATATAAAGGCTGGCCGCTATGACACTCAAAATAGCGGCTGTAAAATAATTGCAGCAGCTTGTAGAGCAACTATATAAAAGCTGGCGGCTATAACACTCAAAATGGCGGCTGTAGAATGGTTCCAGCAGCTTGTAGAGCTACTATATACTTGCTGGCGCCTTTAACACTCAAAATAGCGGCTGTAGAATGGTTCCAGCAGCTTGTAGAGGTACTATATAAAAGCTGGCGGCTATAACACTCAAAATGGCGGCTGTAGAATGGTTCCAGCAGCTTGTAGAGCTACTATATACTTGCTGGCGCCTTTAACACTCAAAATAGCGGATGTAGAATGGTTCCAGCAGATTGTAGAGGTACTATATAAATGCTGGCTGCTATAACACTCAAAATGGCGGCTGTAGAATGGTTTCAGTAGCTTGTATAGCTGTTATATAAAGGCTGGCCGCTATAACACTCAAAATAGCGGCTGTAAAATGGTTCCAGCAGCTTGCAGAGCTACTATTTAAAAGCTGGCGGCTATAACACTCAAAATGGTGGCTGTAGAATGGTTGCAGCAGCTTGTATAGCTGTTATAAAAAGGCTGGCCGCTATAACACTCAAAACGGCGGCTGAAGAATGGTTCCAGCAGCTTGTGCAAATGTTATATAACAGCTGGCGGCTATAACACTTAAAATGGCGGCTGTAGAATGGTTCCAGCAGCTTGTAGAGCTGTTATATAAAAGCTGGCGGCTATAACACTCAAAATAACGGCTGTAGAATGGTTCCAGCAGCTTGTAGAGCTGTTATATAGAAGCTGGCGTCTATAACACTCAAAATGGCGGCTGTAGAATGGTTCCAGCAGCTTGTAGAGCTGTTATAGAAAAGCTGGCGGCTATAACACTCAAAATAACGACTGTAGAATGGTTCCAGCAGCTTGTAAAGCTGTTATATAAAGGCTGGCCGCTATAAAACTCAAAATGGCGGATGTAGAATGGTTCCAGCAGCTTGAAGAGGTACTATATAAATGCTGGCCGCTATAACACTCAAATTAACGGCTGTAGAATGGTTCCAGCAGCTTGTATAACTACTATATTAAAGATGACGGCTATAACACTCAAAATAACGGCTGTAGTATGGTTCCAGCAGCTTGTAGAGCTACTATATAAAGGCTTGCGGCAATAACACTAAAATGGCGGCTGTAGAATGGTTCCAGCTGCTTGCAGAGCTACTCTACAAAGGCTGGCGGCTATAACATTCAAAATAACCGCTGTAGAATGGTTCCAGCAGCTTGCATAGCTACTATATTAAAGATGACGGCTATAACACTCAAAATAACGTCTGTAGATTGGTTCCAGCAGCTTGTAGAGTTACTATATGAATGCTGGCTGTTATAACACACAAAATGGCGGCTGTAGAATGGTTCCAGCAGCTTGTAGAGCTACTATATAAAGGCTGGCCGCTATAACACTCAAAATAGCGGCTGTAGAATGGTTCCAGCAGCTTGCATAGCTACTATTTTAAAGATGACGGCTATAACACTCAAAATAACGTCTGTAGATTGGTTCCAGCAGCTTGTAGAGTTACTATATGAATGCTGGCGGCTATAACACACAAAATGGCGGCTGTAGAATGGTTCCAGCAGCTTGTAGAGCTACTAAATAAATGCTGGCTGCTATAAAACTCAAAATGGCGGCTGTAGAATGGTTCCAGCAGCTTGTAGACGTACCATATGAATGCTGGCTGCTATAACACACAAAATGGAGGTTGTAGAATGGTTCCAGCAGCTTGTAGAGCTACTATATAAATGCTGGCTGCTATAAAACTCAAAATGGCGGCTGTAGAATGGTTCCAGCAGCTTGTAGACGTACTATATGAATGCTGGCTGCTATAATACACAAAATGGCGGCTGTAGAATGGTTCCAGCAGCTTGTAGAGCTACTATATAAAGGCTGGCCGCTATAACACTCAAAATAGCGGCTGTAGAATGGTTCCAGCAGCTTGTAGAGGTACTATATAAAGGCTGGCGGCTATAACACTCAAAATGGCGGCTGTAGAATGAATCCAGCAGCTTGTATAGCTGTTATATAAAGGATGGCGGCTAAAGCACTCAAAATGGCGGCTGTAGAATGGTTCCAGCAGCTTGTATAGCTGTTATATAAAGGCTGGCGGCTATAACACTCAAAATGGCGGCTGTAGAATGGTTCCAGCAGCTTGTAAAGGTACCATATAAATGCTGGCTGCTATAACACTCAAAATGGCGGCTGTAGAATGGTTGCAGCAGCTTGCAGAGCCACTATATAAAGGCTGGCGGCTATAACACTCAAAATGGTGGCTGTAGAATGGTTCCAGCAGCTTGTGTAGCTGTTATAAAAAGGCTGGCGGCTAAAGCACTCAAATTGGCGGCTGTAGAATGGTTCCAGCAGCTTGCAGAGCTGTTATATAAAGGCTGGCGGCTATAACACTCAAAATGGCGGCTGTAGAATGGTTCCAGCAGCTTGTAGAGGTGCCATATAAATGCTGGCTGCTATAACACTCAAAATGGCGGCTGTAGAATGCTTCCAGCAGCTTGTATAGGTACTATATAAATGCTGGCTGCTATAACACTCAAAATGGCGGCTGTAGAATGGTTCCAGCATCTTGTAGAGGTACTATATAAATGCTGGCTGCTATAACACTCAAAATGGCGGCTGTAGAATGGTTGCAGCAGCTTGCAAAGCTACTATATAAAGGCTGGCGGCTATAATACTCAAAATGGTGGCTGTAGAATGGTTCCAGCAGCTTGTATAGCTGTTATATAAAGGCTGGCGGCTATAACACTCAAAATGGCGGCTGTAGAATGGTTCCAGCAGCTTGTAGAGCTACTATATACTGGCTGGCGGCTATAACACTCAAAATAGCGGCTGTAGAATGGATCCAGCAGCTTGTAGAGGTACTATATAAATGCTGGCTGCTATAACACTCAAAATGGCGGCTGCAGAATTGTTGCAGCAGCTTGCAGAGCTACTATATAAAGTCTGGCGGCTATAACACTCAATATGGTGGCTGTAGAATGAATCCAGCAGCTTGTATAGCTGTTATATAAAAGCTGGCGGCTAAAGCACTCAAAATGGCGGCTGTAGAATGGTTCCAGCAGCTTGTATATCTGTTATGTAAAGTCTGGCGGCTATAACACTCAACATGGTGGCTGTAGAATGGTTCCAACAGCTTTTGAGGTACTATATAAATGCTGGCTGCTATAAAACTCAAAATAACGGCTGTAGAATGGTTCCAGCAGCTTGTAGAGCTACTATATAAAGGCTGGCGGCTATAACGCTCAAAATGGCGTGTGTAGAATGGTTCCAGCAGCTTGCAGAGCTTCTCTACAAAGGCTGGCTGCTATAAAACTCAAAATAACGGTTGTAGAATGGTTCCAGCAGCTTGTAGAGCTGTTATATAGAAGCTGGCGTCTATAGCACTCAAAATGGCGGCTGTAGAATGGTTCCAGCAGCTTGTAGAGCTGTTATAGAATAGCTGGCGGCTATAAAACTCAAAATAACGGCTGTAGAATGGTTCCAGCAGCTTGTATAGCTTTTATATAAAGGCTGGCCGCTATAAAACTCAAAATGGCGGATGTAGAATGGTTCCAGCAGCTTGAAGAGCTTCTATATAAATGCTGGCCGCTATAACACTCAAAACGGCGGCTGAAGAATGGTTCCAGCAGCTTGTAGAGCTACTATATAAAAGCTGGCGGCTATAACACTCAAAATGGCGGCTGTAGAATGGTTCCAGCAGCTTGTAGAGCTGTTATATAAAAGCTGGCGGCTATAACACTCAAAATAACGGCTGTAGAATGGTTCCAGCAGCTTGTATAGCTGTTATATAAAGGCTGGCTGCTATAACACTCAAAATGGCGGCTGTAGAATGGTTCCAGCAGCTTGTGTAGCTGTTATATAAAGGCTGGCCGCTATAACACTCAAAATAGCGGCTATAAAATGGTTCCAGCAGCTTGTAGAGCTACTATATAAAAGCTGGCGGCTATAACACTCAAAATGGCGGCTGTAGAATGGTTCCAGCAGCTTGTAGAGGTACCATATAAATGCTGGCTGCTATAACACTCAAAATGGCGGCTGTAGAATGGTTCCAGCAGCTAGTAGAGGTACTATATAAATGCTGGCTGCTATAACACTCAAAATGGCGGCTGTAGAATGGTTCCAGCATCTTGTAGAGGTACTATATAAATGCTGGCTGCTATAACACTCAAAATGGCGGCTGTAGAATGGTTCCAGCAGATTGTATAGCTGTTATATAAAGGCTGGCCGCTATAACACTCAAAATGGCGGCTGTAGAATGGTTCCAGCAGCTAGTAGAGGTACTATATAAATGCTGGCTGCTATAACACTCAAAATGGCGGCTGCAGAATGGTTGCAGCAGCTTGCAGAGCTACTATATAAAGTCTGGCGGCTATAACACTCAATATGGCGTCCGTAGAATGGTTCCAACAGCTTGAAGAGGTACTATATAAAGGCTGGCCGCTATAAAACTCAAAATGGCGGCTGTAGAATGGTGCCCGCAGCTTGCAGAGCTGCTATATACTGGCTGGCGGCTATAACACTCAAAATAACGTCTGTATGGTTCCAGCAGCTTGTATAGCTGTTATATAAAGGCTGGCCGCTATAAAACTCAAAATGGCGGCTGTAGAATGGTTCCAGCAGCTTGTAGAGGTACCATATAAATGCTGGCGGCTATAACGAGCAAAATGGCGGGTGTAGAATGGTTTCAGCAGCTTGTAGAGGTACTATATAAATGCTGGCTGCTATAACACTCAAAATGGCGGCTGTAGAATGGTTCCAGCAGATTGTATAGCTGTTATATAAAGGCTGGCCGCTATAACACTCAAAATGGCGGCTGTAGAATGGTTCCAGCAGCTAGTAGAGGTACTATATAAATGCTGGCTGCTATAACACTCAAAATGGCGGCTGCAGAATGGTTGCAGCAGCTTGCAGAGCTACTATATAAAGTCTGGCGGCTATAACACTCAAAATGGTGGCTGTAGAATGAATCCAGCAGCTTGTATAGCTGTTATATAAAAGCTGGCGCCTAAAGCACTCAAAATGGCGGCTGTAGAATGGTTCCAGCAGCTTGTATAGCTGTTATATAAAGGCTGGCCGCTATAACACTCAAAATAGCGGCAGTAAAATGGTTCCAGCAGCTTGTAGAGCAACTATATAAAAGCTGGCGGCTATAACACTCAAAATGGCGGCTGTAGAATGGTTCCAGCAGCTTGTAGAGCTACTATATAAAGGCTGGCCGCTATAACACTCAAAATAACGGCTGTATGGTTCCAGCAGCTTGTATAGCTGTTATATAAAGGCTGGCCGCTATAAAACTCAAAATGGCGGCTGTAGAATGCTTCCAGCAGCTTGTAGAGGTACCATATAAATGCTGGCGGCTATAACGCTCAAAATGGCGGCTGTAGAATGGTTCCAGCAGCTTGTAGACGTACTATATGAATGCTGGCTGCTATAACACACAAAATGGCGGCTGTAGAATGTTGCAGCAGCTTGCGGAGCTACTATATAAAGTCTGGCGGCATAACACTTAAAATGGTGGCTGTAGAATGAATCCAGCAGCTTGTATAGGTGTTATATAAAAGCTGGCGGCTAAAGCACTCAAAATGGCGGCTGTAGAATGGTTCCAGCAGCTTGTATAGCTGTTATGTAAAGGCTGGCCGCTATAACACTCAAAATAGCGGCAGTAAAATGGTTCCAGCAGCTTGTAGAGCAACTATATAAAAGCTGGCGGCTATAACACTCAAAATGGCGGCTGTAGAATGGTTCCAGCAGCTTGTAGAGCTACTATATACTGGCTGGCGGCTATAACACTCAAAATGGCGGGTGTAGAATGGTTCCAGCAGCTTGCAGAGCTTCTCTACAAAGGCTGGCCGCTATAACACTCAAAACGGCGGCTGAAGAATGGTTCCAGCAGCTTGTGGAGATGTTATATAAAAGCTGGCGGCTATAACACTCAAAATGGCGGCTGTAGAATGGTTCCAGCAGCTAGTAGAGGTACTATATAAATGCTGGCTGCTATAACACTCAAAATAACGGTTGTAGAATGGTTCCAGCAGCTTGTAGAGCTGTTATATAGAAGCTGGCGTCTATAGCACTCAAAATGGCGGCTGTAAAATGGTTCCAGCAGCTTGTAGAGCTATTATAGAATAGCTGGCGGCTATAAAACTCAAAATAACGGCTGTAGAATGGTTCCAGCAGCTTGTATGGCTTTTATATATAGGCTGGCCGCTATAAAACTCAAAATGGCGGATGTAGAATGGTTCCAGCAGCTTGAAGAGCTTCTATATAAATGCTGGCCGCTATAACACTCAAAACGGCGGCTGAAGAATGGTTCCAGCAGCTTGTGGAGATGTTATATAAAAGCTGGCGGCTATAACACTTAAAATGGCGGCTGTAGAATGGTTCCAGCGGCTTGTATAGCTACTATATTAAAGATGAAGGCTATAACACTCAAAATGGCGGCTGTAGAATGGATCCAGCAGCTTGTAGAGCTGTTATATAAAAGCTGGCGGCTATAACACTCAAAATAACGGCTGTAGAATGGTTCCAGCAGCTTGTATAGCTGTTATATAAAGGCTGGCTGCTATAACACTCAAAATGGCGGCTGTAGAATGGTTCCTGCAGCTTGTATAGCTGTTATATAAAGGCTGGCCGCTATAACACTCAAAATAGCGGCTGTAAAATCGTTCCAGCAGCTTGTAGAGCTACTATATAAAAGCTGGCGGCTATAACACTCAAAATGGCGGCTGTAGAATGGTTCCAGCAGCTTGTAGAGGTACCATATAAATGCTGGCTGCTATAACACTCAAAATGGCGGCTGTAGAATGGTTCCAGCAGCTGGTAGAGGTACTATATAAATGCTGGCTGCTATAACACTCAAAATGGCGGCTGTAGAATGGTTCCAGCATCTTGTAGAGGTACTATATAAATGCTGGCTGCTATAATACTCAAAATGGCGGCTGTAGAATGGTTGCAGCAGCTTGCAGAGCTGCTTTATAAAGGCTGGCGGCTATAACACTCAAAATGGCGGCTGTAGAATGGTTCCAGCAGCTTGTAGAGGTACTATATAAATGCTGGCTGCTATAACACTCAAAATGGCGGCTGTAGAATGGTTCCAGCAGCTTGTAGAGGTACTATATAAATGCTGGCTGCTATAACACTCAAAATGGAGGCTGTAGAATGGTTCCAGCAGTTTGTAGAGGTACTATATAAATGCTGGCTGCTATAACACTCAAAATGGCGGCTGTAGAATGGTTCCAGCAGCTTGTATAGCTGTTATATAAAGGCTGGCGGCTATAACACTCAAATTGGCGGCTGTAGAATGGTTCCAGCAGCTTGCAGAGGTACTATATAAATGCTGGCTGCTATAACACTCAAAATGGCGGCTGTAGAATGGTTCCAGCAGCTTGTAGAGGTACTATATAAATGCTGGCTGCTATAACACTCAAAATGGCGGCTGTAGAATGGTTCCAGCATCTTGTAGAGGTATCATATAAATGCTGGCTGCTATAACACTCAAAATAGCGGCTATAGAATGGTTCCAGCAGCTTGTAGACGTATTATATGAATGCTGGCTGCTATAACACACAAAATGGAGGCTGTAGAATGGTTCCAGCTGCTTGCAGAGCTACTCTACAAAGGCTGGCGGCTATAACACTCAAAATGGCGGCTGTAGAATGGTTCCAGCAGCTTGTAAAGGTACCATATAAATGCTGGCTGCTATAACACTCAAAATGGAGGCTGTAGAATGGTTGCAGCAGCTTGCAGAGCCACTATATAAAGGCTGGCGGCTATAACACTCAAAATGGCAGCTGAAGAATGGCTCCAGCAGCTTGTGGAGATGTTATATAAAAGCTGGCGGCTATAACACTTAAAATGGCGGCTGTAGAATGGTTCCAGCAGCTTGTATAGCTACTATATTAAAGATGACGGCTATAACACTCAAAATGGCGGCTGTAGAATGGTTCCAGCAGCTTGTAGAGCTGTTATATAAAAGCTGGCGGCTATAACACTCAAAATAACGGCTTTAGAATGGTTCCAGCAGCTTGTATAGCTGTTATATAAAGGCTGGCTGCTATAACACTCAAAATGGCGGCTGTAGAATGGTTCCAGCAGCTTGTATAGCTGTTATATAAAGGCTGGCCGCTATAACACTCAAAATAGCGGCTGTAAAATGGTTCCAGCAGCTTGTAGAGCTACTATATAAAAGCTGGAGGCTATAACACTCAAAATGGCGGCTGTAGAATGGTTCCAGCAGCTTGTAGAGGTACCATATAAATGCTGGCTGCTATAACACTCAAATTGGCGGCTGTAGAATGGTTCCAGCAGCTAGTAGAGGTACTATATAAATGCTGGCTGCTATAACACTCAAAATGGCGGCTGTAGAATGGTTCCAGCATCTTGTAGAGGTACTATATAAATGCTGGCTGCTATAACACTCAAAATGGCGGCTGTAGAATGGTTGCAGCAGCTTGCAGAGCTACTATATAAAGGCTGGCGGCTATAACACTCAAAATGGAGGCTGTAGAATGGTTCCAGCAGCTAGTAGAGGTACTGCATAAATGCTGGCTGCTATAACACTCAAAATGGCGGCTGTAGAATGGTTCCAGCATCTTGTAGAGGTTTTATATAAATGCTGGCTGCTATAACACTCAAAATGACGGCTGTAGAATGGTTCCAGCAGCTTGTAGAGGTACTATATAAATGCTGGCTGCTATAACACTCAAAATGGAGGCTGTAGAATGGTTCCAGCAGTTTGTTGAGATACTATATAAATGCTGGCGGCTATAACACTCAAAATGGTGGCTGTAGAATGGTTCCAGCAGCTTGTATAGCTGTTATATAAAGGCTGGCGGCTATAACACTCAAAATGGCGGCTATAGAATGGTTCCAGCAGCTTGTAGAGGTACTATATAAATGCTGGCTGCTATAACACTCAAAATTGCGGCTGTAGAATGGTTTCAGCAGCTTGTAGAGGTACTATATAAATGCTGGCTGCTATAACACTCAATATGGCGTCCGTAGAATGGTTCCAGCAGCTTGTATAGCTGTTATATAAAGGCTGGCCGCTATAACACTCAAAATAGCGGCTGTAAAATGGTTCCAGCAGCTTGTAGAGCTACTATATAAAAGCTGGAGGCTATAACACTCAAAATGGCGGCTGTAGAATGGTTCCAGCAGCTTGTAGAGGTACCATATAAATGCTGGCTGCTATAACACTCAAAATGGCGGCTGTAGAATGGTTCCAGCAGCTAGTAGAGGTACTATATAAATGCTGGCTGCTATAACACTCAAAATGGCGGCTGTAGAATGGTTCCAGCATCTTGTAGAGGTACTATATAAATGCTGGCTGCTATAACACTCAAAATGGCGGCTGTAGAATGGTTGCAGCAGCTTGCAGAGCTACTATATAAAGGCTGGCGGCTATAACACTCAAAATGGCGGCTGTAGAATGGTTCCAGCAGCTAGTAGAGGTACTATATAAATGCTGGCTGCTATAACACTCAAAATGGCGGCTGTAGAATGGTTCCAGCATCTTGTAGAGGTACTATATAAATGCTGGCTGCTATAACACTCAAAATGGCGGCTGTAGAATGGTTCCAGCAGCTTGTAGAGGTACTATATAAATGCTGGCTACTATAACACTCAAAATGGAGGCTGTAGAATGGTTCCAGCAGTTTGTAGAGGTACTATATAAATGCTGGCGGCTATAACACTCAAAATGGTGGCAGTAGAATGGTTCCAGCAGCTTGTATAGCTGTTATATAAAGGCTGGCGGCTATAACACTCAAAATGGCGGCTGTAGAATGGTTCCAGCAGCTTGCAGAGGTACCATATAAATGCTGGCTGCTATAACACTCAAAATGGCGGCTGTAGAATGGTTCCAGCAGCTTGTAGAGGTACTATATAAATGCTGGCTGCTATAACACTCAAAATGGCGGCTGTAGAATGGTTCCAGCATCTTGTAGAGGTACTATATAAATGCTGGCTGCTATAACACTCAAAATGGCGGCTATAGAATGGTTCCAGCAGCTTGTAGACGTACTATATGAATGCTGGCTGCTATAACACACAAAACGGAGGCTGTAGAATGGTTCCAGCTGCTTGCAGAGCTACTCTACAAAGGCTGGCGGCTATAACACTCAAAATAACCGCTGTAGAATGGTTCCAGCAGCTTGCATAGCTACTATATTAAAGATGACGGCTATAACACTCAAAATAACGTCTGTAGATTGGTTCCAGCAGCTTGTAGAGTTACTATATACTGGCTGGCGGCTATAACACACAAAATGGCGGCTGTAGAATGGTTCCAGCAGCTTGTAGATCTACTAAATAAATGCTGGCTGCTATAAAACTCAAAATGGCGGCTGTAGAATGGTTCCAGCAGCTTGTAGAGGTACTATATAAATGCTGGCTGCTATAACACTCAAAATGGAGGCTGTAGAATGGTTCCAGCAGTTTGTAGAGGTACTATATAAATGCTGGCTGCTATAACACTCAAAATGGCGGCTGTAGAATGGTTCCAGCAGCTTGTATAGCTGTTATATAAAGGCTGGCGGCTATAACACTCAAATTGGCGGCTGTAGAATGGTTCCAGCAGCTTGTAGAGGTACTATATAAATGCTGGCTGCTATAACACTCAAAATGGCGGCTGTAGAATGGTTCCAGCAGCTTGTAGAGGTACTATATAAATGCTGGCTGCTATAACACTCAAAATGGAGGCTGTAGAATGGTTCCAGCAGTTTGTAGAGGTACTATATAAATGCTGGCTGCTATAACACTCAAAATGGCGGCTGTAGAATGGTTCCAGCAGCTTGTATAGCTGTTATATAAAGGCTGGCGGCTATAACACTCAAATTGGCGGCTGTAGAATGGTTCCAGCAGCTTGCAGAGGTACCATATAAATGCTGGCTGCTATAACACTCAAAATGGCGGCTGTAGAATGGTTCCAGCAGCTTGTAGAGGTACTATATAAATGCTGGCTGCTATAACACTCAAAATGGCGGCTGTAGAATGGTTCCAGCATCTTGTAGAGGTATCATATAAATGCTGGCTGCTATAACACTCAAAATAGCGGCTATAGAATGGTTCCAGCAGCTTGTAGACGTATTATATGAATGCTGGCTGCTATAACACACAAAATGGAGGCTGTAGAATGGTTCCAGCTGCTTGCAGAGCTACTCTACAAAGGCTGGCGGCTATAACACTCAAAATGGCGGCTGTAGAATGGTTCCAGCAGCTTGTAAAGGTACCATATAAATGCTGGCTGCTATAACACTCAAAATGGAGGCTGTAGAATGGTTGCAGCAGCTTGCAGAGCCACTATATAAAGGCTGGCGGCTATAACACTCAAAATGGCAGCTGAAGAATGGTTCCAGCAGCTTGTGGAGATGTTATATAAAAGCTGGCGGCTATAACACTTAAAATGGCGGCTGTAGAATGGTTCCAGCAGCTTGTATAGCTACTATATTAAAGATGACGGCTATAACACTCAAAATGGCGGCTGTAGAATGGTTCCAGCAGCTTGTAGAGCTGTTATATAAAAGCTGGCGGCTATAACACTCAAAATAACGGCTGTAGAATGGTTCCAGCAGCTTGTATAGCTGTTATATAAAGGCTGGCTGCTATAACACTCAAAATGGCGGCTGTAGAATGGTTCCAGCAGCTTGTATAGCTGTTATATAAAGGCTGGCCGCTATAACACTCAAAATAGCGGCTGTAAAATGGTTCCAGCAGCTTGTAGAGCTACTATATAAAAGCTGGAGGCTATAACACTCAAAATGGCGGCTGTAGAATGGTTCCAGCAGCTTGTAGAGGTACCATATAAATGCTGGCTGCTATAACACTCAAATTGGCGGCTGTAGAATGGTTCCAGCAGCTAGTAGAGGTACTATATAAATGCTGGCTGCTATAACACTCAAAATGGCGGCTGTAGAATGGTTCCAGCATCTTGTAGAGGTACTATATAAATGCTGGCTGCTATAACACTCAAAATGGCGGCTGTAGAATGGTTGCAGCAGCTTGCAGAGCTACTATATAAAGGCTGGCGGCTATAACACTCAAAATGGAGGCTGTAGAATGGTTCCAGCAGCTAGTAGAGGTACTGCATAAATGCTGGCTGCTATAACACTCAAAATGGAGGCTGTAGAATGGTTCCAGCAGTTTGTAGAGGTACTATATAAATGCTGGCTGCTATAACACTCAAAATGGCGGCTGTAGAATGGTTCCAGCAGCTTGTATAGCTGTTATATAAAGGCTGGCGGCTATAACACTCAAATTGGCGGCTGTAGAATGGTTCCAGCAGCTTGTAGAGGTACCATATAAATGCTGGCTGCTATAACACTCAAAATGGCGGCTGTAGAATGGTTCCAGCAGCTTGTAGAGGTACTATATAAATGCTGGCTGCTATAACACTCAAAATGGCGGCTGTAGAATGGTTCCAGCATCTTGTAGAGGTATCATATAAATGCTGGCTGCTATAACACTCAAAATAGCGGCTATAGAATGGTTCCAGCAGCTTGTAGACGTATTATATGAATGCTGGCTGCTATAACACACAAAATGGAGGCTGTAGAATGGTTCCAGCTGCTTGCAGAGCTACTCTACAAAGGCTGGCGGCTATAACACTCAAAATGGCGGCTGTAGAATGGTTCCAGCAGCTTGTAAAGGTACCATATAAATGCTGGCTGCTATAACACTCAAAATGGAGGCTGTAGAATGGTTGCAGCAGCTTGCAGAGCCACTATATAAAGGCTGGCGGCTATAACACTCAAAATGGCAGCTGAAGAATGGTTCCAGCAGCTTGTGGAGATGTTATATAAAAGCTGGCGGCTATAACACTTAAAATGGCGGCTGTAGAATGGTTCCAGCAGCTTGTATAGCTACTATATTAAAGATGACGGCTATAACACTCAAAATGGCGGCTGTAGAATGGTTCCAGCAGCTTGTAGAGCTGTTATATAAAAGCTGGCGGCTATAACACTCAAAATAACGGCTGTAGAATGGTTCCAGCAGCTTGTATAGCTGTTATATAAAGGCTGGCTGCTATAACACTCAAAATGGCGGCTGTAGAATGGTTCCAGCAGCTTGTATAGCTGTTATATAAAGGCTGGCCGCTATAACACTCAAAATAGCGGCTGTAAAATGGTTCCAGCAGCTTGTAGAGCTACTATATAAAAGCTGGAGGCTATAACACTCAAAATGGCGGCTGTAGAATGGTTCCAGCAGCTTGTAGAGGTACCATATAAATGCTGGCTGCTATAACACTCAAATTGGCGGCTGTAGAATGGTTCCAGCAGCTAGTAGAGGTACTATATAAATGCTGGCTGCTATAACACTCAAAATGGCGGCTGTAGAATGGTTCCAGCATCTTGTAGAGGTACTATATAAATGCTGGCTGCTATAACACTCAAAATGGCGGCTGTAGAATGGTTGCAGCAGCTTGCAGAGCTACTATATAAAGGCTGGCGGCTATAACACTCAAAATGGAGGCTGTAGAATGGTTCCAGCAGCTAGTAGAGGTACTGCATAAATGCTGGCTGCTATAACACTCAAAATGGCGGCTGTAGAATGGTTCCAGCATCTTGTAGAGGTTTTATATAAATGCTGGCTGCTATAACACTCAAAATGACGGCTGTAGAATGGTTCCAGCAGCTTGTAGAGGTACTATATAAATGCTGGCTGCTATAACACTCAAAATGGAGGCTGTAGAATGGTTCCAGCAGTTTGTTGAGATACTATATAAATGCTGGCGGCTATAACACTCAAAATGGTGGCTGTAGAATGGTTCCAGCAGCTTGTATAGCTGTTATATAAAGGCTGGCGGCTATAACACTCAAAATGGCGGCTATAGAATGGTTCCAGCAGCTTGTAGAGGTACTATATAAATGCTGGCTGCTATAACACTCAAAATTGCGGCTGTAGAATGGTTTCAGCAGCTTGTAGAGGTACTATATAAATGCTGGCTGCTATAACACTCAATATGGCGTCCGTAGAATGGTTCCAGCAGCTTGTATAGCTGTTATATAAAGGCTGGCCGCTATAACACTCAAAATAGCGGCTGTAAAATGGTTCCAGCAGCTTGTAGAGCTACTATATAAAAGCTGGAGGCTATAACACTCAAAATGGCGGCTGTAGAATGGTTCCAGCAGCTTGTAGAGGTACCATATAAATGCTGGCTGCTATAACACTCAAAATGGCGGCTGTAGAATGGTTCCAGCAGCTAGTAGAGGTACTATATAAATGCTGGCTGCTATAACACTCAAAATGGCGGCTGTAGAATGGTTCCAGCATCTTGTAGAGGTACTATATAAATGCTGGCTGCTATAACACTCAAAATGGCGGCTGTAGAATGGTTGCAGCAGCTTGCAGAGCTACTATATAAAGGCTGGCGGCTATAACACTCAAAATGGCGGCTGTAGAATGGTTCCAGCAGCTAGTAGAGGTACTATATAAATGCTGGCTGCTATAACACTCAAAATGGCGGCTGTAGAATGGTTCCAGCATCTTGTAGAGGTACTATATAAATGCTGGCTGCTATAACACTCAAAATGGCGGCTGTAGAATGGTTCCAGCAGCTTGTAGAGGTACTATATAAATGCTGGCTACTATAACACTCAAAATGGAGGCTGTAGAATGGTTCCAGCAGTTTGTAGAGGTACTATATAAATGCTGGCGGCTATAACACTCAAAATGGTGGCAGTAGAATGGTTCCAGCAGCTTGTATAGCTGTTATATAAAGGCTGGCGGCTATAACACTCAAAATGGCGGCTGTAGAATGGTTCCAGCAGCTTGCAGAGGTACCATATAAATGCTGGCTGCTATAACACTCAAAATGGCGGCTGTAGAATGGTTCCAGCAGCTTGTAGAGGTACTATATAAATGCTGGCTGCTATAACACTCAAAATGGCGGCTGTAGAATGGTTCCAGCATCTTGTAGAGGTACTATATAAATGCTGGCTGCTATAACACTCAAAATGGCGGCTATAGAATGGTTCCAGCAGCTTGTAGACGTACTATATGAATGCTGGCTGCTATAACACACAAAACGGAGGCTGTAGAATGGTTCCAGCTGCTTGCAGAGCTACTCTACAAAGGCTGGCGGCTATAACACTCAAAATAACCGCTGTAGAATGGTTCCAGCAGCTTGCATAGCTACTATATTAAAGATGACGGCTATAACACTCAAAATAACGTCTGTAGATTGGTTCCAGCAGCTTGTAGAGTTACTATATACTGGCTGGCGGCTATAACACACAAAATGGCGGCTGTAGAATGGTTCCAGCAGCTTGTAGATCTACTAAATAAATGCTGGCTGCTATAAAACTCAAAATGGCGGCTGTAGAATTGTTCCAGCAGCTTGTAGACGTACTATATGAATGCTGGCTGCTATAACACACAAAATGGAGGCTGTAGAATGGTTCCAGCAGCTTGTAGAGCTACTATATAAATGCTGGCTGCTATAAAACTCAAAATGGCGGCTGTAGAATGGTTCCAGCAGCTTGTAGACGTACTATATGAATGCTGGCTGCTATAACACACAAAATGGCGGCTGTAGAATGGTTCCAGCAGCTTGTAGAGCTACTATATAAAGGCTGGCCGCTATATCACTCAAAATAGCGGCTGTGAATGGTTCCAGCAGCTTGTAGAGGTACTCTGTATATGCTGGCTGCTTTAACACTCAAAATGGCGGCTGTAGAATGGTTCCAGCAGCTTGTAGAGGTACTTTGTAAATGCTGGCTGCTGGCGGCTATAACTCTCAAATATATAAAGGCTGGCCGCTATAAAACTCAAAATGGCGGCTGTAGAATGGTTCCAGCAGCTTGTAGAGGTACTATATAAATGCTGACTGCTATAACGCTCAAAATACGGCTGTAGAATGGTTCCAGCAGATTGTATAGCTACTATATAAATGCTGGCTGCTATAAAACTCAAAATGGCGGCTGTAGAATGGTTCCAGCAGCTTGTAGAGGTACTATATAAATGCTGGCTGCTATAACACTCAAAATTGCGGCTGTAGAATGGTTTCAGCAGCTTGTAGAGGTACTATATAAATGCTGGCTGCTATAACACTCAATATGGCGTCCGTAGAATGGTTCCAGCAGCTTGAAGAGGTACTATATAAATGCTGGCTGCTATAACACTCAAAATGGCGGCTGTAGAATGGTGCCCGCAGCTTGCAGAGCTGCTATATACTGGCTGGCGGCTATAACACTCAAAATAACGGCTGTATGGTTCCAGCAGCTTGCATAGCTGTTATATAAAGGCTGGCCGCTATAAAACTCAAAATGGCGGCTGTAGAATGGTTCCAGCAGCTTTTAGAGGTACCATATAAATGCTGACTGCTACAACACTCAAAATGGCGGCTGTAGAATGGTTCCAGCAGCTTGTAGAGCTACTATTTACTGGCTAGCGGCTATAACTTTCAAAATAACGGCTGTAGAATGGTTCCAGCAGCTTGTATAGCTGTTATATAAAGGCTGGCGTCTATAACACTCAAAATAGCGGCTGTAAAATGGTTTCAACAGCTTGCAGAGCTACTATATAAAGGCTGGCGGCTATAACATTCAAAATGGTGGCTGTAGAATGGTTCCACCAGCGTGTATAGCTGTTATATAAAGGCTGGCGGCTATAACACTCAAAATAACGGCTGTAGAATGGTTCCAGCAGCTTGTATACCCACTATATTAAAGATGACGGCTATAACACTCAAAATGGCGGGTGTAGAATGGTTCCAGCAGCTTGTAGCGGTACCATATAAATGCTGGCTGCTATAACACTCAAAATGGCGGCTGTAGAATGGTTCCAGCAGCTTGTAGAGGTACTATATAAATGCTGGCTGCTATAACACTCAAAATGGCGACTGTAGAATGAATCCAGCAGCTTGTACAGCTGTTATATAAAGGCTGGCGGCTATAACACTCAAAATAACGGCTGTAGAATGGTTCCACCAGCTTGTATACCCACTATATTAAAGATGACGGCTATAACACTCAAAATGGCGGCTGTAGAATGGTTCCAGCAGCTTGTAGCGGTACCATATAAATGCTGGCTGCTATAACACTCAAAATGGCGGCTGTAGAATGGTTCCAGCAGCTTGTATAGCTGTTATATAAAGGCTGGCGGCTATAACACCCAAAATGGCGGCTGTAGAATGGTTCCAGCAGCTTGTATACCCACTATATTCAAGATGACGGCTATAACACTCAAAATGGCGGCTGTAGAATGGTTCCAGCAGCTTGTAGCGGTACCATATAAATGCTGGCTGCTATAACACTCAAAATGGCGGCTGTAGAATGGTTCCAGCAGCTTGTATAGCTGTTATATAAAGGCTGGCGGCTATAACACCCAAAATGGCGGCTGTAGAATGGTTCCAGCAGCTTGTATACCCACTATATTCAAGATGACGGCTATAACACTCAAAATGGTGGCTGTAGAATGGTTCCAGCAGCTTGTATAGCTCTTATATAAAGGCTGGCGGCTATAACACTCAAAACATCGGCTGTAGAATGGTTCCAGCAACTTGTAGAGGTACTATATAAATGCTGGCGGCTATAACACTCCAAATGGCGACTGTAGACTGAATCCAGCAGCTTGTACAGCTGTTATATAAAGGCTGGCGGCTAAAGCACTCAAAATGGCGGCTGTAGAATGGTTCCAGCAGCTTGTATAGCTGTTATATAAAGGCTGGCGGCTATAACACTCAAAATGGTGGCTGTAGAATGGTTCCAGCAGCTTGCAGAGCTATTATATAAAGGCTGGCGGCTATAACACTCAAAATGGTGGCTGTAGAATGGTTCCAGCAGCTTGTATAGCTCTTATATAAAGGCTGGCGGCTATAACACTCAAAATATCGGCTGTAGAATGGTTCCAGCAGCTTGTAGAGGTGCCATATAAATGCTGGCTGCTAAAACACTCAAAATGGCGGCTGTAGAATGGTTCCAGCAGCTAGTAGAGGTACTACATAAATGCTGGCTGCTATAACACTCAAAATGGTGGCTGTAGAATAGTTCCAGCATCTTGTATAGCTGCTATATAAAAGCTGGCGGAGATAACACTTAAAATGGCGGCTGTAGAATGGTTCCAGCAGCTTGTAGAGCTGTAAAATAAAGGCTGGCGGCTATAACACTCAAAATGGCGGCTGTAGAATGGTTCCAGCAGCTTGTAGAGCTACTATATACTGGCTGGCTGCTATAACACTCAGAATGGCGGCTGTAGAATGGTTCCAGCAGCTTGTATAGCTGCTATATAAAAGCTGGCGGCTATAACACTTAAAATGGCGGCTGTAGAATGGTTCCAGCAGCTTGTAGAGCTGTAAAATAAAGGCTGGCGGCCATAACACTCCAAATGGCGGCTGTAGAATGGTTCCAGCATCTTGTAGAGCTACTATATACTGGCTGGCTGCTATAACACTCAGAATGGCGGCTGTAGAATGGTTCCAGCAGCTTGTGGAGCTGCTATATAAAAGCTGGCGGCTATAACACTCAAAATGGAGGCTGTAGAATGGTTCCAGCAGCTTGTATAGCTTGTGTATAAAGGCTGGCCGCTATAAGACTCAAAACGGCGGATGTAGAATGGTTCCAGCAGCTTGAAGAGCTACTATATAAATGCTGGCCGCTATAACACTCAAAACGGCGGCTGAAGAATGGTTCCAGCAGCTTGTGGAGATGTTATATAAAAGCTGGCGGCTATAACACTTAAAATGGCGGCTGTAGAATGGTTCCAGCAGCTTGTGGAGCTGTAAAATAAAGGCTGGCGGCTATAACACTCAAAATGGCGGCTGTAGAATGGTTCCAGCAGCTTGTAGAGCTGTTATATAAAAGCTGGCGGCTATAACACTCAAAACAATCCAGCAGCTTGCAGAGCTATTCTACAAAGGCTGGCGGCTATAACACTCAAAATAACGGCTGTAGAATGGTTCCAGCAGCTTGTATAGCCACTATATTAAAAATGACGACTATAATAACACTCAAAATGGCGGCTGTAGAATGGTTCCAGCAGCTTGTATAGCTGTTATATATAGGCTGGCCGCTATAACACTCAAAATAGCGGCTGTAAAAAGGTTCCAGCGGCTTGTATAACTGTTATAAAAAGCTGGCCGCTATAACACTCAAAACGGCGGCTGAAGAATAGTTCCAGCAGCTTGTGGAGATGCTATATAAAAGCTTGCGGCTATAACACTTAAAATGGCGGCTGTAAAATGGTTCCAGCAGCATGTAGAGCTGTTATATAAAAGCTGGCGGCCATAACACTCAAAATGGTGGCTGTAGAATGGTTCCAGCAGCTTGTATAGCTGTTATATAAAGGCTGGCCGCTATAACACTCAAAATAGCGGCTGTAAAATGGTTCCAGCAGCTTGTAGAGCTGTTATATAGAAGCTGGCGTCTATAACACTCAAAATGGCGGCTGTAGAATGGTTCCAGCAGCTTGAAGAGCTACTATATAAATGCTGGCCGCTATAACACTCAAAACGGCGGCTGAAGAATGGTTCCAGCAGCTTGTAGAGCTGTAAAATAAAGGCTGGCGGCTATAGCACTCAAAATGGCGGCTGTAGAATGGTTCCAGCAGCTTGTAGAGCTACTATATACTGGCTGGCTGCTATAACACTCAGAATGGCGGCTGTACAATGGTTCCAGCAGCTTGTATAGCTGCTATATAAAAGCTGGCGGCTATAACACTTAAAATGGCGGCTGTAGAATGGTTCCAGCAGCTTGTAGAGCTGTAAAATAAAGGCTGGCGGCTATAACACTCAAAATGGAGGCTGTAGAATGGTTCTGGCTGGCTGCTATAACACTCAGAATGGCGGCTGTAGAATGGTTCCAGCAGCTTGTATAGCTGCTATATAAAAGCTGGCGGCTATAACACTCAAAATGGAGGCTGTAGAATGGTTCCAGCAGCTTGTACAGCTTGTGTATAAGGGCTGGCCGCTATAAAACTCAAAATGGCGGATGTAGAATGGTTCCAGCAGCTTGAAGAGCTACTATATAAATGCTGGCCGCTATAACACTCAAAACGGCGGCTGAAGAATGGTTCCAGCAGCTTGTGGAGATGTTATATAAAAGCTGGCGGCTATAACATTTAAAATGGCGGCTGTAGAATGGTTCCAGCAGCTTGTGGAGCTGTAAAATAAAGGCTGGCGGCTATAACACTCAAAATGGCGGCTGTAGAATGGTTCCAGCAGCTTGTATAGCTGTTATATAAAGGATGGCTGCCATAACACTCAAAATGGCGGCTGTAGAATGGTTCCAGCAGCTTGTATAGCTACTATATTAAAGATGACGGCTATAACACTCAAAATAACGTCTGTAGATTGGTTCCAGCAACTTGTTTAGCTGTTATATAAAGGCTGGCCGCTATACCACTCAAAATAGCGGCTGTAAAATGGTTCCAGCAGCTTGTAGAGCTACTATATAAAAGCTGGCGGCTATAACACTCAAAATGGCGGCTGTAGAATGGTTCCAGCAGCTTGTAAAGCTACTGTATAAATGCTGGCTGCTATAAAACTCAAAATGGCGGCTGTAGAGTGGTTCCAGCAGCTTGTAGACGTACTATATAAATGCTGGCTGATGTAACACTCAAAATGGCGGCTGTAGAATGGTTCCAGCAGCTTGTATAGCTGTTATATAAAGGCTGGACGCTATAACACTCAAAAGTGCGGCTGTAAAATGGTTCCAGCAGCTTGTAGAGCTACTATATAAAAGCTGGCGGCTATAACACTCAAAATGGCGGCTGTAGAATGGTTCCAGCAGCTTGTAGAACTACTATATAAATGCTGGCTGCTATAACACTCAAAATGGCGGCTGTAGAATGGTTCCAGCAGCTTGTAGAGGTACTATATAAATGCTGGCTGCTAAAACACTCAAAATGGAGGTTGTAGAATGGTTCCAGCAGTTTGTAGAGGTACTATATAAATGCTGGCAGCTATAACACTCAAATTGGTGGCTGTAGAATGGTTCCAGCAGCTTGTATAGCTGTAATATAAAGGCTGGCGGCTATAACACTCGAAATGGCGGCTGTAGAATGGTTCCAGCAGCTTGTAGAGCTACTATATACTGGCTGGCGGCTTTAACACTTAAAATAACGGCTGTAGAATGGTTCTAGCAGCTTGTAGAGCTACTATATAAAGGCTGGCGGCTATAACACTCAAAATGGCGGCTGTAGAATGGTTCCAGCAGCTTGTAGAGCTACTATATACTGGCTGGCTGCTATAACACTCAGAATGGCGGCTGTAGAATGGTTCCAGCAGCTTGTAGAGCTGTTATATAAAAGCTGGCGGCTATAACACTCAAAATGTAGTAGCTCTACAAGCTGCTGGAAACATTCTTCAGCCGTTATTTTGAGTGTTATAGCCGTCATCTTTAATGTAGTAGCTCTACAAGCTTCTGGAACCATTCTACAGCCTCCATTTTGAGTGTTATAGCCGCCAGCCTTTATATAGCAGCTATACAAGCTGCTGGAACCATTCTACAGCCGCCATTCTGAGTGTTATAGCAGCCAGCCAGTATATAGTAGCTCTACAAGCTGCTGGAACCATTCTACAGCCGCCATTTTGAGTGTTATAGCCGGTAGCCTTTATATAGTAGCTCTACAAGCTGCTGGAACCAATTTTCAGCCGTTATTTTGAGTGTTATAGCCGTCATCTTTAATGTATTAGCTCTACAAGCTGCTGGAACCATTCTACAGCCGCCATTCTGAGTGTTATAGAAGCCAGCATTTATATAGTACCTATACAAGCTGCTGGAACCATTCTACAGCCGCCATTCTGAGTGTTATAGCAGCCAGCATTTACATAGTACCTCTACAAGCTGCTGGCACCAATCTACAGCCGCCATTTTGAGTGTTATAGCCGCTAGCCTTTATATAGTAGCTCTACAAGCCGCTGGAACCATTCTACAGCCGTTATTTTGAGTGTTATAGCCGCCAGCCTTTGTAGAGTAGCTCTGCAAGCTGCTGGAACTATTCTACAGCCGTTATTTTGAGTCTTATAGCCGTCATCTTTAATGTAGTAGCTCTACAAGCTGCTGGAACCATTCTACAGCCTCCATTTTAAGTGTTATAGCCGCCAGCCTTTATATAGTACCTCTACAAGCTGCTGGAACCATTCTACAGCCATTATTTCGAGTGTTATAGCCGCCAGCCTTTATATAGTAGCTCTACAAGCTGCTGAAACTATTCTACAGCCGTTATTTCGAGTGTTATAGCCGCCAGCCTTTATATAGTAGCTCTACAAGCTGCTGAAACCATTCTACAGCCGTTATTTTGAGTTTTATAGCAGCCAGCATTTATATAGAAGCTCTACAAGCTGCTGAAACTATTCTACAGCCGTTATATAGCCTTTATATAGTAGCTCTACAAGCTGCTGAAACCATTCTACAGCCGTTATTTCGAGTGTTATAGCCGCCAGCCTTTATATAGTAGCTCTACAAGCTGCTGAAACCGTTCTACAGCCGTTATTTTGAGTTTTATAGCAGCCAGCATTTATAAAGTACCTCTACAAGCTGCTGGAACCATTCTACAGCCGTTATTTTGAGTGTTATAGCCGCCAGCCTTTATATAGTAGCTCTACAAGCTGCTGGAACCATTCTACAGCCGTTATTTTGCGTGTTATAGCCGCCAGCCTTTATATAGTAGCTCTACAAGCTGCTGAAACCATTCTACAGCCGTTATTTTGAGTTTTATAGCAGCCAGCATTTATATAGTACCTCTACAAGCTGCTGGAACCATTCTACAGCCGTTATTTCGAGTGTTATAGCCGCCAGCCTTTGTAGAGTAGCTCTGCAAGCTGCTGGAACCATTCTACAGCCGTTATTTTGAGTGTTATAGCCGCCAGCCTTTATATAGTAGCTCTACAAGCTGCTGGAACCATTCTACAGCCGTTATTTTGCGTGTTATAGCCGCCAGCCTTTATATAGTAACTCTACATGCTGCTGGAACCATTCTACAGCCGTTATTTCGAGTGTTATAGCCGCCAGCCTTTATATAGTAGCTCTACAAGCTGCTGAAACCATTCTACAGCCGTTATTTTGAGTTTTATAGCAGCCAGCATTTATATAGAAGCTCTACAAGCTGCTGAAACCATTCTACAGCCGTTATATAGCCTTTATATAGTAGCTCTACAAGCTGCTGAAACCATTCTACAGCCGTTATTTCGAGTGTTATAGCCGCCAGCCTTTGTAGAGTAGCTCTGCAAGCTGCTGGAACCATTCTACAGCCGTTATTTTGAGTGTTATAGCCGCCAGCCTTTATATAGTAGCTCTACAAGCTGCTGGAACCATTCTACAGCCGTTATTTTGCGTGTTATAGCCGCCAGCCTTTATATAGTAGCTCTACAGGCTGCTGAAACCATTCTACAGCCGTTATTTTGAGTTTTATAGCAGCCAGCATTTATATAGTACCTCTACAAGCTGCTGGAACCATTCTACAGCCGTTATTTCGAGTGTTATAGCAGCTAGCCTTTGTAGAGTAGCTCTGCAAGCTGCTGGAACCATTCTACAGCCGTTATTTTGAGTGTTATAGCCGCCAGCCTTTATATAGTAGCTCTACAAGCTGCTGGAACCATTCTACAGCCGTTATTTTGAGTGTTATAGCCGCCAGCCTTTATATAGTAGCTCTACAAACTGCTGAAGCCATTCTACAGCCGTTATTTTGAGTTTTATAGCAGCCAGCATTTATATAGTACCTCTACAAGCTGCTGGAACCATTTTACGGCTGCTATTTTAAGTGTTATAGCCGCCAGCATTTATTTAGTAGCTCTACAAGCTGCTGGAACAATTCTACAGCCGTTATTTTGAGTGTTATAGCCGCCAGCCTTTGTAGAGTAGCTCTGCAAGCTGCTGGAACCATTCTACAGCCGTTATTTTGAGTGTTATAGCCGCCAGCCTCTATATAGTAGCTCTACAAGCTGCTGGAACCATTCTACAGCCGTTATTTTGAGTCTCATAGCCGTCATCTTTAATGTAGTAGCTCTACAAGCTGCTGGAACCATTCTACATCCTCCATTTTAAGTGTTATAGCCGCCAGCCTTTATATACTACCTCTACAAGCTGCTGGAACCATTCTACAGCCGTTATTTTGAGTGTTATAGCCGTCAGCCTTTATATAGTAGCTCCACAAGCTGCTGAAACCATTCTACAGCCGTTATTTCGAGTGTTATAGCCGCCAGCCTTTATATAGTAGCTCTACAAGCTGCTGAAACCATTCAACAGCCGTTATTTCGAGTGTTATAGCCGCCAGCCTTTATATAGTACCTCTACAAGCTGCTGGAACCATTCTACAGCCGTTATTTCGAGTGTTATAGCCGCCAGCCTTTGTAGAGTAGCTCTGCAAGCTGCTGGAACCATTTTACAGCCGTTATTTTGAGTGTTATAGCCGCCAGCCTTTATATAGTAGCTCTACAAGCTGCTGGAACCATTCTACAGCCGTTATTTTGGGTGTTATAGCCGCCAGCCTTTATATAGTAGCTCTACAAGCTGCTGAAACCATTCTACAGCCGTTATTTTGAGTGTTATAGCCGCCAGCCTTTGTAGAGTAGCTCTGCAAGCTGCGGGAACCATTCTACAGCCGTTATTTTGAGTGTTATAGCCGCCAGCCTTTATATAGTAGCTCTACAAGCTGCTGGAACCATTCTACAGCCGATATTTCGAATGTTATAGCCGTCATCTTTAATATAGTAGCTCTACAAGCTGCTGGAACCATTCTACAGCATCCATTTTGAGTGTTATAGCCGCCAGCCTTTATATAGTAGCTCTACAAGCTGCTGGAACCATTCTACAGCCGATATTTCGAATGTTATAGCCGTCATCTTTAATATAGTAGCTCTACAAGCTGCTGGAACCATTCTACAGCATCCATTTTGAGTGTTATAGCCGCCAGCCTTTATATAGTAGCTCTGCAAGCTGCTGGAACCATTTTACAGCCGTTATTTTGAGTGTTATAGCCGCCAGCCTTTATATAGTAGCTCTACAAGCTGCTGGAACCATTCTACAGCCGTTATTTTGAGTGTTATAGCCGCCAGCCTTTATATAGTAGCTCTACAAGCTGCTGAAACCATTCTACAGCCGTTATTTCGAGTGTTATAGCCGCCAGCCTTTGTAGAGTAGCTCTGCAAGCTGCGGGAACCATTCTACAGCCGTTATTTTGAGTGTTATAGCCGCCAGCCTTTATATAGTAGCTCTACAAGCTGCTGAAACCATTCTACAGCCGCCATTTTGAGTGTTATAGCCGTCATCTTTAATATAGTAGCTCTACAAGCTGCTGGAACCATTCTACAGCATCCATTTTGAGTGTTATAGCCGCCAGCCTTTATATAGTACCTCTACAAGCTGCTGGACCCATTCTACAGCCGTTATTTCGAGTGTTATAGCCGCCAGCCTTTGTAGAGTAGCTCTGCAAGCTGCTGGAACCATTCTACAGCCGTTATTTTGAGTGTTATAGCCGCCAGCCTTTATATAGTAGCTCTACAAGCTGCTGGAACCATTCTACAGCCGTTATTTTGAGTGTTATAGCCGCCAGCCTTTGTAGAGTAGCTCTGCAAGCTGCGGTAACCATTCTACAGCCGTTATTTTGAGTGTTATATCCGCCAGCCAGTATATAGTAGCTCTACAAGCTGCTGAAACCATTCTACAGCCGCCATTTTGAGTGTTATAGCAGCCAGCATTTATATAGTACCTCTACAAGCTGCTGGAACCATTCTACAGCCTCCATTTTGAGCGTTATAGCCGCCAGCCTTTATATAGTAGCTCTACAAGCTGCTGGAACCATTCTACAGCCGTTATTTTGAGTCTTATAGCCGTCATCTTTAATATAGTAGCTCTACAAGTTGCTGGAACCATTCTACAGCCTCCATTTTGAGCGTTATAGCCGCCAGCCTTTATATAGTAGCTCTACAAGCTGCTGAAACCATTCTACAGCCGTTATTTTGAGTTTTATAGCAGCCAGCATTTTAATAGTACCAATACAAGCTGTTGGAACCATTCTACAACCTCCACTTTGAGTGTTATAGCCGCCAGTCTTCGTAAAGTAGCTCTGCAAGTCGCTGGAACCATTCTACAGCCGCCATTTTGAGTTTTATTGCGGCCAGCCTTTATATAACAGCTATACAAGCTCTACAAGCTGCTTTATATAGTAGCTCTACAAGCTGCTGGAACCATTCTACAGCCGTTATTTTGAGTGTTATAGCCAGCCTTTATATAGTAGCTCTACAAGCTGCTGGAACCATTCTACAGCCGCCATTTTGAGCGTTATAGCAGTCAGCATTTATATGGTACCTCTACAAGCTGCTGGAACCATTCTACAGCCGCCATTTTGAGTGTTATAGCGGCCAGCCTTTATATAACAGCTATACAAGCTGATGGAACCATTCTACAGCCGCCATTTTGAGTGTTATAGCCGCCACCCTTTATATAGTAGCTCTACAAGCTGCTGGAACCATTCTACAGCCGTTATTTTGAGTGTTATAGCCGCCAGCCTTTATATAGTAGCTCTACAAGCTCTTGGAACCATTCTACAGCCGCCATTTTGAGTGTTATAGCAGCCAGCATTTATATAGTACCTCTACAAGCTGTTGGAAGCATTCTACAGCAGCCATTTTGAGTGTTATAGCCGCCAGCCTTTATATAGTTGCTCTACAAGCTGCTGGAACCATTCTACAGCCGTTATTTTGAATTTTATAGCAGCTAGCATTTATGTAGTACCAATACAAGCTGTTGGAACCATTCTACAACCTCCACTTTGAGTGTTATAGCCGCCAGTCTTGGTAAAGTAGCTCTGCAAGTTGCTGGAACCATTCTACAGCCGCCATTTTGAGTTTTATTGAGGCCAGCCTTTATATAACAGCTATACAAGCTGCTGGAACCATTCTACAGCCGCCATTTTGAGTGTTATAGCAGCCAGCAATTATATAGTACCTCTACAAGCTGATGGAACCATTCTACAGCCGCCATTTTGAGTGTTATAGCGGCCAGCCTTTATATAACAGCTTTACAAGCTGCTGGAACCATTCTACAGCCGCCATTTTGAGTGTTATAGCTGCCACCCTTTATATAGTAGCTCTACAAGCTGCTGGAACTATTCTACAGCCGTTATTTTAAGTGTTATATCCGCCAGCCAGTATATAGTAGCTCTACAAGCTGCTGGAACCATTCTACAGCCGCCATTTTGAGTGCTTTAGCGGCCAGCCTTTATATAACAGCTATACAAGCTGCTGAAACAATTCTACAGCCGCCATTTTGAGTGTTATAGCCGCCACCCTTTATATAGTAGCTCTACAAGCTGCTGGAACCATTCTACAGCCTCCATTTTGAGCGTTATAGCCGCCAGCCTTTATATAGTAGCTCTACAAGCTGCTGAAACCATTCTACAGCCGTTATTTTGAGTTTTATAGCAGCCAGCATTTTAATAGTACCAATACAAGCTGCTGGAACCATTCTACAGCCGTTATTTTGAGTTTTATAGCAGCTAGCATTTATATAGTACCAATACAAGCTGTTGGAACCATTCTACAACCTCCACTTTGAGTGTTATAGCCGCCAGTCTTGGTAAAGTAGCTCTGCAAATTGCTGGAACCATTCTACAGCCGCCATTTTGAGTTTTATTGAGGCCAGCCTTTATATAACAGCTATACAAGCTGCTGGAACCATTCTACAGCCGCCATTTTGAGTGTTATAGCTGCCACCCTTTATATAGTAGCTCTACAAGCTGCTGGAACTATTCTACAGCCGTTATTTTAAGTGTTATATCCGCCAGCCAGTATATAGTAGCTCTACAAGCTGCTGGAACCATTCTACAGCCACCATTTTGAGTGTTATAGCCGCCAGCCTTTATATAGTAGCTCTACAAGCTGCTGGAACCATTCTACAGCCGCCATTTTGAGTGTTATAGCCGCCAGCCTTTATATAGTAGTTCAACAAGCTGCTGGAACCATTCTACAGCCTCCAATTTGAGCGTTATAGCGGCCAGCCTTTATATAACAGCTATACAAGCTGCTGGAACCATTCTACAGCCGCCATTTTGAGTGTTATAGCCGCCACCCTTTATATAGTAGCTCTACAAGCTGCTGGAACCATTCTACAGTCGTTATTTTGAGTGTTATAGCCGCCAGCCTTTATATAGTAGTTCAACAAGCTGCTGGAACCATTCTACAGCCTCCATTTTGAGCGTTATAGCGGCCAGCCTTTATATAACAGCTACACAAGCTGCTGGAACCATTCTACAGCCACCATTTTGAGTGTTATAGCCGCCAGCCTTTATATAGTAGCTCTACAAGTTGCTGGAACCATTCTACAGCCGCCATTTTGAGTTTAATTGAGGCCAGCCTTTATATAACAGCTATACAAGCTGCTGGAACCATTCTACAGCCGCCATTTTGAGTGTTATAGCAGCCAGCATTTATATAGTACATCTACAAGCTGATGGAACCATTCTACAGCCGCCATTTTGAATGTTATAGCGGCCAGCCTTTATATAACAGCTTTACAAGCTGCTGGAACCATTCTACAGCCGCCATTTTGAGTGTTATAGCTGCCACCCTTTATATAGTAGCTCTACAAGCTGCTGGAACTATTCTACAGCCGTTATTTTAAGTGTTATATCCGCCAGCCAGTATATAGTAGCTCTACAAGCTGCTGGAACCATTCTACAGCCACCATTTTGAGTGTTATAGCCGCCAGCCTTTATATAGTAGCTCTACAAGCTGCTGGAACCATTCTACAGCCGTTATTTTGAGTATTATAGCCGCCAGCCTTTATATAGTAGCTCTACAAGCTGCTGAAACCATTCTACAGCCGTTATTTTGAGTTTTATAGCAGCCAGCATTTATATAGTAGCTCTACAAGCTGCTGGAACCATTTTACGGCTGCTATTTTGAGTGTTATAGCCGCCAGCATTTATTTAGTAGCTCTACAAGCTGCTGGAACCATTCTACAGCCGTTATTTTGAGTGTTATAGCCGCCAGCCTTTGTAGAGTAGCTCTGCAAGCTGCTGGAACCATTCTACAGCCGTTATTTTGAGTGTTATAGCCGCCAGCCTCTATATAGTAGCTCTACAAGCTGCTGGAACCATTCTACAGCCGTTATTTTGAGTCTCATAGCCGTCATCTTTAATGTAGTAGCTCTACAAGCTGCTGGAACCATTCTACAGCCTCCATTTTAAATGTTATAGCCGCCAGCCTTTATATACTACCTCTACAAGCTGCTGGAACCATTCTACAGCCGTTAATTCGAGTGTTATAGCCGCCAGCCTTTATATAGTAGCTCTACAAGCTGCTGAAACCATTCTACAGCCGTTATTTCGAGTGTTATAGCCGCCAGCCTTTATATAGTAGCTCTACAAGCTGCTGAAACCATTCAACAGCCGTTATTTCGAGTGTTATAGCCGCCAGCCTTTATATAGTACCTCTACAAGCTGCTGGACCCATTCTACAGCCGTTATTTCGAGTGTTATAGCCGCCAGCCTTTGTAGAGTAGCTCTGCAAGCTGCTGGAACCATTCTACAGCCGTTATTTTGAGTGTTATAGCCGCCAGCCTTTATATAGTAGCTCTACAAGCTGCTGGAACCATTCTACAGCCGTTATTTTGAGTGTTATAGCCGTCAGCCTTTATATAGTAGCTCTACAAGCTGCTGAAACCATTCTACAGCCGTTATTTTGAGTGTTATAGCCGCCAGCCTTTGTAGAGTAACTCTGCAAGCTGCGGTAACCATTCTACAGCCGTTATTTTGAGTGTTATAGCCGCCAGCCTTTATATAGTAGCTCTACAAGCTGCTGGAACCATTCTACAGCCGATATTTCGAATGTTATAGCCGTCATCTTTAATATAGTAGCTCTACAAGCTGCTGGAACCATTCTACAGCATCCATTTTGAGTGTTATAGCCGCCAGCCTTTATATAGTAGCTCTACAAGCTGCTGGAACCATTCTACAGCCGTTATTTTGAGTTTTATAGCAGCCAGCATTTTAATAGTACCAATGCAAGCTGTTGGAACCATTCTACAACCTCCACTTTGAGTGTTATAGCCGCCAGTCTTCGTAAAGTAGCTCTGCAAGTTGCTGGAACCATTCTACAGCCGCCATTTTGAGTTTTATTGCGGCCAGCCTTTATATAACAGCTCTACAAGCTGCTGGAACCATTCTACAGCCGTTATTTTGAGTGTTATATCCGCCAGCCAGTATATAGTAGCTCTACAAGCTGCTGAAACCATTCTACAGCCGCCATTTTGAGTGTTATAGCAGCCAGCATTTATATAGTACCTCTACAAGCTGATGGAACCATTCTACAGCCGCCATTTTGAGTGTTATAGCGGCCAGCCTTTATATAACAGCTTTACAAGCTGCTGGAACCATTCTACAGCCGCCATTTTGAGTGTTATAGCTGCCACCCTTTATATAGTAGCTCTACAAGCTGCTGGAACCATTCTACAGCCGTTATTTTAAGTGTTATATCCGCCAGCCAGTATATAGTAGCTCTACAAGCTGCTGGAACCATTCTACAGCCACCATTTTGAGTGTTATAGCCGCCAGCCTTTATATAGTAGCTCTACAAGCTGCTGGAACCATTCTACAGCCGCCATTTTGAGTGTTATAGCCGCCAGCTTTTATATAGTAGTTCAACATTATTTTGAGTGTTATAGTCGCCAGCCTTTGTAGAGTAGCACTGCAAGCTGCTGGAAACATTCTACAGGCGTCATTTTGAGTGTTATAGCCGCTAGCCTTTATATAGTAGCTCTACAAGTCGCCAGCCTTTGTAGAGTAGCTCTGCAAGCTGCTGGAACGATTCTACAGCCGTCATTTTGAGTGTTATAGCCGCTAGCCTTTATATAGTAGCTCTACAAGCTGCTGGAACCATTCTTCAGCCGTTATTTTGAGTGTTATAGCCGTCATCTTCAATGTAGTAGCTCTACAAGATGCTGGAACCATTCTACAGCCTCCATTTTGAGTGTTATAGCCGCCAGCCTATATATAGTAGCTCTACAAGCTCCTGGAACCATTCTACTGCCGTTTTTTTGAGTTTTATAGGAGCCAGCATTTATATAGTACCTCTACAAGCTGCTGGAACTATTCTTCAGCCTCCATTTTGAGTGTTATAGCCGCCAGCCTTTATATAGCAGCTATACAAGCTGCTGGAACCAACTACAGCCGCCATTCTGAGTGTTATAGCAGCTAGCATTTACATAGTACCTCTACAAGCTGCTGGAACCATTCTACAGCCGCCATTTTGAGTGTTATAGCAGCCAGCATTTATATAGTTGCTCTACAAGCTGCTGGAACCATTCTACAGCCGCCATTTTGAGTGTCATAGCCGCCAGCCAGAATATAGTAGCTCTACAAGCTGCTGGAACCATTCTACAGCCGCCATTTTGAGTGTTATAGCCGCTAGCCTTTATATAGTAGCTCTACAAGCTGCTGGAACTATTCTTCAGCCGTTATTTTTAGTGTTATAGCCGTCATCTTTTATGTAGTAGCTCTAAAAGGTGCTGGAACCATTCTACAGCCTTCATTTTGAGTGTTATGGCCGCCAGCCTTTATATAGTAGCTCTACAAGCTCCTGAAACCATTCTACAGCCGTTATTTTGAGTGTTATAGCAGCCAGCATTTATATAGTACCTCTACAAGCTGCTGGAACCATTCAACAGCCTCCATTTTGAGTGTTATAGCCGCCAGTCTTCGTAAAGTAGCTCTGCAAGTTGCTGGAACCATTCTACAGCCGCCATTTTGAGTTTTATTGCGGCCAGCCTTTATATAACAGCTCTACAAGCTGCTGGAACCATTCTACAGCCGTTATTTTGAGTGTTATATCCGCCAGCCAGTATATAGTAGCTCTACAAGCTGCTGAAACCATTCTACAGCCGCCATTTTGAGTGTTATAGCAGCCAGCATTTATATAGTACCTCTACAAGCTGATGGAACCATTCTACAGCCGCCATTTTGAGTGTTATAGCGGCCAGCCTTTATATAACAGCTTTACAAGCTGCTGGAACCATTCTACAGCCGCCATTTTGAGTGTTATAGCTGCCACCCTTTATATAGTAGCTCTACAAGCTGCTGGAACCATTCTACAGCCGTTATTTTAAGTGTTATATCCGCCAGCCAGTATATAGTAGCTCTACAAGCTGCTGGAACCATTCTACAGCCACCATTTTGAGTGTTATAGCCGCCAGCCTTTATATAGTAGCTCTACAAGCTGCTGGAACCATTCTACAGCCGCCATTTTGAGTGTTATAGCCGCCAGCTTTTATATAGTAGTTCAACATTATTTTGAGTGTTATAGTCGCCAGCCTTTGTAGAGTAGCACTGCAAGCTGCTGGAAACATTCTACAGGCGTCATTTTGAGTGTTATAGCCGCTAGCCTTTATATAGTAGCTCTACAAGTCGCCAGCCTTTGTAGAGTAGCTCTGCAAGCTGCTGGAACGATTCTACAGCCGTCATTTTGAGTGTTATAGCCGCTAGCCTTTATATAGTAGCTCTACAAGTCGCCAGCCTTTGTAGAGTAGCTCTGCAAGCTGCTGGAACGATTCTACAGCCGTCATTTTGAGTGTTATAGCCGCTAGCCTTTATATAGTAGCTCTACAAGCTGCTGGAACCATTCTTCAGCCGTTATTTTGAGTGTTATAGCCGTCATCTTCAATGTAGTAGCTCTACAAGATGCTGGAACCATTCTACAGCCTCCATTTTGAGTGTTATAGCCGCCAGCCTATATATAGTAGCTCTACAAGCTCCTGGAACCATTCTACTGCCGTTTTTTTGAGTTTTATAGGAGCCAGCATTTATATAGTACCTCTACAAGCTGCTGGAACTATTCTTCAGCCTCCATTTTGAGTGTTATAGCCGCCAGACTTTATATAGCAGCTATACAAGCTGCTGGAACCAACTACAGCCGCCATTCTGAGTGCTATAGCAGCTAGCATTTACATAGTACCTCTACAAGCTGCT
The DNA here is from genome assembly GCA_018152135.1 of Drosophila paulistorum. NCBI lineage: Eukaryota > Metazoa > Arthropoda > Insecta > Diptera > Drosophilidae > Drosophila > Drosophila paulistorum. The sequence continues at coordinate 775,347 of JAECXG010000648.1, forward strand.
GGAACCATTCTACAGCCGCCATTTTGAGTGTTATAGCAGCCAGCATTTATATAGTTGCTCTACAAGCTGCTGGAACCATTCTACAGCCGCCATTTTGAGTGTCATAGCCGCCAGCCAGAATATAGTAGCTCTACAAGCTGCTGGAACCATTCTACAGCCGCCATTTTGAGTGTTATAGCCGCTAGCCTTTATATAGTAGCTCTACAAGCTGCTGGAACTATTCTTCAGCCGTTATTTTTAGTGTTATAGCCGTCATCTTTTATGTAGTAGCTCTAAAAGGTGCTGGAACCATTCTACAGCCTTCATTTTGAGTGTTATGGCCGCCAGCCTTTATATAGTAGCTCTACAAGCTCCTGAAACCATTCTACAGCCGTTATTTTGAGTGTTATAGCAGCCAGCATTTATATAGTACCTCTACAAGCTGCTGGAACCATTCAACAGCCTCCATTTTGAGTGTTATAGCCGCCAGCTTTTATATAGTAGCTCTACAAGCTGCTGGAACCATTCTACAGCGGTTATTTTGAGTGTTATAGCAGCCAGCATTTATATAGTACCTCTACAAGCTGTTGGAACCATTCTACAGCCTCCACTTTGAGTGTTATAGCTTCCAGCCTTTGTAAAGTAGCTCTGCAAGCTGCTGGAACCATTCTACAGCCGCCATTCTGAGTGTTATAGCAGCTAGCATTTACATAGTACCTCTACAAGCTGCTGGAACCATTCTACAGCCGCCATTTTGAGTGTTATAGCCGCCAACCAGTATATAGTAGCTCTACAAGCTGCTGAAACCATTCTACAGCCGTTATTTTGAGTGTTATAGCAGCCAGCATTTATATAGTACCTCTACAAGCTGCTGGAACCATTCTACAGCCGTTATTTTGAGTGTTATAGCAGCCAGCATTTATATAGTACCTCTACAAGCTGCTGGAACTATTTTACAGCCACTTTGTTGAGTGTTATAGCGGCCAGCCTCTATATGTAACAGCTATAAAAGCTGCTGGAACCATTCTACAGCCACCATTTGGGTGTTATAGCAGCCAGCCTTTATATAACAGCTATACAAGCTCCTGGAACCATTCTACAGCCGTTATTTTGAGTGTAATAGCCGCCAGCCTTTATATAACAGCTATACAAGCTGCTGTAATCATTCTACGGCCGCCATTTTGAGTGTTATAGCAGCCAGAGTTTTATAGGAGCCAGCATTTATATAGTACCTCTAAAAGCTGGTGGAACCATTCTACAGCCACCATTTTGAGACTTATAGCCGCCAACCTTTATATAGTAGCTCTACAAGCTGCTGGAACCATTCTACAGCCGCCATTTTTATTGTTATAGCGGCCAGCCTTTATATAACAGCTATACAAGCTGCTGGAACCATTCTACAGCCGTTATTTTGAGTGTTATAGCGGCCAGCCTTTATATAACAGCTATACAAGCTGCTGGAACTATTCTACAGCCTCCATTTTGAGTGTTATAGCCGCCAGCCTTTATATAGCAGCTATACAAGCTGCTGGAACCATTCTACAGCCGCCATTCTGAGTGTTATAGCAGCTAGCATTTACATAGTACCTCTACAAGCTGCTTGAACCATTCTACAGCCGTTATTTTGAGTGTTATAGCCGCCAGCCTTTATATAGCAGCTATACAAGGTGGTGGAACCATTCTACAGTCGTTATTTTGAGTGTTATAGCCGCCAACCAGTATATAGTAGCTCTACAAGCTGCTGGAACCATTCTACAGCCGTTATTTTGAGTGTTATAGCAGCCAGCATTTATATAGTACCTCTACAAGCTGCTGGAACCATTCTACAGCCGTTATTTTGAGTGTTATAGCAGCCAGCATTTATATAGTACCTCTACAAGCTGCTAGAACTATTTTACAGCCACTTTGTTGAGTGTTATAGCGGCCAGCCTCTATATGTAACAGCTATAAAAGCTGCTGGAACCATTCTACAGCCACCATTTTGAGTGTTATAGCAGCCAGCCTTAATATAACAGCTATACAAGCTCCTGGAACCATTCTACAGCCGTTATTTTGAGTGTTATAGCCGCCAGCCTTTATATAGTAGCTCTGCAAGATGCTGGAACTATTTTACAGCCACTTTGTTGAGTGTTATAGCGGCCAGCCTCTATATGTAACAGCTATAAAAGCTGCTGGAACCATTCTACAGCCACCATTTTGAGTGTTATAGCCGCCAGCCTTTATATAACAGCTATACAAGCTGCTGGAACCATTCTTCAGCCGTTATTTTGAGTGTTATAGCCGCCAGCCTTTATATAACAGCTATACAAGCTGCTGGAACCATTCTACAGCCGTTTTTGTGAGTGTTATAGCCGCCAGCCTTTATATAACAGCTATACAAGCTGCTGTAACCATTCTACGGCCGCCATTTTGAGTGTTATAGCAGCCAGAGTTTTATAGGAGCCAGCATTTATATAGTACCTCTAAAAGCTGGTGGAACCATTCTACAGCCTCCATTTTGAGACTTATAGCCGCCAACCTTTATATAGTAGCTCTACAAGCTGCTGGAACCATTCCACAGCCGCCATTTTTATTGTTATAGCGGCCAGCCTTTATATAACAGCTATACAAGCTGCTGGAACCATTCTACAGCCGTTATTTTGAGTGTTATAGCCGCCAGCCTTTATATAACAGCTATACAAGCTGCTGGAACCATTCTACAGCCGTTATTTTGAGTGCTATAGCCGCCAGCCTTTATATAGTAGCTCTGCAAGCTGCTGGAACCATTCTACCGCCGCCATTTTGAGTGTTATAGCCGCCAGCATTTATATAGCAGCTCTACAAGCTGCTGGAACCATTCTACAGCCGCCATTTTGAGTGTTTTAGCAGCCAGAGTCTTATAGGAGCCAGCATTTATATAGTACCTCTACAAGCTGCTGGAACCATTCTACAGCCTCCATTTTAAGACTTATAGCCGCCAACCTTTATATAGTAGCTCTACAAGCTGCTGAAACCATTCTACAGCCCCCATTTTGAGTGTTATAGCAGCCATCATTTATATAGTTGCTCTACAAGCTGCTGGAACCATTCAACAGCCTCCATTTTGAGTGTTATAGCCGCCAGCTTTTATATAGTAGCTCTACAAGCTGCTGGAACCATTCTACAGCCTTTATTTTGAGTGTTATAGCAGCCAGCATTTATATAGTACTCCTACAAGCTGTTGGAACCATTCTACAGCCTCCACTTTGAGTGTTATAGCTTCCAGCCTTTGTAAAGTAGCTCTGCAAGCTGCTGGAACCATTCTACAGCCACCATTCTGAGTGTTATAGCAGCTAGCATTTACATAGTACCTCTACAAGCTGCTGGAACCATTCTACAGCCGCCATTTTGAGTGTTATAGCCGCCAACCAGTATATAGTAGCTCTACAAGCTGCTGGAACCATTCTACAGCCGCCATTTTGAGTGTCATAGCCGCCAGCCTTTATATAGTAGCTCTACAAGCTGCTGAAACCATTCTACAGCCTCCACTTTGAGTGTTATAGCTTCCAGTCTTCGCAAAGTAGCTCTGCAAGCTGCTGGAACCATTCTACAGCCGCCATTTTGAGTGTTATAGCCGCTAGCCTTTATATAGTAGCTCTACAAGCTGCTGGAACTATTCTACAGCCGCCAATTTGAGTTTTATTGCGGCCAGCCTTTATATAACAGCTATACAATCTGCTGGAACCATTCTACAGCCGCCATTTTGAGTGTTATAGCGGCCAGCCTCTATATGTAACAGCTATAAAAGCTGCTGGAACCATTCTACAGCCACCATTTTGAGTGTTATGGCCGCCAGCCTTTATATAACAGCTATACAAGCTGCTGGAACCATTCTACAGCCGTTATTGTGAGTGTTATAGCCGCCAGCCTTTATATAACAGCTATACAAGCTGCTGGAACCATTCTACAGCCGTTATTGTGAGTGTTATAGCCGCCAGCCTTTATATAACAGCTATACAAGCTGCTGTAACCATTCTACGGCCGCCATTTTGAGTGTTATAGCAGCCAGAGTTTTATAGGAGCCAGCATTTATATAGTACCTCTAAAAGCTGGTGGAACCACTCTACAGCCTCCATTTTGAGACTTATAGCCGCCAACCTTTATATAGTAGCTCTACAAGCTGCTGGAACCATTCTACAGCCGCCATTTTGATTGATATAGCGGCCAGTCTTTATATAACAGCTATGCAAGCTGCTGGAACCATTCTACAGCCATTATTTTGAGTGTTATAGCCGCCAGCCTTTATATAACAGCTATACAAGCTGCTGGAACCATTCTACAGCCGTTATTTTGAGTGCTATAGCCGCCAGCCTTTATATAGTAGCTCTGCAAGCTGCTGGAACCATTCTACCGCCGCCATTTTAAGTGTTATAGCCGCCAGCATTTATATAGTAGCTCTACAAGCTGCTGGAACCATTCTACAGCCGCCATTTTGAGTGTTTTAGCAGCCAGAGTCTTATAGGAGCCAGCATTTATATAGTACCTCTACAAGCTGCTGGAACCATTCTACAGCCTCCATTTTGAGACTTATAGCCGCCAACCTTTATACAGTAGCTCTACAAGCTGCTGGAACCATTCTACAGCCCCCATTTTGAGTGTTATAACAGCCATCATTTATATAGTTGCTCTACAAGCTGCTGGAACAGCCGCCATTTTGAGTGTCGTAGCCGCCAGCCAGTATATAGTAGCTCTACAAGCTGCTGGAACCATTCTACAGCCGCTATTTTGATTTTTGTAGCAGCCAGCATTTATATAGTACCTCTACAAGCTGTTGGAACTATTCTACAGCCTCCACTTTGAGTGTTATAGCTTCCGGCCTTTGCAAAGTAGCTCTGCAAGCTGCTGGAACCATTCTACAGCCGCCATTTTGAGTGTTATAGCCGCTAGCCTTTATATAGTAGCTCTACAAGCTGCTGGAACTATTCTACAGCCGCCAGTTTGAGTGTTATAGCAGCCATCATTTATATAGTTGCTCTACAAGCTGCTGGAACAGCCGCCATTTTGAGTGTCATAGCCGCCAGCCAGTATATAGTAGCTCTACAAGCTGCTGGAACCATTCTACAGCCGTTATTTTGATTTTTGTAGCAGCCAGCATTTATATAGTACCTCTACAAGCTGTTGGAACCATTCTACAGCCTCCACTTTGAGTGTTATAGCTTCCAGCCTTTGTAAAGTAGCTCTGCAAGCACCTGAAACCATTCTACAGCCGTTATTTTGAGTGTTATAGGAGCCAGCATTTATATAGTACCTCTACAAGCTGCTGGAACTATTCTACAGCCGCCAGTTTGAGTTTTATAGGAGCCAGCATTTATATAGTACCTCTACAAGCTGCTGGAACTATTCTACAGCCTCCATTTTGAGTGTTATAGCCGCTAGCCTTTATATAGTAGCTCTACAAGCTGCTGGAACTATTCTACAGCCGCCAGTTTGAGTGTTATAGCAGCCATCATTTATATAGTTGCTCTACAAGCTGCTGGAACAGCCGCCATTTTGAGTGTCATAGCCGCCAGCCAGTATATAGTAGCTCTACAAGCTGCTGGAACCATTCTACAGCCGTTATTTTGATTTTTGTAGCAGCCAGCATTTATATAGTACCTCTACAAGCTGTTGGAACCATTCTACAGCCTCCACTTTGAGTGTTATAGCTTCCAGCCTTTGTAAAGTAGCTCTGCAAGCTCCTGAAACCATTCTACAGCCGTTATTTTGAGTGTTATAGGAGCCAGCATTTATATAGTACCTCTACAAGCTGCTGGAACCATTCTACAGCCTCCATTTTGAGACTTATAGCCGCCAACCTTTATATAGTAGCTCTACAAGCTGCTGGAACCATTCTACAGCCCCCATTTTGAGTGTTATAGCAGCCATCATTTATATAGTTGCTCTACAAGCTGCTGGAACCATTCTACAGCCGCCATTTTGAGTGTCATAGCCGCCAGCCAGTATATACATAGTAGCTCTACAAGCTGCTGGAACCATTCTACAGCCGTTATTTTGATTTTTGTAGCAGCCAGCATTTATATAGTACCTCTACAAGCTGTTGGAACCATTCTACAGCCTCCACTTTGAGTGTTATAGCTTCCAGCCTTTGTAAAGTTGCTCTGCAAGCTCCTGAAACCATTCTACAGCCGTTATTTTGAGTGTTATAGCAGCCAGCATTTATATAGTACCTCTACAAGCTGCTGGAACCATTCAACAGCCTCCATTTTGAGTGTTATAGCCTCCAGCCTTTATATAGTAGCTCTACAAGCTCCTGAAACCATTCTACAGCCGTTATTTTGAGTGTTATAGCAGCCAGCATTTATATAGTACCTCTACAAGCTGCTGGAACCATTCAACAGCCTCCATTTTGAGTGTTATAGCCGCCAGCCTTTATATTGTAGCTCTACAAGCTCCTGAAACCATTCTACAGCCGTTATTTTGAGTGTTATAGCAGCCAGCATTTATAAAGTACCTCTACAAGCTGCTGGAACCATTCAACAGCCTCCAGTTTGAGTGTTATAGCCGCCAGCCTTTATATAGTAGCTCTACAAGCTGCTGGAACCATTCTACAGCCGTTATTTTGATTTTTGTAGCAGCCAGCATTTATATAGTACCTCTACAAGCTGTTGGAACCATTCTACAGCCTCCACTTTGAGTGTTATAGCTTCCAGCCTTTGTAAAGTAGCTCTGCAAGCTGCTGGAACCATTCTATAGCCGCCATTTTGAGTGTTATAGCCGTTAGCCTTTATATAGTAGCTCTACAAGCTGCTGCAACCGATCCACAGCCGCCATTTTGAGTTTTATTGCGGCCAGCCTTTATATATTTCAGTGTTATAGCCGCCAGCCTTTATAAACCAGCTATACAAGCTGCTGGAACCATTCTACAGGCACCATTTTAAGTGTTATAGCCGCCAGCCTTTATATAACAGCTATACAAGCTGCTGGAACCATTCTACAGCCGCCATTTTTGGTGTTAAAGCGGCCTGCATTTATATAGTAGCTCTACAAGCTGCTGGAACCATTTTACAGCCGCTATTTTCAGTGTTATAGCGGCCAGCCTTTATATAACAGCTATACAAGCTGCTGGAACCATCCTACAGCCGTTACTTTGAGTGTTATAGCCGCCAGACTTTATATAACAGCTATACAAGCTGCTTGAACTATTCTACAGGCACCATTTTGAGTGCTTTAGCCGCCAGCCTTTATATAACAGCTATACAAGCTGCTGGAATCATTCTACAGCCGTTATTTTGAGTGTTATAGCCGCCAGCCTTTATATAACAGCTATACAAGCTGCTGGAACCATTCTACAGCCGCCATTTTGAGTGTTATAGCGGCCACTTTAAGTGTTATATCCGCCATCCTTTATATAACAGCTCTACAAGCTGCTGGAACCATTCTACAACCGCCATTTTGAGTCTTATAGCCGCCATCTTTAATATAGTAGGTATACAAGCTGCTGGAACCATTCTACAGCCGCCATTTTGAGTGTTATAGCCGCCATTCTATATCTAACAGCTATACAAGTTTCTGGAACAATTCTACAGCCTTTATTTTGAGTCTTATAGCCGCCATCCTTTATATAACAGCTATACAAGCTGCTTGAACCATTCTACAGCCGCCATTTTGAGTGTTATAGCCGCCACTTTAAGTGTTATAGCCGCCATCCTTTATATAACAGCTCTACAAGCTGCTGGAACCATTCTACAGCCGCCATCTTTAACATAGTAGGTATACAAGCTGCTGGAACCATTCTACAGCCGCCATTTTGAGTTTTATAGCCGCCATTCTATATCTAACAGCTATACAAGTTTCTGGAACCATTCTTCAGCCTTCATTTTAAGTCTTATAGACGCCATCCTTTATATAACAGCTATACAAGCTGCTGGAACCATTCTACAGCCACCATTTTGAGTGTTATAGCCGCCATCTTTTCTATAACAGCTGTACAAGCTGCTGGAACCATTCTACAGCCGTCATTTTGAGTCTTATAGCCGCCATCTTTAATATAGTAGGTATACAAGCTGCTGGAACCATTCTACAGCCGCCATTTTGAGTGTTATAGCCGCCATTCTATATCTAACAGCTATACAAGTTTCTGGAACAATTATACAGCCTTCATTTTAAGTCTTATAGCTGCCATCCTTTATAAGACAGCTTAACAAGCTGCTGGAACAATTCTACAGCCTTTATTTTGAGTCTTATAGCCGCCATCCTTTATATAACAGCTATACAAGCTGCTGGAACCATTCTACAGCCTTTATTTTAAGTCTTATAGCCGCCATCCTTTATATAACAGCTCTACAAGCTGCTGAAACCATTCTACAGCCGCCATTTTGAGTGTTATAGCCGCCATCTTTTATATAACAGCTCTACAAGCTGCTGGAACCATTCTACAGCCGCCATTTTGAGTCTTATAGCCGCCATCTTTAATATAGTAGGTATACAAGCTGCTGGAAACATTCTACAGCCGCCGATTTGAGTGTTATAGCCACCATTCTATATCTAACAGCTATACAATTTTCTGGAACAATTCTACAGCCTTCATTTTGAGTCTTATAGCCGCCATCCTTTATATAACAGCTATACAAGCTGCTGGAACCATTCTACAGCCTTTATTTTGAGTCTTATAGCCGCCATCCTTTATATAACAGCTCTACAAGCTGCTGGAACCATTCTACAGCCGCGATTTTGAGTGTTATAGACGCCATTCAATATCTAACAGCTATACAAGTTTCTGGAACCATTCTACAGCCTTCATATTGAGTCTTATAGCCGCCATCCTTTATATAACAGCTATACAAGCTGCTGGAACCATTCTATAGCCTTTATTTTGAGTCTTATAGCCGCCATCCTTTATATAACAGCTCTACAAGCTGCTGGAACCATTCTACAGCCGCCATTTTGAGTTTTATAGACGCCATTCAATATCTAACAGCTATACAAGTTTCTGGAACCATTCTACAGCCTTCATATTGAGTCTTCTAGCCGGTAGCCTTTATATAGTAGCTGTACAAGCTGCTGGAACCATTCTTCAGCCGTTATTTTGAGTGTTATAGCCGTCATCTTTAATGTAGTAGCTCTACAAGCTGCTGGAACCATTCTACAGCCGCCATTCTGAGTGTTATAGAAGCCAGCATTTATATAGTACCTCTACAAGCTGCTGGAACCATTCTACAGCCGCCATTCTGAGTGTTATAGCAACCAGCATTTACATAGTACCTCTACAAGCTGCTGGAACCATTCTACAGCCGCCATTTTGAGTGTTATAGCCGCTAGCCTTTATATAGTAGCTCTACAAGCCGCTGGAACCATTCTACAGCCGTTATTTTGAGTGTTATAGCCGCCAGCCTTTGTAGAGTAGCTCTGCAAGCTGCTGGAACTATTCTACAGCCGTTATTTTGAGTCTTATAGCCGTCATCTCTAATGTAGTAGCTCAACAAGCTGCTGGAACCATTCCACAGCCTCCATTTTAAGTGTTATAGCCGCCAGCCTTTATATAGTACCTCTACAAGCTGCTGGAACCATTCTACAGCCATTATTTCGAGTGTTATAGCCGCCAGCCTTTATATAGTAGCTTTACAAGCTGCTGAAACCATTCTACAGCCGTTATTTCGAGTGTTATAGCCGCCAGCCTTTATATAGTAGCTCTACAAGCTGTTGAAACCGTTCTACAGCCGTTATTTTGAGTTTTATAGCAGCCAGAATTTATAAAGTACCTCTACAAGCTGCTGGAACCATTCTACAGCCGTTATTTCGAGTGTTATAGCCGCCAGCCTTTGTAGAGTAGCTCTGCAAGCTGCTGGAACCATTCTACAGCCGTTATTTTGAGTGTTATAGCCGCCAGCCTTTATATAGTAGCTCTACAAGCTTCTGGAACCATTCTACAGCCGTTATTTTGAGTGTTATAGCCGCCAGCCTTTATATAGTAGCTCTACAAGCTGCTGAAACCATTCTACAGCCGTTATCTTGAGCCGTTATCTTTGAGTTAGCAGCCAGCATTTATATAGTACCTCTACAAGCTGCTGGAACCATTCTACAGCCGTTATTTTGAGTTTTATAGCAGCCAGCATTTATATAGTACCTCTACAAGCTGCTGGAACCATTTTACAGCCTCCATTTTGAGCGTTATAGCCGCCAGCCTTTATAAAGTAGCTCTACAAGCTACTGGAACCATTCTACAGCCGTTATTTTGAGTCTTATAGCCGTCATCTTTAATATAGTAGCTCTACAAGCTGCTGGAACCATTCTACAGCATCCATTTTGAGTGCTATAGCAGCCAGCATTTATATAGTAACTCTCCAAGCTGCTGGAACCATTCTACAGCCGTTATTTTGAATTTTACAGCAGCCAGCATTTATATAGTACCTCTACAAGTTGCTGGAACCATTCTACAGCCTCCATTTTGAGCGTTATAGCCGCCAGCCTTTATATAGTAGCTCTACAAGCTGCTGAAACCATTCTGCAGCCGCCATTTTGAGCGTTATAGCCGCCAGCCTTTATATAGTAGCTCTACAAGCTCCTGAAACCATTCTACAGCCGTTATTTTGAGTTTTATAGGAGCCAGCATTTATATAGTACCTCTACAAGCTGCTGGAACCATTCTACAGCCTCCATTTTGAGTGTTATAGCCTCCAGCCTTTATATAGTAGCTCTACAAGCTGCTGAAACCATTCTACAGCCGTTATTTTGAGTTTTATAGGAGCCAGCATTTATATAGTACCTCTACAAGCTGCTGGAACCATTCTACAGCCGTTATTTTGAGTTTTATAGCAGCCAGCATTTTTATAGTACCAATACAAGCTGTTGGAACCATTCTACAACCTCCACTTTGAGTGTTATAGCCGCCAGTCTTGGTAAAGTAGCTCTGCAAGTTGCTGGAACCATTCTACAGCCGCCATTTTGAGTTTTATTGCGGCCAGCCTTTATATAACAGCTATACAAGCTGCTGCAACCATTCTACAGCCGTTATTTTGAGTGTTATATCCGCCAGCCAGTATATAGTAGCTCTACAAGCTGCTGGAACCGTTCTACAGCCGCCACTTTGAGTGTTATAGCCGCCAGCTTTTATATAGTAGCTCTACAAGCTGCTGGAACCATTCTACAGCCGCCATTTTGAGTGTCATAGCCGCAAGCCAGTATATAGTAGCTCTACAAGCTGCTGGAACCATTCTACAGCCGTTATTTTGAGTGTTCTAGCCGCCAGCCTTTGTAGAGTAGCTCTGCAAGCTGCTGGAACCATTCTACAGCCGCCATTTTAAACGTTATAGCCGCCAGCCTTTATATACTACCTCTACAAGCTGCTGGAACCATTCTACAGCCGTTATTTCGAGTGTTATAGCCGCCAGCATTTATATAGTAGCTCTACAAGCTGCTGGAACTATTCTACACCCGTTATTTTGAGTTTTATAGCAGCCAGCACTTATATAGTATCTCTACAAGCTGCTGGAACCATTCTTCAGCCGTTATTTTGAGTCTCATAGCCGTCATCTTTAATGTAGTAGCTCTACAAGCTGCTGGAACCATTCTACAGCCTCCACTTTAAGTGTTATAGCCGCCAGCCTTTATATACTACCTCTACAAGCTGCTGGAACCATTCTACAGTCGTTATTTCGAGTGTTATAGCCGCCAGCCTTTATATAGTGGCTCTACAAGCTGCTGAAACCATTCTACAGCCGTTATTTCGAGTGTTTTAGCCGCCAGCCTTTATATAGTAGCTCTACAAGCTGCTGAAACCATTCAACAGCCGTTATTTCGAGTGTTATAGCTGCCAGCCTTTATATAGTAGCTCTACAAGCTGCTGGAACCATTCTACAGCCGTTATTTCGAGTGTTATAGCCGCCAGCCTTTATATAGTAGCTCTACAAGCTGCTGGAACCATTCTACAGCCGATATTTCGAGTGTTATAGCCGTCATCTTTAATATAGTAGCTCTACAAGCTGCTGGAACCATTCTACAGCATCCATTTTGAGTGTTATAGCCGCCAGCCTTTATATAGTAGCTCTACAAGCTGCTGGAACCATTCTACAGCCGTTATTTTGAGTTTTATAGCAGCCAGCATTTATATAGTACCTCTACAAGCTGCTGGAACCATTCTACAGCCTCCATTTTGAGCGTTATAGCCGCCAGCCTTTATATAGTAGCTCTACAAGCTGCTGGAACCATTCTACAGCCGTTATTTTGAGTCTTATATCCGTCATCTTTAATATAGTAGCTCTACAAGCTGCTGGAACCATTCTACAGCCGTTATTTTGAGTCTTATATCCGTCATCTTTAATATAGTAGCTCTACAAGTTGCTGGAACCATTCTACAGCCTCCATTTTGAGCGTTATAGCCGCCAGCCTTTATATAGTAGCTCTACAAGCTGCTGAAACCATTCTACAGCCGTTATTTTGAGTTTTATAGCAGCCAGCATTTTAATAGTACCAATACAAGCTGTTGGAACCATTCTACAACCTCCACTTTGAGTGTTATAGCCGCCAGTCTTGGTAAAGTAGCTCTGCAAGTTGCTGGAACCATTCTACAGCCGCCATTTTGAGTTTTATTGCGGCAAGCCTTTATATAACAGCTATACAAGCTGCTGGAACCATTCTACAGCCGTTATTTTGAGTGTTATATCCGCCAGCCAGTATTAAGTAGCTCTACAAGCTGCTGAAACCATTCTACAGCCGCCATTTTGAGTGTTATAGCAGCCAGCCTTTATATAGTAGCTCTACAAGCTGCTGGAACCATTCTACAGCCGTTATTTTGAGTTTTATAGCAGCCAGCATTTTAATAGTACCAATACAAGCTGTTGGAACCATTCTACATCCTCCACTTTGAGTGTTATAGCCGCCAGTCTTCGTAAAGTAGCTCTGCAAGTTGCTGGAACCATTCTACAGCCGCCATTTTGAGTTTTATTGCGGCCAGCCTTTATATAACAGCTATACAAGCTGCTGGAACCACTTACAGCCGTTATTTTGAGTGTTATATCCGCCAGCCAGTATATAGTAGCTCTACAAGCTGCTGAAACCATTCTACAGCCGCCATTTTGAGTGTTATAGCAGCCAGCCTTTATATAGTAGCTCTACAAGCTGCTGGAACCATTCTACAGCCGTTATTTCGAGTGTTATAGCCGCTAGCTTTTGTAGAGTAGCTCTGCAAGCTGCTGGAACCATTCTACAGCCGCCATTTTGAGTGTTATAGCAGTCAGCATTTATATATAGTACCTCTACAAGCTGCTGGAACCATTCTACAGCCGCCATTTTGAGTGTTATAGCCGCCAGCCTTTATATAACAGCTATACAAGCTGCTGGAACCATTCTACAGCCGCCATTTTGAGTGTTATAGCTGCCACCCTTTATATAGTAGCTCTACAAGCTGCTGGAACCATTCTACAGCCGTTATTTTGAGTGTTATAGCCGCCAGCCTTTTATATAGTAGCTCTACAAGCTCTTGGAACCATTCTACAGCCGCCATTTTGAGTGTTATAGCAGCCAGCATTTATATAGTACCTCTACAAGCTGTTGGAAGCATTCTACAGCAGCCATTTTGAGTGTTATAGCCGCCAGCCTTTATATAGTTGCTCTACAAGCTGCTGGAACCATTCTACAGCCGTTATTTTGAGTTATATAGCAGCTAGCATTTATATAGTACCAATACTAGCTGTTGGAACCATTCTACAACCTCCACTTTGAGTGTTATAGCCGCCAGTCTTGGTAAAGTAGCTCTGCAAGTTGCTGGAACCATTCTACAGCCGCCATTTTGAGTTTTATTGAGGCCAGCCTTTATATAACAGCTATACAAGCTGCTGGAACCAATCTACAGCCGCCATTTTGAGTGTTATAGCAGCCAGCTTTTATATAGTAGCTCTACAAGCTGCTGGAACCATTCTACAGCCGCCATTTTGAGTGTCATAGCCGCAAGCCAGTATATAGTAGCTCTACAAGCTGCTGGAACCATTCTACAGCCGTTATTTTGAGTGTTCTAGCCGCCAGCCTTTGTAGAGTAGCTCTGCAAGCTGCTGGAACCATTCTACAGCCGCCATTTTAAACGTTATAGCCGCCAGCCTTTATATACTACCTCTACAAGCTGCTGGAACCATTCTACAGCCGTTATTTCGAGTGTTATAGCCGCCAGCATTTATATAGTAGCTCTACAAGCTGCTGGAACTATTCTACACCCGTTATTTTGAGTTTTATAGCAGCCAGCACTTATATAGTATCTCTACAAGCTGCTGGAACCATTCTTCAGCCGTTATTTTGAGTCTCATAGCCGTCATCTTTAATGTAGTAGCTCTACAAGCTGCTGGAACCATTCTACAGCCTCCACTTTAAGTGTTATAGCCGCCAGCCTTTATATACTACCTCTACAAGCTGCTGGAACCATTCTACAGCCGTTATTTCGAGTGTTATAGCCGCCAGCCTTTATATAGTGGCTCTACAAGCTGCTGAAACCATTCTACAGCCGTTATTTCGAGTGTTATAGCCGCCAGCCTTTATATAGTAGCTCTACAAGCTGCTGAAACCATTCAACAGCCGTTATTTCGAGTGTTATAGCTGCCAGCCTTTATATAGTACCTCTACAAGCTGCTGGAACCATTCTACAGCCGTTATTTCGAGTGTTATAGCCGCCAGCCTTTATATAGTAGCTCTACAAGCTGCTGGAACCATTCTACAGCCGATATTTCGAGTGTTATAGCCGTCATCTTTAATATAGTAGCTCTACAAGCTGCTGGAACCATTCTACAGCATCCATTTTGAGTGTTATAGCCGCCAGCCTTTATATAGTAGCTCTACAAGCTGCTGGAACCATTCTACAGCCGTTATTTTGAGTTTTATAGCAGCCAGCATTTATATAGTACCTCTACAAGCTGCTGGAACCATACTACAGCCTCCATTTTGAGCGTTATAGCCGCCAGCCTTTATATAGTAGCTCTACAAGCTGCTGGAACCATTCTACAGCCGTTATTTTGAGTCTTATATCCGTCATCTTTAATATAGTAGCTCTACAAGCTGCTGGAACCATTCTACAGCATCCATTTTGAGTGTTATAGCAGCCAGCCTTTATATTGTAGCTCTACAAGCTGCTGGAACCATTTTACAGCCGTTATTTTGAGTCTTATAGCCGTCATCTTTAATATAGTAGCTCTACAAGTTGCTGGAACCATTCTACAGCCTCCATTTTGAGCGTTATAGCCGCCAGCCTTTATATAGTAGCTCTACAAGCTGCTGAAACCATTCTACAGCCGTTATTTTGAGTTTTATAGCAGCCAGCATTTTAATAGTACCAATACAAGCTGTTGGAACCATTCTACAACCTCCACTTTGAGTGTTATAGCCGCCAGTCTTGGTAAAGTAGCTCTGCAAGTTGCTGGAACCATTCTACAGCCGCCATTTTGAGTTTTATTGCGGCAAGCCTTTATATAACAGCTATACAAGCTGCTGGAACCATTCTACAGCCGTTATTTTGAGTGTTATATCCGCCAGCCAGTATTAAGTAGCTCTACAAGCTGCTGAAACCATTCTACAGCCGCCATTTTGAGTGTTATAGCAGCCAGCCTTTATATAGTAGCTCTACAAGCTGCTGGAACCATTCTACAGCCGTTATTTTGAGTTTTATAGCAGCCAGCATTTTAATAGTACCAATACAAGCTGTTGGAACCATTCTACATCCTCCACTTTGAGTGTTATAGCCGCCAATCTTCGTAAAGTAGCTCTGCAAGTTGCTGGAACCATTCTACAGCCGCCATTTTGAGTTTTATTGCGGCCAGCCTTTATATAACAGCTATACAAGCTGCTGGAACCACTTACAGCCGTTATTTTGAGTGTTATATCCGCCAGCCAGTATATAGTAGCTCTACAAGCTGCTGAAACCATTCTACAGCCGCCATTTTGAGTGTTATAGCAGCCAGCCTTTATATAGTAGCTCTACAAGCTGCTGGAACCATTCTACAGCCGTTATTTCGAGTGTTATAGCCGCTAGCTTTTTGTAGAGTAGCTCTGCAAGCTGCTGGAACCATTCTACAGCCGCCATTTTGAGTGTTATAGCAGTCAGCATTTATATATAGTACCTCTACAAGCTGCTGGAACCATTCTACAGCCGCCATTTTGAGTGTTATAGCGGCCAGCCTTTATATAACAGCTATACAAGCTGCTGGAACCATTCTACAGCCGCCATTTTGAGTGTTATAGCTGCCACCCTTTATATAGTAGCTCTACAAGCTGCTGGAACCATTCTACAGCCGTTATTTTGAGTGTTATAGCCGCCAGCCTTTATATAGTAGCTCTACAAGCTCTTGGAACCATTCTACAGCCGCCATTTTGAGTGTTATAGCAGCCAGCATTTATATAGTACCTCTACAAGCTGTTGGAAGCATTCTACAGCAGCCATTTTGAGTGTTATAGCCGCCAGCCTTTATATAGTTGCTCTACAAGCTGCTGGAACCATTCTACAGCCGTTATTTTGAGTTATATAGCAGCTAGCATTTATATAGTACCAATACTAGCTGTTGGAACCATTCTACAACCTCCACTTTGAGTGTTATAGCCGCCAGTCTTGGTAAAGTAGCTCTGCAAGTTGCTGGAACCATTCTACAGCCGCCATTTTGAGTTTTATTGAGGCCAGCCTTTATATAACAGCTATACAAGCTGCTGGAACCAATCTACAGCCGCCATTTTGAGTGTTATAGCAGCCAGCATTTATATAGTACCTCTACAAGCTGATGGAACCATTCTACAGCCGCCATTTTGAGTGTTATAGCGGCCAGCCTTTATATAACAGCTTTACAAGCTGCTGGAACCATTCTACAGCCGCCATTTTGAGTGTTATAGCTGCCACCCTTTATATAGTAGCTCTACAAGCTGCTGGAACCATTCTACAGCCGCCATTTTGAGTGTTATAGCCGCCAGCCTTTATATAGTAGTTCTACAAGCTGCTGGAACCATTCTACAGCCGCCATTTTCAGTGTTATAGCGGCCAGCCTTTATATAACAGCTATACAAGCTGCTGGAACCATTCTACAGCCGCCATTTTGAGTGTTATAGCCGCCACCCTTTATATAGTAGCTCTACAAGCTGCTGGAACCATTCTACAGCCGTTATTTTGAGTGTTATAGCCTCCAGCCTTTATATAACAGCTATACAAGCTGCTGGACCCATTCTACAGCCACCATTTTGAGTATTATAGCCGCCAGCCTTTATATAGCAGCTATACAAGCTGCTGGAACCATTCTACAGCCTCCATTTCGAGTGTTATAGCAGCCAGCATTTATATAGTTGCTCTACAAGTTGCTGAAACCATTCTACAGCCGCCATTTTGAGTGTCATAGCCGCCAGCCATTATATAGTAGCTCTACAAGCTGCTGGAACCATTCTACAGCCGTTATTTTGAGTGTTATAGTCGCCAGCCTTTATATAGTAGCTCTACAAGCTGCTGGAACCATTCTACAGCCACCATTTTGAGTGTTATAGCAGCCAGCATTTATATAGTACCTCTACAAGCTGCTGGAACCATTCTACAGCCGCCATTTCGAGTGTTATAGCGGCCAGCCTTTATATAACAGCCATACAAGCTGCTGGAACCATTCTACAGCCGCCATTTTGAGTGTTATAGCTGCCACCCTTTATATAGTAGCTCTACAAGCTGCTGGAACCATTCTACAGCCGTTATTTTGAATGTTCTATCCGCCAGCCTTTATATAGTAGCTCTACAAGCTCTTGGAACCATTCTACAGCCGCCATTTTGAGTATTATAGCAGCCAGCATTTATATAGTACCTCTACAAGCTGCTGGAACCATTCTACAGCCGCCATTTTGAGTGTTATAGCGGCCAGCCTTTATATAACAGCTATACAAGCTGCTGGAACCATTCTACAGCCGCCATTTTGAGTGTTATAGCGGCCAGCCTTTATATAGTAGCTCTACAAGCTGCTGGAACCATTCTACAGCCGCCATTTTCAGTGTTATAGCGGCCAGCCTTTATATAACAGCTATACAAGCTGCTGGAACCATTCTACAGCCGCCATTTTGAGTGTTATAGCCGCCACCCTTTATATAGTAGCTCTACAAGCTGCAGGAACCATTCTACAGCCGTTATTTTGAGTGTTATAGCCTCCAGCCTTTATATAACAGCTTTACAAGCTGCTGGAACCATTCTACAGCCGTTATTTTGAGTCTTATAGCCTCTAGCCTTTTTATAACAATTATACAAGCTGCTGGAACCATTCTACAGCCACCATTTTGGGTGTTATAGCCGCCAGCCTTTATTTAGCAGCTATACAAGCTGCTGGAACCATTCTACAGCCGCCATTCTGAGTGTTATAGCAGCCAGCATTTACATAGTACTTCTACAAGCTGCTGGAACCATTCTACAGCCGCCATTTTGAGTGTCATAGCCGCCAGCCAGTATATAGTAGCTCTACAAGCTGCTGGAACCATTCTACAGCCGTTATTTTGAGTGTTATAGCCGCCAGACTTTATATAGTAGCTCTACAAGCTGCTGGAACCATTCTACAGCCGTTATATAGTACCTCTACAAGCTGCTGGAACCATTCTACAGCCGCCATTTTGAGTGTCATAGCCGCCAGTCAGTATATAGTAGTTCTACAAGCTGCTGGAACCATTCTACAGCCGTTATTTTGAGTGTTATAGTCGCCAGCCTTTGTAGAGTAGCACTGCAAGCTGCTGGAAACATTCTACAGGCGTCATTTTGAGTGTTATAGCCGCTAGCCTTTATATAGTAGCTCTACAAGTCGCCAGCCTGTGTAGAGTAGCTCTGCAAGCTGCTGGAACAATTCTACAGCCGTCATTTTGAGTGTTATAGCCGCTAGCCTTTATATAGTAGCTCTACAAGTCGCCAGCCTTTGTAGAGTAGCTCTGCAAGCTGCTGGAACGATTCTACAGCCTTCATTTTAAGTGTTATAGCCGCTAGCCTTTATATAGTAGCTCTACAAGCTGCTGGAACCATTCTTCAGCCGTTATTTTGAGTGTTATAGCCGTCATCTTCAATGTAGTAGCTCTACAAGCTGCTGGAACCATTCTACAGCCTCCATTTTGAGTTTTATAGCAGCCAGCATTTACATAGTACCTCTACAAGATGCTGGAACCATTCTACAGCCTCCATTTTGAGTGTTATAGCCGCTAGCCTATAAATAGTAGCTCTTCAAGCTCCTGGAACCATTCTACTGCCGTTTTTTGAGTTTTATAGGAGCCAGCATTTATATAGTACATCTACAAGCTGCTGGAACTATTCTACAGCCTCCATTTTGAGTGTTATAGCCGCCAGCCTTTATATAGCAGCTATACAAGCTGCTGGAACCATTCTACAGCAGCCATTCTGAGTGTTATAGCAGCCAGCATTTACATAGTACCTCTACAAGCTGCTGGAACCATTCTACAGCCGCCATTTTGAGTATTATAGCAGCCAGCATTTATATACAAGCTCTACAAGCTGCTAGAACCATTCTACAGCCGCCATTTTGAGTGTCATAGCCGCCAGCCAGAATATAGTAGCTCTACAAGCTGCTGGAACCATTCTACAGCCGCCATTTTGAGTGTTATAGCCGCTAGCCTTTATATAGTAGCTCTACAAGCTGCTGGAACTATTCTTCAGCCGTTATTTTTAGTGTTATAGCCGTCATCTTTAATGTAGTAGCTCTAAAAGCTGCTGGAACCATTCTACAGCCGCCATTTTTGAGTGTTATGGCCGCCAGCCTTTATATAGTAGCTCTACAAGCTCCTGAAACCATTCTACAGCCGTTATTTTGAGTGTTATAGCAGCCAGCATTTATATAGTACCTCTACAAGCTGCTGAAACCATTCAACAGCCTCCATTTTGAGTGTTATAGCCGCCAGCCTTTATATAGTAGCTCTACAAGCTGCTGGAACCATTCTACAGCCGTTATTTTGATTTTTGTAGCAGCCAGCATTTATATAGTACCTCTACAAGCTGTTGGAACCATTCTACAGCCTCCACTTTGAGTTTTATAGCTTCCAGCCTTTGTAAAGTAGCTCTGCAAGCTGCTGGAACCATTCTACAGCCGCCATTTTGAGTGTTATAGCCGTTAGCCTTTATATAGTAGCTGTACAAGCTGCTGCAACCATTCCACAGCCGCCATTTTGAGTTTTATTGCGGCCAGCCTTTATATAACAGCTATACAAGCTGCTGGAACCATTCTACAGCCGTTATTTTGAGTGTTATAGCCGCCAGCCTTTATATAACAGCTATACAAGCTGCTGGAACCATTCTACAGCCGTTATTGTGAGTGTTATAGCCGCCAGCCTTTATATAACAGCTATACAAGCTGCTGGAACCATTCTACAGCCGTTATTTTGAGTGCTATAGCCGCCAGCCTTTATATAGTAGCTCTGCAAGCTGCTGGAACCATTCTACAGCCGTTATATAGTACCTCTACAAGCTGCTGGAACCATTCTACAGCCGCCATTTTGAGTGTCATAGCCGCCAGTCAGTATATAGTAGTTCTACAAGCTGCTGGAACCATTCTACAGCCGTTATTTTGAGTGTTATAGTCGCCAGCCTTTGTAGAGTAGCACTGCAAGCTGCTGGAAACATTCTACAGGCGTCATTTTGAGTGTTATAGCCGCTAGCCTTTATATAGTAGCTCTACAAGTCGCCAGCCTGTGTAGAGTAGCTCTGCAAGCTGCTGGAACAATTCTACAGCCGTCATTTTGAGTGTTATAGCCGCTAGCCTTTATATAGTAGCTCTACAAGTCGCCAGCCTTTGTAGAGTAGCTCTGCAAGCTGCTGGAACGATTCTACAGCCTTCATTTTGAGTGTTATAGCCGCTAGCCTTTATATAGTAGCTCTACAAGCTGCTGGAACCATTCTTCAGCCGTTATTTTGAGTGTTATAGCCGTCATCTTCAATGTAGTAGCTCTACAAGCTGCTGGAACCATTCTACAGCCTCCATTTTGAGTTTTATAGCAGCCAGCATTTACATAGTACCTCTACAAGATGCTGGAACCATTCTACAGCCTCCATTTTGAGTGTTATAGCCGCTAGCCTATAAATAGTAGCTCTTCAAGCTCCTGGCACCATTCTACTGCCGTTTTTTTGAGTTTTATAGGAGCCAGCATTTATATAGTACATCTACAAGCTGCTGGAACTATTCTACAGCCTCCATTTTGAGTGTTATAGCCGCCAGCCTTTATATAGCAGCTATACAAGCTGCTGGAACCATTCTACAGCAGCCATTCTGAGTGTTATAGCAGCCAGCATTTACATAGTACCTCTACAAGCTGCTGGAACCATTCTACAGCCGCCATTTTGAGTATTATAGCAGCCAGCATTTATATACAAGCTCTACAAGCTGCTAGAACCATTCTACAGCCGCCATTTTGAGTGTCATAGCCGCCAGCCAGAATATAGTAGCTCTACAAGCTGCTGGAACCATTCTACAGCCGCCATTTTGAGTGTTATAGCCGCTAGCCTTTATATAGTAGCTCTACAAGCTGCTGGAACTATTCTTCAGCCGTTATTTTTAGTGTTATAGCCGTCATCTTTAATGTAGTAGCTCTAAAAGCTGCTGGAACCATTCTACAGCCGCCATTTTGAGTGTTATGGCCGCCAGCCTTTATATAGTAGCTCTACAAGCTCCTGAAACCATTCTACAGCCGTTATTTTGAGTGTTATAGCAGCCAGCATTTATATAGTACCTCTACAAGCTGCTGAAACCATTCAACAGCCTCCATTTTGAGTTTTATAGCCGCCAGCCTTTATATAGTAGCTCTACAAGCTGCTGGAACCATTCTACAGCCGTTATTTTGATTTTTGTAGCAGCCAGCATTTATATAGTACCTCTACAAGCTGTTGGAACCATTCTACAGCCTCCACTTTGAGTTTTATAGCTTCCAGCCTTTGTAAAGTAGCTCTGCAAGCTGCTGGAACCATTCTACAGCCGCCATTTTGAGTGTTATAGCCGTTAGCCTTTATATAGTAGCTGTACAAGCTGCTGCAACCATTCCACAGCCGCCATTTTGAGTTTTATTGCGGCCAGCCTTTATATAACAGCTATACAAGCTGCTGGAACCATTCTACAGCCGTTATTTTGAGTGTTATAGCCGCCAGCCTTTATATAACAGCTATACAAGCTGCTGGAACCATTCTACAGCCGTTATTGTGAGTGTTATAGCCGCCAGCCTTTATATAACAGCTATACAAGCTGCTGGAACCATTCTACAGCCGTTATTTTGAGTGCTATAGCCGCCAGCCTTTATATAGTAGCTCTGCAAGCTGCTGGAACCATTCTACCGCCGTCATTTTGAGTGTTATAGCCGCCAGCATTTATATAGTAGCTCTACAAGCTGCTGGAACCATTCTACAGCCGCCATTTTGAGTGTTATAGCCGTTAGCCTTTATATAGTAGCTGTACAAGCTGCTGCAACCATTCCACAGCCGCCATTTTGAGTTTTATTGCGGCCAGCCTTTATATAACAGCTATACAAGCTGCTGGAACCATTCTACAGCCGTTATTTTGAGTGTTATAGCCGCCAGCCTTTATATAACAGCTATACAAGCTGCTGGAACCATTCTACAGTCGTTATTTTGAGTGTTATACCCGCCAACCAGTATATAGTAGCTCTACAAGCTGCTGAAACCATTCTACAGCCGTTATTTTGAGTGTTATAGCAGCCAGCATTTATATAGTACCTCTACAAGCTGCTGTGTTATGGCAGCCAGCCTATATATAACAGCTATACAAGCTGCTGGAACCATTCTACAGCCGTTAGTAGCTCTGCAAGATGCTGGAACTATTTTACAGCCACTTTGTTGAGTGTTATAGCGGCCAGCCTCTATATGTAACAGCTATAAAAGCTGCTGGAACCATTCTACAGCCGTTATTTTGAGTGTTATAGCCGCCAGCCTTTATATAACAGCTATACAAGCTGCTGGAACCATTCTACAGCCGTTATTGTGAGTGTTATAGCCGCCAGCCTTTATATAACAGCTATACAAGCTGCTGTAACCATTCTACGGCCGCCATTTTGAGTGTTATAGCAGCCAGAGTTTTATAGGAGCCAGCATTTATATAGTACCTCTAAAAGCTGGTGGAACCATTCTACAGCCTCCATTTTGAGACTTATAGCCGCCAACCTTTATATAGTGGCTCTACAAGCTGCTGGAACCAGTCTACAGCCGCCATTTTTATTGTTATAGCGGCCAGCCTTTATATAACAGCTATACAAGCTGCTGGAACCATTCTACAGCCGTTATTTTGAGTGTTATAGCCGCCAGCCTTTATATAACAGCTATACAAGCTGCTGGAACCATTCTACAGCCGTTATTTTGAGTGCTATAGCCGCCAGCCTTTATATAGTAGCTCTGCAAGCTGCTGGAACCATTCTACCGCCGTCATTTTGAGTGTTATAGCCGCCAGCATTTATATAGTAGCTCTACAAGCTGCTGGAACCATTCTACAGCCGCCATTTTGAGTGTTTTATCAGCCAGAGTCTTATAGGAGCCAGCATTTATATAGTACCTCTACAAGCTGCTGGAACCATTCTACAGCCTCCATTTTGAGACTTATAGCCGCCAACCTTTATATAGTAGCTCTACAAGCTGCTGGAACCATTCTACAGCCCCCATTTTGAGTGTTATAGCAGCCATCATTTATATAGTTGCTCTACAAGCTGCTGGAACCATTCTACAGCCGCCATTTTGAGTGTCATAGCCGCCAGCCAGTATATACATAGTAGCTCTACAAGCTGCTGGAACCATTCTACAGCCGTTATTTTGATTTTTGTAGCAGCCAGCATTTATATAGTACCTCTACAAGCTGCTGGAACCATTCTACAGCCTCCACTTTGAGTGTTATAGCCGCTAGCCTTTATATAGTAGCTCTACAAGCTGCTGGAACTATTCTACAGCCGCCATTTTGAGTTTTATTGCGGCCAGCCTTTATATAACAGCTTTACAATCTGCTGGAACCATTCTACAGTCGTTATTTTGAGTGTTATAGCCGCCAACCAGTATATAGTAGCTCTACAAGCTGCTGGAACCATTCTACAGCAGTTATTTTGAGTGTTATAGCAGCCAGCATTTATATAGTACCTCTACAAGCTGCTGTGTTATGGCAGCCAGCCTTTATATAACAGCTATACAAGCTGCTGGAACCATTCTACAGCCGTTATTTTGAGTGTTATAGCCGCCAGCCTTTATATAGTAGCTCTGCAAGATGCTGGAACTATTTTACAGCCACTTTGTTGAGTGTTATAGCGGCCAGCCTCTATATGTAACAGCTATAAAAGCTGCTGGAACCATTCTACAGCCGCCATTTTGAGTTTTATTGCGGCCAGCCTTTATATAACAGCTATACAATCTGCTGGAACCATTCTACAGTCGTTATTTTGAGTGTTATAGCCGCCAACCAGTATATAGTAGCTCTACAAGCTGCTGGAACCATTCTACAGCAGTTATTTTGAGTGTTATAGCCGCCAGCCTTTATATAGTAGCTCTCCAAGATGCTGGAACTATTTTACAGCCACTTTGTTGAGTGTTATAGCGGCCAGCCTCTATATGTAACAGCTATAAAAGCTGCTGGAACCATTCTACAGCCACCATTTTGAGTGTTATGGCCGCCAGCCTTTATATAACAGCTATACAAGCTGCTGGAACCATTCTACAGTCGTTATTTTGAGTGTTATAGCCGCCAGCCTTTATATAACAGCTATACAAGCTGCTGGAACCATTCTACAGCCGTTATTGTGAGTGTTATAGCCGCCAGCCTTTATATAACAGCTATTCAAGCTGCTGTAACCATTCTACGGCCGCCATTTTGAGTGTTATAGCAGCCAGAGTTTTATAGGAGCCAGCATTTATATAGTACCTCTAAAAGCTGGTGGAACCATTCTACAGCCTCCTCCGCCAACCTTTATATAGTAGCTCTACAAGCTGCTGGAACCATTCTACAGCCGCCATTTTGATTGATATAGCGGCCAGTCTTTATATAACAGCTATACAAGCTGCTGGAACCATTCTACAGCCGTTATTTTGAGTGTTATAGCCGCCAGCCTTTATATAACAGCTATTCAAGCTGCTGGAACCATTCTACAGCCGTTATTTTGAGTGCTATAGCCGCCAGCCTATATATAGTAGCTCTGCAAGCTGCTGGAACCATTCTACGGCCGCCATTTTGAGTGTTATAGCCGCCAGCATTTATATAGTAGCTCTACAAGCTGCTGGAACCATTCTACAGCCGCCATTTTGAGTGTTTTAGCAGCCAGAGTCTTATAGGAGCCAGCATTTATATAGTACCTCTACAAGCTGCTGGAACCATTCTACAGCCTCCATTTTGAGACTTATAGCCGCCAACCTTTATATAGTAGCTCTACAAGCTGCTGGAACCATTCTACAGCCGCCATTTTGAGTGTCATAGCCGCCAGCCAGTATATAGTAGCTCTACAAGCTGCTGGAACCATTCTACAGCCGTTATTTTGATTTTTGTAGCAGCCAGCATTTATATAGTACCTCTACAAGCTGTTGGAACCATTCTACAGCCTCCACTTTGAGTGTTATAGCTTCCAGCCTTTGTAAAGTAGCTCTGCAAGCTCCTGAAACAATTCTACAGCCGTTATTTTGAGTGTTATAGCAGCCAGCATTTATATAGTACCTCTACAAGCTGCTGGAACCATTCAACAGCCTCCATTTTTGAGTGTTATAGCCGCCAGCCTTTATATAGTAGCTCTACAAGCTCCTGAAACCATTCTACAGCCGTTATTTTGAGTGTTATAGCAGCCAGCATTTATATAGTACCTCTACAAGCTGCTGGAACCATTCAACAGCCTCTATTTTGAGTGTTATAGCCGCCAGCCTTTATATAGTAGCTCTACAAGCTGCTGGAACCATTCTACAGCCGTTATTTTGATTTTTGTAGCAGCCAGCATTTATATAGTACCTCTACAAGCTGTTGGAACCATTCTACAGCCTCCACTTTGAGTGTTATAGCTTCCAGCCTTTGTAAAGTAGCTCTGAAAGCTGCTGGAACCATTCTATAGCAGCCATTTTGAGTGTTATAGCCGTTAGCCTTTATATAGTAGCTCTACGAGCTGCTGCAACCATTCCACAGCCGCCATTTTGAGTTTTATTGCGGCCAGCCTTTATATAACAGCTATACAAGCTGCTGGAACCATTCTACAGTCGTTATTTTGAGTGTTATAGCCGCCAACCAGTATATAGTAGCTCTACAAGCTGCTGGAACCATTCTACAGCCGTTATTTTGAGTGTTATAGCAGCCAGCATTTATATAGTACCTCTACAAGCTGCTGTGTTATGGCAGCCAGCCGTTATATAACAGCTATACAAGCTGCTGGAACCATTCTACAGCCGTTATTTTGAGTGTTATAGCCGCCAGCCTTTATATAGTAGCTCTGCAAGATGCTGGAACCATTCTACAGCCGCCATTTTGAGTTTTATTGCGGCCAGCCTTTATATAACAGATATACAATCTGCTGGAACCATTCTCCAGTCGTTATTTTGAGTGTTATAGCCGCCAACCAGTATATAGTAGCTCTACAAGCTGCTGGAACCATTCTACAGCAGTTATTTTGAGTGTTATAGCCGCCAGCCTTTATATAACAGCTATACAAGCTGCTGGAACCATTCTACAGCCGTTATTGTGAGTGTTATAGCCGCCAGCCTTTATATAACAGCTATACAAGCTGCTGTAACCATTCTACAGTCGTTATTTTGAGTGTTATAGCCGCCAACCAGTATATAGTAGCTCTACAAGCTGCTGGAACCATTCTACAGCCGTTATTTTGAGTGTTATAGCAGCCAGCATTTATATAGTACCTCTACAAGCTGCTGTGTTATGGCAGCCAGCCGTTATATAACAGCTATACAAGCTGCTGGAACCATTCTACAGCCGTTATTTTGAGTGTTATAGCCGCCAGCCTTTATATAGTAGCTCTGCAAGATGCTGGAACCATTCTACAGCCGCCATTTTAAGTTTTATTGCGGCCAGCCTTTATATAACAGATATACAATCTGCTGGAACCATTCTACAGTCGTTATTTTGAGTATTATAGCCGCCAACCAGTATATAGTAGCTCTACAAGCTGCTGGAACCATTCTACAGCAGTTATTTTGAGTGTTATAGCCGCCAACCAGTATATAGTAGCTCTACAAGCTGCTGGAACCATTCTACAGCCGTTATTTTGAGTGTTATAGCCGCCAGCCTTTATATAACAGCTATACAAGCTGCTGGAACCATTCTACAGCCGTTATTTTGAGTGCTATAGCCGCCAGCCTTTATATAGTAGCTCTGCAAGCTGCTGGAACCATTCTACAGCCGCCATTTTGAGTGTTATAGCCGCCAGCATTTATATAGTAGCTCTACAAGCTGCTGGAACCATTCTACAGCCGCCATTTTGAGTGTTTTAGCAGCCAGAGTCTTATAGGAGCCAGCATTTATATAGTACCTCTACAAGCTGCTGGAACCATTCTACAGCCTCCATTTTGAGACTTATAGCCGCCAACCTTTATATAGTAGCTCTACAAGCTGCTGGAACCATTCTACAGCCCCCATTTTGAGTGTTATAGCAGCCATCATTTATATAGTTGCTCTACAAGCTGCTGGAACCATTCTACATCCGCCATTTTGAGTGTCATAGCCGCCAGCCAGTATATAGTAGCTCTACAAGCTGCTGGAACCATTCTACAGCCGTTATTTTGATTTTTGTAGCAGCCAGCATTTATATAGTACCTCTACAAGCTGTTGGAACCATTCTACAGCCTCCACTTTGAGTGTTATAGCTTCCAGCCTTTGTAAAGTAGCTCTGCAAGCTGCTGGAACCATTCTACAGCCGCCATTTTGAGTGTTATAGCCGCTAGCCTTTATATAGTAGCTCTACAAGCTGCTGGAACTATTCTACAGCCGACATTTTGAGTTTTATTGCGGCCAGACTTTATATAACAGCTATACAATCTGCTGGAACCATTCTACAGTCGTTATTTTGAGTGTTATAGCCGCCAACCAGTATATAGTTGCTCTACAAGCTGCTGGAACCATTCTACAGCAGTTATTTTGAGTGTTATAGCAGCCAGCATTTATATAGTACTTCTACAAGCTGCTGTGTTATGGCAGCCAGCCTTTATATAACAGCTATACAAGCTGCTGGAACCATTCTACAGCCGTTATTTTGAGTGCTATAGCCGCCAGCCTTTATATAGTAGCTCTGCAAGATGCTGGAACTATTTTACAGCCACTTTGTTGAGTGTTATAGCGGCCAGCCTCTATATGTAACAGCTATAAAAGCGGCTGGAACAATTCTACAGCCACCATTTTGAGTGTTATAGCCGCCAGCCTTTATATAACAGCTATACAAGCTGCTGGAACCATTCTACAGCCGCCATTTTGAGTGTTATAGCCGCCAGCCTTTATATAACAGCTATACAAGCTGCTGTAACCATTCTACGGCCGCCATTTTGAGTGTTATAGCAGCCAGAGTTTTATAGGAGCCAGCATTTATATAGTACCTCTAAAAGCTGGTGGAACCATTTTACAGCCTCCATTTTGAGACTTATAGCCGCCAACCTTTATATAGTAGCTCTACAAGCTGCTGGAACCATTCTACAGCCGCCATTTTGATTGTTATAGCGGCCAGCCTTTATATAACAGCTATACAAGCTGTTGGAACTATTTTACAGCCACTTTGTTGAGTGTTATAGCGGCCAGCCTCTATATGTAACAGCTATAAAAGCGGCTGGAACAATTCTACAGCCACCATTTTGAGTGTTATAGCCGCCAGCCTTTATATAACAGCTATACAAGCTGCTGGAACCATTCTACAGCCGCCATTTTGAGTGTTATAGCCGCCAGCCTTTATATAACAGCTATACAAGCTGCTGTAACCATTCTACGGCCGCCATTTTGAGTGTTATAGCAGCCAGAGTTTTATAGGAGCCAGCATTTATATAGTACCTCTAAAAGCTGGTGGAACCATTTTACAGCCTCCATTTTGAGACTTATAGCCGCCAACCTTTATATAGTAGCTCTACAAGATGCTGGAACCATTCTACAGCCGCCATTTTGATTGTTATAGCGGCCAGCCTTTATATAACAGCTATACAAGCTGCTGGAACCATTCTACAGCCGTTATTTTGAGTGTTATAGCCGCCAGCCTTTATATAACAGCTATACAAGCTGCTGGAACCATTCTACAGCCTCCATTTTGAGTGCTATAGCCGCCAGCCTTTATATAGTAGCTCTGCAAGCTGCTGGAACCATTCTACCGCCGCCATTTTGAGTGTTATAGCAGCCAGAGTTTTATAGGAGCCAGCATTTATATAGTACCTCTAAAAGCTGGTGGAACCATTCTACAGCCTCCTCCGCCAACCTTTATATAGTAGCTCTACAAGCTGCTGGAACCATTCTACAGCCGCCATTTTGATTGATATAGCGGCCAGTCTTTACATAACAGCTATACAAGCTGCTGGAACCATTCTACAGCCGTTATTTTGAGTGTTATAGCCGCCAGCCTTTATATAACAGCTATTCAAGCTGCTGGAACCATTCTACAGCCGTTATTTTGAGTGCTATAGCCGCCAGCCTATATATAGTAGCTCTGCAAGCTGCTGGAACCATTCTACGGCCGCCATTTTGAGTGTTATAGCCGCCAGCATTTATATAGTAGCTCTACAAGTGTTTTAGCAGCCAGAGTCTTATAGGAGCCAGCATTTATATAGTACCTCTACAAGCTGCTGGAACCATTCTACAGCCTCCATTTTGAGACTTATAGCCGCCAACCTTTATATAGTAGCTCTACAAGCTGCTGGAACCATTCTACAGCCGCCATTTTGAGTGTCATAGCCGCCAGCCAGTATATAGTAGCTCTACAAGCTGCTGGAACCATTCTACAGCCGTTATTTTGATTTTTGTAGCAGCCAGCATTTATATAGTACCTCTACAAGCTGTTGGAACCATTCTACAGCCTCCACTTTGAGTGTTATAGCTTCCAGCCTTTGTAAAGTAGCTCTGCAAGCTCCTGAAACAATTCTACAGCCGTTATTTTGAGTGTTATAGCAGCCAGCATTTATATAGTACCTCTACAAGCTGCTGGAACCATTCAACAGCCTCCATTTTGAGTGTTATAGCCGCCAGCCTTTATATAGTAGCTCTACAAGCTCCTGAAACCATTCTACAGCCGTTATTTTGAGTGTTATAGCAGCCAGCATTTATATAGTACCTCTACAAGCTGCTGGAACCATTCAACAGCCTCTATTTTGAGTGTTATAGC
Source organism: Drosophila paulistorum (assembly GCA_018152135.1). Taxonomy (NCBI): domain Eukaryota; kingdom Metazoa; phylum Arthropoda; class Insecta; order Diptera; family Drosophilidae; genus Drosophila; species Drosophila paulistorum. The sequence continues at coordinate 805,557 of JAECXG010000648.1, forward strand.
CGCCAGCCTTTATATAGTAGCTCTACAAGCTGCTGGAACCATTCTACAGCCGTTATTTTGATTTTTGTAGCAGCCAGCATTTATATAGTACCTCTACAAGCTGTTGGAACCATTCTACAGCCTCCACTTTGAGTGTTATAGCTTCCAGCCTTTGTAAAGTAGCTCTGAAAGCTGCTGGAACCATTCTATAGCAGCCATTTTGAGTGTTATAGCCGTTAGCCTTTATATAGTAGCTCTACGAGCTGCTGCAACCATTCCACAGCCGCCATTTGGAGTTTTATTGCGGCCAGCCTTTATATAACAGCTATACAAGCTGCTGGAACCATTCTACAGTCGTTATTTTGAGTGTTATAGCCGCCAACCAGTATATAGTAGCTCTACAAGCTGCTGGAACCATTCTACAGCCGTTATTTTGAGTGTTATAGCAGCCAGCATTTATATAGTACCTCTACAAGCTGCTGTGTTATGGCAGCCAGCCGTTATATAACAGCTATACAAGCTGCTGGAACCATTCTACAGCCGTTATTTTGAGTGTTATAGCCGCCAGCCTTTATATAGTAGCTCTGCAAGATGCTGGAACCATTCTACAGCCGCCATTTTGAGTTTTATTGCGGCCAGCCTTTATATAACAGCTATACAATCTGCTGGAACCATTCTACAGTCGTTATTTTGAGTGTTATAGCCGCCAACCAGTATATAGTAGCTCTACAAGCTGCTGGAACCATTCTACAGCAGTTATTTTGAGTGTTATAGCCGCCAGCCTTTATATAACAGCTATACAAGCTGCTGTAACCATTCTACGGCCGCCATTTTGAGTGTTATAGCAGCCAGAGTTTTATAGGAGCCAGCATTTATATAGTACCTCTAAAAGCTGCTGGAACCATTCTACAGCCACCATTTTGAGTGTTATAGCCGCCAGCCTTTATATAACAGCTCTACAAGCTGCTGGAACCATTCTACAGCCGTTATTTTAAGTGTTATAGCCGCCAACCTTTATATAACAGCTATACAAGCTGCTGGAACCATTCTACAGCCGTTATTTTGAGTGTTATAGCCGCCAGCCTTTATATAACAGCTATACAAGCTGCTGGAACCATTCTACAGCCGTTATTTTGAGTGCTGTAGCCGCCAGCCTTTATATAGTAGCTCTGCAAGCTGCTGGAACCATTCTACCGCCGCCATTTTGAGTGTTATAGCCGCCAGCATTTATATAGTAGCTCTACAAGATGCTGGAACCATTCTACAGCCGCCATTTTGAGTGTTTTAGCAGCCAGAGTCTTATAGGAGCCAGCATTTATATAGTACCTCTACAAGCTGCTGGAACCATTCTACAGCCTCCATTTTGAGACTTATAGCCGCCAACCTTTATATAGTAGCTCTACAAGCTGCTGGAACCATTCTACAGCCCCCATTTTGAGTGTTATAGCAGCCATCATTTATATAGTTGCTCTACAAGCTGCTGGAACCATTCTACAGCCGCCATTTTGAGTGTCATAGCCGCCAGCCAGTATATAGTAGGTCTACAAGCTGCTGGAACCATTCTACAGCCGTTATTTTGATTTTTGTAGCAGCCAGCATTTATATAGTACCTCTACAAGCTGTTGGAACCATTCTACAGCCTCCACTTTGAGTGTTATAGCTTCCAGCCTTTGTAAAGTAGCTCTGCAAGCTGCTGGAACCATTCTACAGCCGCCATTTTGAGTGTTATAGCCGCTAGCCTTTATATAGTAGCTCTACAAGCTGCTGGAACTATTCTACAGCCGACATTTTGAGTTTTATTGCGGCCAGCCTTTATATAACAGCTATACAATCTGCTGGAACCATTCTACAGTCGTTATTTTGAGTGTTATAGCCGCCAACCAGTATATAGTTGCTCTACAAGCTGCTGGAACCATTCTACAGCAGTTATTTTAAGTGTTATAGCAGCCAGCATTTATATAGTACTTCTACAAGCTGCTGTGTTATGGCAGCCAGCCTTTATATAACAGCTATACAAGCTGCTGGAACCATTCTACAGCCGTTATTTTGAGTGTTATAGCCGCCAGCCTTTATATAGTAGCTCTGCAAGATGCTGGAACTATTTTACAGCCACTTTGTTGAGTGTTATAGCGGCCAGCCTCTATATGTAACAGCTATAAAAGCGGCTGGAACAATTCTACAGCCACCATTTTGAGTGTTATAGCCGCCAGCCTTTATATAACAGCTATACAAGCTGCTGGAACCATTCTACAGCCGCCATTTTGAGTGTTATAGCCGCCAGCCTTTATATAACCGCTATACAAGCTGCTGTAACCATTCTACGGCCGCCATTTTGAGTGTTATAGCAGCCAGAGTTTTATAGGAGCCAGCATTTATATAGTACCTCTAAAAGCTGGTGGAACCATTTTACAGCCTCCATTTTGAGACTTATAGCCGCCAACCTTTATATAGTAGCTCTACAAGCTGCTGGAACCATTCTACAGCCGCCATTTTGATTGTTATAGCGGCCAGCCTTTATATAACAGCTATACAAGCTGCTGGAACCATTCTACAGCCGTTATTTTGAGTGTTATAGCCGCCAGCCTTTATATAACAGCTATACAAGCTGCTGGAACCATTCTACAGCCTCCATTTTGAGTGCTATAGCCGCCAGCCTTTATATAGTAGCTCTGCAAGCTGCTGGAACCATTCTACCGCCGCCATTTTGAGTGTTATAGCCGCCAGCATTTATATAGTAGCTCTACAAGCTGCTGGAACTTTTCTACAGCCGCCAGTTTGAGTGTTATAGCAGCCATCATTTATATAGTTGCTCTACAAGCTGCTGGAACTATTCTACAGCCGCCATTTTGAGTGTCATAGCCGCCAGCCAGTATATAGTAGCTCTACAAGCTGCTGGAACCATTCTACAGCCGTTATTTTGATTTTTGTAGCAGCCAGCATTTATAAAGTACCTCTACAAGCTGTTGGAACCATTCTACAGCCTCCACTTTGAGTGTTATAGCTACCAGCCTTTGTAAAGTAGCTCTGCAAGCTCCTGAAACCATTCTACAGCCGTTATTTTGAGTGTTATAGGAGCCAGCATTTATATAGTATCTCTACAAGCTGCTGGAACCATTCTACAGCCTCCATTTTGAGACTTATAGCCGCCAACCTTTATATAGCAGCTCTACAAGCTGCTGGAACCATTCTACAGCCCCCATTTTGAGTGTTATAGCAGCCATCATTTATATAGTTGCTCTACAAGCTGCTGGAACCATACTACAGCCGCCATTTTGAGTGTCATAGCCGCCAGCCAGTATATAGTAGCTCTACAAGCTGCTGGAACCATTCTACAGCCGTTATTTTGATTTTTGTAGCAGCCAGCATTTATATAGTACCTCTACAAGCTGTTGGAACCATTCTACAGCCTCCACTTTGAGTGTTATAGCTTCCAGCCTTTGTAAAGTAGCTCTGCAAGCTCCTGAAACCATTCTACAGCCGTTATTTTGAGTGTTATAGCAGCCAGCATTTATATAGTACCTCTACAAGCTGCTGGAACCATTCAACAGCCTCCATTTTGAGTGTTATAGCCGCCAGCCCTTATATAGTAGCTCTACAAGCTCCTGAAACCATTCTAGAGCCGTTATTTTGAGTGTTATAGCAGCCAGCATTTATATAGTACCTCTACAAGCTGCTGGAACCATTCAACAGCCTCCTTTTTGAGTGTTATAGCCGCCAGCCTTTATATAGTAGCTCTACAAGCTCCTGAAACCATTCTACAGCCGTTATTTTGAGTGTTATAGCAGCCAGCATTTATATAGTACCTCTACAAGCTGCTGGAACCATTCAACAGCCTCCATTTTGAGTGTTATAGCCGCCAGCCTTTATATAGTAGCTCTACAAGCTGCTGGAACCATTCTACAGCCGTTATTTTGATTTTTGTAGCAGCCAGCATTTATATAGTACCTCTACAAGCTGTTGGAACCATTCTACAGCCTCCACTTTGAGTGTTATAGCTTCCAGCCTTTGTAAAGTAGCTCTGCAAGCTGCTGGAACCATTCTATAGCCGCCATTTTGAGTGTTATAGCCGTTAGCCTTTATATAGTAGCTCTACAAGCTGCTGCAACCATTCCACAGCCGCCATTTTGAGTTTTATTGCGGCCAGCCTTTATATAACAGCTATACAAGCTGCTGGAACCATGCTACAGCCGTTATTTTGAGTGTTATAGCCGCCAACCAGTATATAGTAGCTCTACAAGCTGCTGGAACTATACTACAGCCGTTATTTTGAGTGTTATAGCAGCCAGCATTTATATAGTACCTCTACAAGCTGCTGTGTTATGGCAGCCAGCCTTTATATAACAGCTATACAAGCTGCTGGAACCATTCTACAGCCGTTATTTTGAGTGTTATAGCCGCCAGCCTTTATATAGTAGCTCTGCAAGATGCTGGAACTATTTTACAGCCACTTTGTTGAGTGTTATAGCGGCCAGCCTCTATATGTAACAGCTATAAAAGCTGCTGGAACCATTCTACAGCCACCATTTTGAGTGTTATAGCCGCCAGCCTTTATATAACAGCTATACAAGCTGCTGGAACCATTCTACAGCCGTTATTTTGAGTGTTATAGCCGCCAGCCTTTATATAACAGCTATACAAGCTGCTGGAACCATTCTACAGCCGCCATTTTGAGTTTTATTGCGGCCAGCCTTTATATAACAGCTATACAATCTGCTGGAACCATTCTACAGTCGTTATTTTGAGTGTTATAGCCGCCAACCAGTATATAGTAGCTCTACAAGCTGCTGGAACCATTCTACAGCCGTTATTTTGAGTGTTATAGCCGCCAGCCTTTATATAACAGCTATACAAGCTGCTGGAACCATTCTACGGCCGCCATTTTGAGTGTTATAGCAGCCAGAGTTTTATAGGAGCCAGCATTTATATAGTGCCTCTACAAGCTGCTGGAACCATTCTACAGCCTCCATTTTGAGACTTATAGCCGCCAACCTTTATATAGTAGCTCTACAAGCTGCTGGAACCATTCTACAGCCGTTATTTTGAGTGTTATAGCCGCCAGCCTTTATATAACAGCTATACAAGCTGCTGGAACCATTCTACAGCCGTTATTGTGAGTGTTATAGCCGCCAGCCTTTATATAACAGCTATACAATCTGCTGGAACCATTCTACAGTCGTTATTTTGAGTGTTATAGCCGCCAACCAGTATATAGTAGCTCTACAAGCTGCTGGAACCATTCTACAGCCGTTATTTTGAGTGTTATAGCCGCCAGCCTTTATATAACAGCTATACAAGCTGCTGGAACCATTCTACAGCCGTTATTGTGAGTGTTATAGCCGCCAGCCTTTATATAACAGCTATACAAGCTGCTGGAACCATTCTACAGCCGCCATTTTGAGTTTTATTGCGGCCAGCCTTTATATAACAGCTATACAATCTGCTGGAACCATTCTACAGTCGTTATTTTGAGTGTTATAGCCGCCAGCCTTTATATAGTAGCTCTGCAAGATGCTGGAACTATTTTACAGCCACTTTGTTGAGTGTTATAGCGGCCAGCCTCTATATGTAACAGCTATACAAGCTGCTGGAACCATTCTACAGCCGTTATTTTGAGTGCTATAGCCGCCAGCCTTTATATAGTAGCTCTGCAAGCTGCTGGAACCATTCTACAGCCTCCATTTTGAGACTTATAGCCGCCAACCTTTATATAGTAGCTCTACAAGCTGCTGGAACCATTCTACAGCCGCCATTTTGATTGTTATAGCGGCCAGCCTTTATATAACAGCTATACAAGCTGCTGGAACCATTCTACAACCGTTATTTTGAGTGTTATAGCCGCCAGCCTTTATCTAACAGCTATACAAGCTGCTGGAACCATTCTACAGCCGTTATTTTGAGTGCTATAGCCGCCAGCCTTTATATAGTAGCTCTGCAAGCTGCTGGAACCATTCTACCGCCGCCATTTTGAGTGTTATAGCCGCCAGCATTTATATAGTAGCTCTACAAGCTGCTGGAACCATTCTACAGCCGCCATTTTGAGTGTTTTAGCAGCCAGAGTCTTATAGGAGCCGGCATTTACATAGTACCTCTACAAGCTGCTGGAACCATTCTACAGCCTCCATTTTGAGACTTATAGCCGCCAACCTTTATATAGTAGTTCTACAAGCTGCTGGAACCATTCTACAGCCGCCATTTTGAGTGTCATAGCCGCCAGCCAGTATATAGTACCTCTACAAGCTGCTGGAACCATTCTACAGCCGCCATTTTGAGTGTTATCGCAGCCAGCATTTATATAGTTGCTCTACAAGCTGCTGGAACCATTCTACAGCCGCCATTTTGAATGTCATAGCCGCCAGCCAGTATATAGTAGCTCTACAAGCTGCTGGAACCATTCTACAGCCGTTATTTTGATTTTTGTAGCAGCCAGCACTTATATAGTACCTCTACAAGCTGTTGGAACCATTCTACAGCCTCCACTTTGAGTGTTATAGCTTCCAGCCCTTGTAAAGTAGCTCTGCAAGCTGCTGGAACCATTCTACAGCCGCCATTTTGAGTGTTATATCCGCTAGCCTTTATATAGTAGCTCTACAAGCTGCTGGAACTATTCTACAGCCGCCATTTTGAGTTTTATTGCGGCCAGCCTTTATATAACAGCTATACAAGCTGCTGTAACCATTCTACAGCCGCCATTTTGAGTGTTATAGCAGCCAAAGTTTTATAGGAGCCAGCATTTACATAGTACCTCTAAAAGCTGCTGGAACCATTCTACAGCCGCCATTTTGAGTGTCATAGCCGCCAGCCAGTATATAGTAGCTCTACAAGCTGCTGGAACCGTTCTACAGCCGTTATTTTGATTTTTGTAGCAGCCAGCATTTATATAGTACCTCTACAAGCTGTTGGAACCATTCTACAGCCTCCACTTTGAGTGTTATAGCTTCCAGCCTTTGTAAAGTAGCTCTGCAAGCTGCTGGAACCATTCTACAGCCGCCATTTTGAGTGTTATAGCCGCTAGCCTTTATATAGTAGCTCTACAAGCTGCTGGAACCATTCTACAGCCGCCATTTTGAGTTTTATTGCGGCCAGCCTTTATATAACAGCTATACAAGCTGCTGTAACCATTCTACAGCCGCCATTTTGAGTGTTATAGCAGCCAGACTTTTATGGGAGCCAGCAATTATATAGTACCTCTAAAAGCTGCTTGAACCATTCTACAGCCTCCATTTTGAGAGTTATAGCCGCCAACCTTTATATAGGAACTCTACAAGCTGCTGGAACCATTCTACAGCCGCCATTTTGATTGTTATAGCGGCCACCCTTTATATTACAGCTATACAAGCTGCTGGAACCATTCTACAGCCGTTATTTTGAGTGTTATAGCCGCCAGCCTTTATATAACAGCTATACAAGCTGCTGGAACCATTCTACAACCGCCATTTTGAGTGTTATAGCCGCTAGCCTTTATATAGTAGCTCTACAAGCTGCTGGAACTATTCTTCAGCCGTTATTTTTAGTGTTATAGCCGTCATCTTTAATGTAGTAGCTCTACAAGCTGCTGGAACCATTCAACAGCCTCCATTTTGAGTGTTATAGCCGCCAGCCTTTATATAGTAGCTCTACAAGCTCCTGAAACCATTCTACAGCCGTTATTTTGAGTGTTATAGCAGCCAGCATTTATATAGTACCTCAACAAGCTGCTGGAACCATTCTACAGCCTCCATTTTGAGTGTTATAGCCGCCAGCCTTTTTATAGTAGCTCTACAAGCTCCTGAAACCATTCTACAGCCGTTATTTTGAGTGTTATGGCAGCCAGCATTTATATAGTGCCTCTACAAGCTGCTGGAACCATTGAACAGCCTTCATTTTGAGTGTTACAGCCGCCAGCATTTATATAGTAGCTCTACAAGCTGCTGGAACCATTCTACAGCCGCCATTTTGAGTGTTATAGCCGCCAGCCTTTATATAACAGCTATACAAGCTGCTGGAACCATTCTACAGCCGTTATTTTGAGTGCTATAGCCGCCAGCCTTTATATAGTAGCTCTGCAAGCTGCTGGAACCATTCTACCGCCGCCATTTTGAGTGTTATAGCCACCAGCATTTATATAGTAGCTCTACAAGCTGCTGGAACCATTCTACAGCCGCCATTTTGAGTGTTTTTGCAGCCAGAGTCTTATAGGAGCCGGCATTTATATAGTACCTCTACAAGCTGCTGGAACCATTCTACAGCCTCCATTTTGAGACTTATAGCCGCCAACCTTTATATAGTAGCTCTACAAGCTGCTGGAACCATTCTACAGCCGCCATTTTGAGTGTCATAGCCGCCAGCCAGTATATAGTAGCTCTACAAGCTGCTGGAACCATTCTACAGCCGCCATTTTGAGTGTTATCGCAGCCAGCATTTATATAGTTGCTCTACAAGCTGCTGGAACCATTCTACAACCGCCATTTTGAGTGTTATAGCCGCTAGCCTTTATATAGTAGCTCTACAAGCTGCTGGAACTATTCTTTAGCCGTTATTTTTAGTGTTATAGCCGTCATCTTTAATGTAGTAGCTCTACAAGCTGCTGGAACCATTCAACAGCCTCCATTTTGAGTGTTATAGCCGCCAGCCTTTATATAGTAGCTCTACAAGCTCCTGAAACCATTCTACAGCCGTTATTTTGAGTGTTATAGCAGCCAGCATTTATATAGTACCTCAACAAGCTGCTGGAACCATTCTACAGCCTCCATTTTGAGTGTTATAGCCGCCAGCCTTTTTATAGTAGCTGTACAAGCTCCTGAAACCATTCTACAGCCGTTATTTTGAGTGTTATAGCAGCCAGCATTTATATAGTGCCTCTACAAGCTGCTGGAACCATTGAACAGCCTTCATTTTGAGTGTTACAGCCGCCAGCCTTTATATAGTAGCTCTACAAGCTGCTGGAACCATTCTACAGCCGCCATTTTGAGTGTTATAGCCGCTAGCCTTTATATAGTAGCTCTACAAGCTGCTGGAACTATTCTACAGCCGCCATTTTGAGTTTTATTGCGGCCAGCCTTTATATAACAGCTATACAAGCTGCTGGAACCATTCTACAGTCGTTATTTTGAGTGTTATAGCCGCCAACCTTTATATAGTAGCTCTACAAGCTGCTGGAACTATACTACAGCCGTTATTTTGAGTGTTATAGCAGCCAGCATTTATATAGTACCTCTACAAGCTGCTGTGTTATGGCAGCCAGCCTTTATATAACAGCTATACAAGCTGCTGGAACCATTCTACAGCCGTTATTTTGAGTGTTATAGCCGCCAGCCTTTATTTAACAGCTATACAAGCTGCTGTAACCATTCTACAGCCGCCATTTTGAGTGTTATAGCAGCCAGAGTTTTATAGGAGCCAGCATTTATATAGTACCTCTAAAAGCTTCTGGAACCATTCTACAGCCTCCATTTTGAGTGTTATAGCCGCCAGCCTTTTTATAGTAGCTCTACAAGCTCCTGAAACCATTCTTCAGCCGTTATTTTGAGTGTTATAGCAGCCAGCATTTATATAGTACCTCTACAAGCTGCTGGAACCATTCAACAGCCGTCATTTTGATTTTTGTAGCAGCCAGCATTTATATAGTACCTCTAAAAGCTTCTGGAACCATTCTACAGCCTCCATTTTGAGTGTTATAGCCGCCAGCCTTTATATAGTAGCTCTACAAGCTCCTGAAACCATTCTACAGCCGTTATTTTGAGTGTTATAACAGCTAGCATTTATATAGTACCTCTACAAGCTGCTGGAACCATTCAACAGCCTCCATTTTGAGTGTTATAGCCGCCAGCCTTTTTATAGTAGCTCTACAAGCTCCTGAAACCATTCTTCAGCCGTTATTTTGAGTGTTATAGCAGCCAGCATTTATATAGTACCTCTACAAGCTGCTGGAACCATTCAACAGCCGTCATTTTGATTTTTGTAGCAGCCAGCATTTATATAGTACCTCTACAAGGTGTTGGAACCATTCTACAGCCTCCACTTTGAGTGTTATAACTTCCAGCCTTTGTAAAGTAGCTCTGCAAGCTGCTGGAACCATTCTACAGCCGCCATTTTGAGTGTTATAGCCGTTAGCCTTTATATAGTAGCTCTACAAGCTGCTGGAACTATTCTACAGCCGCCATTTTGAGTTTTATTGCGGCCAGCCTTTATATAACAGCTATACAAGCTGCTGGAATCATTCTACAGTCGTTATTTTGAGTGTTATAGCCGCCAACCAGTATATAGTAGCTCTACAAGCTGCTGGAACCATTCTACAGCCGTTGTTTTGAGTGTTATAGCAGCATTTATATAGTACCTCTACAAGCTGCTGTGTTATGGCAGCCAGCCTTTATATAACAGCTATACAAGCTGCTGGAACCATTCTACAGCCGTTATTTTGAGTGTTATAGCCGCCAGCCTTTATATAGTAACTCTGCAAGATGCTGGAACTATTTTACAGCCACTTTGTTGAGTGTTATAGCGGCCAGCCTTTATATAACAGCTATAAAATTTGCTGGAACCATTCTACAGCCACCATTTTGAGTGTTATAGCCGCCAGCCTTTATTTAACAGCTATACAAGCTGCTGGAACCATTCTACAGCCGTTATTTTGAGTGTTATAGCCGCCAGCCTTTATATAACAGCTATACAAGCTGCTGGAACCATTCTACAGCCGCCATTTTGAGTGTTATAGCAGCCAGAGTTTTATAGGAGCCAGCATTTATATAGTACCTCTACAAGCTGCTGGAACCATTCAACAGCCTCCATTTTGAGTGTTATAGCCGCCAGCCTTTATATAGTAGCTCTACAAGCTCCTGAAACCATTCTACAGCCGTTATTTTGAGTGTTATAACTTCCAGCCTTTGTAAAGTAGCTCTGCAAGCTGCTGGAACCATTCTACAGCCGCCATTTTGAGTGTTATAGCCGTTAGCCTTTATATAGTAGCTCTACAAGCTGCTGGAACCATTCTACAGCCTCCATTTTGAGACTTATAGCCGCCAACCTTTATAAAGTAGCTCTACAAGCTGCTGGAACCATTCTACAGCCGCCATTTTGATTGTTATAGCGGCCAGCCTTTATATAACAGCTATACAAGCTGCTGGAACCATTCTATAGCCACCATTTTGAGTGTTATAGCCGCCAGCCTTTATATAACAGCTATACAAGCTGCTGGAACCATTCTACAGCCGTTATTTTGAGTGTTATAGCCGCCTGCATTTATATAGAAGCTCTACAAGTTGCTGGAACCATTCTATAGCCGCCATTTTGAGTGTTATAGGAGCCAGAGTTTTATACGAGCCAGCATTTATATAGTACCTCTACAAGCTGCTGGAACCATTCTACAGCCGCCATTTTGAGTTTTATTGCGGCCAGCCTTTATATAACAGCTATACAAGCTGCTGGAACCATTCTACAGTTGTTATTTTGAGTGTTATAGCCGCCAACCAGTATATAGTAGCTCTACAAGCTGCTGGAACCATTCTACAGCCGTTATTTTGATTTTTGTAGCAGCCAGCATTTACATAGTACCTCTACAAGCTGTTGGAACCATTCTACAGCCTCCACTTTGAGTGTTATAGCTTCCAGCCTTTGTAAAGTAGCTCTGCAAGCTGCTGGAACCATTCTATAGCCGCCATTTTGAGTTTTATTGCGGCCAGCCTTTATATAACAGCTATACAAGCTGCTGGAACCATTCTACAGCCGTTATTTTGAGTGTTATAACCGCCAGCCAGTATGTAGTAGCTCTGCAAGCTGCTGGAACCATTCTACAGCCGCCATTTTGAATGTTATAGCCGCCAGCCTTTATATAGTAGCTCTACAAGCTGCTGGAACCATTCTATAGCCGTTATATTGAGTGTTATAGCCGCCAGCCTTTATATAGTAGCTCTACAACCTGCTGGAACCATTCTACAGCCGCCATTTTGAGTGATATAGCAGCCAGCATTTATACAGTACCTCTACAAGCTGCTGGAACCATTCTACAGCCGCCATTTTGAGTGGTATAGCGGCCAGCCTTTATATAACAGCTATACAAGCTGCTGGAACCATTCTACAGCCGCCATTTTGAGTGTTATAGCCGCCACCCTTTATATAGTAGCTCTACAAGCTGCTGGAACCTTTCTACAGCCGTTATTTTGAGTGTTATAGCCGCCAGCCTTTATATAGCAGCTATACAAGCTGCTGGAACCATTCTACAGCCGCCATTCTGAGTGTTATAGCAGCCAGCATTTACATAGTACCTCTACAAGCTGCTGGAACCATTCTACAGCCGCCATTTTGAGTGTCATAGCCGCCAGCCAGTATATAGTAGCTCTACAAGCTGCTGGAACCATTCTACAGCCGTTATTTTGAGTGTTATAGCCGCCAGCCTTTACATAGTAGCTCTACAAGCTGCTGGAACCATTCTACAGCCGTTATTTTGAGTGTTCAAGCCGCCAGCCTTTGTAGAGTAGCTCTGTAAGCTGCTGGAACCATTCTACAGCCGCCATTTTGAGTGTTATAGCCGCTAGCCTTTATATAGTAGCTCTAAAAGCTGCTGGAACCATTCTAGAGCCGTTATTTAGAGTGTTATAGCCGTCATCTTTAATGTAGTACCTCTACAAGCTGCTGGAACCATTCTACAGCCTCCATTTTGAGTGTTATAGCCGCCAGCCTTTATATAGCAGCTATACAAGCTGCTGGAACCATTCTACAGCCGCCATTCTGAGTGTTATAGAAGCCAGCATTTTTATAGTACCTTTACAAGCTGCTGGAACCATTCTACAGCCGCCATTTTGAGTGGCATAGCCGCCAGTCAGTATATAGTAGTTCTACAAGCTGCTGGAACCATTCTACAGCCGTTATTTTGAGTGTTATAGTCGCCAGCTTTTGTAGAGTAGCTCTGCAAGCAGCTGGAACCATTCTACAGCCGCCATTTTGAGTGTTAAAGACGCTAGCCTTTATATAGTAGCTCTACAAGTCGCCAGCCTTTGTAGAGTAGCTCTGCAAGCTGCTGAAACCATTCTACAGTCACCATTTTGAGTGTTATAGCCGCTAGCCTTTATATAGTAGCTCTTCAAGCTGCTGGAACCATTCCTCAGCCGTTATTTTGAGTGTTATAGCCGTCATTTTCAATGTAGTAGCTCTACAAGCTGCTGGAACCATTCTACCGCCGCCATTTTGAGTGTTATAGCCGCCAGCATTTATATAGTAGCTCTACAAGCTGCTGGAACCATTCTACAGCCGCCATTTTGAGTGTTGTAGCAGCCAGAGTTTTATAGGAGACAGCATTTATATAGTACCTCTACAAGCTGCTGGAACCATTCTACAGCCTCCATTTTGAGACTTATAGCCGTCAACCTTTATATAGTAGCTCTACAAGCTGCTGGAACCATTCTACAGCCGCCATTTTGAGTGTTATAGCAGCCAGCATTTACATAGTTGCTCTACAAGCTGCTGGAACCATTCTACAGCCGCCATATTGAGTGTCATAACCGCCAGCCAGTATATAGTAGCTCTACAAGCTGCTGGAACCATTCTACAGCCGCCATTTTGAGTGTTATAGCCGTCATCTTTAATGTAGTAGCTCTACAAGCTGCTGGAACCATTCTACAGCCTCCATTTTGGGTGTTATAGCCGCCAGCCTTTATATAGTAGCTCTACAAGCTGCTGGAACCATTCTATAGCCGTTATTTTGAGTGTTATAGCAGCCAGCATTTATATAGTACCACTACAAGCTGCTGGAACCATTCAACAGCCTCCATTTTGAGTGTTATAGCCGCCAGCCTTTATGTAGTAGCTCTACAAGCTGCTGGAACCATTCTACAGCCGTTATTTTGATTTTTGTAGCAGCCAGCATTTATATAGTAGCTCTACAAGCTGTTGGAACCATTCTACAGCCTCCACTTTCAGTGTTATAGCTTCCAGCCTTTGTAAAGTAGCTCTGCAAGCTGCTGGAACCATTCTACAGCCGCCATATTGAGTGTTATAGCCGTAAGCCTTTATATAGTAGCTCTACAAGCTGCTGCAACCATTCCACAGCCGCCATTTTGAGTTTTATTGCGGCCAGCCTTTATATAACAGCTATACAAGCTGCTGGAACCATTCTACAGCCACCATTTTGAGTGTTTTAGCCGCCAGCCTTTATATAGCAGCTATACACGCTGCTGGAACCATTCTACAGCCGCCATTCTGAGTGTTATAGCAGCCAGCATTTACATAGTACCTCTACAAGCTGCTGGAACCATTCTACAGCCGCCATTTTGAGTGTCATAGCCGCCAGCCAGTATATAGTAGCTCTACAAGCTGCTGGAACCATTCTACAGCCGCCATTTTGAGTGTTATAGCCGCTAGCCTTTATATAGTAGCTCTAAAAGCTGCTGGAACCATTCTACAGCCGTTATTTAGAGTGTTATAGCTGTCATCTTTAATGTAGTACCTCTACAAGCTGCTGGAACCATTCTACAGCCTCCATTTTGAGTGTTATAGCCGCCAGCCTTTATATAGCAGCTATACAAGCTGCTGGGACCATTCTACAGCCGTCATTCTGAGTGTTATAGAAGCCAGCATTTTTATAGTACCTTTACAAGCTGCTGGAACCATTCTACAGCCTCCATTTTGGGTGTTATAGCCGCCAGTCAGTATATAGTAGTTCTACAAGCTGCTGGAACCATTCTACAGCCGTTATTTTGAGTGTTATAGCCGCCAGCCTTTATATAGTACCTCTACAAGCTGCTGGAACAATTCTACAGCCGCCATTTTGAGTGTTATAGCAGCCAGCATTTATGTAGTACCTCTACAAGCTGCTGGAACCATTCTACAACCGCCATTTTGAGTTTTAGTGCTGCCAGCCTTTATATAGTAGCTCTACAAGCTGCTGGAACCATTCTACAGCCGTTATTTTGAGTGTTATAGCCGCCAGCCTTTATATAGTAGTTCTACAAGCTGCTGGAACCATTCTACAGCCGCCATTTTGAGTGGCATAGCCGCCAGTCAGTATATAGTAGTTCTACAAGCTGCTGGAACCATTCTACAGCCGTTATTTTGAGTGTTATAGCCGCCAACCTTTATATAGTAGCTCTACAAGCTGCTGGAACCATTCTACAGCCGTTATTTTGAGTGTTATAGCCGCCAGCCTTTATATAGTAGTTCTACAAACTGCTGGAACCATTCTACAGCCGTTATTTTGAGTGTTATAGCCGCCAGCCTTTATATAGTAGTTCTACAAGCTGCTGGAACCATTCTACAGCCGTTATTTTGAGTGTTATAGGCGCCAACCTTTATATAGTAGCTCTACAAGCTGCTGGAACCATTCTACAGCCGCCATTTTGAGTGGCATAGCCGCCAGTCAGTATATAGTAGTTCTACAAGCTGCTGGAACCATTCTACAGCCGTTATTTTGAGTGTTATAGCCGCCAGCCTTTATATAGTAGCTCTACAAGCTGCTGGAACCATTCTACAGTCGTTATTTAGAGTGTTATAGCCGCCAGCCTTTATATAGTAGTTCTACAAACTGCTGGAACCATTCTACAGCCGTTATTTTAAGTGTTATAGCCGCCAGCCTTTATATAGTAGCTCTACAAGCTGCTGGAACCATTCTACAGCCGCCATTTTGTGTGTTATAGCAGCCAGCATTTATATAGTACCTCTACAAGCTGCTGGAACCATTCTACAACCGCCATTTTGAGTTTTAGTGCTGCCAGCCTTTATATAGTAGCTCTACAAGCTGCTGGAACCATTCTACAGCCGTTATTTTGAGTGTTATAGCCGCCAGCCTTTATTTAGTAGCTCTACAAGCTGCTAGAACCATTCTACAGCCTCCATTTTGAGTGTTATAGCCGCCAGCCTTTATATAGCAGCTATACAAGCTGCTGGGACCATTCTACAGCCGCCATTTTGAGTGTTATAGAAGCCAGCATTTTTATAGTACCTTTACAAGCTGCTGGAACCATTCTACAGCCGATATTTTGAGTGGCATAGCCGCCAGTCAGTATATAGTAGTTCTACAAGCTGCTGGAACCATTCTACAGCCGTTATTTTGAGTGTTATAGCCGCCATCCTTTATATAGTAGTTCTACAAGCTGCTGGAACCATTCTACAGCCGTTATTTTGAGTGTTATAGCCGCCAGCCTTTACATAGTAGCTCTACAAGCTGCTGGAACCATTCTACAGCCATTATTTTGAGTGTTATAGCAGCCAGCATTTATATAGTACCTCTACAAGCTGCTGTGTTATGGCAGCCAGCCGTTATATAACAGCTATACAAGCTGCTGGAACCATTCTACAGCCGTTATTTTGAGTGTTATAGCCGCCAGCCTTTATATAGTAGCTCTGCAAGATGCTGGAAATATTTTACACCCACTTTATTGAGTGTTATAGCCGCCAGCCTTTATATAGTAGCTCTACAAGCTGCTGGAACCATTCTACAGCCGCCATTTTGAGTGTTATAGCAGCCAGCATTTATATAGTACCTCTACAAGCTGCTGGAACCATTCTACAGCCGCCATTTTGAGTGTTATAGCGGCCAGCCTTTATATAACAGCTATACAAGCTGCTGGAACCATTCTACAGCCGTCATTTTGAGTGTTATAGCCGCCACCCTTTATATAGTAGCTCTACAAGCTGCTGGAACCATTCTACAGCCGTTATTTTGAGTGTTATAGCCGCCAGTCAGTATATAGTAGCTCTACAAGCTCTTGGAACGGTTCTACAGCCGCCATTTCGAGTGTTATAGCCGCCAGCCTTTATATAGTTGCTCTACAAGCTGCTGGAACCATTCTACAGCCGTTATTTTGAGTTTTATAGCAGCCAGCATTTATATAGTACCAATACAAGCTGTTGGAACAATTCTACAACCTCCACTTTGAGTGTTATAGCCGCCAGTCTTGGTAAAGTAGCTCTGCAATTTGCTGGAACCATTCTACAGCCGCCATTTTGAGTTTTATTGCGGCCAGCTTTTATATAACAGCTATACAAGCTGCTGGAACCATTCTACAGTCGTTATTTTGAGTGTTATATCCGCCAGCCAGTATATAGTAGTTCTACAAGCTGCTGGAACCATTCTACAGCCGCCATTTTGATTGTTATAGCCGCCAGCCTTTATAAAGTAGCTCTACAAGCTGCTGGAACCATTCTACAGCCGTTATTTTGAGTGTTATAGCCGCCAGCCTTTATATAGTAGCTCTACAAGCTGCTGGAACCATTCTACAGCCGCCATTTTGAGTGTTATAGCAGCCAGCATTTATATAGTACCTCTACAAGCTGCTGGAACCATTCTACAGCCGCCATTTAGAGTGTTATAGCCGTCATCTTTAATGTAGTACCTCTACAAGCTGCTGGAACCATTCTACAGCCTCCATTTTGAGTGTTATAGCCGCCAGCCTTTATATAGCAGCTATACAAGCTGCTGGAACCATTCTACAGCCGCCATTCTGAGTGTTATAGAAGCCAGCATTTTTATAGTACCTTTACAAGCTGCTGGAACCATTCTACAGCCGCCATTTTGAGTGGCATGGACGCCAGTCAGTATATAGTAGTTCTACAAGCTGCTGGAACCATTCTACAGCCGTTATTTTGAGTGTTATAGTCGCCAGCCTTTGTAGAGTAGCTCTGCAAGCTGCTGGAACCATTCTACAGCCGTCATTGTGAGTGTTATAGCCGCTAGCCTTTATATAGTAGCTCTACAAGTCGCCAGCCTTTGTAGAGTAGCTCTGCAAGCTGCTGAAACCATTCTACAGCCACCATTTTGAGTGTTATAGCCGCTAGCTCTTATATAGTAGCTCTACAAGAAGCTGGAACCATTCTTCAGCCGTTATTTTGAGTGTTATAGCCGTCATCTTCAATGTAGTAGCTCTACAAGCTGCTGGAACCATTCTACCGCCGCCATTTTGAGTGTTATAGCCGTCATCTTTAATGTAGTAGCTCTACAAGCTGCTGGAACCACTCTACAGCCTCCATTTTGAGTTTTATAGCCGCCAGCCTTTAAATAGTAGCTCTACAAGCTGCTGGAACCATTCTATAGCCGTTATTTTGAGTGTAATAGCAGCCAGCATTTATATAGTACCACTACAAGCTGCTGGAACCATTCAACAGCCTCCATTTTGAGTGTTATAGCCGCCACCCTTTATATAGTAGCTCTACAAGCTGCTGGAACCATTCTACAGCCGTTATTTTGAGTGTTATAGCCGCCAGCCTTTATATAGTAGCTCTACAAGCTCTTGGAACCATTCTACAGCCGCCATTTCGAGTGTTATAGCAGCCAGCATTTACAAATTTCCTCTACAAGCTCTTGGAACCATTCTACAGCCGCCATTTTGAGTGTTATAGCCGCCAGCCTTTATACAGTTGCTCTACTAGCTGCTGGAACCATTCTACAGCCGTTATTTTGAGTTTTATAGCAGCCAGCATTTATATAGTACCAATACAAGCTGTTGGAACCATTCTACAACCTCCACTTTGAGTGTTATAGCCGCCAGTCCTGGTAAAGTAGCTCTGCAATTTGCTGGAACCATTCTACAGCCGCCATTTTGAGTTTTATTGCGGCCAGCCTTTATATAACAGCTATACAAGCTGCTGGAACCATTCTACAGCCGTTATTTTGAGTGTTATATCCGCCAGCCAGTATATAGTAGTTCTACAAGCTGCTGGAACCATTCTACAGCCGCCATTTTGATTGTTATAGCCGCCAGCCTTTATAAAGTAGCTCTACAAGCTGCTGGAACCATTCTACAGCCGCTATTTTGAGTGTTATAGCCGCCAGCCTTTATATAGTAGCTCTACAAGCTGCTGGAACCATTATACAGCCGACATTTTGAGTGTTATAGCAGCCAGCATTTATATAGTACCTCTACAAGCTGCTGGAACCATTCTACAGCTTCCATTTTGAGTGTTATAGCGGCCAGCCTTTATATAACAGCTATACAAGCTGCTGGAACCATTCTACAGCCGCCATTTTGAGTGTTATAGCCGCCACCCTTTATATAGTAGCTCTACAAGCTGCTGGAACCTTTCTACAGCCGTTATTTTGAGTGTTATAGCCGCCAGCCTTTATATAGCAGCTATACAAGCTGCTGGAACCATTCTACAGCCGCCATTCTGAGTGTTATAGCAGCCAGCATTTACATAGTACCTCTACAAGCTGCTGGAACCATTCTACAGCCGCCATTTTGAGTGTCATAGCCGCCAGCCAGTATATAGTAGCTCTACAAGCTGCTGAAACCATTCTACAGCCGTTATTTTGAGTGTTATAGCCGCCAGCCTTTATATAGTAGCTCTACAAGCTGCTGGAACCATTCTACAGCCGTTATTTTGAGTGTTATAGCCGCCAGCCTTTGTAGAGTAGTTCTGTAAGCTGCTGGAACCATTCTACAGCCGCCATTTTGAGTGCTATAGCCGCTAGCCTTTATATAGTAGCTCTAAAAGCTGCTGGAACCATTCTACAGCCGTTGTTTAGAGTGTTATAGCTGTCATCTTTAATGTAGTACCTCTACAAGCTGCTGGAACCATTCTACAGCCTCCATTTTGAGTGTTATAGCCGCCAGCCTTTATATAGCAGCTATACAAGCTGCTGGAACCATTCTACAGCCGCCATTCTGAGTGTTATAGAAGCCAGCATTTTTATAGTACCTTTACAAGCTGCTGGAACCATTCTACAGCCGCCATTTTGAGTGGCATAGCCGCCAGTCAGTATATAGTAGTTCTACAAGCTGCTGGAACCATTCTACAGCCGTTATTTTGATTTTTGTAGCAGCCAGCATTTATATAGTAGCTCTACAAGCTGTTGGAACCATTCTACAGCCTCCACTTTGAGTGTTATAGCTTCCAGCCTTTGTAAAGTAGCTCTGCAAGCTGCTGGAACCATTCTACAGCCGCCATTTTGAGTGTTATAGTGCCACCCTTTATATAGTAGCTCTACAAGCTGCTGGAACCTTTCTACAGCCGTTATTTTGAGTGTTATAGCCGCCAGCCTTTATATAGTAGCTCTACAAGCCCTTGAAACCATTCTACAGCCGCCATTTTGAGTGTTATAGCAGCCAGCATTTTGATAGTACCTCTACAAGCTGTTGGAACCATTCTACAGCCGCCATTTTAAGTGTTATAGCGGCCAGCCTTTATATAACAGCTTTACAAGCTTCTGGAACCATTCTACAGCCGTTATTTTGAGTGTTATAGCCTCCAGCTTTTATATAACAGCTATACAAGCTGCTGGAACCATTCTACAGCCACCATTTTGAGTGTTATAGCCGCCAGCCTTTATATAGCAGCTATACAAGCTGCTGGAACCATTCTACAGCCGCCATTCTGAGTGTTATAGCAGCCAGCATTTACATAGTACCTCTTCAAGCTGCTGGAACCATTCTACAGCCGCCATTTTGAGTGTCATAGCCGCCAGCCAGTATATAGTAGCTCTACAAGCTGCTGAAACCATTCTACAGCCGTTATTTTGAGTGTTATAGCCGCCAGCCTTTATATAGTAGCTCTACAAGCTGCTGGAACCATTCTACAGCCGTTATTTTGAGTGTTATAGCCGCCAGCCTTTGTAGAGTAGTTCTGTAAGCTGCTGGAACCATTCTACAGCCGCCATTTTGAGTGCTATAGCCGCTAGCCTTTATATAGTAGTTCTAAAAGCTGCTGGAACCATTCTACAGCCGTTATTTAGAGTGTTATAGCTGTCATCTTTAATGTAGTACCTCTACAAGCTGCTGGAACCATTCTACAGCCTCCATTTTGAGTGTTATAGCCGCCAGCCTTTATATAGCAGCTATACAAGCTGCTGGAACCATTCTACAGCCGTTATTTTGAGTTTTATAGAAGCCAGCATTTTTATAGTACCTTTACAAGCTGCTAGAACCATTCTACAGCCGCCATTTTGAGTGGCATAGCCGCCAGTCAGTATATAGTAGTTCTACAAGCTGCTAGAACCATTCAACAGCCGTTATTTTGAGTCTTATAGTCGCCAGCCTTTGTAGAGTAGCTCTGCAAGCTGCTGGAACCATTCTACAGCCGCCATTTTGAGTGTTATAGCCGCTAGCCTTTATATAGTAGCTCTACAAGTCGCCAGCCTTTGTAGAGTAGCTCTGCAAGCTGCTGAAACCATTCTACAGCCACCATTTTGAGTGTTATAGCCGCTAGCCTTTATATAGTAGCTCTACAAGCTGCTGGAACCATTCTTCAGCCGTTATTTTGAGTGTTATAGCCGTCATCTTCAATGTAGTAGCTCTACAAGCTGCTGGAACCATTCTACCGCCGCCATTTTGAGTGTTATAGCCGCCAGCATTTATATAGTAGCTCTACAAGCTGCTGGAACCATTCTACAGCCGCCATTTTGAATGTTATAGCAGCCAGAGTTTTATAGGAGCCAGCACTTATGTTGTACCTCTTCAAGCTGCTGGAACCATTCTACAGCCTCCATTTTGAGACTTATAGCCGCCAACCTTTATATAGTAGCTCTACAAGCTGCTGGAACCATTCTACAGCCGCCATTTTGAGTGTTATAGCAGCCAGCATTTATATAGTTGCTCTACAAGCTGCTGGAACCATTCTACAGCCGCCATTTTGAGTGTCATAACCGCCAGCCAGTATATAGTAGCTCTACAAGCTGCTGGAACCATTCTACAGCCGCCATTTTGAGTGTTATAGCCGTCATCTTTAATGTAGTAGCTCTACAAGCTGCTGGAACCATTCTACAGCCTCCATTTTGGGTGTTATAGCCGCCAGCCTTTAAATAGTAGCTCTACAAGCTGCTGGAACCATTCTATAGCCGTTATTTTGAGTGTAATAGCAGCCAGCATTTATATAGTACCGCTACAAGCTGCTGGAACCATTCAACAGCCTCCATTTTGAGTGTTATAGCCGCCAGCCTTTATGTAGTAGCTCTACAAGCTGCTGGAACCATTCTACAGCCGTTATTTTGATTTTTGTAGCAGCCAGCATTTATATAGTAGCTCTACAAGCTGTTGGAACCATTCTACAGCCTCCACTTTGAGTGTTATAGCTTCCAGCCTTTATATAGTAGCTCTACAAGCTGCTGGAACCATTCTACAGCCGCCATTTTGAGTGTTATAGCAGCCAGCATTTATATAGTTGCTCTACAAGCTGCTAGAACCATTCTACAGCCGCCATCCTGAGTTTTATTGCCGCTAGCCTTTATATAACAGCTATACAAGCTACTGGAACCATTCTACAGTCGTTATTTTGAGTGTTATAGCCGCCAACCAGTATATAGTAGCTCTACAAGCTGCTGGAACCATTCTACAGCCGTTATTTTGAGTGTTATAGCAGCCAGCATTTATATAGTAGCTCTGCAAGCCGCTGGAACCATTTTGCAGCCGTTATTTTGAGTTTTATAGCAGCCAGCATTTATATAGTACCTTTACAAGCTGCTGGAACCATTCTACAGCCGCCATTTCGAGTTTTATAGCAGCCAGCATTTATATAGTACCTTTACAAGTTCCTGAAACCATTCTACAGCCGTTATTTTGAGTTTTATAGGAGCCAGCATTTATATAGTACCTCTACAAGCTGCTGGAACCATTCTACAGCCTCCATTTTGAGTGTTATAGCCGCCAGCCTTTATATAGTAGCTCTACAAGCTGCTGGAACCATTCTACAGCCGTTATTTTGAGTTTTATAGCAGCCAGCATTTATATATTGCCTCTACAAGCTGCTGGAACCATTCTACAGCCGATATTTTGAGTGTTATAGCAGCCAGTATTTATATAGTACCTCTACAAGCTGCTGGAACCATTCTACAGCCGCTATTTTGAGTGTTATAGCAGCCAGCATTTATATAGTACCTCTACAATATAAATGCAACCATTCTACAGCCGCCATTTTGAGTGTTATAGGCGCCAGCCTTTATTTAGTAGCTCTACAAGCTGCTGGAACCATTCTACAGCCGTTATTTTGAGTGTTATAGCCGCCAGCCTTTATATAACAGCTATACAAGCTGCTGGAACCATTCTACAGCCACCATTTTGCGTGTTATAGCGGCCAGCCTTTATATAACAGCTATACAAGCTGCTGGAACCATTCTACAGCCGCCATTTTGAGTGTCATAGCCGCCAGCCAGTATATAGTAGCTCTACAAGCTGCTGGAACCATTCTACAGCCACCATTTTGCATGTTATAGCAGCCAGCCTTTATATAGTAGCTCTGCAAGCTACTGGAACCATTTAACAGCCGCTATTTTGAGTGTTATAGCGGCCAGCCTTTATATAGCAGCTATACAAGCTGCTGGAACGATTCTACAGCCGCCATTCTGAGTGTTATAGCAGCCAGCCAGCATTTACATAGTACCTCTAGAAGCTGCTGGAACCATTCTACATCCGTTATTTTGAGTGTTATAGCCGCCAGCCTTTGTAGAGTAGCTCTGCAAGCTGTTGGAACCATTCTACAGCCGCTATTTTGAGTGTTATAGCAGCCAGCATTTATATAGTACCTCTACAATATAAATGCAACCATTCTACAATCGCCATTTTTAATGTTATAGCCGCCAGCCTTTATGTAGTAGCTCTACAAGCTGCTGGAACCATTCTACAGCCGTTATTTTGATTTTTGTAGCAGCCAGCATTTATATAATAGCTCGACAAGCTGTTGGAACCATTCTACAGCCTCCACTTTGAGTGTTATAGCATCCAGCCTTTGAAAAGTAGCTCTGCAAGTTGCTGGAACCATTCTACAGCCGCCATTTTAAGTGTTATAGCTGCCAGAATTTATATAGTACCTCTACAAGCTACTGGAACCATTCCACAGCCGTTATTTTGAGTGCTATAGCAGCCAGCATTTATATATTACCTCTACAAGCTGCTGAAACCATTTTACAGCCGTTATTTTGAGTGTTATAGCAGCCAGCATTTATATAGTACCTCTACAAGCTGCTGGAACCATTCTGCAGCCGCTATTTTGAGTGTTATAGCAGCCAGCATTTATATAGTACCTCTACAATACAAATGCAACCATTCTACAGCCGCCATTTTGAGTGTTATAGGCGCCAGCCTTTATATAACAGCTATACAAGCTGCTGGAACCATTCTACAGCCACCATTTTGAGTGTCATAGCCGCCAGCCAGTATATAGTAGCTCTACAAGCTGCTGGAACCATTCTACAGCCACCATTTTGCATGTTATAGCAGCCAGCCTTTATATAGTAGCTCTGCAAGCTACTGGAACCATTTTACAGCCGCTATTTTGAGTGTTATAGCGGCCAGCCTTTATATAGCAGCTATACAAGCTGCTGGAACCATTCTACAGCCGCCATTCTGAGTGTTATAGCAGCTAGCCAGCATTTACATAGTACCTCTAGAAGCTGCTGGAACCATTCTACAGCCGTTATTTTGAGTGTTATAGCCGCCAGCCTTTGTAGAGTAGCTCTGCAAGCTGTTGGAACCATTCTACAGCCGCTATTTTGAGTGTTATAGCAGCCAGCATTTATATAGTACCTCTACAATATAAATGCAACCATTCTTCAGTCGCCATTTTGAGTGTTATAGCCGCCAGCCTTTATGTAGTAGCTCTACAAGCTGCTGGAACCATTCTACAGCCGTTATTTTGATTTTTGTAGCAGCCAGCATTTATATAGTAGCTCTACAAGCTGTTGGAACCATTCTACAGCCTCCACTTTGAGTGTTATAGCTTCCAGCCTTTGTAAAGTAGCTCTGCAAGCTGCTGGAACCATTCTACAGCCGCCATTTTGAGTGTTATAGCCGCTAGCCTTAATATAGTAGCTCTACAAGCTGCTGGAACCATTCTACAGCCGCCATTCTGAGTGTTATAGAAGCCAGCATTTTTATAGTACCTTTACAAGCTGCTGGAACCATTCTACAGCCGTTATTTTGAGTGTTATAGTCGCCAGCCTTTGTAGAGTAGCTCTGCAAGCTGCTGGAACCATTCTACAGCCGCCATTTTGAGTGTTATAGCCGCCAGCCTTTATGTAGTAGCTCTACAAGCTGCTGGAACCATTCTACAGCCGTTATTTTGATTTTTGTAGCAGCCAGCATTTATATAGTAGCTCTACAAGCTGTTGGAACCATTCTACAGCCTCCACTTTGAGTGTTATAGCTTCCAGCCTTTGTAAAGTAGCTCTGCAAGCTGCTGGAACCATTCTACAGCCGCCATTTTGAGTGTTATAGTGCCACCCTTTATATAGTAGCTCTACAAGCTGCTGGAACCTTTCTACAGCCGTTATTTTGAGTGTTATAGCCGCCAGCCTTTAAATAGTAGCTCTACAAGCTGCTGGAACCATTCTATAGCCGTTATTTTGAGTGTAATAGCAGCCAGCATTTATATAGTACCGCTACAAGCTGCTGGAACCATTCAACAGCCTCCATTTTGAGTGTTATAGCCGCCAGCCTTTATGTAGTAGCTCTACAAGCTGCTGGAACCATTCTACAGCCGTTATTTTGATTTTTGTAGCAGCCAGCATTTATATAGTAGCTCTACAAGCTGTTGGAACCATTCTACAGCCTCCACTTTGAGTGTTATAGCTTCCAGCCTTTGTAAAGTAGCTCTGCAAGCTGCTGGAACCATTCTACAGCCGCCATTTTGAGTGTTATAGTGCCACCCTTTATATAGTAGCTCTACAAGCTGCTGGAACCTTTCTACAGCCGTTATTTTGAGTGTTATAGCCGCCAGCCTTTATATAGTAGCTCTACAAGCCCTTGAAACCATTCTACAGCCGCCATTTTGAGTGTTATAGCAGCCAGCATTTTGATAGTACCTCTACAAGCTGTTGGAACCATTCTACAGCCGCCATTTTAAGTGTTATAGCGGCCAGCCTATATATAACAGCTTTACAAGCTTCTGGAACCATTCTACAGCCGTTATTTTGAGTGTTATAGCCTCCAGCTTTTATATAACAGCTATACAAGCTGCTGGAACCATTCTACAGCCACCATTTTGAGTGTTATAGCCGCCAGCCTTTATATAGCAGCTATACAAGCTGCTGGAACCATTCTACAGCCGCCATTCTGAGTGTTATAGCAGCCAGCATTTACATAGTACCTCTACAAGCTGCTGGAACCATTCTACAGCCGCCATTTTGAGTGTCATAGCCGCCAGCCAGTATATAGTAGCTCTACAAGCTGCTGAAACCATTCTACAGCCGTTATTTTGAGTGTTATAGCCGCCAGCCTTTATATAGTAGCTCTACAAGCTGCTGGAACCATTCTACAGCCGTTATTTTGAGTGTTATAGCCGCCAGCCTTTGTAGAGTAGTTCTGTAAGCTGCTGGAACCATTCTACAGCCGCCATTTTGAGTGCTATAGCCGCTAGCCTTTATATAGTAGTTCTAAAAGCTGCTGGAACCATTCTACAGCCGTTATTTAGAGTGTTATAGCTGTCATCTTTAATGTAGTACCTCTACAAGCTGCTGGAACCATTCTACAGCCTCCATTTTGAGTGTTATAGCCGCCAGCCTTTATATAGCAGCTATACAAGCTGCTGGAACCATTCTACAGCCGTTATTTTGAGTTTTATAGAAGCCAGCATTTTTATAGTACCTTTACAAGCTGCTAGAACCATTCTACAGCCGCCATTTTGAGTGGCATAGCCGCCAGTCAGTATATAGTAGTTCTACAAGCTGCTGGAACCATTCAACAGCCGTTATTTTGAGTGTTATAGTCGCCAGCCTTTGTAGAGTAGCTCTGCAAGCTGCTGGAACCATTCTACAGCCGCCATTTTGAGTGTTATAGCCGCTAGCCTTTATATAGTAGCTCTACAAGTCGCCAGCCTTTGTAGAGTAGCTCTGCAAGCTGCTGAAACCATTCTACAGCCACCATTTTGAGTGTTATAGCCGCTAGCCTTTATATAGTAGCTCTACAAGCTGCTGGAACCATTCTTCAGCCGTTATTTTGAGTGTTATAGCCGTCATCTTCAATGTAGTAGCTCTACAAGCTGCTGGAACCATTCTACCGCCGCCATTTTGAGTGTTATAGCCGCCAGCATTTATATAGTAGCTCTACAAGCTGCTGGAACCATTCTACAGCCGCCATTTTGAATGTTATAGCAGCCAGAGTTTTATAGGAGCCAGCACTTATGTTGTACCTCTTCAAGCTGCTGGAACCATTCTACAGCCTCCATTTTGAGACTTATAGCCGCCAACCTTTATATAGTATCTCTACAAGCTGCTGGAACCATTCTACAGCCGCCATTTTGAGTGTTATAGCAGCCAGCATTTATATAGTTGCTCTACAAGCTGCTGGAACCATTCTACAGCCGCCAATTTGTGTGTCATAACCGCCAGCCAGTATATAGTAGCTCTACAAGCTGCTGGAACCATTCTACAGCCGCCATTTTGAGTGTTATAGCCGTCATCTTTAATGTAGTAGCTCTACAAGCTGCTGGAACCATTCTACAGCCTCCATTTTGGGTGTTATAGCCGCCAGCCTTTAAATAGTAGCTCTACAAGCTGCTGGAACCATTCTATAGCCGTTATTTTGAGTGTAATAGCAGCCAGCATTTATATAGTACCGCTACAAGCTGCTGGAACCATTCAACAGCCTCCATTTTGAGTGTTATAGCCGCCAGCCTTTATGTAGTAGCTCTACAAGCTGCTGGAACCATTCTACAGCCGTTATTTTGATTTTTGTAGCAGCCAGCATTTATATAGTAGCTCTACAAGCTGTTGGAACCATTCTACAAACTCCACTTTGAGTGTTATAGCTTCCAGCCTTTGTAAAGTAGCTCTGCAAGCTGCTGGAACCATTCTACAGCCGCCATTTTGAGTGTTATAGCCGCTAGCTTTTATATAGTAGCTCAACAAGCTACTAGAACCATTCTACAGCCGCCATCCTGAGTTTTATTGCCGCTAGCCTTTATATAACAGCTATACAAGCTGCTGGAACCATTCTACAGTCGTTATTTTGAGTGTTATAGCCGCCAACCAGTATATAGTAGCTCTACAAGCTGCTGGAACCATTCTACAGCCGTTATTTTGAGTGTTATAGCAGCCAGCATTTATATAGTAGCTCTGCAAGCCGCTGGAACCATTTTGCAGCCGTTATTTTGAGTTTTATAGCAGCCAGCATTTATATAGTACCTTTACAAGCTGCTGGAACCATTCTACAGCCGCCATTTCGAGTTTTATAGCAGCCAGCATTTATATAGTACCTTTACAAGTTCCTGAAACCATTCTACAGCCGTTATTTTGAGTTTTATAGGAGCCAGCATTTATATAGTACCTCTACAAGCTGCTGGAACCATTCTACAGCCTCCATTTTGAGTGTTATAGCCGCCAGCCTTTATATAGTAGCTCTACAAGCTGCTGGAACCATTCTACAGCCGTTATTTTGAGTTTTATAGCAGCCAGCATTTATATATTGCCTCTACAAGCTGCTGGAACCATTCTACAGCCGATATTTTGAGTGTTATAGCAGCCAGTATTTATATAGTACCTCTACAAGCTGCTGGAACCATTCTACAGCCGCTATTTTGAGTGTTATAGCAGCCAGCATTTATATAGTACCTCTACAATATAAATGCAACCATTCTACAGCCGCCATTTTGAGTGTTATAGGCGCCAGCCTTTATTTAGTAGCTCTACAAGCTGCTGGAACCATTCTACAGCCGTTATTTTGAGTGTTATAGCCGCCAGCCTTTATATAACAGCTATACAAGCTGCTGGAACCATTCTACAGCCACCATTTTGCGTGTTATAGCGGCCAGCCTTTATATAACAGCTATACAAGCTGCTGGAACCATTCTACAGCCGCCATTTTGAGTGTCATAGCCGCCAGCCAGTATATAGTAGCTCTACAAGCTGCTGGAACCATTCTACAGCCACCATTTTGCATGTTATAGCAGCCAGCCTTTATATAGTAGCTCTGCAAGCTACTGGAACCATTTTACAGCCGCTATTTTGAGTGTTATAGCGGCCAGCCTTTATATAGCAGCTATACAAGCTGCTGGAACGATTCTACAGCCGCCATTCTGAGTGTTATAGCAGCCAGCCAGCATTTACATAGTACCTCTAGAAGCTGCTGGAACCATTCTACATCCGTTATTTTGAGTGTTATAGCCGCCAGCCTTTGTAGAGTAGCTCTGCAAGCTGTTGGAACCATTCTACAGCCGCTATTTTGAGTGTTATAGCAGCCAGCATTTATATAGTACCTCTACAATATAAATGCAACCATTCTACAATCGCCATTTTTAATGTTATAGCCGCCAGCCTTTATGTAGTAGCTCTACAAGCTGCTGGAACCATTCTACAGCCGTTATTTTGATTTTTGTAGCAGCCAGCATTTATATAATAGCTCGACAAGCTGTTGGAACCATTCTACAGCCTCCACTTTGAGTGTTATAGCATCCAGCCTTTGAAAAGTAGCTCTGCAAGTTGCTGGAACCATTCTACAGCCGCCATTTTAAGTGTTATAGCTGCCAGAATTTATATAGTACCTCTACAAGCTACTGGAACCATTCCACAGCCGTTATTTTGAGTGCTATAGCAGCCAGCATTTATATATTACCTCTACAAGCTGCTGAAACCATTCTACAGCCGTTATTTTGAGTGTTATAGCAGCCAGCATTTATATAGTACCTCTACAAGCTGCTGGAACCATTCTGCAGCCGCTATTTTGAGTGTTATAGCAGCCAGCATTTATATAGTACCTCTACAATACAAATGCAACCATTCTACAGCCGCCATTTTTGAGTGTTATAGGCGCCAGCCTTTATATAACAGCTATACAAGCTGCTGGAACCATTCTACAGCCACCATTTTGAGTGTCATAGCCGCCAGCCAGTATATAGTAGCTCTACAAGCTGCTGGAACCATTCTACAGCCACCATTTTGCATGTTATAGCAGCCAGCCTTTATATAGTAGCTCTGCAAGCTACTGGAACCATTTTACAGCCGCTATTTTGAGTGTTATAGCGGCCAGCCTTTATATAGCAGCTATACAAGCTGCTGGAACCATTCTACAGCCGCCATTCTGAGTGTTATAGCAGCTAGCCAGCATTTACAGTACCTCTAGAAGCTGCTGGAACCATTCTACAGCCGTTATTTTGAGTGTTATAGCCGCCAGCCTTTGTAGAGTAGCTCTGCAAGCTGTTGGAACCATTCTACAGCCGCTATTTTGAGTGTTATAGCAGCCAGCATTTATATAGTACCTCTACAATATAAATGCAACCATTCTTCAGTCGCCATTTTGAGTGTTATAGCCGCCAGCCTTTATGTAGTAGCTCTACAAGCTGCTGGAACCATTCTACAGCCGTTATTTTGATTTTTGTAGCAGCCAGCATTTATATAGTAGCTCTACAAGCTGTTGGAACCATTCTACAGCCTCCACTTTGAGTGTTATAGCTTCCAGCCTTTGTAAAGTAGCTCTGCAAGCTGCTGGAACCATTCTGCAGCCGCCATTTTGAGTGTTATAGCCGCTAGCCTTTATATAGTAGCTCTACAAGCTGCTAGAACCATTCTACAGCCGCCATTTTGAGTTTTATTGCCGCCAGCCTTTATATAACAGCTATACAAGATGCTGGAACCATTCTACAGTCGTTATTTTGAGTGTTATAGCCGCCAACCAGTATATAGTAGCTCTACAAGCTGCTGGAACCATTCTACAGCCGTTATTTTGAGTGTTATAGCAGCCAGCATTTATATAGTACCTCTACAAGCTGCTGTGTTATGGCAGCCAGCCTTTATATAACAGCTATACAAGCTGCTGGAACCATTCTACAGCCGTTATTTTGAGTGTTATAGCCGCCAGCCTTTATATAGTAGCTCTGCAAGATGCTCGAACTATTTTACACCCACTTTTTTGAGTGTTATAGCGGCCAGCCTTTATATAACAGCTATAAAAGCTGCTGGAACCATTCTACAGCCACCATTTTGAGTGTAATAGCCGCCAGCCTTTATATAACAGCTACACAAGCTGCTGGAACCATTCTACAGCCGTTATTTTGAGTGTTATAGCCGCCAGCCTTTATATAACAGCTATACAAGATGCTGACCCCACTCTTCAGCCGTTATTGTGAGTGTTATAGCCGCCAGTCTTTATATAACAGCAATACAAGCTGCTGTAACCATTCTACAGCCGCCATTTTGAGTGTTATAGCAGCCAGAGTTTTATAGGAGCCAGCATTTATATAGTACCTCTTAAAGCTGCTGGAACCATTTTACAGCCTCCATTTTGAGACTTATAGCCGCCAACCGTTATATAGTAGCTCTACAAGCTGCTGGAACCATTCTACAGCCGCCATTTTGAGTGTTATAGCGGCCAGCCTTTATATAACATTTATACAAGCTGCTGGAACCATTCTACAGCCGTTATTTTGAGTGCTATAGCCGCCAGCCTTTATATAACAGCAATACAAGCTGCTGGAGCCATTCTACAGCCACCATTTTGAGTGCTATAGCCGCCAGCCTTTATATAGTAGCTCTGCAAGCTGCTGGAACCATTCTACAGCCTCCATTTTGAGACTTATAGCCGCCAGCATTTATATAGTTTCTCTACAAGCTGCTGGAACCATTCTACAGCCGCCATTTTGAGTGCTATAGCCGCCAGCATTTATATAGTTGCTCTACAAGCTGCTGGCACCATTCTACAGCCGCCATTTTGAGTGTCATAGCCGCCAGCCAGTATATAGTAGCTCTACAAGCTGCTGGAACCATTCTACAGCCGCCATTTTGAGTGTTATAGCCGCTAGCCTTTATATAGTAGCTCTACAAGCTGCTGGAACGATTCTACAGCCGCCATTTTGAGTGTTATAGCCGCCAGCCAGTATATAGTAGATCTACAAGCTGCTGGAACCATTCTACAGACATTATTTTGAGTGTTATAGCCGTCATCTTTAATATAGTAGCTATACAGGCTGTTGGGACCATTCTACAGCCTCCACTTTGAGTGTTATAGCCGCCAGCCTTTGTAGAGTAGCTCTGCAAGCTGCCGGAACCATTCTAAAGCCGCCATTTTGAGTGTTATAGCAGCCAGTTTTATAGGAGCCAGCATTTATATAGTACCTCTACAAGCTGCTGGAACCATTCTACAGCCTCCATTTTGAGACTTATAGCCGCCAACCTTTATATGGTAGCTCTACAAGCTGCTGGAACCATTCTACAGCCGCCATTTTGAGTGTTTTGAGCCGCTAGCCTTTATATAGTAGCTCTACAAGCTGCTGGAACGATTCTACAGCCGCCATTTTGAGTGTTATAGCAGCCAGCATTTATATAGTTGCTCTACAAGCTGCTGGAACCATTCTACAGCCGCCATTTTGAGTGTCATAGCCGCCAGCCAGTATATAGTAGCTCTACAAGCTGCTGGAACCATTCTACAGCCGCCATTTTGAGTGTTATAGCCGCTAGCCTTTATATAGTAGATCTACAAGCTGCTGGAACCATTCTACAGACATTATTTTGAGTGTTATAGCCGTCATCTTTAATATAGTAGCTATACAGGCTGTTGGGACCATTCTACAGCCTCCACTTTGAGTGTTATAGCCGCCAGCCTTTGTAGAGTAGCTCTGCAAGCTGCTGGAACCATTCTACAGCCGTTATTTTGATTTTTGTAGCAGCCAGCATTTATATAGTAGCTCTACAAGCTGTTGGAACCATTCTACAGCCTCCACTTTGAGTGTTATAGCTTCCAGCCTTTGTAAAGTAGCTCTGCAAGCTGCTGGAACCATTCTACAGCCGCCATTTTGAGTGTTATAGCAGCCAGCATTTATATAGTTGCTCTACAAGCTGCTGGAACCATTCTACAGCCGCCATTTTGAATGGCATAGACGCCAGTCAGTATATAGTAGTTCTACAAGCTGCTGGAACCATTCTACAGCCGTTATTTTGAGTGTTATAGTCGCCAGCCTTTGTAGAGTAGCTCTGCAAGCTGCTGGAACCATTCTACAGCCGCCATTTTGAGTGTTATAGCAGCCAGAGTTTTATAGGAGCCAGCATTTATATAGTACCTCTACAAGCTGCTGGAACCATTCTACAGCCTCCATTTTGAGACTTATAGCCGCCAACCTTTATATAGTAGCTCTACAAGCTGCTGGAACCATTCTACAGCCGCCATTTTGAGTGTTATAGCAGCCAGCATTTATATAGTTGCTCTACAAGCTGCTGGAACCATTCTACAGCCGCCATTTTGAGTGTCATAACCGCCAGCCAGTATATAGTAGCTCTACAAGCTGCTGGAACCATTCTACAGCCGCCATTTTGAGTGTTATAGCCGTCATCTTTAATGTAGTAGCTCTACAAGCTGCTGGAACCATTCTACAGCCTCCATTTTTGATGCTATAGCCGCCAGCCTTTGTAGAGTAGCTCTACAAGCTGCTGGAACCATTCTACAGCCGTTATTTTGAGTGTTATATAAATGCCGTCATCTTCAATGTAGTAGCTCTACAAGCTGCTGGAACCATTCTACAGCCGCCATTTTGAGTGTTATAGCCGCTAGCCTTTATATAGTAGCTCTACAAGCTGCTGGAACCATTCTTCAGCCGTTATTTTGAGTGTTATAGCCGTCATCTTCAATGTAGTAGCTCTACAAGCTGCTGGAACCATTTTACCGCCGCCATTTTGAGTGTTATAGCCGCCAGCATTTATATAGTAGCTCTACAAGCTGCTGGAACCATTCTACAGCCGCCATTTTGAGTGTTATAGCAGCCAGAGTTTTATAGGAGCCAGCATTTATATAGTACCTCTACAAGCTGCTGGAACCATTCTACATCCTCCATTTTGAGTGTTATAGCTTCCAGCCTTTGTAAAGTAGCTCTGCAAGCTGCTGGAACCATTTTACAGCCGCCATTTTGAGTGTTATAGCCGCAAGCCTTTATATAGTAGCTCTACAAGCTGCTAGAACCATTCTACAGCCGCCATTTTGAATTTTATTGCCGCCAGCATTTATATAACAGCTATACAAGCTGCTGGAACCATTCTACAGTCGTTATTTTGAGTGTTATAGCCGCCAACCAGTATATAGTAGCTCTACAAGCTGCTGGAACCATTCTACAGCCGTTATTTTGAGTGTTATAGCAGCCAGCATTTATATAGTAGCTCTACAAGCTGTTGGAACCATTCTACAGCCGTTATTTTGAGTGTTATAGTCGCCAGCCTTTGTAGAGTAGCTCTGCAAGCTGCTGGAACCATTCTACAGCCGCCATTTTGAGTGTTATAGCAACCAGAGTTTTATAGGAGACAGCATTTATATAGTACCTCTACAAGCTGCTGGAACCATTCTACAGCCTCCATTTTGAGACTTATAGCCGCCAACCTGTATATAGTAGCTCTACAAGCTGCTGGAACCATTCTACAGCCGCCATTTTGAGTGTTATAGCAGCCAGCATTTATATAGTTGCTCTACAAGCTGCTGGAACCATTCTACAGCCGCCATTTTGAGTGTCATAACCGCCAGCCAGTATATAGTAGCTCTACAAGCTGCTGGAACCATTCTACAGCCGCCATTTTGAGTGTTATAGCCGTCATCTTTAATGTAGTAGCTCTACAAGCTGCTGGAACCATTCTACAGCCTCCATTTTTGGTGCTATAGCCGCCAGCCTTTGTAGAGTAGCTCTACAAGCTGCTGGAACCATTCTACAGCCGTTTTTTTGAGTGTTATATAAATGCCGTCATCTTCAATGTAGTAGCTCTACAAGCTGCTGGAACCATTCTACAGCCGCCATTTTGAGTGTTATAGCCGCTAGCCTTTATATAGTAGCTCTACAAGCTGCTGGAACCATTCTTCAGCCGTTATTTTGAGTGTTATAGCCGTCATCTTCAATGTAGTAGCTCTACAAGCTGCTGGAACCATTTTACCGCCGCCATTTTGAGTGTTATAGCCGCCAGCATTTATATAGTAGCTCTACAAGCTGCTGGAACCATTCTACAGCCGCCATTTTGAGTGTTATAGCAGCCAGAGTTTTATAGGAGCCAGCATTTATATAGTACCTCTACAAGCTGCTGGAACCATTCTACAGCCTCCATTTTGAGTGTTATAGCTTCCAGCCTTTGTAAAGTAGCTCTGCAAGCTGCTGGAACCATTTTACAGCCGCCATTTTGAGTGTTATAGCCGCAAGCCTTTATATAGTAGCTCTACAAGCTGCTAGAACCATTCTACAGCCGCCATTTTGAGTTTTATTGCCGCCAGCATTTATATAACAGCTATACAAGCTGCTGGAACCATTCTACAGTCGTTATTTTGAGTGTTATAGCCGCCAACCAGTATATAGTAGCTCTACAAGCTGCTGGAACCATTCTACAGCCGTTATTTTGAGTGTTATAGCAGCCAGCATTTATATAGTAGCTCTACAAGCTGTTGGAACCATTCTACAGCCTCCACTTTGAGTGTTATAGCTTCCAGCCTTTGTAAAGTAGCTCTACAAGCTGCTGGAACCATTTTACAGCCGCCATTTTGAGTGTTATAGCCGCTAGCCTTTATATAGTAGCTCTACCAGCTGCTAGAACCATTCTACAGCCGCCATTTTGAGTTTTATTGCCGCCAGCATTTATATAACAGCTATACAAGCTGCTGGAACCATTCTACAGTCGTTATTTTGAGTGTTATAGCCGCCAACCAGTATATAGTAGCTCTACAAGCTGCTGGAACCATTCTACAGCCGTTATTTTGAGTGTTATAGCAGCCAGCATTTATATAGTACCTCTACAAGCTGCTGTGTTATGGCAGCCAGCCTTTATATAACAGCTATACAAGCTGCTGGAACCATTCTACAGCCGTTATTTTGAGTGTTATAGCCGCCAGCCTTTATATAGTAGCTCTGCAAGATGCTGGAACTATTTTACACCCACTATTTTGAGTGTTATAGCAGCCAGCATTTATATAGTACCTCTACAAGCTGCTGTGTTATGGCAGCCAGCCTTTATATAACAGCTATAAAAGCTGCTGGAACCATTCTACAGCCACCATTTTGAGTGTAATAGCCGCCAGCCTTTATATAACAGCTACACAAGCTGCTGGAACCATTCTACAGCCGTTATTTTGAGTGTTATAGCCGCCAGCCTTTATATAACAGCTATACAAGATGCTGACCCCACTCTACAGCCGTTATTGTGAGTGTTATAGCCGCCAGCCTTTATATAACAGCTATACAAGCTGCTGGAACCATTCTACAGCCGTTATTTTGATTTTTGTAGCAGCCAGCATTTATATAGTAGCTCTACAAGCTGTTGGAACCATTCTACAGCCTCCACTTTGAGTGTTATAGCTTCCAGCCTTTGAAAAGTAGCTCTGCAAGCTGCTGGAACCATTCTACAGCCACCATTTTGAGTGTTATAGCCGCTAGCCTTTATATAGTAGCTCTACAAGCTGCTGGAACCATTTTACAGCCGCCATTCTGAGTGTTATAGAAGCCAGCATTTTTATAGTACCTTTACAAGCTGCTGGAACCATTCTACAGCCGTTATTTTGAGTGTTATAGTCGCCAGCCTTTGTAGAGTAGTTCTACAAGCTGCTGGAACCATTCTACAGCCGTTATTTTGAGTGTTATAGCAGCCAAAATTTTATAGGAGCCAGCATTTATATAGTACCTCTACAAGCTGCTGGAACCATTCTACAGCCTCCATTTTGAGACTTACAGCCGCCAACCTCTATATAGTAGCTCTACAAGCTGCTGGAACCATTCTACAGCCGCCATTTTGAGTGTTATAGCAGCCAGCATTTATATAGTTGCTCTACAAGCTGCTGGAACCATTCTACAGCCGCCATTTTGAGTGTCATAACCGCCAGCCAGTATATAGTAGCTCTACAAGCTGCTGGAACCATTCTACAGCCGCCATTTTGAGTGTTATAGCCGTCATCTTTAATGTGGTAGCTCTACAAGCTGCTGGAACCATTCTACAGCCTCCATTTTTGGTGTTATAGCCGCCAGCCTTTGTAGAGTAGCTCTACAAGCTGCTGGAATCATTCTACAGCCGTTATTTTGAGTGTTATAGCCGTCATCTTCAATGTAGTAGCTCTACAAGCTGCTGGAACCATTCTACAGCCGCCATTTTGAGTGTTATAGCCGTAATCTTCAATGTAGTTGCTCTACAAGCTGCTGGAACCATTCTTCAGCCGTTATTTTGAGTGTTATAGCCGTCATCTTCAATGTAGTAGCTCTACAAGCTGCTGGAACCATTTTACCGCCGCCATTTTGAGTGTTATAGCCGCCAGCATTTATATAGTAGCTCTACAAGCTGCTGGAACCATTCTACAGCCGCCATTTTGAGTGTTATAGCAGCCAGAGTTTTATAGGAGCCAGCATTTATATAGTACCTCTACAAGCTGCTGGAACCATTCTACAGCCTCCATTTTGAGTGTTATAGCTTCCAGCCTTTGTAAAGTAGCTCTGCAAGCTGCTGGAACCATTTTACAGCCGCCATTTTGAGTGTTATAGCCGCTAGCCTTTATATAGTAGCTCTACAAGCTGCTAGAACCATTCTACAGCCGCCATTTTGAGTTTTATTGCCGCCAGCATTTATATAACAGCTATACAAACTGCTGGAACCATTCTACAGTCGTTATTTTGAGTGTTATAGCCGCCAACCAGTATATAGTAGCTCTACAAGCTGCTGGAACCATTCTACAGCCGTTATTTTGAGTGTTATAGCAGCCAGCATTTATATAGTAGCTCTACAAGCTGTTGGAACCATTCTACAGCCTCCACTTTGAGTGTTATAGCTTCCAGCCTTTGTAAAGTAGCTCTACAAGCTGCTGGAACCATTTTACAGCCGCCATTTTGAGTGTTATAGCCGCTAGCCTTTATATAGTAGCTCTACCAGCTGCTAAAACCATTCTACAGCCGCCATTTTGAGTTTTATTGCCGCCAGCATTTATATAACAGCTATACAAGCTGCTGGAACCATTCTACAGTCGTTATTTTGAGTGTTATAGCCGCCAACCAGTATATAGTAGCTCTACAAGCTGCTGGAACCATTCTACAGCCGTTATTTTGAGTGTTATAGCAGCCAGCATTTATATAGTACCTCTACAAGCTGCTGTGTTATGGCAGCCAGCCTTTATATAACAGCTATACAAGCTGCTGGAACCATTCTACAGCCGTTATTTTGAGTGTTATAGCCGCCAGCCTTTATATAGTAGCTCTGCAAGATGCTGGAACTATTTTACACCCACTTTTTTGAGTGTTATAGCGGCCAGCCTTTATATAACAGCTATAAAAGCTGCTGGAACCATTCTACAGCCACCATTTTGAGTGTAATAGCCGCCATCCTTTATATAACAGCTACACAAGCACAAGAACCATTCTACAGCCGTTATTTTGAGTGTTATAGCCGCCAGCCTTTATATAACAGCTATACAAGATGCTGACCCCACTCTACAGCCGTTATTATGAGTGTTATAGCCGCCAGCCTTTATATAACAGCTATACAAACTGCTGTAACAATTCTACAGCCACCATTTTGAGTGCTATAGCCGCCAGCCTTTATATAGTTTCTCTACAAGCTGCTGGAACCATTCTACAGCCGCCATTTTGAGTGCTATAGCCGCCAGCCTTTATATAGTAGCTCTGCAAGCTGCTGGAACCATTCTACCGCCGCCTTTTTGAGTGTTATAGCCGCCAGCATTTATATAGTAGCTCTACAAGCTGCTGGAACCATTCTACAGCCGCCATTTTGAGTGTTATAGCAGCCAGAGTTTTATAGGAGCCAGCATTTATATAGTACCTCTACAAGCTGCTGGAACCATTCTACAGCCTCCATTTTGAGACTTATAGCCGCCAACCTTTAGATAGTAGCTCTACAAGCTGCTGGAACCATTCTACAGCCGGCATTTTGAGTGTTATAGCCGCCAGCATTTATGTAGTTGCTCTACAAGCTGCTGGCACAATTCTACAGCCGCCATTTTGAGTGTCATAGCCGCCAGCCAGTATATAGTAGCTCTACAAGCTGCTGGAACCATTCTACAGCCGCCATTTTGAGTGTTATAGCCGCTAGCCTTTATATAGTAGCTCTACAAGCTGCTGGAACCATTCTACAGCCGCCATTTTGAATGGCATAGACGCCAGTCAGTATATAGTAGTTCTACAAGCTGCTGGAACCATTCTACAGCCGTTATTTTGAGTGTTATAGTCGCCAGCCTTTGTAGAGTAGCTCTGCAAGCTGCTGGAACCATTCTACAGCCGCCATTTTGACTGTTATAGCAGCCAGAGTTTTATAGGAGCCAGCATTTATATAGTACCTCTACAAGCTGCTGGAACCATTCTACAGCCTCCATTTTGAGACTTATAGCCGCCAACCTTTATATAGTAGCTCTACAAGCTGCTGGAACCATTCTACAGCCGCCATTTTGAGTGTTATAGCAGCCAGCATTTATATAGTTGCTCTACAAGCTGCTGGAACCATTCTACAGCCGCCATTTTGAGTGTCATAACCGCCAGCCAGTATATAGTAGCTCTACAAGCTGCTGGAACCATTCTACAGCCGCCATTTTGAGTGTTATAGCCGTCATCTTTAATGTAGTAGCTCTACAAGCTGCTGGAACCATTCTACAGCCTCCATTTTTGGTGCTATAGCCGCCAGAGTTTTATAGGAGCCAGCATTTATATAGTACCTCTACAAGCTGCTGGAACCATTCTACAGCCTCCATTTTGAGACTTATAGCCGCCAACCTTTAGATAGTAGCTCTACAAGCTGCTGGAACCATTCTACAGCCGGCATTTTGAGTGTTATAGCCGCCAGCATTTATATAGTAGCTCTACAAGCTGCTGGAACCATTCTACAGCCGCCATTTTGAGTGTTATAGCAGCCAGAGTTTTATAGGAGCCAGCATTTATATAGTACCTCTACAAGCTGCTGGAACCATTCTACAGCCTCCATTTTGAGACTTATAGCCGCCAACCTTTAGATAGTAGCTCTACAAGCTGCTGGAACCATTCTACAGCCGGCATTTTGAGTGTTATAGCCGCCAGCATTTATGTAGTTGCTCTACAAGCTGCTGGCACAATTCTACAGCCGCCATTTTGAGTGTTATAGCCGCCAGCATTTATGTAGTTGCTCTACAAGCTGCTGGAACCATTCTACAGCCGCCATTTTGAGTGTTATAGCAGCCAGCATTTATATAGTTGCTCTACAAGCTGCTGGAACCATTCTACAGCCGCCATTTTGAATGGCATAGACGCCAGTCAGTATATAGTAGTTCTACAAGCTGCTGGAACCATTCTACAGCCGTTATTTTGAGTGTTATAGTCGCCAGCCTTTGTAGAGTAGCTCTGCAAGCTGCTGGAACCATTCTACAGCCGCCATTTTGAGTGTTATAGCAGCCAGAGTTTTATAGGAGCCAGCATTTATATAGTACCTCTACAAGCTGCTGGAACCATTCTACAGCCTCCATTTTGAGACTTATAGCCGCCAACCTTTATATAGTAGCTCTACAAGCTGCTGGAACCATTCTACAGCCGCCATTTTGAGTGTTATAGCAGCCAGCATTTATATAGTTGCTCTACAAGCTGCTGGAACCATTCTACAGCCGCCATTTTGAGTGTCATAACCGCCAGCCAGTATATAGTAGCTCTACAAGCTGCTGGAACCATTCTACAGCCGCCATTTTGAGTGTTATAGCCGTCATCTTTAATGTAGTAGCTCTACAAGCTGCTGGAACCATTCTACAGCCTCCATTTTTGGTGCTATAGCCGCCAGCCTTTGTAGAGTAGCTCTACAAGCTGCTGGAACCATTCTACAGCCGTTATTTTGAGTGTTATATAAATGCCGTCATCTTCAATGTAGTAGCTCTACAAGCTGCTGGAACCATTCTACAGCCGCCATTTTGAGTGTTATAGCCGCTAGCCTTTATATAGTAGCTCTACAAGCTGCTGGAACCATTCTTCAGCCGTTATTTTGAGTGTTATAGCCGTCATCTTCAATGTAGTAGCTCTACAAGCTGCTGGAACCATTTTACCGCCGCCATTTTGAGTGTTATAGCCGCCAGCATTTATATAGTAGCTCTACAAGCTGCTGGAACCATTCTACAGCCGCCATTTTGAGTGTTATAGCAGCCAGAGTTTTATAGGAGCCAGCATTTATATAGTACCTCTACAAGCTGCTGGAACCATTCTACAGCCTCCATTTTGAGTGTTATAGCTTCCAGCCTTTGTAAAGTAGCTCTGCAAGCTGCTGGAACCATTTTACAGCCGCCATTTTGAGTGTTATAGCCGCAAGCCTTTATATAGTAGCTCTACAAGCTGCTAGAACCATTCTACAGCCGCCATTTTGAATTTTATTGCCGCCAGCATTTATATAACAGCTATACAAGCTGCTGGAACCATTCTACAGTCGTTATTTTGAGTGTTATAGCCGCCAACCAGTATATAGTAGCTCTACAAGCTGCTGGAACCATTCTACAGCCGTTATTTTGAGTGTTATAGCAGCCAGCATTTATATAGTAGCTCTACAAGCTGTTGGAACCATTCTACAGCCGTTATTTTGAGTGTTATAGTCGCCAGCCTTTGTAGAGTAGCTCTGCAAGCTGCTGGAACCATTCTACAGCCGCCATTTTGAGTGTTATAGCAACCAGAGTTTTATAGGAGACAGCATTTATATAGTACCTCTACAAGCTGCTGGAACCATTCTACAGCCTCCATTTTGAGACTTATAGCCGCCAACCTGTATATAGTAGCTCTACAAGCTGCTGGAACCATTCTACAGCCGCCATTTTGAGTGTTATAGCAGCCAGCATTTATATAGTTGCTCTACAAGCTGCTGGAACCATTCTACAGCCGCCATTTTGAGTGTCATAACCGCCAGCCAGTATATAGTAGCTCTACAAGCTGCTGGAACCATTCTACAGCCGCCATTTTGAGTGTTATAGCCGTCATCTTTAATGTAGTAGCTCTACAAGCTGCTGGAACCATTCTACAGCCTCCATTTTTGGTGCTATAGCCGCCAGCCTTTGTA
Source organism: Drosophila paulistorum (assembly GCA_018152135.1). Classification (NCBI taxonomy): domain Eukaryota; kingdom Metazoa; phylum Arthropoda; class Insecta; order Diptera; family Drosophilidae; genus Drosophila; species Drosophila paulistorum. The sequence continues at coordinate 847,342 of JAECXG010000648.1, forward strand.
GAGTAGCTCTACAAGCTGCTGGAACCATTCTACAGCCGTTTTTTTGAGTGTTATATAAATGCCGTCATCTTCAATGTAGTAGCTCTACAAGCTGCTGGAACCATTCTACAGCCGCCATTTTGAGTGTTATAGCCGCTAGCCTTTATATAGTAGCTCTACAAGCTGCTGGAACCATTCTTCAGCCGTTATTTTGAGTGTTATAGCCGTCATCTTCAATGTAGTAGCTCTACAAGCTGCTGGAACCATTTTACCGCCGCCATTTTGAGTGTTATAGCCGCCAGCATTTATATAGTAGCTCTACAAGCTGCTGGAACCATTCTACAGCCGCCATTTTGAGTGTTATAGCAGCCAGAGTTTTATAGGAGCCAGCATTTATATAGTACCTCTACAAGCTGCTGGAACCATTCTACAGCCTCCATTTTGAGTGTTATAGCTTCCAGCCTTTGTAAAGTAGCTCTGCAAGCTGCTGGAACCATTTTACAGCCGCCATTTTGAGTGTTATAGCCGCAAGCCTTTATATAGTAGCTCTACAAGCTGCTAGAACCATTCTACAGCCGCCATTTTGAGTTTTATTGCCGCCAGCATTTATATAACAGCTATACAAGCTGCTGGAACCATTCTACAGTCGTTATTTTGAGTGTTATAGCCGCCAACCAGTATATAGTAGCTCTACAAGCTGCTGGAACCATTCTACAGCCGTTATTTTGAGTGTTATAGCAGCCAGCATTTATATAGTAGCTCTACAAGCTGTTGGAACCATTCTACAGCCTCCACTTTGAGTGTTATAGCTTCCAGCCTTTGTAAAGTAGCTCTACAAGCTGCTGGAACCATTTTACAGCCGCCATTTTGAGTGTTATAGCCGCTAGCCTTTATATAGTAACTCTACCAGCTGCTAGAACCATTCTACAGCCGCCATTTTGAGTTTTATTGCCGCCAGCATTTATATAACAGCTATACAAGCTGCTGGAACCATTCTACAGTCGTTATTTTGAGTGTTATAGCCGCCAACCAGTATATAGTAGCTCTACAAGCTGCTGGAACCATTCTACAGCCGTTATTTTGAGTGTTATAGCAGCCAGCATTTATATAGTACCTCTACAAGCTGCTGTGTTATGGCAGCCAGCCTTTATATAACAGCTATACAAGCTGCTGGAACCATTCTACAGCCGTTATTTTGAGTGTTATAGCCGCCAGCCTTTATATAGTAGCTCTGCAAGATGCTGGAACTATTTTACACCCACTATTTTGAGTGTTATAGCAGCCAGCATTTATATAGTACCTCTACAAGCTGCTGTGTTATGGCAGCCAGCCTTTATATAACAGCTATAAAAGCTGCTGGAACCATTCTACAGCCACCATTTTGAGTGTAATAGCCGCCAGCCTTTATATAACAGCTACACAAGCTGCTGGAACCATTCTACAGCCGTTATTTTGAGTGTTATAGCCGCCAGCCTTTATATAACAGCTATACAAGATGCTGACCCCACTCTACAGCCGTTATTGTGAGTGTTATAGCCGCCAGCCTTTATATAACAGCTATACAAGCTGCTGGAACCATTCTACAGCCGTTATTTTGATTTTTGTAGCAGCCAGCATTTATATAGTAGCTCTACAAGCTGTTGGAACCATTCTACAGCCTCCACTTTGAGTGTTATAGCTTCCAGCCTTTGAAAAGTAGCTCTGCAAGCTGCTGGAACCATTCTACAGCCACCATTTTGAGTGTTATAGCCGCTAGCCTTTATATAGTAGCTCTACAAGCTGCTGGAACCATTTTACAGCCGCCATTCTGAGTGTTATAGAAGCCAGCATTTTTATAGTACCTTTACAAGCTGCTGGAACCATTCTACAGCCGTTATTTTGAGTGTTATAGTCGCCAGCCTTTGTAGAGTAGTTCTACAAGCTGCTGGAACCATTCTACAGCCGTTATTTTGAGTGTTATAGCAGCCAAAATTTTATAGGAGCCAGCATTTATATAGTACCTCTACAAGCTGCTGGAACCATTCTACAGCCTCCATTTTGAGACTTACAGCCGCCAACCTTTATATAGTAGCTCTACAAGCTGCTGGAACCATTCTACAGCCGCCATTTTGAGTGTTATAGCAGCCAGCATTTATATAGTTGCTCTACAAGCTGCTGGAACCATTCTACAGCCGCCATTTTGAGTGTCATAACCGCCAGCCAGTATATAGTAGCTCTACAAGCTGCTGGAACCATTCTACAGCCGCCATTTTGAGTGTTATAGCCGTCATCTTTAATGTAGTAGCTCTACAAGCTGCTGGAACCATTCTACAGCCTCCATTTTTGGTGTTATAGCCGCCAGCCTTTGTAGAGTAGCTCTACAAGCTGCTGGAATCATTCTACAGCCGTTATTTTGAGTGTTATAGCCGTCATCTTCAATGTAGTAGCTCTACAAGCTGCTGGAACCATTCTACAGCCGCCATTTTGAGTGTTATAGCCGTCATCTTCAATGTAGTAGCTCTACAAGCTGCTGGAACCATTCTTCAGCCGTTATTTTGAGTGTTATAGCCGTCATCTTCAATGTAGTAGCTCTACAAGCTGCTGGAACCATTTTACCGCCGCCATTTTGAGTGTTATAGCCGCCAGCATTTATATAGTAGCTCTACAAGCTGCTGGAACCATTCTACAGCCGCCATTTTGAGTGTTATAGCAGCCAGAGTTTTATAGGAGCCAGCATTTATATAGTACCTCTACAAGCTGCTGGAACCATTCTACAGCCTCCATTTTGAGTGTTATAGCTTCCAGCCTTTGTAAAGTAGCTCTGCAAGCTGCTGGAACCATTTTACAGCCGCCATTTTGAGTGTTATAGCCGCTAGCCTTTATATAGTAGCTCTACAAGCTGCTAGAACCATTCTACAGCCGCCATTTTGAGTTTTATTGCCGCCAGCATTTATATAACAGCTATACAAACTGCTGGAACCATTCTACAGTCGTTATTTTGAGTGTTATAGCCGCCAACCAGTATATAGTAGCTCTACAAGCTGCTGGAACCATTCTACAGCCGTTATTTTGAGTGTTATAGCAGCCAGCATTTATATAGTAGCTCTACAAGCTGTTGGAACCATTCTACAGCCTCCACTTTGAGTGTTATAGCTTCCAGCCTTTGTAAAGTAGCTCTACAAGCTGCTGGAACCATTTTACAGCCGCCATTTTGAGTGTTATAGCCGCTAGCCTTTATATAGTAGCTCTACCAACTGCTAAAACCATTCTACAGCCGCCATTTTGAGTTTTATTGCCGCCAGCATTTATATAACAGCTATACAAGCTGCTGGAACCATTCTACAGTCGTTATTTTGAGTGTTATAGCCGCCAACCAGTATATAGTAGCTCTACAAGCTGCTGGAACCATTCTACAGCCGTTATTTTGAGTGTTATAGCAGCCAGCATTTATATAGTACCTCTACAAGCTGCTGTGTTATGGCAGCCAGCCTTTATATAACAGCTATACAAGCTGCTGGAACCATTCTACAGCCGTTATTTTGAGTGTTATAGCCGCCAGCCTTTATATAGTAGCTCTGCAAGATGCTGGAACTATTTTACACCCACTTTTTTGAGTGTTATAGCGGCCAGCCTTTATATAACAGCTATAAAAGCTGCTGGAACCATTCTACAGCCACCATTTTGAGTGTAATAGCCGCCATCCTTTATATAACAGCTACACAAGCACAAGAACCATTCTACAGCCGTTATTTTGAGTGTTATAGCCGCCAGCCTTTATATAACAGCTATACAAGATGCTGACCCCACTCTACAGCCGTTATTATGAGTGTTATAGCCGCCAGCCTTTATATAACAGCTATACAAACTGCTGTAACAATTCTACAGCCACCATTTTGAGTGCTATAGCCGCCAGCCTTTATATAGTTTCTCTACAAGCTGCTGGAACCATTCTACAGCCGCCATTTTGAGTGCTATAGCCGCCAGCCTTTATATAGTAGCTCTGCAAGCTGCTGGAACCATTCTACCGCCGCCTTTTTGAGTGTTATAGCCGCCAGCATTTATATAGTAGCTCTACAAGCTGCTGGAACCATTCTACAGCCGCCATTTTGAGTGTTATAGCAGCCAGAGTTTTATAGGAGCCAGCATTTATATAGTACCTCTACAAGCTGCTGGAACCATTCTACAGCCTCCATTTTGAGACTTATAGCCGCCAACCCTTAGATAGTAGCTCTACAAGCTGCTGGAACCATTCTACAGCCGGCATTTTGAGTGTTATAGCCGCCAGCATTTATGTAGTTGCTCTACAAGCTGCTGGCACAATTCTACAGCCGCCATTTTGAGTGTCATAGCCGCCAGCCAGTATATAGTAGCTCTACAAGCTGCTGGAACCATTCTACAGCCGCCATTTTGAGTGTTATAGCCGCTAGCCTTTATATAGTAGCTCTACAAGCTTCTGGAACGATTCTACAGCCGCCATTTTGAGTATTATAGCTGCCAGCCAGTATATAGTAGATCTACAAGCTGCTGGAACCATTCTACAGACATTATTTTGAGTGTTATAGCCGACATCTTTAATATAGTAGCTATACAGGCTGTTGGGACCATTCTACAGCCTCCACTTTGAGTGTTATAGCCGCCAGCCTTTGTAGAGTAGCTCTGCAAGCTGCCGGAACCATTCTACAGCCGCCATTTTGAGTGTTATAGCCGCCAGCCAGTATATAGTAGATCTACAAGCTGCTGGAACCATTCTACAGACATTATTTTGAGTGTTATAGCCGTCATCTTTAATATAGTAGCTATACAGGCTGTTGGGACCATTCTACAGCCTCCATTTTGAGACTTATAGCCGCCAACCTTTAGATAGTAGCTCTACAAGCTGCTGGAACCATTCTACAGCCGCCATTTTGAGTGTTATAGCCGCCAGCCAGTATATAGTGGCTCTACAAGCTGCTGGAACCATTCTACAGCCGCCTTTTTGAGTGTTATAGCCGCCAGCCAGTATATAGTAGATCTACAAGCTGCTGGAACCATTCTACAGACATTATTTTGAGTGTTATAGCCGTCATCTTTAATATAGTAGCTATACAGGCTGTTGGGACCATTCTACAGCCGTTATTGTGCTTGTTATAGCCGCCAACCTTTGTAGAGTAGCTCTGCAAGCTGCCGGAACCATTCTACAGCCGTCATTTTAAGTGTTATAGCCGCCAGCCAGTATATAGCAGCTCTACAAGCTGCTGGAACCATTCTACAACAGCCATTTTGAGTGTTATAGCCGCTAGCCTTTATAAAGTAGCTCTACAAGCTGCTGGAACCATTCTACAGCCGTTATTTTGAGTGTTATAGCGGCCAGCATTTATATAGTACCTCTACAAGCTGCTGTGTTGTGGCAGCCAGCCTTTATATAACAGCTCTACAAGCTGCTGGAACCATTCTATAGCCGCCATTTTGAGTGTTATAGCCGCCAGCATTTATATACGACATTTACAAGCTGCTGGAACCATTCTACAGCCGCCATTTTGAGTGTTATAGCCACCAGCTTTCATATAACAGCTCTACAAGCTGCTGAAACCATTCTATAGCCGCCATTTTGAGTGTTACAGCCGCCAGCTTTTATATAACAGCTCTAAAAGCTTCTACAGCAGTTATTTTGAGTTTTATAGCGGCCAGCCTTTATATAACAGCTATACAAGCTGCTGGAACCATTCTACAGCCGTTATTTTGAGTGTTATAGCCGCCAGCTTTTATATAACAGCTCTACAAACTGCTGGAACCATTCTACAGCCGTTATTTTGAGTGTTATAGCCGCCAGCTTTTATATAACAGCTCTACAAGCTGCTGGAACCAATCTACAGCCGCCATTTTGAGTGTTTTAGCAGCCAGCATTTATATAGTAGCTCTACAAGCTGCTGGAACCATTCTACAGCCGTTATTTTGAGTTTTATAGCAGCCAGCATTTATATAGTAGCTTTACAAGCTGCTGGAACCATTCTACAGCCGCCATTTTGAGTGTTATAGCCGCCAGCCAGTATATAGTAGCTCTACAAGCTGCATGAACCATTCTACAGACGTTATTTTGAGTGTTATAGCCGTCATCTTTAATATAGTAGCTATACAATCTGCTGGAACCATTTTACAGCCTCCATTTTGAGTGTTATAGGCGCCAGCCTTTTACATAGTAGCTCTACAAGCTGCTGGAAACATTCTACAGCCGCCTTTTTGAGTGTTATAGCCGCCAGCCAGTATATAGTAGATCTACAAGCTGCTGGAACCATTCTACAGACATTATTTTGAGTGTTATAGCCGTCATCTTTAATATAGTAGCTATACAGGCTGTTGGGACCATTCTACAGCCGTTATCGTGCTTGTTATAGCCGCCAACCTTTGTAGAGTAGCTCTGCAAGCTGCCGGAACCATTCTACAGCCGTCATTTTAAGTGTTATAGCCGCCAGCCAGTATATAGTAGCTCTACAAGCTGCTGGAACCATTCTACAACAGCCATTTTGAGTGTTATAGCCGCTAGCCTTTATATAGTAGCTCTACAAGCTGCTGGAACCATTCTACAGCCGTTATTTTGAGTGTTATAGCAGCCAGCATTTATATAGTACCTCTACAAGCTGCTGTGTTATGGCAGCCAGCCTTTATATAACAGCTCTACAAGCTGCTGGAACCATTCTACAGCCGTCATTTTGAGTGTTATAGGAGCCAGCATTAATATAGTACCTCTTCAAGCTGCTGGAACCATTCTACAGCCTCCATTTTGAGTGATATAGCCGCCAGCCTTTATAAAGTAGCTCTGCAAGCTGCTGGAACCATTTTACAGACGTTATTTTGATTTTTATAGCAGCCAGCATTTATATAAAACCTCTGCAAGCTGCTGGAACCATTCTACAGCCTCCATTTTGAGTGTTATAGCCGCCAGCCTCTATACAGTAGCTCTACAAGCTGCTGGAACCATTCTACAGCCGTTGTTTTGAATTTTTTAGCAGCCAGCATTTATATAGTACCTCTACAAGCTGCTGGAACCATTCTACAGCCACCATTTTGAGTGTTATAGCAGCCAGCATTTATATAGTACCTCTACAATCTGCTGGAACCATTCTACAGCCGCCATTTTGAGTGTTATAGCCGCCAGCATTTATATAGTACATCTACAAGCTACTGGAACCATTCTACAGTTTCCATTTTGAGTGTTATAGCATCCAGCTTTTATATAGTACCTCTACAATCTGTTGGAATCATTCTACAGCCGCCATTTTGAGTGTTATAGCCGCCAGCCTTTATATAACAGCTATACAAGCTGCTGGAACCACTCTACAGCCGTTATTCTGAGTGTTATAGCCGCCAGCCTTTATATAACAGCTATACAAGCTGCTGTAACCATTCTACAGCCGCCATTTGGAGTGTTATAGCAGCCAGAGTTTTATAGGAGCCAGCAATTATATAGTACCTCTAAAAGTTGCTGGAACCATTCTACAGCCTCCATTTTGAGACTTATAGCCGCCAACCTTTATATAGTAGCTCTACAAGCTGCTGGAACCATTCTACAGCCGTCATTTTGAGTGTTATAGCCGCCAGTCTTTATATAACAGCTATACAAGCTGCTGGAACCAATCTACAGCCACCATTTTGAGTGTTATAGCCGCCAGCCAGTATATAGTAGCTCTACAAGCTGCTGGAACCATTCTACAGCCGTTGTTTTGAGTTTTATAGCAGCCAGCATTTATATAGTACCTCTACAAGCTGCTGGAACCATTCTACAGCCCCCATTTTGAGTGTTATAGCAGCCAGCACTTATATAGTACCTCTACAATCTGCTGGAACCATTCTACAGCCTCCATTTTGAGTGTTATAGCAGCCAGCTTTTATATAGTACCTCTACAATCTGTTGGAACCATTCTACAGCCGCCATTTTGAGTGCTATAGCCGCCAGCCTTTATATAACAGCTATACAAGCTGCTGGAACCACTCTACAGCCGTTATTGTGAGTATTATAGCCGCCAGCCTTTATATAACAGCTCTGCAAGCTGCTAGAACCAATCTACAGCCGCCATTTTGAGTGTTTTAGCAGCCAGCATTTATATAGTAGCTCTACAAGCTGCTGGAACCATTCTACAGCCGTTATTTTGAGTTTTATAGCAGCCAGCACTTATATGGTAGCTCTACAAGCTGCTGGAACCATTCTACAGCCGCCATTTTGAGTGTTATAGCCGCCAGCCAGTATATAGTAGCTCTACAAGCTGCTTGAACCATTCTACAGACCTTATTTTGAGTGTTATAGCCGTCATCTTTAATATAGTAGCTATACAATCTGCTGGAACCATTTTACAGCCTCCATTTTGAGTGTTATAGCCGCCAGCCTTTACATAGTAGCTCTACAAGCTGCTAGAAACATTCTACAGCCATTATTTTAAGTTTTATAGGAGCCAGCATTTATATAGTACTTCTTCAAGCTGCTGGAACCATTCTACAGCCTCCATTTTGAGTGATATAGCCGCCAGCCTTTATAAAGTAGCTCTGCAAGCTGCTGGAACCATTCTACAGACGTTATTTTGATTTTTATAGCAGCCAGCATTTATATAGTACTTCTGCAAGCTGCTGGAACCATTCTACAGCCTCCATTTTGAGTGTTATAGCCGCCAGCCTTTATACAGTAGCTCTACAAGCTGCTGGAACCATTCTACAGCCGTTTTTTTGAGTTTTATAGCAGCCAGCATTTATATAGTACCTCTACAAGCTGCTGGAACCATTCTACAGCCTCCATTTTGAGTGTTATAGCAGCCAGCATTTATATAGTAGCTCTACAATCTGCTGGAACCATTCTACAGCCGCCATTTTGAGTGTTATAGCCGCCAGCATTTATATAGTACCTCTACAAGCTGCTGGAACCATTCTACAGCCTCCATTTTGAGTGTTATAGCAGCCAGCTTTTATATAGTACCTCTACAATCTGTTGGAACCATTCTACAGCCGCCATTTTGAGTGTTATAGCCGCCAGCCTTTATATAACAGCTATACAAGCTGCTGGAACCACTCTACAGCCGTTATTGTGAGTGTTATAGCCGCCAGCCTTTATATAACAGCTACACAATCTGCTGTAACCATTCTACAGCCGCCATTTTGAGTGTTATAGCAGCCAGAGTTTTATAGGAGCCAGCATTTATATAGTACCTCTAAAAGATGCTGGAACCATTCTACAGCCTCCATTTTGAGACTTATAGCCGCCAACCTTTTTATAACAGCTATACAAGCTGCTGGAACCATTCTACAGCCACCATTTTGAGTGTTATAGCCGCCAGCTTTTAAATAGTAGCTCTGCAAGCTGCTGGAACCATTTTACAGCCGCTATTTTGAGTGTTATAGCGGCCAGCCTTTATATAGTACCTCTACAATCTGCTGGAACCATTCTACAGCCTCCATTTTGAGTGTTATAGCAGCCAGCCAGTATATAGTAGCTCTACAAGCTGCTTGAACCATTCTACAGACGTTATTTTGAGTGTTATAGCCGTCATCTTTAATATAGTAGCTATACAATCTGCCGGAACCATTTTACAGCCTCCATTTTGAGTGTTATAGCCGCCAGCCTTTATATAGTATGTCTACAAGCTGCTGGAAACATTCTACAGCCATTATTTTGAATTTTATAGGAGCCAGCATTTATATAGTACCTCTTCAAGCTGCTGGAACCATTCCACAGCCTCCATTTTGAGTGATATAGCCGCCAGCCTTTATATAGTAGCTCTGCAAGCTGCTGGAACCATTCTACAGACGTTATTTTGATTTTTATAACAGCCAGCATTTATATAGTACCTCTGCAAGCTGCTGGAACCATTCTACAGCCTCCATTTTGAGTGTTATAGCCGCCAGCCTCTATACAGTAGCTCTACAAGCTGGTGGAACCATTCTACAGCCTCCATTTTGAGTGTTATAGCCGCCAGCCTTTATATAGTATGTCTACAAGCTGCTGGAAACATTCTACAGCCATTATTTTGAATTTTATAGGAGCCAGCATTTATATAGTACCTCTTCAAGCTGCTGGAACCATTCCACAGCCTCCATTTTGAGTGATATAGCCGCCAGCCTTTATATAGTATGTCTACAAGCTGCTGGAAACATTCTACAGCCATTATTTTGAATTTTATAGGAGCCAGCATTTATATAGTACCTCTTCAAGCTGCTGGAACCATTCTACAGCCTCCATTTTGAGTGTTATAGCCGCCAGCCTCTATACAGTAGCTCTACAAGCTGCTGGAACCATTCTACAGCCGCTGTTTTGAATTTTTTAGCAGCCAGCATTTATATAGTACCTCTACAAGCTGCTGGAACCATTCTACAGCCACCATTTTGAGTGTTATAGCAGCCAGCATTTATATAGTACCTCTACAATTTGCTGGAACCATTCTACAGCCGCCATTTTGAGTGTTATAGCCGCCAGCATTTATATAGTACATCTACAAGCTACTGGAACCATTCTACAGCCTCCATTTTGAGTGTTATAGCATCCAGCTTTTATATAGTACCTCTACAATCTGTTGGAATCATTATACAGCCGCCATTTTGAGTGTTATAGCCGCCAGCATTTATATAGTACCTCTACAAGCTGCTGATACCATTCTACAGCCTCCATTTTGAGTGTTATAGCAGCCAACTTTTATATAGTACCTCTACAATCTGTTGGAACCATTCTACAGCCGCCATTTTGAGTGCTATAGCCGCCAGCCTTTATATAACAGCTATACAAGCTGCTGGAACCACTCTACAGCCGTTATTGTGAGTGTTATAGCCGCCAGCCTTTATATAACAGCTATACAAGCTGCTGTAACCATTCTACAGCCGCCATTTGGAGTGTTATAGCAGCCAGAGTTTTATAGGAGTCAGCAATTATATAGTACCTCTAAAAGTTGCTGGAACCATTCTACAGCCTCCATTTTGAGACTTATAGCCGCCAACCTTTATATAGTAGCTCTACAAGCTGCTGGAACCATTCTACAGCCGTCATTTTGAGTGTTATAGCCGCCAGTCTTTATATAACAGCTATACAAGCTGCTGGAACCAATCTACAGCCACCATTTTGAGTGTTATAGCTGCCAGCCAGTATATAGTAGCTCTACAAGCTGCTGGAACCATTCTACAGCCGTTGTTTTGAGTTTTATAGCAGCCAGCATTTATATAGTACCTCTACAAGCTGCTGGAACCATTCTACAGCCCCCATTTTGAGTGTTATAGCAGCCAGCATTTATATAGTACCTCTACAATCTGCTGGAACCATTCTACAGCCGCCATTTTGAGTGTTATAGCCGCCAGCATTTATATAGTACCTCTACAAGCTGCTGATACCATTCTACAGCCTCCATTTTGAGTGTTATAGCAGCCAGCTTTTATATAGTACCTCTACAATCTGTTGGAACCATTCTACAGCCGCGATTTTGAGTGCTATAGCCGCCAGCCTTTATATAACAGCTATACAAGCTGCTGGAACCACTCTACAGCCGTTATTGTGAGTGTTATAGCCGCCAGCCTTTATATAACAGCTCTGCAAGCTGCTAGAACCAATCTACAGCCGCCATTTTGAGTGTTTTAGCAGTTAGCATTTATATAGTAGCTCTACAAGCTGCTGGAACCATTCTACAGCCGTTATTTTGAGTTTTATAGCAGCCAGCACTTATATGGTAGCTCTACATGCTGCTGGAACCATTCTACAGCCGCCATTTTGAGTGTTATAGCCGCCAGCCAGTATATAGTAGCTCTACAAGCTGCTTGAACCATTCTACAGACCTTATTTTGAGTGTTATAGCCGTCATCTTTAATATAGTAGCTATACAATCTGCTGGAACCATTTTACAGCCTCCATTTTGAGTGTTATAGCCGCCAGCCTTTACATAGTAGCTCTACAAGCTGCTAGAAACATTCTACAGCCATTATTTTAAGTTTTATAGGAGCCAGCATTTATATAGTGCTTCTTCAAGCTGCTGGAACCATTCTACAGCCTCCATTTTGAGTGATATAGCCGCCAGCCTTTATAAAGTAGCTCTGCAAGCTGCTGGAACCATTCTACAGACGTTATTTTGATTTTTATAGCAGCCAGCATTTATATAGTAGTTCTGCAAGCTGCTGGAACCATTCTACAGCCTCCATTTTGAGTGTTATAGCCGCCAGCCTTTATACAGTAGCTCTACAAGCTGCTGGAACCATTCTACAGCCGTTTTTTTGAGTTTTATAGCAGCCAGCATTTATATAGTACCTCTACAAGCTGCTGGAACCATTCTACAGCCTCCATTTTGAGTGTTATAGCAGCCAGCATTTATATAGTAGCTCTACAATCTGCTGGAACCATTCTACAGCCGCCATTTTGAGTGTTATAGCCGCCAGCATTTATATAGTACCTCTACAAGCTGCTGGAACCATTCTACAGCCTCCATTTTGAGTGTTATAGCAGCCAGCTTTTATATAGTACCTCTACAATCTGTTGGAACCATTCTACAGCCGCCATTTTGAGTGTTATAGCCGCCAGCCTTTATATAACAGCTATACAAGCTGCTGGAACCACTCTACAGCCGTTATTGTGAGTGTTATAGCCGCCAGCCTTTATATAACAGCTACACAATCTGCTGTAACCATTCTACAGCCGCCATTTTGAGTGTTATAGCAGCCAGAGTTTTATAGGAGCCAGCATTTATATAGTACCTCTAAAAGATGCTGGAACCATTCTACAGCCTCCATTTTGAGACTTATAGCCGCCAACCTTTTTATAACAGCTATACAAGCTGCTGGAACCATTCTACAGCCACCATTTTGAGTGTTATAGCCGCCAGCTTTTAAATAGTAGCTCTGCAAGCTGCTGGAACCATTTTACAGCCGCTATTTTGAGTGTTATAGCGGCCAGCCTTTATATAGTACCTCTACAATATGCTGGAACCATTCTACAGCCGCCATTTTGAGTGTTATAGCCGCCAGCCTTTATATAACAGCTATACAAGCTGCTGGAACCACTCTACAGCCGTTATTGTGAGTGTTATAGCCGCCAGCCTTTATATAACAGCTATACAAGCTGCTGGAACCATTCTACAGCCGTTATTTTGATTTTTGTAGCAGCCAGCATTTATATAGTAGCTCTACAAGCTGTTGGAACCATTCTACAGCCTCCACTTTGAGTGTTATAGCTTCCAGCCTTTGAAAAGTAGCTCTGCAAGCTGCTGGAACCATTCTACAGCCACCATTTTGAGTGTTATAGCCGCTAGCCTTTATATAGTAGCTCTACAAGCTGCTGGAACCATTTTACAGCCGCCATTCTGAGTGTTATAGAAGCCAGCATTTTTATAGTACCTTTACAAGCTGCTGGAACCATTCTACAGCCGTTATTTTGAGTGTTATAGTCGCCAGCCTTTGTAGAGTAGTTCTACAAGCTGCTGGAACCATTCTACAGCCGTTATTTTGAGTGTTATAGCAGCCAAAATTTTATAGGAGCCAGCATTTATATAGTACCTCTACAAGCTGCTGGAACCATTCTACAGCCTCCATTTTGAGACTTACAGCCGCCAACCTTTATATAGTAGCTCTACAAGCTGCTGGAACCATTCTACAGCCGCCATTTTGAGTGTTATAGCAGCCAGCATTTATATAGTTGCTCTACAAGCTGCTGGAACCATTCTACAGCCGCCATTTTGAGTGTCATAACCGCCAGCCAGTATATAGTAGCTCTACAAGCTGCTGGAACCATTCTACAGCCGCCATTTTGAGTGTTATAGCCGTCATCTTTAATGTGGTAGCTCTACAAGCTGCTGGAACCATTCTACAGCCTCCATTTTTGGTGTTATAGCCGCCAGCCTTTGTAGAGTAGCTCTACAAGCTGCTGGAATCATTCTACAGCCGTTATTTTGAGTGTTATAGCCGTCATCTTCAATGTAGTAGCTCTACAAGCTGCTGGAACCATTCTACAGCCGCCATTTTGAGTGTTATAGCCGTCATCTTCAATGTAGTAGCTCTACAAGCTGCTGGAACCATTCTTCAGCCGCCATTTTGAGTGTTATAGCCGTCATCTTCAATGTAGTAGCTCTACAAGCTGCTGGAACCATTTTACCGCCGCCATTTTGAGTGTTATAGCCGCCAGCATTTATATAGTAGCTCTACAAGCTGCTGGAACCATTCTACAGCCGCCATTTTGAGTGTTATAGCAGCCAGAGTTTTATAGGAGCCAGCATTTATATAGTACCTCTACAAGCTGCTGGAACCATTCTACAGCCTCCATTTTGAGTGTTATAGCTTCCAGCCTTTGTAAAGTAGCTCTGCAAGCTGCTGGAACCATTTTACAGCCGCCATTTTGAGTGTTATAGCCGCTAGCCTTTATATAGTAGCTCTACAAGCTGCTAGAACCATTCTACAGCCGCCATTTTGAGTTTTATTGCCGCCAGCATTTATATAACAGCTATACAAACTGCTGGAACCATTCTACAGTCGTTATTTTGAGTGTTATAGCCGCCAACCAGTATATAGTAGCTCTACAAGCTGCTGGAACCATTCTACAGCCGTTATTTTGAGTGTTATAGCAGCCAGCATTTATATAGTAGCTCTACAAGCTGTTGGAACCATTCTACAGCCTCCACTTTGAGTGTTATAGCTTCCAGCCTTTGTAAAGTAGCTCTACAAGCTGCTGGAACCATTTTACAGCCGCCATTTTGAGTGTTATAGCCGCTAGCCTTTATATAGTAGCTCTACCAGCTGCTAAAACCATTCTACAGCCGCCATTTTGAGTTTTATTGCCGCCAGCATTTATATAACAGCTATACAAGCTGCTGGAACCATTCTACAGTCGTTATTTTGAGTGTTATAGCCGCCAACCAGTATATAGTAGCTCTACAAGCTGCTGGAACCATTCTACAGCCGTTATTTTGAGTGTTATAGCAGCCAGCATTTATATAGTACCTCTACAAGCTGCTGTGTTATGGCAGCCAGCCTTTATATAACAGCTATACAAGCTGCTGGAACCATTCTACAGCCGTTATTTTGAGTGTTATAGCCGCCAGCCTTTATATAGTAGCTCTGCAAGATGCTGGAACTATTTTACACCCACTTTTTTGAGTGTTATAGCGGCCAGCCTTTATATAACAGCTATAAAAGCTGCTGGAACCATTCTACAGCCACCATTTTGAGTGTAATAGCCGCCATCCTTTATATAACAGCTACACAAGCACAAGAACCATTCTACAGCCGTTATTTTGAGTGTTATAGCCGCCAGCCTTTATATAACAGCTATACAAGATGCTGACCCCACTCTACAGCCGTTATTATGAGTGTTATAGCCGCCAGCCTTTATATAACAGCTATACAAACTGCTGTAACAATTCTACAGCCACCATTTTGAGTGCTATAGCCGCCAGCCTTTATATAGTTTCTCTACAAGCTGCTGGAACCATTCTACAGCCGCCATTTTGAGTGCTATAGCCGCCAGCCTTTATATAGTAGCTCTGCAAGCTGCTGGAACCATTCTACCGCCGCCTTTTTGAGTGTTATAGCCGCCAGCATTTATATAGTAGCTCTACAAGCTGCTGGAACCATTCTACAGCCGCCATTTTGAGTGTTATAGCAGCCAGAGTTTTATAGGAGCCAGCATTTATATAGTACCTCTACAAGCTGCTGGAACCATTCTACAGCCTCCATTTTGAGACTTATAGCCGCCAACCTTTAGATAGTAGCTCTACAAGCTGCTGGAACCATTCTACAGCCGGCATTTTGAGTGTTATAGCCGCCAGCATTTATATAGTAGCTCTACAAGCTGCTGGAACCATTCTACAGCCGCCATTTTGAGTGTTATAGCAGCCAGAGTTTTATAGGAGCCAGCATTTATATAGTACCTCTACAAGCTGCTGGAACCATTCTACAGCCTCCATTTTGAGACTTATAGCCGCCAACCTTTAGATAGTAGCTCTACAAGCTGCTGGAACCATTCTACAGCCGGCATTTTGAGTGTTATAGCCGCCAGCATTTATGTAGTTGCTCTACAAGCTGCTGGCACAATTCTACAGCCGCCATTTTGAGTGTTATAGCCGCCAGCATTTATGTAGTTGCTCTACAAGCTGCTGGAACCATTCTACAGCCGCCATTTTGAGTGTTATAGCAGCCAGCATTTATATAGTTGCTCTACAAGCTGCTGGAACCATTCTACAGCCGCCATTTTGAATGGCATAGACGCCAGTCAGTATATAGTAGTTCTACAAGCTGCTGGAACCATTCTACAGCCGTTATTTTGAGTGTTATAGTCGCCAGCCTTTGTAGAGTAGCTCTGCAAGCTGCTGGAACCATTCTACAGCCGCCATTTTGAGTGTTATAGCAGCCAGAGTTTTATAGGAGCCAGCATTTATATAGTACCTCTACAAGCTGCTGGAACCATTCTACAGCCTCCATTTTGAGACTTATAGCCGCCAACCTTTATATAGTAGCTCTACAAGCTGCTGGAACCATTCTACAGCCGCCATTTTGAGTGTTATAGCAGCCAGCATTTATATAGTTGCTCTACAAGCTGCTGGAACCATTCTACAGCCGCCATTTTGAGTGTCATAACCGCCAGCCAGTATATAGTAGCTCTACAAGCTGCTGGAACCATTCTACAGCCGCCATTTTGAGTGTTATAGCCGTCATCTTTAATGTAGTAGCTCTACAAGCTGCTGGAACCATTCTACAGCCTCCATTTTTGGTGCTATAGCCGCCAGCCTTTGTAGAGTAGCTCTACAAGCTGCTGGAACCATTCTACAGCCGTTATTTTGAGTGTTATATAAATGCCGTCATCTTCAATGTAGTAGCTCTACAAGCTGCTGGAACCATTCTACAGCCGCCATTTTGAGTGTTATAGCCGCTAGCCTTTATATAGTAGCTCTACAAGCTGCTGGAACCATTCTTCAGCCGTTATTTTGAGTGTTATAGCCGTCATCTTCAATGTAGTAGCTCTACAAGCTGCTGGAACCATTTTACCGCCGCCATTTTGAGTGTTATAGCCGCCAGCATTTATATAGTAGCTCTACAAGCTGCTGGAACCATTCTACAGCCGCCATTTTGAGTGTTATAGCAGCCAGAGTTTTATAGGAGCCAGCATTTATATAGTACCTCTACAAGCTGCTGGAACCATTCTACAGCCTCCATTTTGAGTGTTATAGCTTCCAGCCTTTGTAAAGTAGCTCTGCAAGCTGCTGGAACCATTTTACAGCCGCCATTTTGAGTGTTATAGCCGCAAGCCTTTATATAGTAGCTCTACAAGCTGCTAGAACCATTCTACAGCCGCCATTTTGAATTTTATTGCCGCCAGCATTTATATAACAGCTATACAAGCTGCTGGAACCATTCTACAGTCGTTATTTTGAGTGTTATAGCCGCCAACCAGTATATAGTAGCTCTACAAGCTGCTGGAACCATTCTACAGCCGTTATTTTGAGTGTTATAGCAGCCAGCATTTATATAGTAGCTCTACAAGCTGTTGGAACCATTCTACAGCCGTTATTTTGAGTGTTATAGTCGCCAGCCTTTGTAGAGTAGCTCTGCAAGCTGCTGGAACCATTCTACAGCCGCCATTTTGAGTGTTATAGCAACCAGAGTTTTATAGGAGACAGCATTTATATAGTACCTCTACAAGCTGCTGGAACCATTCTACAGCCTCCATTTTGAGACTTATAGCCGCCAACCTGTATATAGTAGCTCTACAAGCTGCTGGAACCATTCTACAGCCGCCATTTTGAGTGTTATAGCAGCCAGCATTTATATAGTTGCTCTACAAGCTGCTGGAACCATTCTACAGCCGCCATTTTGAGTGTCATAACCGCCAGCCAGTATATAGTAGCTCTACAAGCTGCTGGAACCATTCTACAGCCGCCATTTTGAGTGTTATAGCCGTCATCTTTAATGTAGTAGCTCTACAAGCTGCTGGAACCATTCTACAGCCTCCATTTTTGGTGCTATAGCCGCCAGCCTTTGTAGAGTAGCTCTACAAGCTGCTGGAACCATTCTACAGCCGTTTTTTTGAGTGTTATATAAATGCCGTCATCTTCAATGTAGTAGCTCTACAAGCTGCTGGAACCATTCTACAGCCGCCATTTTGAGTGTTATAGCCGCTAGCCTTTATATAGTAGCTCTACAAGCTGCTGGAACCATTCTTCAGCCGTTATTTTGAGTGTTATAGCCGTCATCTTCAATGTAGTAGCTCTACAAGCTGCTGGAACCATTTTACCGCCGCCATTTTGAGTGTTATAGCCGCCAGCATTTATATAGTAGCTCTACAAGCTGCTGGAACCATTCTACAGCCGCCATTTTGAGTGTTATAGCAGCCAGAGTTTTATAGGAGCCAGCATTTATATAGTACCTCTACAAGCTGCTGGAACCATTCTACAGCCTCCATTTTGAGTGTTATAGCTTCCAGCCTTTGTAAAGTAGCTCTGCAAGCTGCTGGAACCATTTTACAGCCGCCATTTTGAGTGTTATAGCCGCAAGCCTTTATATAGTAGCTCTACAAGCTGCTAGAACCATTCTACAGCCGCCATTTTCAGTTTTATTGCCGCCAGCATTTATATAACAGCTATACAAGCTGCTGGAACCATTCTACAGTCGTTATTTTGAGTGTTATAGCCGCCAACCAGTATATAGTAGCTCTACAAGCTGCTGGAACCATTCTACAGCCGTTATTTTGAGTGTTATAGCAGCCAGCATTTATATAGTAGCTCTACAAGCTGTTGGAACCATTCTACAGCCTCCACTTTGAGTGTTATAGCTTCCAGCCTTTGTAAAGTAGCTCTACAAGCTGCTGGAACCATTTTACAGCCGCCATTTTGAGTGTTATAGCCGCTAGCCTTTATATAGTAGCTCTACCAGCTGCTAGAACCATTCTACAGCCGCCATTTTGAGTTTTATTGCCGCCAGCATTTATATAACAGCTATACAAGCTGCTGGAACCATTCTACAGTCGTTATTTTGAGTGTTATAGCCGCCAACCAGTATATAGTAGCTCTACAAGCTGCTGGAACCATTCTACAGCCGTTATTTTGAGTGTTATAGCAGCCAGCATTTATATAGTACCTCTACAAGCTGCTGTGTTATGGCAGCCAGCCTTTATATAACAGCTATACAAGCTGCTGGAACCATTCTACAGCCGTTATTTTGAGTGTTATAGCCGCCAGCCTTTATATAGTAGCTCTGCAAGATGCTGGAACTATTTTACACCCACTATTTTGAGTGTTATAGCAGCCAGCATTTATATAGTACCTCTACAAGCTGCTGTGTTATGGCAGCCAGCCTTTATATAACAGCTATAAAAGCTGCTGGAACCATTCTACAGCCACCATTTTGAGTGTAATAGCCGCCAGCCTTTATATAACAGCTACACAAGCTGCTGGAACCATTCTACAGCCGTTATTTTGAGTGTTATAGCCGCCAGCCTTTATATAACAGCTATACAAGATGCTGACCCCACTCTACAGCCGTTATTGTGAGTGTTATAGCCGCCAGCCTTTATATAACAGCTATACAAGCTGCTGGAACCATTCTACAGCCGTTATTTTGATTTTTGTAGCAGCCAGCATTTATATAGTAGCTCTACAAGCTGTTGGAACCATTCTACAGCCTCCACTTTGAGTGTTATAGCTTCCAGCCTTTGAAAAGTAGCTCTGCAAGCTGCTGGAACCATTCTACAGCCACCATTTTGAGTGTTATAGCCGCTAGCCTTTATATAGTAGCTCTACAAGCTGCTGGAACCATTTTACAGCCGCCATTCTGAGTGTTATAGAAGCCAGCATTTTTATAGTACCTTTACAAGCTGCTGGAACCATTCTACAGCCGTTATTTTGAGTGTTATAGTCGCCAGCCTTTGTAGAGTAGTTCTACAAGCTGCTGGAACCATTCTACAGCCGTTATTTTGAGTGTTATAGCAGCCAAAATTTTATAGGAGCCAGCATTTATATAGTACCTCTACAAGCTGCTGGAACCATTCTACAGCCTCCATTTTGAGACTTACAGCCGCCAACCTTTATATAGTAGCTCTACAAGCTGCTGGAACCATTCTACAGCCGCCATTTTGAGTGTTATAGCAGCCAGCATTTATATAGTTGCTCTACAAGCTGCTGGAACCATTCTACAGCCGCCATTTTGAGTGTCATAACCGCCAGCCAGTATATAGTAGCTCTACAAGCTGCTGGAACCATTCTACAGCCGCCATTTTGAGTGTTATAGCCGTCATCTTTAATGTAGTAGCTCTACAAGCTGCTGGAACCATTCTACAGCCTCCATTTTTGGTGTTATAGCCGCCAGCCTTTGTAGAGTAGCTCTACAAGCTGCTGGAATCATTCTACAGCCGTTATTTTGAGTGTTATAGCCGTCATCTTCAATGTAGTAGCTCTACAAGCTGCTGGAACCATTCTACAGCCGCCATTTTGAGTGTTATAGCCGTCATCTTCAATGTAGTAGCTCTACAAGCTGCTGGAACCATTCTTCAGCCGTTATTTTGAGTGTTATAGCCGTCATCTTCAATGTAGTAGCTCTACAAGCTGCTGGAACCATTTTACCGCCGCCATTTTGAGTGTTATAGCCGCCAGCATTTATATAGTAGCTCTACAAGCTGCTGGAACCATTCTACAGCCGCCATTTTGAGTGTTATAGCAGCCAGAGTTTTATAGGAGCCAGCATTTATATAGTACCTCTACAAGCTGCTGGAACCATTCTACAGCCTCCATTTTGAGTGTTATAGCTTCCAGCCTTTGTAAAGTAGCTCTGCAAGCTGCTGGAACCATTTTACAGCCGCCATTTTGAGTGTTATAGCCGCTAGCCTTTATATAGTAGCTCTACAAGCTGCTAGAACCATTCTACAGCCGCCATTTTGAGTTTTATTGCCGCCAGCATTTATATAACAGCTATACAAACTGCTGGAACCATTCTACAGTCGTTATTTTGAGTGTTATAGCCGCCAACCAGTATATAGTAGCTCTACAAGCTGCTGGAACCATTCTACAGCCGTTATTTTGAGTGTTATAGCAGCCAGCATTTATATAGTAGCTCTACAAGCTGTTGGAACCATTCTACAGCCTCCACTTTGAGTGTTATAGCTTCCAGCCTTTGTAAAGTAGCTCTACAAGCTGCTGGAACCATTTTACAGCCGCCATTTTGAGTGTTATAGCCGCTAGCCTTTATATAGTAGCTCTACCAGCTGCTAAAACCATTCTACAGCCGCCATTTTGAGTTTTATTGCCGCCAGCATTTATATAACAGCTATACAAGCTGCTGGAACCATTCTACAGTCGTTATTTTGAGTGTTATAGCCGCCAACCAGTATATAGTAGCTCTACAAGCTGCTGGAACCATTCTACAGCCGTTATTTTGAGTGTTATAGCAGCCAGCATTTATATAGTACCTCTACAAGCTGCTGTGTTATGGCAGCCAGCCTTTATATAACAGCTATACAAGCTGCTGGAACCATTCTACAGCCGTTATTTTGAGTGTTATAGCCGCCAGCCTTTATATAGTAGCTCTGCAAGATGCTGGAACTATTTTACACCCACTTTTTTGAGTGTTATAGCGGCCAGCCTTTATATAACAGCTATAAAAGCTGCTGGAACCATTCTACAGCCACCATTTTGAGTGTAATAGCCGCCATCCTTTATATAACAGCTACACAAGCACAAGAACCATTCTACAGCCGTTATTTTGAGTGTTATAGCCGCCAGCCTTTATATAACAGCTATACAAGATGCTGACCCCACTCTACAGCCGTTATTATGAGTGTTATAGCCGCCAGCCTTTATATAACAGCTATACAAACTGCTGTAACAATTCTACAGCCACCATTTTGAGTGCTATAGCCGCCAGCCTTTATATAGTTTCTCTACAAGCTGCTGGAACCATTCTACAGCCGCCATTTTGAGTGCTATAGCCGCCAGCCTTTATATAGTAGCTCTGCAAGCTGCTGGAACCATTCTACCGCCGCCTTTTTGAGTGTTATAGCCGCCAGCATTTATATAGTAGCTCTACAAGCTGCTGGAACCATTCTACAGCCGCCATTTTGAGTGTTATAGCAGCCAGAGTTTTATAGGAGCCAGCATTTATATAGTACCTCTACAAGCTGCTGGAACCATTCTACAGCCTCCATTTTGAGACTTATAGCCGCCAACCTTTAGATAGTAGCTCTACAAGCTGCTGGAACCATTCTACAGCCGGCATTTTGAGTGTTATAGCCGCCAGCATTTATGTAGTTGCTCTACAAGCTGCTGGCACAATTCTACAGCCGCCATTTTGAGTGTCATAGCCGCCAGCCAGTATATAGTAGCTCTACAAGCTGCTGGAACCATTCTACAGCCGCCATTTTGAGTGTTATAGCCGCTAGCCTTTATATAGTAGCTCTACAAGCTTCTGGAACGATTCTACAGCCGCCATTTTGAGTATTATAGCTGCCAGCCAGTATATAGTAGATCTACAAGCTGCTGGAACCATTCTACAGACATTATTTTGAGTGTTATAGCCGACATCTTTAATATAGTAGCTATACAGGCTGTTGGGACCATTCTACAGCCTCCACTTTGAGTGTTATAGCCGCCAGCCTTTGTAGAGTAGCTCTGCAAGCTGCCGGAACCATTCTACAGCCGCCATTTTGAGTGTTATAGCCGCCAGCCAGTATATAGTAGATCTACAAGCTGCTGGAACCATTCTACAGACATTATTTTGAGTGTTATAGCCGTCATCTTTAATATAGTAGCTATACAGGCTGTTGGGACCATTCTACAGCCTCCATTTTGAGACTTATAGCCGCCAACCTTTAGATAGTAGCTCTACAAGCTGCTGGAACCATTCTACAGCCGCCATTTTGAGTGTTATAGCCGCCAGCCAGTATATAGTGGCTCTACAAGCTGCTGGAACCATTCTACAGCCGCCTTTTTGAGTGTTATAGCCGCCAGCCAGTATATAGTAGATCTACAAGCTGCTGGAACCATTCTACAGACATTATTTTGAGTGTTATAGCCGTCATCTTTAATATAGTAGCTATACAGGCTGTTGGGACCATTCTACAGCCGTTATTGTGCTTGTTATAGCCGCCAACCTTTGTAGAGTAGCTCTGCAAGCTGCCGGAACCATTCTACAGCCGTCATTTTAAGTGTTATAGCCGCCAGCCAGTATATAGCAGCTCTACAAGCTGCTGGAACCATTCTACAACAGCCATTTTGAGTGTTATAGCCGCTAGCCTTTATAAAGTAGCTCTACAAGCTGCTGGAACCATTCTACAGCCGTTATTTTGAGTGTTATAGCGGCCAGCATTTATATAGTACCTCTACAAGCTGCTGTGTTGTGGCAGCCAGCCTTTATATAACAGCTCTACAAGCTGCTGGAACCATTCTATAGCCGCCATTTTGAGTGTTATAGCCGCCAGCATTTATATACGACATTTACAAGCTGCTGGAACCATTCTACAGCCGCCATTTTGAGTGTTATAGCCACCAGCTTTCATATAACAGCTCTACAAGCTGCTGAAACCATTCTATAGCCGCCATTTTGAGTGTTACAGCCGCCAGCTTTTATATAACAGCTCTAAAAGCTTCTACAGCAGTTATTTTGAGTTTTATAGCGGCCAGCCTTTATATAACAGCTATACAAGCTGCTGGAACCATTCTACAGCCGTTATTTTGAGTGTTATAGCCGCCAGCTTTTATATAACAGCTCTACAAACTGCTGGAACCATTCTACAGCCGTTATTTTGAGTGTTATAGCCGCCAGCTTTTATATAACAGCTCTACAAGCTGCTGGAACCAATCTACAGCCGCCATTTTGAGTGTTTTAGCAGCCAGCATTTATATAGTAGCTCTACAAGCTGCTGGAACCATTCTACAGCCGTTATTTTGAGTTTTATAGCAGCCAGCATTTATATAGTAGCTTTACAAGCTGCTGGAACCATTCTACAGCCGCCATTTTGAGTGTTATAGCCGCCAGCCAGTATATAGTAGCTCTACAAGCTGCATGAACCATTCTACAGACGTTATTTTGAGTGTTATAGCCGTCATCTTTAATATAGTAGCTATACAATCTGCTGGAACCATTTTACAGCCTCCATTTTGAGTGTTATAGGCGCCAGCCTTTACATAGTAGCTCTACAAGCTGCTGGAAACATTCTACAGCCGCCTTTTTGAGTGTTATAGCCGCCAGCCAGTATATAGTAGATCTACAAGCTGCTGGAACCATTCTACAGACATTATTTTGAGTGTTATAGCCGTCATCTTTAATATAGTAGCTATACAGGCTGTTGGGACCATTCTACAGCCGTTATCGTGCTTGTTATAGCCGCCAACCTTTGTAGAGTAGCTCTGCAAGCTGCCGGAACCATTCTACAGCCGTCATTTTAAGTGTTATAGCCGCCAGCCAGTATATAGTAGCTCTACAAGCTGCTGGAACCATTCTACAACAGCCATTTTGAGTGTTATAGCCGCTAGCCTTTATATAGTAGCTCTACAAGCTGCTGGAACCATTCTACAGCCGTTATTTTGAGTGTTATAGCAGCCAGCATTTATATAGTACCTCTACAAGCTGCTGTGTTATGGCAGCCAGCCTTTATATAACAGCTCTACAAGCTGCTGGAACCATTCTACAGCCGTCATTTTGAGTGTTATAGGAGCCAGCATTAATATAGTACCTCTTCAAGCTGCTGGAACCATTCTACAGCCTCCATTTTGAGTGATATAGCCGCCAGCCTTTATAAAGTAGCTCTGCAAGCTGCTGGAACCATTTTACAGACGTTATTTTGATTTTTATAGCAGCCAGCATTTATATAAAACCTCTGCAAGCTGCTGGAACCATTCTACAGCCTCCATTTTGAGTGTTATAGCCGCCAGCCTCTATACAGTAGCTCTACAAGCTGCTGGAACCATTCTACAGCCGTTGTTTTGAATTTTTTAGCAGCCAGCATTTATATAGTACCTCTACAAGCTGCTGGAACCATTCTACAGCCACCATTTTGAGTGTTATAGCAGCCAGCATTTATATAGTACCTCTACAATCTGCTGGAACCATTCTACAGCCGCCATTTTGAGTGTTATAGCCGCCAGCATTTATATAGTACATCTACAAGCTACTGGAACCATTCTACAGTTTCCATTTTGAGTGTTATAGCATCCAGCTTTTATATAGTACCTCTACAATCTGTTGGAATCATTCTACAGCCGCCATTTTGAGTGTTATAGCCGCCAGCCTTTATATAACAGCTATACAAGCTGCTGGAACCACTCTACAGCCGTTATTCTGAGTGTTATAGCCGCCAGCCTTTATATAACAGCTATACAAGCTGCTGTAACCATTCTACAGCCGCCATTTGGAGTGTTATAGCAGCCAGAGTTTTATAGGAGCCAGCAATTATATAGTACCTCTAAAAGTTGCTGGAACCATTCTACAGCCTCCATTTTGAGACTTATAGCCGCCAACCTTTATATAGTAGCTCTACAAGCTGCTGGAACCATTCTACAGCCGTCATTTTGAGTGTTATAGCCGCCAGTCTTTATATAACAGCTATACAAGCTGCTGGAACCAATCTACAGCCACCATTTTGAGTGTTATAGCCGCCAGCCAGTATATAGTAGCTCTACAAGCTGCTGGAACCATTCTACAGCCGTTGTTTTGAGTTTTATAGCAGCCAGCATTTATATAGTACCTCTACAAGCTGCTGGAACCATTCTACAGCCCCCATTTTGAGTGTTATAGCAGCCAGCACTTATATAGTACCTCTACAATCTGCTGGAACCATTCTACAGCCTCCATTTTGAGTGTTATAGCAGCCAGCTTTTATATAGTACCTCTACAATCTGTTGGAACCATTCTACAGCCGCCATTTTGAGTGCTATAGCCGCCAGCCTTTATATAACAGCTATACAAGCTGCTGGAACCACTCTACAGCCGTTATTGTGAGTATTATAGCCGCCAGCCTTTATATAACAGCTCTGCAAGCTGCTAGAACCAATCTACAGCCGCCATTTTGAGTGTTTTAGCAGCCAGCATTTATATAGTAGCTCTACAAGCTGCTGGAACCATTCTACAGCCGTTATTTTGAGTTTTATAGCAGCCAGCACTTATATGGTAGCTCTACAAGCTGCTGGAACCATTCTACAGCCGCCATTTTGAGTGTTATAGCCGCCAGCCAGTATATAGTAGCTCTACAAGCTGCTTGAACCATTCTACAGACCTTATTTTGAGTGTTATAGCCGTCATCTTTAATATAGTAGCTATACAATCTGCTGGAACCATTTTACAGCCTCCATTTTGAGTGTTATAGCCGCCAGCCTTTACATAGTAGCTCTACAAGCTGCTAGAAACATTCTACAGCCATTATTTTAAGTTTTATAGGAGCCAGCATTTATATAGTACTTCTTCAAGCTGCTGGAACCATTCTACAGCCTCCATTTTGAGTGATATAGCCGCCAGCCTTTATAAAGTAGCTCTGCAAGCTGCTGGAACCATTCTACAGACGTTATTTTGATTTTTTATAGCAGCCAGCATTTATATAGTACTTCTGCAAGCTGCTGGAACCATTCTACAGCCTCCATTTTGAGTGTTATAGCCGCCAGCCTTTATACAGTAGCTCTACAAGCTGCTGGAACCATTCTACAGCCGTTTTTTTGAGTTTTATAGCAGCCAGCATTTATATAGTACCTCTACAAGCTGCTGGAACCATTCTACAGCCTCCATTTTGAGTGTTATAGCAGCCAGCATTTATATAGTAGCTCTACAATCTGCTGGAACCATTCTACAGCCGCCATTTTGAGTGTTATAGCCGCCAGCATTTATATAGTACCTCTACAAGCTGCTGGAACCATTCTACAGCCTCCATTTTGAGTGTTATAGCAGCCAGCTTTTATATAGTACCTCTACAATCTGTTGGAACCATTCTACAGCCGCCATTTTGAGTGTTATAGCCGCCAGCCTTTATATAACAGCTATACAAGCTGCTGGAACCACTCTACAGCCGTTATTGTGAGTGTTATAGCCGCCAGCCTTTATATAACAGCTACACAATCTGCTGTAACCATTCTACAGCCGCCATTTTGAGTGTTATAGCAGCCAGAGTTTTATAGGAGCCAGCATTTATATAGTACCTCTAAAAGATGCTGGAACCATTCTACAGCCTCCATTTTGAGACTTATAGCCGCCAACCTTTTTATAACAGCTATACAAGCTGCTGGAACCATTCTACAGCCACCATTTTGAGTGTTATAGCCGCCAGCTTTTAAATAGTAGCTCTGCAAGCTGCTGGAACCATTTTACAGCCGCTATTTTGAGTGTTATAGCGGCCAGCCTTTATATAGTACCTCTACAATCTGCTGGAACCATTCTACAGCCTCCATTTTGAGTGTTATAGCAGCCAGCCAGTATATAGTAGCTCTACAAGCTGCTTGAACCATTCTACAGACGTTATTTTGAGTGTTATAGCCGTCATCTTTAATATAGTAGCTATACAATCTGCCGGAACCATTTTACAGCCTCCATTTTGAGTGTTATAGCCGCCAGCCTTTATATAGTATGTCTACAAGCTGCTGGAAACATTCTACAGCCATTATTTTGAATTTTATAGGAGCCAGCATTTATATAGTACCTCTTCAAGCTGCTGGAACCATTCCACAGCCTCCATTTTGAGTGATATAGCCGCCAGCCTTTATATAGTAGCTCTGCAAGCTGCTGGAACCATTCTACAGACGTTATTTTGATT
This sequence comes from Drosophila paulistorum, assembly GCA_018152135.1. Lineage (NCBI taxonomy): Eukaryota > Metazoa > Arthropoda > Insecta > Diptera > Drosophilidae > Drosophila > Drosophila paulistorum. Next base: position 874,991 of record JAECXG010000648.1, read on the forward strand.
TTTATAACAGCCAGCATTTATATAGTACCTCTGCAAGCTGCTGGAACCATTCTACAGCCTCCATTTTGAGTGTTATAGCCGCCAGCCTCTATACAGTAGCTCTACAAGCTGGTGGAACCATTCTACAGCCTCCATTTTGAGTGTTATAGCCGCCAGCCTTTATATAGTATGTCTACAAGCTGCTGGAAACATTCTACAGCCATTATTTTGAATTTTATAGGAGCCAGCATTTATATAGTACCTCTTCAAGCTGCTGGAACCATTCCACAGCCTCCATTTTGAGTGATATAGCCGCCAGCCTTTATATAGTATGTCTACAAGCTGCTGGAAACATTCTACAGCCATTATTTTGAATTTTATAGGAGCCAGCATTTATATAGTACCTCTTCAAGCTGCTGGAACCATTCTACAGCCTCCATTTTGAGTGTTATAGCCGCCAGCCTCTATACAGTAGCTCTACAAGCTGCTGGAACCATTCTACAGCCGCTGTTTTGAATTTTTAGCAGCCAGCATTTATATAGTACCTCTACAAGCTGCTGGAACCATTCTACAGCCACCATTTTGAGTGTTATAGCAGCCAGCATTTATATAGTACCTCTACAATTTGCTGGAACCATTCTACAGCCGCCATTTTGAGTGTTATAGCCGCCAGCATTTATATAGTACATCTACAAGCTACTGGAACCATTCTACAGCCTCCATTTTGAGTGTTATAGCATCCAGCTTTTATATAGTACCTCTACAATCTGTTGGAATCATTATACAGCCGCCATTTTGAGTGTTATAGCCGCCAGCATTTATATAGTACCTCTACAAGCTGCTGATACCATTCTACAGCCTCCATTTTGAGTGTTATAGCAGCCAGCTTTTATATAGTACCTCTACAATCTGTTGGAACCATTCTACAGCCGCCATTTTGAGTGCTATAGCCGCCAGCCTTTATATAACAGCTATACAAGCTGCTGGAACCACTCTACAGCCGTTATTGTGAGTGTTATAGCCGCCAGCCTTTATATAACAGCTATACAAGCTGCTGTAACCATTCTACAGCCGCCATTTGGAGTGTTATAGCAGCCAGAGTTTTATAGGAGTCAGCAATTATATAGTACCTCTAAAAGTTGCTGGAACCATTCTACAGCCTCCATTTTGAGACTTATAGCCGCCAACCTTTATATAGTAGCTCTACAAGCTGCTGGAACCATTCTACAGCCGTCATTTTGAGTGTTATAGCCGCCAGTCTTTATATAACAGCTATACAAGCTGCTGGAACCAATCTACAGCCACCATTTTGAGTGTTATAGCTGCCAGCCAGTATATAGTAGCTCTACAAGCTGCTGGAACCATTCTACAGCCGTTGTTTTGAGTTTTATAGCAGCCAGCATTTATATAGTACCTCTACAAGCTGCTGGAACCATTCTACAGCCCCCATTTTGAGTGTTATAGCAGCCAGCATTTATATAGTACCTCTACAATCTGCTGGAACCATTCTACAGCCGCCATTTTGAGTGTTATAGCCGCCAGCATTTATATAGTACCTCTACAAGCTGCTGATACCATTCTACAGCCTCCATTTTGAGTGTTATAGCAGCCAGCTTTTATATAGTACCTCTACAATCTGTTGGAACCATTCTACAGCCGCGATTTTGAGTGCTATAGCCGCCAGCCTTTATATAACAGCTATACAAGCTGCTGGAACCACTCTACAGCCGTTATTGTGAGTGTTATAGCCGCCAGCCTTTATATAACAGCTCTGCAAGCTGCTAGAACCAATCTACAGCCGCCATTTTGAGTGTTTTAGCAGTTAGCATTTATATAGTAGCTCTACAAGCTGCTGGAACCATTCTACAGCCGTTATTTTGAGTTTTATAGCAGCCAGCACTTATATGGTAGCTCTACAAGCTGCTGGAACCATTCTACAGCCGCCATTTTGAGTGTTATAGCCGCCAGCCAGTATATAGTAGCTCTACAAGCTGCTTGAACCATTCTACAGACCTTATTTTGAGTGTTATAGCCGTCATCTTTAATATAGTAGCTATACAATCTGCTGGAACCATTTTACAGCCTCCATTTTGAGTGTTATAGCCGCCAGCCTTTACATAGTAGCTCTACAAGCTGCTAGAAACATTCTACAGCCATTATTTTAAGTTTTATAGGAGCCAGCATTTATATAGTGCTTCTTCAAGCTGCTGGAACCATTCTACAGCCTCCATTTTGAGTGATATAGCCGCCAGCCTTTATAAAGTAGCTCTGCAAGCTGCTGGAACCATTCTACAGACGTTATTTTGATTTTTATAGCAGCCAGCATTTATATAGTAGTTCTGCAAGCTGCTGGAACCATTCTACAGCCTCCATTTTGAGTGTTATAGCCGCCAGCCTTTATACAGTAGCTCTACAAGCTGCTGGAACCATTCTACAGCCGTTTTTTTGAGTTTTATAGCAGCCAGCATTTATATAGTACCTCTACAAGCTGCTGGAACCATTCTACAGCCTCCATTTTGAGTGTTATAGCAGCCAGCATTTATATAGTAGCTCTACAATCTGCTGGAACCATTCTACAGCCGCCATTTTGAGTGTTATAGCCGCCAGCATTTATATAGTACCTCTACAAGCTGCTGGAACCATTCTACAGCCTCCATTTTGAGTGTTATAGCAGCCAGCTTTTATATAGTACCTCTACAATCTGTTGGAACCATTCTACAGCCGCCATTTTGAGTGTTATAGCCGCCAGCCTTTATATAACAGCTATACAAGCTGCTGGAACCACTCTACAGCCGTTATTGTGAGTGTTATAGCCGCCAGCCTTTATATAACAGCTACACAATCTGCTGTAACCATTCTACAGCCGCCATTTTGAGTGTTATAGCAGCCAGAGTTTTATAGGAGCCAGCATTTATATAGTACCTCTAAAAGATGCTGGAACCATTCTACAGCCTCCATTTTGAGACTTATAGCCGCCAACCTTTTTATAACAGCTATACAAGCTGCTGGAACCATTCTACAGCCACCATTTTGAGTGTTATAGCCGCCAGCTTTTAAATAGTAGCTCTGCAAGCTGCTGGAACCATTTTACAGCCGCTATTTTGAGTGTTATAGCGGCCAGCCTTTATATAGTACCTCTACAATATGCTGGAACCATTCTACAGCCTCCATTTTGAGTGTTATAGCAGCCAGCCAGTATATAGTAGCTCTACAAGCTGCTTGAACCATTCTACAGACGTTATTTTGAGTGTTATAGCCGTCATCTTTAATATAGTAGCTATACAATCTGCCGGAACCATTTTACAGCCTCCATTTTGAGTGTTATAGCCGCCAGCCTTTATATAGTATGTCTACAAGCTGCTGGAAACATTCTACAGCCATTATTTTGAATTTTATAGGAGCCAGCATTTATATAGTACCTCTTCAAGCTGCTGGAACCATTCCACAGCCTCCATTTTGAGTGATATAGCCGCCAGCCTTTATATAGTAGCTCTGCAAGCTGCTGGAACCATTCTACAGACGTTATTTTGATTTTTATAACAGCCAGCATTTATATAGTACCTCTGCAAGCTGCTGGAACCATTCTACAGCCTCCATTTTGAGTGTTATCGCCGCCAGCCTTTATACAGTAGATCTACAAGCTGCTGGAACCATTATACAGCCGTTATTTTGAGTTTTATAGCAGCCAGCATTTATATAGTACCTCTACAAGCTGCTGGAACCATTCTACAGACTCCATTTTGAGTGTTATAGCAGCCAGCATTTATATAGTACCTCTACAATCTGCTGGAACCATTCTACAGCCGTTATTTTGAGTTTTATAGCCAGCCAGCATTTATATAGTACCTCTACAAGCTGCTGGAACCATTCTACAGACTCCATTTTGAGTGTTATAGCAGCCAGCATTTATATAGTACCTCTACAATCTGCTGGAACCATTCTACAGCCGCCATTTTGAGTGTTATAGCCGCCAGCCTTTATATAACAGCTCTACAAGCTGCTGGAACCATTCTACAGCCGCCATTTTGAGTGTTATAGCCGCCAGCATTTATAAAGGACCTCTACAAGCTTCTACAGCCGTTATTTTGAGTGCAATAGCAGCCAGAATTTATATAGGACATCTACAAGCTGCTGGAACCATTCTACAGCCGTTATATTGAGTGTTATAGCAGCCAGTATTTATATAGGACCTCTACAAGCTGCTGGAACCATTCTACAGCCGCCATTTTGAGTGTTATAGCCGCCAGCTTTTATATAACAGCTCTACAAGCTGCTGGAACCATTCTACAGCCGTTATATTGAGTGTTATAGCAGCCAGCATTTATATAGGACCTCTACAAGCTGCTGGAACCATTCTACAGCCGCCATTTTGAGTGTTATAGCAGCCAGCATTTATATAGGACCTCTACAAGCTGCTGGAACCATTCTACACCCGCCATTTTGAGCGTTATAGCCGTCAGCATTTATATAGGACCTCTACAAGCTGCTGGAACAATTCTACACCCGCCATTTTGAGCTCTATAGCCGTCAGCATTTATATAGGACCTCTACAAGCTGCTGGAACCATTCTACAGCCGCCATTTTGAGTGTTATAGCCGCCAGCTTTCATATAACAGCTCTACAAGCTGCTGAAACCATTCTATAGCCGCCATTTTGAGTGTTATAGCCGCCAGCTTTTATATAACAGCTCTAAAAGCTTCTACAGCCGTTAGTTTGAGTTTTATAGCGGCCAGCCTTTATATAACAGCTATACAAGCTGCTGGAACCATTCTACAGCCGTTATTTTGAGTGTTATAGCCGCCAGCTTTTATATAACAGCTCTACAAGCTGCTGGAACCATTCTACAGCCGCCATTTTGAGTGTTATAGCAGCCAGCATTTATATAGTACGTCTACAAGCTGCTGGAACCACTCTACAGTCGCCATTTTGAGTTTTATAGCAGCCAGCATTTATATAGGACATCTACAAGCTGCTGGAACCATTCTATACCCGCCATTTTGAGTGTTATAGCCGCCAGCTTTTATATAACAGCTCTATAAGCTTCTACAACCGTTATTTTAGGTGTTATAGCAGCCAGCATTTTTATAGGACCTCTACAAGCTGCTGGAACCATTCTACAGCCGCCTTTTTGAGTGTTATAGCCGCAAGCATTTATATAGGACATCTACAAGCTCCTGGAACCATTCTACAGCCGCCATTTTGAGTGTTATAGCCACCAGCTTTCATATAACAGCTCTACAAGCTGCTGAAACCATTCTATAGCCGCCATTTTGAGTGTTATAGCCGCCAGCTTTTATATAACAGCTCTAAAAGCTTCTACAGCCGTTATTTTGAGTTTTATAGCGGCCAGCCTTTATATGACAGCTATACAAGCTGCTGGAACCATTCTACAGCCGTTATTTTGAGTGTTATAGCCGCCAGCTTTTATATAACAGCTCTACAAGCTGCTGGAACAATTCTACAGCAGCCATTTTGAGTGTTTTAGCAGCCAGCATGTACATAGTAGCTCTACAAGCTGCTGGAACCATTCTACAGCCGTTATTTTGAGTTTTATAGCAGGCAGCATTTATATAGTAGCTCTACAAGCTGCTGGAACCATTTTACAGCTGCTATTTTGAGTGTTATAGCGGCCAGCCTTTACATAACAGCTATACAAGCTGTTGGAACCATTCTACAGCCGCTATTTTGAGTGTTATAGCAGCCAGCATTCATATAGTACGTCTACAAGCTGCTGGAACCATTCTACAGCCGCTATTTTGAGTGTTATAGCGGCCAGCTTTTACATAGTAGCTCTACAAGCTGTTGGAACCATTCTACAGCCGCCATTTTGAGTGTTATAGCAGCCAGCATTCATATAGTACGTCTAAGAGCTGCTGGAACCATTCTACAGCCGCTATTTTGAGTGTTATAGCGGCCAGCCTTTATATAGTAGCTCTACAAGCTGCTGGAACCATTCTACAGCCGCCATTTTGTGTGTTATAGCAGCCAGCATTCATGTAGTACGTCTACAAGCTGCTGGAACCATTCTACAGCCGCCATTTTGAGTGTCATAGCAGCCAGCATTTATATAGTTACTCTACAATCTGCTGGAACCATTCTACAGCCGCCATTTTGAGTGTTATAGCCGCCAGCCTTTATATAGTAGCTCTGCAAGCTGCTGGAACCATTCAACAGACGTTATTTTGAGTGTTATAGCCGTCATCTTTAATATAGTAGCTATACAATTTGCTGGAACCATTCTACAGCCTCCATTTTGAGTGTTTTAGCCGCCAGCTTTTATATAGTAGCTCTACAAGCTGCTGGAAACATTCTACAGCCATTATTTTGAGTTTTATAGGAGCCAGCATTTATATAGTACCTCTACAAGCTGCTGGAACCATTCTACAGCCTCCATTTTGAGTGATATAGCCGCCAGCCTTTATATAGTAGCTCTGCAAGCTGCTGGAACCATTCTACAGACGTTATTTTGAGTGTTATAGCAGCCAGCCTTTATATAACAGCTCTACAAGCTGCTGAAACCATTCTATAGCCGCCATTTTGTGTGTTATAGCAGCCAGCATTCATATAGTACGTCTACAAGCTGCTGGAACCATTCCACAGCCTCCACTTTGAGTGATATAGCCGCCAGCCTTTATATAGTAGCTCTGCAAGCTGCTGGAACCATTCTACAGACGTTATTTTGAGTGTTATAGCAGCCAGCCTTTATATAACAGCTCTACAAGCTGCTGAAACCATTCTACAGCCTCCATTTTGAGTGTTTTAGCCGCCAGCTTTTATATAGTAGCTCTACAAGCTGCTGGAAACATTCTACAGCCATTATTTTGAGTTTTATAGGAGCCAGCATTTATATAGTACCTCTACAAGCTGCTGGAACAATTCTACACCCGCCATTTTGAGCTCTATAGCCGTCAGCATTTATATAGGACCTCTACAAGCTGCTGGAACCATTCTACAGCCGCCATTTTGAGTTTTCTAGCAGCCAGCATTTATATAGTAGCTCTACAAGCTGCTGGAACCATTCTACAGCCGCCATTTTGAGTGTTATAGCCGCCAGCCTTTATATAACAGCTCTACAAGCTGCTGAAACCATTCTATAGCCTCCATTTTGTGTGTTATAGCAGCCAGCATTCATATAGTACGTCTACAAGCTGCTGGAACCATTCCACAGCCTCCATTTTGAGTGATATAGCCGCCAGCCTTTATATAGTAGCTCTGCAAGCTGCTGGAACCATTCTACAGACGTTATTTTGAGTTTTATTGCAGCCAGCCTTTATATAACATCTATACCAGCTGCTGGAACCATTCTACAGCCGCCATTTGGAGTGTTATAGCCGCCAGCATTTATATAGTAGCTCGACAAGCTGCTGGAACCATTCTACAGCCGTTATTTTGAGTGTTATAGTCGTCATCTTTAATGTAGTAGCTCTACAAGCTGCTGGAACCATTCTACAGCCGTTATTTTGAGTGTTATAGCAGTTAGCATTTATATAGTACCTCTACAAGCTGTTGGAACTATTCTACAGCCTCCACTTTGAGTGTTATAGCCGTTAGCCTTTATATAGTAGCTCTACAAGCTGCTGGAACCATTCTACAGCCTCCATTTTGAGACTTATAGCCGCCAACCTTTATAAAGTAGCTCTACAAGCTGCTGGAACCATTTTACAGCCGCCATTTTGATTGTTATAGCGGCCAGCATTTATATAACAGCTATACAAGCTGCTGGAACCATTCTATAGCCACCATTTTGAGTGTTATAGCCGCGAGCCTTTATATAACAGCTATACAAGCTGCTGGAACCATTCTACAGCCTCCATTTTGAGTGTTATAGCCGCCATTCTACAGCCTCCATTTTGAATGTTATAGCCGCCAGCCTTTATATAGTAGCTCTACAAGCCGCTGGAACCATTCTACAGCCGTTATTTTGAGTTTTATAGCAGCCAGCATTTATATAGTAGCTCTACAAGCTGCTGGAACCATTCTACAGCCGTTATTATGAGTGTTATAGCCGCCAGCCTTTATATAACAGCTATACAAGCTGCTGGAACCATTCTACAGCCTCCATTTTGAGTGTTATAGCCGCCATTCTACAGCCTCCATTTTGAATGTTATAGCCGCCAGCCTTTATATAGTAGCTCTACAAGCCGCTGGAACCATTCTACAGCCGTTATTTTGAGTTTTATAGCAGCCAGCATTTATATAGTAGCTCTACAAGCTGCTGGAACCATTCTACAGCCGTTATTTTGAGTGTTATAGCAGTTAGCATTTATATAGTACCTCTACAAGCTGTTGGAACTATTCTACAGCCTCCACTTTGAGTGTTATAGCAGCCAGCCTTTATATAACAGCTCTACAAGCTGCTGAATTTCCATCCTCCATTTTGAATGTTATAGCCGCCAGCCTCTATATAGTAGCTCTACAAGCTGCTGGAACCATTCCACAACCGTTATTTTGAGTGTTGTAGCTGTCATCTTTAATATAGTAGCTCTACAAGCTGCTATAACCATTCTACAACATTCATTTTAGTGTTATAGCCGCCAGCCTTTATATAGTTGCTCTACAAGCTGCTGGAAACATTTTACAACCGTTATTTTGAGTGTTATAGCCGTCATCTTTAATATAGTAGCTCTACAATCTGCTGGAACCATTCTACAGCATCCATTTTGAGTTTTATAGCCGCCAGCCTTTATATGGTATTTCTACAAGCTGCTGGAACCATTCTACAGCCTCCATTTAGGGCGTTATAGCCGCCAGCCTTTATAAAGTAGCTCTACAAGCTGCTGAAACCATTCTACAGCCGCCATTTTGAGTGTTATAGCAGCCAGCATTTATATAGTACCTCTACAAGCTGCTGGAACCATTCTACAGCCGCCATTGTGAGTTTTATTGCGGCCAGCCTTTATATAACAGCTATACAAGCTGCTGGAACCGTTCTACAGCCACCATTTTGAGTGTTATAGCCGCCAGCCTTTATATAACAGCTATACAAGCTGCTGGAACCATTCTACAGCCGTTATTTTAAGTGTTATAGCCGCCAGCCTTTATATAACAGCTATACAAGCTGCTGGAACCATTCTACAGCCACCATTTTGAGTGTTATAGCCTCCAGCCTGTATAGAGTAGCTCTACAAGCTGCTGGAAACATTCTACAGCCGTTATTTTGAGTTTTATAGCCGTCATCTTTAATATAGTAGCTATACAATCTGCTGGAACCATTCTACAGCCTCCATTTTGAGTGTTATAGCCGCTAGCCTTTGTAGAGTAGCTCTGCAAGCTGCTGGAACCATTCTACAGCCGCCATTTTGAGTGCTATTGAAATAGGCGAAGGCAAGGTTTGACTTGAAGTGATTTATTGGGGCTGCAAGCCCGGTATTTATAGGAGAACGTTTACATTGGTCTTATGGCTAGTGTCCTTAACGGTACTTAAAGCTAGATATTATGCTTAAGTTCTAATTACTTATAATCTATCCCTAAAAGTATGTGCCCTGATCTTATCCCTAAAATTATACTACACCTCCTTTTTTTTAAAAAGAAAAATTTATATTTTTCTAATATCCTTTTTATATTATTTTTATTCTATCTAAATGTACTGTTTGTTTTTTGTTTTTATCATCCGCTATTACTATATTATTGTTAGGACCTATGCTCTGTATTGTCTATTTGCCTGTGTATTTGTTATCTAATTTATGTCCTGTATCATTTTTTAAAAGTATTTCTTGTCCTTCAGTTACCGATACTTTTTTTGTGTTTTTATCATATGTTTCTTTTTGTAATGCTTTAAATTTTTCGATAAGCAGTTTCGCTTTTTTTTGTGCTATTTGTAATTTAAATTTTATTTCTTTATTGAAATCATCAATGTTGTAAATGGGTTCTACCGTTTCAGACGAGAATGGGACAGTTTTAGGATGTTTTGCAAAGACTAGTTCAAAAGGTGCATAACCATGTACGGTGAATGGAGTGGTGTTAAAGCAATATGTGAAGTATGCTAGATATTCATCCCAATCGTCTTTTTTTATGGATATATATGACCTGATGTATTCATTGAAAGTTCTATGGCTTCTTTCTACTGTTCCAAGAGTTTGATGATGGTGCGCCGTGGAATTAATTTTAGTTATGTTAAAATTTTGCAAAGTTCTATTAGTATTGAATTCATATATTCTGTTCCCATGTCTGTTAGAATTGTTTTCACTGAACCGTAAATTAAAATGAATTTTTCGAATATTGCCTTTGCAACCGCTTTTGCACTTTTGTTTGGTATTGGTATTGATATGAGATATTTGAACAGATCGCAGATAATAGTAACTGCGTATTCATTACCGTTCATTGTTTTTGGTAATGGTCCAATTGTATCTATTATTATTGTGTCAAAAGTGGTTGCAGGGGTTGGTGTTATGACCAATGGGGAGTGGTTGTGTCTGGTTACTTTGGCTAGTTTGCACTTTTCGCAATTTTTGATGTATGTTGCAACATCCCGGGACAAATTTTTCCAAAAGAAATCTCTTTTTATTTTTCCTAGTGTTCTGTTTACCCCGCAGTGACCTCCCTCTATTGGGTCATTATGATATTTATTTAATGTATTTCTTATTTCTTCTTTATTTGTTATTACTTTTACTTGGGGTAGAACTGCTATTTCTAAATGTTTTAATGTGTCTTTTTGTTTTAGTTCATTAGGTGTAAGTGACCTAAATAGTTTTTCTGACATGTCTATCTTCAGTTTATAGATTTTTTGAGCACCGGCTTCTTTTTCAAGCCTTGGAAGGAATCGATCTAGATCTATTCTTCCACTAATGATCAAATCGCCTATGTTGAAGGAGAGTAATTTTTCTTTATTTTTGGTAATAAAACATTTGCATTTTTTGAATTTAATTTGCGCGTATTTTTTGGCTTCGCTAGGATTTATTATTTCATATATTCTTGGTGTTTCTAGTCTGCTATTGTTAATTTTGTTTTCCTTATGTACTAATTTTTTTTGTTTCTGATCTTGTTGCTACTTTAAGTATTTTATTAGTTTCTATGTTTTTTATATTTTCAAATTCAATTCTGGAGAGAGCATCCGCTGCGAAATTTTCTTGTCCCCTGATGTATTCTATAGTAAAATCGAACTCTTCTAAATCTAGCCTTATTCTAGTAAGCTTTGACGATGGGTTTTTTAGAGAAAATAGGTATGTTAATGGCTGATGGTCAGTTCTGATTAGGAATTTTTTTCCGTATATGTATGGTTTGAAATATTGAATTGCCCAATGTATTGCTGTTAATTCTTGCTCTATTGTTGACTTATTGCTTTCGCCTTTTGTAAATGCCTTAGATGCGTATGATATGGGTAATTGGAGTCCATCAAATTCTTGGCTGAGGACGGCTCCACATGCGATCTTGCTTGCATCAGTTGTGATACAGAATTTTTTATTAAAATCTGGATATTGAAGTATTTGTGGGCTTAATAATTTGTTTTTTAAGTATTCAAAAGCTGCTTGACAGTTTGCATCCCAGATAAATTCTACATTTTTCCTAGATAATCTATTGATAAATTGTGCATGGTATGCAAAGTTTGGAATGAATCTACGGTAGTAATTACAGAATGCTAAAAATCTTTTGGCTTCGTCGCCATTTTTGGGAGTCGGGTAATCTTGAATCGTTTTGAACTTGCTTTCGTCTGGTAAAATTCCTTTATTTGTGCATTTGTGTCCTAGAAAAGCAACTTCATGTCTGAAGAAAGAGCATTTGTCTGGGTGCAATTTTAGGTTATATTTTCGGCAAGTTTCAAAAACATCCCTTAAGTTTCTGATCATGTGACTTTCAGAGCAACCAATTACAATTAGATCATCCATATAAAGGAATGTTTGGGATGGTGATAGACCCGTGAATGCAAGGGACATCATTCTTTGAAACGAGTTTGGTGCAATTTTTAATCCGTATGGTAATCGCTTGAATCTGAATGAGCCCTTATCTGTGGAAAATGATGTTATGTCCCGAGATTTTTCTTCTAATTCTACTTGATGAAATCCTGACATTAAGTCTAAACAGGAGAAGTATTTAGCGCGTCCTAGCTGGTCAAGGATATCGTCCATTCTGGGTAGTGGGAATGTATCCGCTACTAGTTGTTTGTTAATTTTTCTATAATCAACTACCAATCTCCACCGTTTTTCCTTGCTGCCAGGTAGCGACTTTTTAGGAACCAATAAAATTGGACTATTGAACTCAGACATTGATGGTTCTTTTGACTGTGTGCTATCCTGTAGTTTTTGGTGTAGACTGGTGTTGTGTCTTTGAGTCTTAATTTTTGTTTATAGAAATTGTTGGACGATATTTGTTCAGATTCTATTGCGAATACATCATCAAATTCTGAGCATAATTTATGTAGAGGTTCTTTCACGAAGTCGGGAAAATGGGGCGCTAGTTTGTTCATTATTGTGGATTTATGTTTTGAATCATGTTGTTTGTCTATTTTTAAGATTTCATAATCGGACAGTTTTTCATTTAATAGGTTTATATTTGTAATTTGCACGTCTGTGTTGTTAGTATTTAATATGCGGATATATGGGTTAGTCTTAAAAGCAATAGTGTTTGCGACGAATACCCCCGGGTGTAATTCTTGATTAGGGATAAAGATGTTATTGTTGTTTGAGGATATTGTAATGCGTACAATTTTTTCTGTTCTAGGTGGGATATGGAATACATGTGTGTTTAGACTGATCCCTATATTGATTATAATTTTATATCTTGATTTATATGGATCTATTATCAATTTGTTGGTGGAATAATTGAGTGTGCAATTGAATTTTTTTATAAAGTCAAGCCCCAAGATTCCGTCACATGGGATGGGGAAATCAATTTCTATTACTTGGAAGGTGTGTACCGTTGAGAGGTTGCTGACCTTTAGTTTGGTTTCGCCTATTGTAAATAGGACGTCTTTGCCTATTCCACTAAGTTTTGTCCGTTTTTGTAAGTTAACTGTATTGTCTTTTCTTAATATTTCTTGTTTTATTAGTGATACATCAGCTCCTGTGTCTAATAGTAATTTTATTGTCCCTACATCGTCAAAGTTTAAAGTTATGTAGCTATTAAGGTTGCAATTTAAATTATATATTTTATTTGTTCGATTTTTTACACCAGAGGACTTTCGGAGTTTTCCGAATTTTCTTCTACATTTGTAAATCTAACATTATTATTTTGTTGTGTTTTAGGAGGATAATTAGTTTTGGTATATCTATTGTTATAATATCTTCTATTATAATTATTACTATAGTTATTGTAATTCCTAGTATTGTTATAGTTAGTATTATCATTTGGGTTTCTATTTTGGTAGTTATTATTATAATTTCTATTATTATTGTACGAGTCCCTATTTGTGTAATTGTTTCTTTTAGTATAAAACACGCTGTGATCTTGTTCTATATTTGTAGATGTATTTTTAAATTTAGCTATAACATCATTCATTTCAGTAAAATTGCCTGCTTCTATTATTTTTTTTTTTTTTTTTTTATAGACGTAGTCGTACAACGCTCAGTACGAACAAGTGGCCCATATGACACCAGGCCCGGGCCTGTTACGAATGACCCTAAGTAAAATTAATGTTACAACCTCTACCCACTCCGACCTAAGGGCATAGGCGTAATACATATATAAACATAAAATTAAACTAAAGAAATAGAAAATATTAAATGTAATATAAAAAGAAAACAGGATAGGTTAAAATAAAGATGATTACAACTAGTTACGAGCGAGGAAGGACAAGATCGCAGTTTTTATACCGGGAAGCGATGTTTCGGAACCGATAACGTGCCAAAGTCTGTTGTAGTCACTACATAGTATACGAAAAGGTTCATGCAGAGAAAAGTTAGTTGTGCAAGTGGGAAGTAAAAGCGGTGTGAAATTGCGGGTCCTTCTAGATGGAACAGAAATGTTAATTTGGCTCAACAGCTCGGAAGAGTCAATCTCACCATTCAAAAGTTTGTAAAGAAAAATTACACCAAGCATAGTTCTACGATTAGCTAAAGAAGGAAGGTTAATTAACTGAAGTCGACTAGAATAAGATGGAAGTTGTACAGTTGGATCCCAGCGCAAAACACGAAAGGCAAAGAGTAAAAACTGTTTTTGTACAGATTCTAATTTGTTTTGATAAAACTCATATTGAGGAGACCATACACAAGATCCATACTCCAATATGGGGCGGACTAAAGAAGTATAAAGTATTTTGGTAGTATATGGATCCTTGAACTCCTTCGACCAGCGCTTTATAAAGCCAAGAACACTTTTAGCCCTACTAACAGTAGTCGATATATGCTGATTAAAACTAAGTTTGTGGTCTATTAAGATCCCCAAATCTTTTACAACCAATGAAGTATTATTAATTCTTTCTAACGGGAAATCATTTAAAAAGTAACTCGTTACTTGGGGAGAACCTCTGTAAAAAGACATAATTTTGCACTTAGAACAGTTTAACGATAACAAGTTAGCCATACACCACCCCTGAAAAGCATTCAGGTCAGCTTGCAAGGTATGACATGAGAGAGAGTCTACGATGCGATTAGCGATTTTTACATCATCGGCATACATAAGAACTCTAGAATTTAAAAGAACGGTGGGGAGATCATTAATAAAAATGGTGAATAGTAATGGGCCAAGGTGACTGCCCTGTGGGACTCCCGATTCAACACAAATGATCTTAGAAAGAGAGGACTTAAAAAGAACCCTCTGCCTCCTATTGCTTAGATATTGTGATATCCATTATTGTTCTGACCTTTTCGTTATCGCAGTTCTTTATGATTGATTTCACTGCTGTTTGAGTGGCATATTTCTTTGCTGTTTCAGGGTTTACGTTGTCTGTTATGAATGCGCGTTTCAATGATTTAGTAAGATTTTCTATTTCTGACATAAATGAATTTGCGTTCTTGCCATTTTGTTTTAAATTCATTAAGCTTGCCTCTGCTACCTGAACTGTTTCGCGCTTAATTTCTTTCTTTAATGTTTGGATTATACCATTTATAGTGTTTTCATTAGTAACTAGTAGTCTAACGTCCCCTTTTAGTTTTGTTTTTATGACTTTAATAGCTGTTTCTTCATGTTCTGCTTTTATTTCGTTGATAAATTCCAGTGAATCTATGAAACTTTGAATTGTTTCTACTCCACCATCATACTCTTGAATCAGCTTAGAAGCTGTATTAAGAAATTCAATCTTTGTTTGCACCATCTTTGGTTTTGTATTATCTTGAATGTTTTCTGGGTTATCTTTTACACCTGATATATCTTGAATGTCTCCTGGGTTATCTTTTACAGCTGGTTCTTCTGTGTCTACTAGAGGTTCAAAAGTTGCTTCTAGATTCGAATCTACCGGTATTGTGAATTTTATATTATGTTTTGTTGCTATACTTATTAGTTGTTTATTTAAACTATATATTAGCTCAGTAAAGCTTTTACTGCTAGATTCATTGCATATGTCTGTACTGCTACTCTTTATTCTATTATAACTGTCGAAGATAGTTTCAAGGTGCTTGTTTATGGTTTGAGGGTGTATATAAATTGTTTTATTTAGGCACTTGTATGCTTTCTGAAATTTTTCTTTCAATATTTCTATGTTCTGGTCCATTGAAATTATGTTACTTTTGATTTTATCTTATTTTTTTTTTAAATTAAAATAATTTTGTTCTTTTAATTATTTCATTTTCTGATTCTCCTTTATTTTTTTTTTTGTTATTGTTTTTTTCAAATTGATTATAATTCTATTTTCTAATATTTAATTATTTCCAAAATAAATGTTGTAATTTTTCTTATAGGGTATTTAGACTTCGTTATTGGCCAGTTTTGGTCTTGTTGAGCTTGCTGCGATCAGAAAGCTTTATGTGTGCTTGCAAGCTTTGTGAGTTTTACTTGAGCTTTTTTTTCAAAAGTTTGCTTTGATCGCGGCAAGCTTTTCAAGTGTGCTTTTGTTGTTTGTGCACTTTTGACTGCACATGTTTGACATGTGCTCTTCTTTAGGGTATGTTGGGGTATATTAGGCTGTTTGTAATTTATTATTTAATTATCTATTTGTTTTTTTCGTTTTTGTGTAGTTTTCATTTTAGTGTATATTTGAAAATATGTGATTTTTTTTTTGTTTTCTTCTTTCTTTTGTTTCTAGGGTATTTTGGCAATGATAGACTTATTCAAATAAAGGAATTTATAAACAAAATATATTAATATTTTTCCATTTTATTTCATTTTTTTTTTGTGTTTTTTTTTGTTTTTGTGTATTTACATTATTTTATAGTGGCAGCGCAAAAATCGCCTCTTACCACAAAGGTGCTATTATGAGCACTCTTTTTTATTAAATTGATTATTAAAACTCTGCTGTTGTTGCCGCCTTGCCTGCTGGTTTCTCTCGTGCGTTTTCTCCAACTCATCTATCCTGCTCCAGAGTTTGCACGCTTCTGCCCAGGGTGGTGGCGGGTCGCTGTTGATTTGCGCCAGTAGAGCCGCACGTTGCTTCCTAAAGCGGACCAGGTGGCCGCCTCGGCGCTTTGGCCTTAAGACAAGGGGGATTGCCGTCAGCGCGTCCTCCTCTCGCCACCTTCTTGCCAGCTCCGCTCGTGCTGCAGGTTGCCTGGCTCGGTATTCCTCGATAGTCAGCGGCCGTGGTCCGTCCAGCGGGCAGTCCTCCAACGCCTTTTGTAGCGCTTCTTTATCCATTGGCATTGATACTTCAGCCTGCTTCCTTTTTTTTTTCACTTTTTCCTTTTTTGTATGGCAAGGATTTATTTTATGTTGCCTTTATTTTATTTGTTGCCGATAGTAGGCAGGATCGCCATGAAATAGGCGAAGGCAAGGTTTGACTTGAAGTGATTTATTGGGGCCGCAAGCCCGGTATTTATAGGAGAACGTTTACAATGGTCTTATGGCTAGTGTCCTTAACGGTACTTAAAGCTAGACATTATGCTTAAGTTCTAATTACTTATAATCCATCCCTAAAAGTATGTGCCATGATCTTATCCCTAAAAGTATACTACACTATAGACGCCAGCCTTTATTAAGTAGCTCTACAAGCTGCTGGAACCATTCTACAGCCGCTATTTTGAGTGTTATAGCCGTCATCTTTAATATAGTAGCTATACAATCTGCTGGAACCATTCTACAGCCTCCATTTTGAGTGTTATAGCCGCCAGCCTTCATATAGTAGCTCTACAAGCTGCTGGAAACATTCTACAACCGTTATTTTGAGTTTTATAGGAGCCAGCATTTATATAGTACCTCTACAAGCTGCTGGAACCATTCTACAGCCTCCATTTTGAGTGATATAGCCGCCAGCCTTTATATAGTAGCTCTGCAAGCTGCTGGAACCATTCTACAGACGTTATTTTGAGTGTTATAGCAGCCACCATTTATATAGTACCTCTGCAAGCTGCTGGAACCATTCTACAGCCTCCATTTTGAGACTTATAGTCGCCAGCCTTTATACAGTAGCTCTACAAGCTGCTGGAACCATTCTACAGCCGTTATTTTGAGTCTTATAGCAGCCAGCATTTATATAGTACCTCTACGAGCTGCTGGAATCATTCTACGGCCTCCATTTTGAGTGATATAGCCGCCAGCCTTTATATAGTAGCTTTGCAAGCTGCTGGAACCATTCTACAGACGTTATTTTGAGTGTTATAGCAGCCAGCATTTATATAGTACCTCTGCAAGCTGCTGGAACCATTCTACAGCCTCCATTTTGAGACTTATAGCCGCAAGCCTTTATACAGTAGCTCTACAAGCTCCTGGAACCATTCTACAGCCGTTATTTTGAGTTTTTTAGCAGCCAGCATTTATATAGTACCTCTACAAGCTGCTGGAACCATTCTACAGCCTCCACTTCGAGTGTTATAGCCGCCAGCCTTTGTAGAGTAGCTCTGCAAGCTGCTGGAACCATTTTACAGCCGCCATTTTGAGTGTTATAGCAGCCAGCATTTATATAGTAGGTCTGCAAGCTGCTGGAACCATTTTGCAGCTGCTATTTTGAGTGTTATAGCCGCCAGCCTTTATATGACAGCTATACATGCTGCTGGCACCATTCATCAGCCGTTATTTTGAGTGTTATAGCAGCCAGCATTTACATAGTACCTCTACAAGCTGCTGGAACCATTCTACAGCCGCCATTTCGAGTGTTATAGCAGCCAGCATTTATATAGTTGCTCTACAAGCTGCTGGAACCATTCTACAGCCGTTATTTTGAGTTTTATAGCATCCAGCATTTATATAGTACCTCTACAAGATGCTGAAGCCATTCTACAGCCGCCATTTTGAGTGTGATAGCCGCCAGCCTTTATATAGTAGCTCTACAAGCTGCTGGAACTATTCTACAGCCGCCATTTTGAGTTTTATTGCGGCCAGCCTTTATATAACAGCTATACAAGCTGCTGGAACCATTCTACAGCCACCATTTTGAGTCTTATAGCCGCCAGCCTTTATATAGTAGCTCTACAAGCTGCTGGAACCATTCTACAGCCGTTATTTTGAGTTTTCTAGCCGTCATCTTTAATATAGTAGCTATACAATCTGCTGGAACCATTCTACAGCCTCCACTTTGAGTGTTATAGCCGCCAGCCTTGGTAAAGTAGCTCTGCAAGTTGCTGGAACCATTCTACAACCGCCATTTTGAGTTTTAGTGCTGCCAGCCTTTACATAACAGGTATACAAGCTACTGGAACCATTCTATAGCCGTTATTTTGAGTGTTATAGCCGCCAGCCAGTATATAGTAGCTCTACAAGCTGCTGGAACCATTCTACAGCCGCCATTTTGAGTGTTATAGCAGCCAGCATTTATATGGTACCTCTACAAGCTGCTGGAACCATTCTACAGCCGCCATTTTGAGTGTTATTGCAGCTAGCCTTTTTATAACAGATATACAAGCTGCTGGAACCATTCTACAGCCGTTATTTTGAGTGTTATAGCCGCCAGCCTTTATATAATAGCTCTGCAAGATGCTGGAACCGTTTTACAGCCGCTTTTTTGAGTATTATAGCGGCCAGCCTTTATATAACAGCTATACAAGCTGCTGGAACGATTTTACAACCGCCATTTTGAGTGTTATAGCAGCCAGCATTTATATAGTAGCTCTGCAAGCTGCTGGAACCATTTTGCAGCTGCTATTTTGAGTGTTATAGCCGCCAGCCTTTATATAACAGCTATACATGCTGCTGGCACCATTCTACAGCCGTTATTTTGAGTGTTATAGCCGCCAGACTTTATATAGTAGCTCTGCAAGCTGCTGGAACCATTTTACAGCCGCCATTTTGAGTGTTATAGCAGCCAGCATTTATATAGTAGCTCTGCAAGCTGCTGGAACCATTTTGCAGCTGCTATTTTGAGTGTCATAGCCGCCAGCCTTTATATAACAGCTATACATGCTGCTGGCACCATTCAACAGCCGTTATTTTGAGTGTTATAGCAGCCAGCATTTACATAGTACCTCTACAAGCTGCTGGAACCATTCTACAGCCGCCATTTCGAGTGTTATAGCAGCCAGCATTTATATAGTTGCTTTACAAGCTGCGGGAACCATTCTACAGCCGTTATTTTGAGTGTTATAGCCGCCAGCCAGTATATAGTAGCTCTACAAGCTGCTGGAACTATTCTACAGCCGCCATTTTGAGTGTTATAGCCGCCAGCCTTTATATAGTAGCTCTACAAGCTGCTGGAATATATTCTACAGCCGCCATTTTGAGTTTTCTTGCGGCCAGCGTTTATATAACAGCTATACAAGCTGCTGGAACCATTCTACAGCCACCATTTTGAGTCTTATAGCCGCCAGCCTTTATATAGTAGCTCTACAAGCTGCTGGAACCATTCTACAGCCGTTATTTTGAGTTTTATAGCAGCCAGCATTTATGTAGTACCTCTACAAGCTGTTGGAACCATTCTACAGCCTCCACTTTGAGTGTTATAGCCGCCAGCCTTTATATAGTAGCTCTACAAGCTGCTGGAACCATTCTACAGCCGTTATTTTATGTGTTATAGCAGCCAGCATTTACATAGTACCTCTACAAGCTGCTGGAACCATTCTACAGCCTCCATTTCGAGTGTTATAGCCGCCAGCCTTTGTAAAGTAGCTCTGCAAGCTGCTGGAACAATTTTACAGCCGCCATTTTAAGTTTTAGTGCTGCCAGCCTTTACATAACAGTTATACAAGCTGCTGGAACCATTCTACAGCCGTTATTTTGAGTGTTATAGCCGCCAGCCAGTATATAGTAGCTCTACAAGCTGCTGGAACCATTCTACAGCCGTTATTTGGAGTGTTATAGTCGTCATCTTTAATGTAGTAGCTCTACAAGCTGCTGGAACCATTCTACAGTCGCCATTTTGAGTGTTATAGCAGCCAGCATTTATATGGTACCTCTACAAGCTGCTGGAACCATTCTACAGCCGCCATTTTGAGTGTTATGGCAGCTAGCCTTTTTATAACAGCTATACAAGCTGCTGGAACCATTCTACAGCCGTTATTTTGAGTGTTATAGCCGCCAGCCTTTATATAGTAGCTCTGCAAGATGCTGAAACCGTTTTACAGCCGCTTTTTTGAGTGTTATAGCGGCCAGCTTTCATATAGTAGCTCTACAAGCTGCTGGAACCATTCTACAGCCGTTATTTTGAGTGTTATTGCCGCCCGCCTTTATATAACAGCTACACAAGCTGCTGGAACCATTCTACAGCCACCATTTTGAATGTTTTAGCCGCCATCCTTTATATAATAGCTCTACAAGCTCCTGAAACTTTTCTACAGCCGTTATTTTGAGTTTTATAGGAGCCAGCATTTATATAGTACCTCTACAAGCTGCTGGAACCATTCTACAGCCTCCATTTTGAGTGTTATATCCGCCAGCCTTTATATAGTAGCTCTACAAGCTCATGAAACCATTCTACAGCCGTTATTTTGAGTTTTATAGGAGCCAGCATTTATATAGCACCTCTACAAGCTGCTGGAACCATTCTACAGCCTCCATTTTGAGTGTTATAGCCGCCAGCCTTTATATAGTAGCTCTACAAGCTCCTGAAACCATTCTACAGCCGTTATTTTGAGTTTTATAGGAGCCAGCATTTATATAGTACCTCTACAAGCTGCTGGAACCATTCTACAGCCTCCATTTTGAGTGTTATAGCCGCCAGCCTTTACATAACAGCTATACAAGCTGCTGGAACCATTCTACAGCCACCATTTTGAGTGTTTTAGCCGCCAGCCTTTATATAATAGCTCTACAAGCTCCTGAAACCATTCTACAGCCGTTATTTTGAGTTTTATAGGAGCCAGCATTTATATAGTACCTCTACAAGCTGCTGGAACCATTCTACAGCCTCCATTTTGAGTGTTATATCCGCCAGCGTTTATATAGTAGCTCTACAAGCTGCTGGAACCATTCTACAGCCGTTATTTTGAGTGTTATAGCAGCCAGCATTTATATAGTACCTCTACAAGCTGCTGGAACCATTCTACAGACTCCACTTCGAGTGTTATAGCCGCCAGCCTTTGTAGAGTAGCTCTGCAAGCTGCTGGAACCATTTTACAGCCGCCATTTTGAGTGTTATAGCAGCCAGCATTTATATAGTAGCTCTGCAAGCTGCTGGAACCATTTTGCAGCTGCTATTTTGAGTGTTATAGCCGCCAGCCTTTATATAACAGCTATACATGCTGCTGGCACCATTCAACAGCCGTTATTTTGAGTGTTATAGCAGCCAGCATTTACATAGTACCTCTACAAGCTGCTGGAACCATTCTACAGCCGTTATTTTGAGTTTTATAGCATCCAGCATTTATATAGTACCTCTACAAGCTGCTGGAGCCATTCTACAGCAGCCATTTTGAGTGTTATAGCCGCCAGCCTTTATATAGTAGCTCTACAAGCTGCTGATATATATTCTACAGCCGCCATTTTGAGTTTTATTGCGGCCAGCCTATATGTAACAGCTATACAAGCTGCTGGAACCATTCTACAGCCACCATTTTGAGTCTTATAGCCGCCAGCCTTTATATAGTAGCTCTACAAGCTGCTGGAACCATTCTACAGCCGTTATTTTGAGTTTTATAGCAGCCAGCATTTATATAGTACCTCTACACGTTGTTGGAACCATTATACAGCCTCCACTTTGAGTGTTATAGCCGCCAGCCTTTGTAAAGTAGCTCTGCAAGTTGCTGGAACCATTCTACAACCGCCATTTTGAGTTTTAGTGCTGCCAGCCTTTACATAACAGCTACACAAGCTGCTGGAACCATTATACAGCCACCATTTTGAGTGTTTTAGCCGCCAGCGTTTATATAATAGCTCTACAAGCTCCTGAAACTTTTCTACAGCCGTTATTTTGAGTTTTATAGGAGCCAGCATTTATATAGTACCTCTACAAGCTGCTGGAACCATTCTACAGCCTCCATTTTGAGTGTTATAGCCGCCAGCCTTTATATAGTAGCTCTACAAGCTCCTGAAACCATTCTACAGCCGTTATTTTGAGTTTTATAGGAGCCAGCATTTATATAGTACCTCTACAAGCGGCTGGAACCATTCTACAGCCGTTATTTGGAGTGTCATAGCCGCCAGCCTTTATATAACAGCTACACAAGCTGCTGGAACCATTTTACAGCCACCATTTTGAGTGTTTTAGCCGCCAGCCTTTATATAATAGCTCTACAAGCTCCTGAAACTTTTCTACAGCCGTTATTTTGAGTGTTTTAGCCGCCAGCCTTTATATAATAGCTCTACAAGCTCCTGAAACTTTTCTACAGCCGTTATTTTGAGTTTTATAGGAGCCAGCATTTATATAGTACCTCTACAAGCTGCTGGAACCATTCTACAGCTTCCATTTTGAGTGTTATAGCCTTTATATAGTAGCCTTTATATAGTAGCCTTTATATAGTAGCCTTTATATAGTACCTCTACAAGCTCCTGAAACCATTCTACAGCCATTATTTTGAGTTTTATAGGAGCCAGCATTTATATAGTACCTCTACAAGCTGCTGAAACCATTCTACAGCCTCCATTTTGAGTGTTATAGCCGCCAGCCTTTATATAGTAGCTCTACAAGCTCCTGAAACCATTCTACAGCCGTTATTTTGAGTTTTATAGCCGCCAGCTTTTATACAGTAGCTCTACAAGCTGCTGGAACCATTCTACAGCCGTTATTTTGAGTTTTATAGCAGCCAGCATTTATATAGTACCACTACGAGCTGCTGGAATCATTCTACAGCCTTCATTTTGCGTGATATAGCCGCCAGCCTTTATATAGTAGCTCTGCAAGCTGCTGGAACCATTCTACAGACGTTATTTTGAGTGTTATAGCAGCCAGCATTTATATAGTACCTCTGCAAGCTGCTGGAACCATTCTACAGCCTCCATTTTGAGACTTATAGCCGCCAGCCTTTATACAGTAGCTCTACAAGCTGCTGGAACCATTTTACAGTCGCCATTTTGAGTTTTAGTGCTGCCAGCCTTTACATAACAGCTTTACAAGCTGCTGGAACCATTCTACAGCCGTTATTTTGAGTGTTATAGACGCCAGCCAGAATATAGTAGCTCTGCCAGCTGCTGGAGCCATTGTACAGACGTTATTTTGAGTGTTATAGCAGCCAGCATTTATATAGTACCTCTACAAGCCGCTGAAACCATTCTACAGCCTCCATTTTGAGACTTATAGCCGCCAGCCTCTACACAGTAGCTCTACAAGCTGCTGGAACCATTCTAGAGCCGTTATTTTGAGTTTTATAGCAGCCAGCATTTATATAGTACCTCTACAAGCTGCTGGAACCATTCTACAGCCTCCACTTCGAGTGTTATAGCCGCCAGCCTTTGTAGTGCAGCTCTGCAAGCTGCTGGAACCATTTTACAGCCGCCATTTTGAGTGTTACAGCAGCCAGCATTTATATAGTACCTCTGCAAGCTGCTGGAACCATTTTGCAGCTGCTATTTTGAGTGTTATAGCCGCCAGCCTTTATATAACAGCTATACATGCTGCTGACACCATTCAAAAGCCGTTATTTTGAGTGTTATAGCAGCCATCATTTACATAGTACCTCTACAAGCTGCTGGAACCATTCTACAGCCGCCATTTCGAGTGTTATAGCAGCCAGCATTTATATAGTTGCTCTACAAGTTGCTGGAACCATTCTACAGCCGTTATTTTGAGTTTTATAGCATCCAGCATTTATATAGTACCTCTACAAGCTGCTGGAGCCATTCTACAGCCACCATTTTGAGTCTTATAGCCGCCAGCCTATATATAGTAGCTCTACAAGCTGCTGGAACCATTCTACAGCCGCCATTTTGAGTGTTATGACAGCTAGCCTTTTTATAACAGCTATACAAGCTGCTGGAACCATTCTACAGCCGTTATTTTGAGTGTTATAGCCGCCAGCCTTTATATAACAGCTACACAAGCTGCTGGAACCATTCTACAGCCTCCATTTTGAGTGTTTTAGCCGCCAGCCTTTATATAATAGCTCTACAAGCTCCTGAAACTTTTCTACAGCCGTTATTTTGAGTTTTATAGCAGCCAGCATTTATATAGTACCTCTACAAGCTGCTGGAACCATTCTACAGCCTCCATTTTGAGTGTTATAGCCGCCAGCCTTTATATAGTAGCTCTGCAAGATGCTGGAACCGTTTTACAGCCGCTTTTTTGAGTGTTATAGCGGCCAGCCTTTATATAACAACTATACAAGCTGCTGGAACCATTCTACAGCCACCATTTTGAGTGTAATAGCCGCCAGCCTTTATATAACAGCTATACAAGCTGCTGGAACCATTCTACAGCCGTTATTTTGAGTGTTATAGCCGCCAGCCTTTATGTAACAGCTACACAAGCTGCTGGAACCATTCTACAGCCACCATTTTGAGTGTTTTAGCCGCCAGCCTTTATATAATAGCTCTACAAGCTCCTAAAACTTTTCTACAGTCGTTATTTTGAGTTTTATAGGAGCCAGCATTTATATAGTACCTCTACAAGCTGCTGGAACCATTCTACAGCCTCCATTTTGAGTGTTATAGCCGCCAGCCAGTATATAGTAGCTCTACAAGCTCCTGAAACCATTCTACAGCCGTTATTTTGAGTTTTATAGGAGCCAGCATTTATATAGTACCTCTACAAGCTGCTGGAACCATTCTACAGCCTTTATTTTGAGTGTTATAGCCGCCAGCCTTTATAAAGTAGCTCTACAAGCTCCTGAAACCATTCTTCAGCCGTTATTTTGAGTTTTATAGGAGCCAGCATTTGTAAAGTAGGGGAGAGGGCCCAGTTATGACCCGGGTTTTGAAAAACCTCGAAATTTTTTCTTCAGTTCCGGAAATTGAAAAATTAAGAAGAGTAACATTTTAATATTAACCAAACGCAACTTTTTTCCAAAGAAAGTATATTTATTTGAGTTACTCAAAAAATTTTGGAACAGATTTAATTTGGATAACTTTTTTGGGGCCAAAAAAAAGTGGCCCAGTTATGACTCACCTTAAGAAATTCACTGAATATAAGAAAATATGAAAGGAATGTCACACCAATTGTTGTAATTTAATGGCTTATTTATTATGAAGGCCTTCAATGGCAAAAACAATGGAAAAAAAACAAAAGGAAATGGACTCCAATGGCCATAAATGACAACGATTTTTATTCCTCGTCGTCACTTTCGCAGTTTTTGCATGTAAAATAACTTGCTTGCCTGTTAGCGCACTTGGACGCACAAATGGACGCTTGCATACATTGCAATGGAGAGAGTTGGCAATTTCTTCGGCAACAGCTTTAGGCAAATGATGCAGAAATCGCTGCCGTGATGGTGTTGCTCGCTTCGTTGCTGATTTCTTCGTTGTTGATAATATACAGTGGTTCGATTACCTGAACATTGACTAAAACTATGTAAAGTCATTTAATTCCCAAACGTTACTTAATCAGCGTATTACCAAATGAAACATTCCCGATCGAGATCTTCCAGAATATTCTCGGACAAACTGGTCTCAATATGTAAATTTCCTTTCCTTGTTGTTAAACAACAACAAAAATGTTGGAATTTGACAATTTTACATAATCCGAGTGCAAAAAAAAAATGGGACATAACTGGGCCCCCAGCTGAGTATATATATATTTTTTATAGACACTGCATAATCACAAAAATTTTTATAAAATCACGAAATATACGGCAAATACAATATTTTTATGCATTACACTCACCTTTTCACTGTTAATTTCACATAATTTTGGTACTTTGAAAAAAATGAAAAAAAACTTTTTCGCACGATTTTCAACATGATGTTTGGTACGCGTATATACAATACGATTATTAACGTTGGGGTCTGTCCAAAAACTGCAGAACGTCTAACAAACATGATTTACAGGGCTCAAACTGTGATTCAATACCGCATTTCAAAAATATTTGAGAATGTCATAACTGGGCCTGAGTCACAACTGGACCCTCTCCCCTACCTCTAAAAGCTGCTGGAACCATTCTACAGCCTCCATTTTGAGTGTTATAGCCGCCAGCCTTTATATAACAGCTATACAAGCTGCTGGAACCATTCCACAGCCACCATTTTGAGTGTTTTAGCCGCCAGCCTTTTTATAATAGCTCTACAAGCTCCTGAAACCATTCTACAGCCGTTATTTTGAGTTTTATAGGAGCCAGCATTTATATAGTACCTCTACAAGCTGCTAGAACCATTCTACAGCCTCCATTTTGAGTGTTATATCCGCCAGCCTTTATTTAGTAGCTCTACAAGCTGCTGGAACTATTCTATAGCCGTTATTTTAAGTGTTATAGCAGCCAGCATTTATATAGTACCTCTACAAGCTGCTGGAACCATTCTACAGCCTCCATTTTGAGTGTTATATAGTAGCTCTACAAGCCAGCCTTTATATAATAGCTCTACAAGCTCCTGAAACCATTCTACAGCCGTTATTTTGAGTTTTATAGGAGCCAGCATTTATATAGTACCTCTACAATCTGCTGGAACCATTCTACAGCCTTCTCTTTGAGTGTTATAGCCGCCAGCCTTTGTAAAGTAGCTCTGCAAGTTGCTGGAACCATTCTACAACCGCCATTTTGAGTTTTAGTGCTGCCAGCCTTTACATAACAGCTATACAAGCTGCTGGAACCATTCTACAGCCGTTATTTTGAGTGTTATAGCCGCCAGCCAGTATATAGTAGCTCTACAAGCTGCTGGAACCATTCTACAGCCGTTATTTTGAATGTTAAAGTCGTCATCTTTAATGTAGTAGCTCTACAAGCTGCCGGAACCATTCTACAGCCGTTATTTTGAATGTTAAAGTCGTCATCTTTAATGTAGTAGCTCTACAAGCTGCTGGAACCATTCTACAGCCGTTATTTTGAGTGTTATAGCCGCCAGCCTTTATATAGTAGCTCTGCAAGATGCTGGAACCGTTTTACAGCCGCTTTTTTGAGTGATATAGCGGCCAGCCTTTATATAACAGCTATACAAGCTGCTGGAACCATTCTACAGCCGTTATTATGAGTGTTATAGCCGTCATCTTTAATGTAGTAGCTCTACAAGCTGCTGGAACCATTCTACAGCCTCCATTTTGAGTGTTATAGCCGCCATTCTACAGCCTCCATTTTGAGTGTTATAGCCGCCAGCCTTTATATAGTAGCTCTACAAGCCGCTGGAACCATTCTACAGCCGTTATTTTGAGTTTTATAGCAGCCAGCATTTATATATTACCTCTACAAGCTGCTGGAACCATTCTACAGCCTCCATTTTGAGTGTTATAGCCGCCATTCTACAGCCTCCATTTTGAGTGTTATAGCCGCCAGCCTTTATATAGTAGCTCTACAAGCTGCTGGAACCATTCTACAGCCGTTATTATGAGTGTTATAGCCGCCATCTTTAATGTAGTAGCTCTACAAGCTGCTGGAACCATTCTACAGCCTCCATTTTGAGTGTCATAGCCGCCAGCCTTTATATAGTAGCGCTAAAAGCTGCTGGAACCATTCTACAGCCGTTATTTTGAGTTTTATAGCAGCCAGCATTTATATAGTACCTCTACAAGCTGCTGGAACCATTCTACAGCCTCCATTTTGAGTGTTATAGCCGCCAGCCTTTATATAGTAGCTCTACAAGCTGCTGGAACCATTCTACAGCCGTTATTTTGAGTGTTATAGCAGCCAGCATTTATATAGTACCTCTGCAAGCTGCTGGAACCCTTCTACAGCCCCCATTTTGAGTGTTATAGCCGCCAGCCTTTATATAGTAGCTCTACAAGCTCCTGAAACCATTCTACAGCCGTTATTTTGAGTGTTATAGCAGCCAGCATTTATATAGTACCTCTACAATCTGCTGGAACCATTCTACAGCCTTCTCTTTGAGTGTTATAGCCGCCAGCCTTTGTAAAGTAGCTCTGCAAGTTGCTGGAACCATTCTACAACCGCCATTTTGAGTTTTAGTGCTGCCAGCCTTTACATAACAGCTATACAAGCTGCTGGAACCATTCTACAGCCGTTATTTAGGGTTTTAAAGCAGCCAGCATTTATATAGTACCTCTACAATCTGCTGGAACCATTCTACAGCCTTCTCTTTGAGTGTTATAGCCGCCAGCCTTTGTAAAGTAGCTCTGCAAGTTGCTGGAACCATTCTACAACCGCCATTTTGAGTTTTAGTGCTGCCAGCCTTTACATAACAGCTATACAAGCTGCTGGAACCATTCTACATCCGTTATTTTGAGTGTTATAGCCGCCAGCCAGTATATAGTAGCTCTACAAACTGCTGGAACCATTCTACAGCCGTTATTTAGGGTTTTAAAGCAGCCAGCATTTATATAGTACCTCTACAATCTGGTGGAACCATTCTACAGCCTTCTCTTTGAGTGTTATAGCCGCCAGCCTTTGTAAAGTAGCTCTGCAAGTTGCTGGAACCATTCTACAACCGCCATTTTGAGTTTTAGTGCTGCCAGACTTTACATAACAGCTATACAAGCTGCTGGAACCATTCTACAGCCGTTATTTTGAATGTTATAGCCGCCAGCCAGTATATAGTAGCTCTACAAGCTGCTGGAACCATTCTACAGCCGTTATTTTGAATATTAAAGTCGTCATCTTTAATGTAGTAGCTCTACAAGCTGCTGGAACCATTCTACAGCCGCCATTTTAAGTGTTATGGCAGCTAGCCTTTTTATAACAGCTATACAAGCTGCTGGAACCATTCTACAGCCGTTATTTTGAGTGTTATAGCCGCCAGCCTTTATATAGTAGCTCTGCAAGATGCTGGAACCGTTTTACAGCCGATTTTTTGAGTGATATAGCGGCCAGCCTTTATATAACAGCTATACAAGCTGCTGGAACCACTCTACAGCCGCTATTATGAGTGTTATAGCCGTCATCTTTAATGTAGTAGCTCTACAAGCTGCTGGAACCATTCTACAGCCTCCATTTTGAGTGTTATAGCCGCCAGCCTTTATATAGTAGCGCTACAAGCTGCTGGAACCATTCTACAGCCGTTATTTTGAGTTTTATAGCAGCCAGCATTTATATAGTACCTCTAGAAGCTGCTGGAACCATTCTACAGCCTCCATTTTGAGTGTTATAGCCGCCAGCCTTTATATAGTAGCTCTACAAGCTGCTGGAACCATTCTACAGCCGCCATTTTGAGTGTTATAGCAGCCAGCATTTATATGGTACTTCTTCAAGCTGCTGGAACCATTCTACAGCCGCCATTTTAAGTGTTATGGCAGCTAGCCTTTTTATAACAGCTATACAAGCTGCTGGAACCATTCTACAGCCGTTATTTTGAGTGTTATAGCCGCCAGCCTTTATATAGTAGCTCTGCAAGATGCTGGAACCGTTTTACAGCCGATTTTTTGAGTGATATAGCGGCCAGCCTTTATATAACAGCTATACAAGCTGCTGGAACCATTCTACAGCCGTTATTTTGAGTTTTATAGCAGCCAGCATTTATATAGTACCTCTACAAGCTGCTGGAACCATTCTACAGTTTCCATTTTGAGTGTTATAGCCGCCAGCCTTTATATAGTAGCTCTACAAGCTCCTGAAACCATTCTACAGTCGTTATTTTGAGTTTTATAGCAGCCAGCATTTATATAGTACCTCTAGAAGCTGCTGGAACCATTCTACAGCCTCCATTTTGAGTGTTATAGCCGCCAGCCTTTATATAGTAGCTCTACAAGCTGCTGGAACCATTCTACAGCCGCCATTTTGAGTGTTATAGCAGCCAGCATTTATATGGTACTTCTTCAAGCTGCTGGAACCATTCTACAGCCGCCATTTTAAGTGTTATGGCAGCTAGCCTTTTTATAACAGCTATACAAGTTGCTGGAACCATTCTACAACCGCCATTTTGAGTTTTAGTGCTGCCAGCCTTTACATAACAGCTATACAAGCTGCTGGAACCATTCTACAGCCGTTATTTTGAGTGTTATAGCCGCCAGCCAGTATATAGTAGCTCTACAAGCTGCTGGAACCATTCTACAGCCGTTATTTTGAATGTTAAAGTCGTCATCTTTAATGTAGTAGCTCTACAAGCTGCTGGAACCATTCTACAGCCGCCATTTTGAGTGTTATAGCAGAAAGCATTTATATGGTACCTCTACAAGCTGCTGGAACCATTCTACAGCCGCCATTTTAAGTGTTATGTCAGCTAGCTTTTTTATAACAGCTATACAAGCTGCTGGAACCATTCTACAGCCGTTATTATGAGTGTTATAGCCGTCATCTTTAATGTAGTAGCTCTACAAGCTGCTGGAACCATTCTACAGCCTCCATTTTGAGTGTTATAGCCGCCAGCCTTATATAGTAGCTCTACAAGCTGCTGGAACCATTCTGCTGCCGTTTTTTTGAGTGTTATAGCAGCCCGCATTTATATAGTACCTCTACAAGCTGCTGGAACCATTCTACAGCCGTTGTTTTGAGTGTTATAGTCGTCATCTTTAATGTAGTAGCTCTACAAGCTGCTGGAACCATTCTACAGCCGTTATTTTGAGTGTTATAGCAGTTAGCATTTATATAGTACCTCTACAATCTGCTGGAACCATTCTACAGCCGCCATTTTGAGTGTTATAGCCGCCAGCCTTTATATAGTAGCTCTACAAGCTGCTGGAACCATTCTACAGCCGTTATTTTGAGTTTTATAGCAGCCAGCATTTATATAGTACCTCTACAAACTGTTGGAACCATTCTACAGCCTTCACTTTGAGTGTTATAGCCGCCAGCCTTTGTAAAGTAGCTCTGCAAAATGCTGGAACCATTCTACAACCGCCATTTTGAGTTTTAGTGCTACCAGCCTTTACATAACAGCTATACAAGCTGCTGGAACCATTCTACAGCCGTTATTTTGAGTGTTATAACCATTCTACAGCCGCCATTTTGAGTGTTATAGCAGCTAGCATTTATATGGTACCTCTACAAGCTGCTGGAACCATTCTACAGCCGCCATTTTAAGTGTTATGGCAGCTAGCCTTTTTATAACAGCTATACAAGCTGCTGGAACCATTCTACAGCCGTTATTTTGAGTGTTATAGCCGCCAGCCTTTATATAGTAGCTCTTCAAGATGCTGGAACCGTTTTACAGCCGCTTTTTTGAGTGTTATAGCGGCCAGCCTTTATATAGTAGCTCTACAAGCTCCTGAAACCATTCTACAGCCGTTATTTTGAGTTTTATAGGAGTTAGCATTTATATAGTACCTCTACAAGCTGCTGGAACCATTCTACAGCCGTTATTTTGAGTGTTATAACCATTCTACAGCCGCCATTTTGAGTGTTATAGCAGCTAGCATTTATATGGTACCTCTACAAGCTGCTGGAACCATTCTACAGCCGCCATTTTAAGTGTTATGGCAGCTAGCCTTTTTATAACAGCTATACAAGCTGCTGGAACCATTCTACAGCCGTTATTTTGAGTGTTATAGCCGCCAGCCTTTATATAGTAGCTCTTCAAGATGCTGGAACCGTTTTACAGCCGCTTTTTTGAGTGTTATAGCGGCCAGCCTTTATATAGTAGCTCTACAAGCTCCTGAAACCATTCTACAGCCGTTATTTTGAGTTTTATAGGAGTTAGCATTTATATAGTACCTCTACAAGCTGCTGGAACCATTCTACAGCCGTTATTTTGAGTGTTGTAGTCGTCATCTTTAATGTAGTAGCTCTACAAACTGCTGGAACCATTCTACAGCCGTTATTTTGAGTGTTATAGTAGTTAGCATTTATATAGTACCTCTACAATCTGCTGGAACCATTCTACAGCCGCCATTTTGAGTGTTATAGCCGCCAGCCTTTATATAGTAGCTCTACAAGCTGCTGGAACCATTCTACAGCCGTTATTTTGAGTTTTATAGCAGCCAGCATTTATATAGTACCTCTACAAACTGTTGGAACCATTCTACAGCCTTCACTTTGAGTGTTATAGCCGCCAGCCTTTGTAAAGTAGCTCTGCAAGTTGCTGGAACCATTCTACAACCGCCATTTTGAGTGTTTTAGCCGCCAGCCTTTACATAAGAGCTATACAAGCTGCTGGAACCATTCTACAACCGTTATTATGAGTGTTATAGCCGTCATCTTTAATGTAGTAGCTCTACAAGCTGCTGGAACCATTCTACAGCCTCCATTTTGAGTGTTATAGCCGCCATTCTACAGCCTCCATTTTGAGTGTTACAGCCGCCAGCCTTTATATAGTAGCTCTACAAGCCGCTGGAACCATTCTTCAACCGTTATTTTGAGTGTTATAGCCGTCATCTTTAATGTAGTAGCTCTACAAGCTGCTGGAACCATTCTACAGCCGTTATTATGAGTGTTATAGCCGCCATCTTTAATGTAGTAGCTCTACAAGCTGCTGGAACCATTCTACAGCCTCCATTTTGAGTGTCATAGCCGCCAGCCTTTATATAGTAGCTCTACAAGCTGCTTGAACCATTCTACAGCCGTTATTTTGAGTTTTATTGCAGCCAGCATTTATATAGTACCTCTACAAGCTGCTGGAACCATTCTACAGTTTCCATTTTGAGTGTTATAGCCGCCAGCCTTTATATAGTAGCTCTACAAGCTCCTGAAACCATTCTACAGTCGTTATTTTGAGTTTTATAGGAGCCAGCATTTATATAGTACCTCTAGAAGCTGCTGGAACCATTCTACAGCCTCCATTTTGAGTGTTATAGCCGCCAGCCTTTATATAGTAGCTCTACAAGCTGCTGGAACCATTCTACAGCCGTTATTTTGAGTTTTATAGGAGTTAGCATTTATACAGTACCTTTACAAACTGTTGGAACCATTCTACAGCCTTCACTTTGAGTGTTATAGCCGCCAGCCTTTATATAGTAGCTCTACAAGCTGCTGGAACCATTCTACAGCCGTTATTTTGAGTTTTATAGCAGCCAGCATTTATATAGTACCTCTACAAACTGTTGGAACCATTCTACAGCCTTCACTTTGAGTGTTGTAGCCGCCAGCCTTTGTAAAGTAGCTCTGCAAGTTGCTGGAACCATTCTACAACCGCCATTTTGAGTTTTAGTGCTGCCAGCCTTTACATAACAGCTATACAAGCTGCTGGAACCATTCTACAGCCGTTATTTAGGGTTTTAAAGCAGCCAGCATTTATATAGTACCTCTACAATCTGCTGGAACCATTCTACAGCCTTCTCTTTGAGTGTTATAGCCGCCAGCCTTTGTAAAGTAGCTCTGCAAGTTGCTGGAACCATTCTACAACCGCCATTTTGAGTTTTAGTGCTGCCAGCCTTTACATAACAGCTATACAAGCTGCTGGAACCATTCTACAGCCGTTATTTTGAGTGTTATAGCCGCCAGCCAGTATATAGTAGCTCTACAAGCTGCTGGAACCATTCTACAGCCGTTATTTTGAATGTTAAAGTGGTCATCTTTAATGTAGTAGCTCTACAAGCTGCTGGAACCATTCTACAGCCGCCATTTTGAGTGTTATAGCAGAAAGCATTTATATGGTACCTCTACAAGCTGCTGGAACCATTCTACAGCCGCCATTTTAAGTGTTATGTCAGCTAGCTTTTTTATAACAGCTATACAAGCTGCTGGAACCATTCTACAGCCGTTATTATGAGTGTTATAGCCGTCATCTTTAATGTAGTAGCTCTACAAGCTGCTGGAACCATTCTACAGCCTCCATTTTGAGTGTTATAGCCGCCAGCCTTATATAGTAGCTCTACAAGCTGCTGGAACCATTCTGCTGCCGTTTTTTTGAGTGTTATAGCAGCCCGCATTTATATAGTACCTCTACAAGCTGCTGGAACCATTCTACAGCCCCCATTTTGAGTGTTATAGCCGCCAACCTTTATATAGTAGCTCTACAAGCTCCTGAAACCATTCTACAGCCGTTATTTTGAGTTTTATAGGAGCCAGCATTTATATAGTACCTCTACAAGCTGCTGGAACCATTCTACAGCCGTTGTTTTGAGTGTTATAGTCGTCATCTTTAATGTAGTAGCTCTACAAGCTGCTGGAACCATTCTACAGCCGTTATTTTGAGTGTTATAGCAGTTAGCATTTATATAGTACCTCTACAATCTGCTGGAACCATTCTACAGCCGCCATTTTGAGTGTTATAGCCGCCAGCCTTTATATAGTAGCTCTACAAGCTGCTGGAACCATTCTACAGCCGTTATTTTGAGTTTTATAGCAGCCAGCATTTATATAGTACCTCTACAAACTGTTGGAAGCATTCTACAGCCTTCACTTTGAGTGTTATAGCCGCCAGCCTTTGTAAAGTAGCTCTGCAAAATGCTGGAACCATTCTACAACCGCCATTTTGAGTTTTAGTGCTACCAGCCTTTACATAACAGCTATACAAGCTGCTGGAACCATTCTACAGCCGTTATTTTGAGTGTTATAACCATTCTACAGCCGCCATTTTGAGTGTTATAGCAGCTAGCATTTATATGGTACCTCTACAAGCTGCTGGAACCATTCTACAGCCGCCATTTTAAGTGTTATGGCAGCTAGCCTTTTTATAACAGCTATACAAGCTGCTGGAACCATTCTACAGCCGTTATTTTGAGTGTTATAGCCGCCAGCCTTTATATAGTAGCTCTTCAAGATGCTGGAACCGTTTTACAGCCGCTTTTTTGAGTGTTATAGCGGCCAGCCTTTATATAGTAGCTCTACAAGCTCCTGAAACCATTCTACAGCCGTTATTTTGAGTTTTATAGGAGTTAGCATTTATATAGTACCTCTACAAGCTGCTGGAACCATTCTACAGTCGTTATTTTGAGTGTTATAACCATTCTACAGCCGCCATTTTGAGTGTTATAGCAGCTAGCATTTATATGGTACCTCTACAAGCTGCTGGAACCATTCTACAGCCGCCATTTTAAGTGTTATGGCAGCTAGCCTTTTTATAACAGCTATACAAGCTGCTGGAACCATTCTACAGCCGTTATTTTGAGTGTTATAGCCGCCAGCCTTTATATAGTAGCTCTTCAAGATGCTGGAACCGTTTTACAGCCGCTTTTTTGAGTGTTATAGCGGCCAGCCTTTTATATAGTAGCTCTACAAGCTCCTGAAACCATTCTACAGCCGTTATTTTGAGTTTTATAGGAGTTAGCATTTATATAGTACCTCTACAAGCTGCTGGAACCATTCTACAGCCGTTATTTTGAGTGTTGTAGTCGTCATCTTTAATGTAGTAGCTCTACAAACTGCTGGAACCATTCTACAGCCGTTATTTTGAGTGTTATAGTAGTTAGCATTTATATAGTACCTCTACAATCTGCTGGAACCATTCTACAGCCGCCATTTTGAGTGTTATAGCCGCCAGCCTTTATATAGTAGCTCTACAAGCTGCTGGAACCATTCTACAGCCGTTATTTTGAGTTTTATAGCAGCCAGCATTTATATAGTACCTCTACAAACTGTTGGAACCATTCTACAGCCTTCACTTTGAGTGTTATAGCCGCCAGCCTTTGTAAAGTAGCTCTGCAAGTTGCTGGAACCAT
This sequence comes from Drosophila paulistorum, assembly GCA_018152135.1. Taxonomy (NCBI): domain Eukaryota; kingdom Metazoa; phylum Arthropoda; class Insecta; order Diptera; family Drosophilidae; genus Drosophila; species Drosophila paulistorum. The sequence continues at coordinate 910,857 of JAECXG010000648.1, forward strand.
TCTACAACCGCCATTTTGAGTGTTTTAGCCGCCAGCCTTTACATAAGAGCTATACAAGCTGCTGGAACCATTCTACAGCCGTTATTTAGGGTTTTAAAGCAGCCAGCATTTATATAGTACCTCTACAAGCTGCTGGAACCATTCTACAGCCGTTATTTTGAGTGTTGTAGTCGTCATCTTTAATGTAGTAGCTCTACAAACTGCTGAAACCATTCTACAGCCGTTATTTTGAGTGTTATAGCAGTTAGCATTTATATAGTACCTCTACAATCTGCTGGAACCATTCTACAGCCGCCATTTTGAGTTTTATAGCCGCCAGCCTTTATATAGTAGCTCTACAAGCTCCTGAAACCATTCTACAGCCGTTATTTTGAGTTTTATAGGAGTTAGCATTTATATAGTACCTCTACAAGCTGCTGGAACCATTCTACAGCCGTTATTTTGAGTGTTGTAGTCGTCATCTTTAATGTAGTAGCTCTACAAACTGCTGGAACCATTCTACAGCCGTTATTTTGAGTGTTATAGCAGTTAGCATTTATATAGTACCTCTACAAGCTGCTGGAACCATTCTACAGCCGTTATTTTGAGTGTTGTAGTCGTCATCTTTAATGTAGTAGCTCTACAATCTGCTGGAACCATTCTACAGCCGCCATTTTGAGTGTTATAGCCGCCAGCCTTTATATAGTAGCTCTACAAGCTCCTGAAACCATTCTATAGCCGTTATTTTGAGTTTTATAGGAGTTAGCATTTATATAGTACCTCTACAAGCTGCTGGAACCATTCTACAGCCGTTATTTTGAGTGTTGTAGTCGTCATCTTTAATGTAGTAGCTCTACAATCTGCTGGAACCATTCTACAGCCGCCATTTTGAGTGTTATAGCCGCCAGCCTTTATATAACAGCTATACAAGCTGCTGGAACCATTCTACAGCCTCCATTTTGAGTGTTATAGCCGCCAGCCTTTATATAGTAGCTCTTCAAGCTCCTGAAACCATTCTACAGCCGTTATTTTGAGTTTTATAGGAGCAAGCATTTATATAGTACCTCTACAAACTGCTGGAACCATTCTACAGCCTCCATTTTGAGTGTTATAGCCGCCAGCCTTTATATAGTAGCTCTACAAGCTCCTGACACCATTCTACAGCCTCCATTTTGAGTTTTATAGGAGCCAGCATTTATATAGTACCTCTAAAAGCTGCTGGAACCATTCTACAGCCTCCATTTTCAGGTGTTATAGCCGCCAGCCTTTATATAGTAGCTCTACAAGCTGCTGGAACCATTCTACAGCCGTTATTTTGAGTGTTATAGCAGCCAGCATTTATATAGTACCTCTACAAGCTGCTGGAACAATTCTACAGCCTCCATTTTGAGTGTTATAGCCGCCAGCCTTTATATTGTAGCTCTACAAGCTGCTGGAACCATTCTACAGCCGTTATTTTGAGTGTTATAGCAGTTAGCATTTATATAGTACCTCAACAATCTGCTGGAACCTTTCTAAAGCCGCCATTTTGAGTGTTATAGCCGCCAGCCTTTATATACATAGTAGTTTTACAAGCTGCTGGAACCATTCTACAGCCGTTATTTTGAGTTTTATGGCAGCCAGCATTTATATAGTAGCTCTGCAAGTTGCTGGAACCATTCTACAACCGCCATTTTGAGTTTTAGTGCTGCCAGCCTTTACATAACAGCTATACAAGCTGCTGGAACCATTCTACAGCCGTTATTTTGAGTGTTATAACCATTCTACAGCCGCCATTTTGAGTGTTATAGCAGCCAGCCTTTATATAGTAGCTCTACAAGCTGCTGGAACCATACTACAGCCGTTATTTTGAGTTTTATAGCAGCCAGCATGTATATAGTACCTTTACAAACTGTTGGAACCATTCTACAGCCTTCACTTTGAGTGTTATAGCCGCCAGCCTTTGTAAAGTAGCTCTGCAAAATGCTGGAACCATTCTACAACCGCCATTTTGAGTTTTAGTGCTACCAGCCTTTACATAACAGCTATACAAGCTGCTGGAACCATTCTACAGCCGTTATTTTGCGTGTTATAACCATTCTACAGCCGCCATTTTGAGTGTTATAGCAGCTAGCATTTATATGGTACCTCTACAAGCTGCTGGAACCATTCTACAGCCGCCATTTTAAGTGTTATGGCAGCTAGCCTTTTTATAACAGCTATACAAGCTGCTGGAACCATTCTACAGCCGTTATTTTGAGTGTTATAGCCGCCAGCCTTTATATAGTAGCTCTACAAGCTCCTGAAACCATTCTACAGCCGTTATTTTGAGTTTTATAGGAGCCAGCATTTATATAGTACCTCTACAAGCTGCTGGAACCATTCTACAGCCGTTGTTTTGAGTGTTATAGTCGTCATCTTTAATGTAGTAGCTCTACAAGCTGCTGGAACCATTCTACAGCCGTTATTTTGAGTGTTATAGCAGTTAGCATTTATATAGTACCTCTACAATCTGCTGGAACCATTCTACAGCCGCCATTTTGAGTGTTATAGCCGCCAGCCTTTATATAGTAGCTCTACAAGCTGCTGGAACCATTCTACAGCCGTTATTTTGAGTTTTATAGCAGCCAGCATTTATATAGTACCTCTACAAACTGTTGGAACCATTCTACAGCCTTCACTTTGAGTGTTATAGCCGCCAGCCTTTGTAAAGTAGCTCTGCAAAATGCTGGAACCATTCTACAACCGCCATTTTGAGTTTTAGTGCTACCAGCCTTTACATAACAGCTATACAAGCTGCTGGAACCATTCTACTGCCGTTATTTTGAGTGTTATAACCATTCTACAGCCGCCATTTTGAGTGTTATAGCAGCTAGCATTTATATGGTACCTCTACAAGCTGCTGGAACCATTCTACAGCCGTTATTTTGAGTGTTATAGCCGCCAGCCTTTATATAGTAGCTCTTCAAGATGCTGGAACCGTTTTACAGCCGTTATTATGAGTTTTATAGCAGCCAGCATTTATATAGTACCTCTACAAACTGTTGGAACCATTCTACAGCCTTCACTTTGAGTGTTATAGCCGCCAGCCTTTGTAAAGTAGCTCTGCAAAATGCTGGAACCATTCTACAACCGCCATTTTGAGTTTTAGTGCTAGCAGCCTTTACATAACAGCTATACAATCTGCTGGAACCATTCTACAGCCGTTATTTTGAGTGTTATAACCATTCTACAGCCGCCATTTTGAGTGTTATAGCAGCTAGCATTTATATGGTACCTCTTCAAGCTGCTGGAACAATTCTACAGCCGTTATTTTGAGTGTTATAGCCGCCAGCCTTTATATAGTAGCTCTTCAAGATGCTGGAACCGTTTTACAGCCGCTTTTTTGAGTGTTATAGCGGCCAGCCTTTATATAGTAGCTCTACAAGCTCCTGAAACCATTCTACAGCCGTTATTTTGAGTTTTATAGGAGTTAGCATTTATATTGTACCTCTACAAGCTGCTGGAACCATTCTACAGCCGTTATTTTGAGTGTTGTAGTCGTCGTCTTTAATGTAGTAGCTCTACAAACTGCTGGAACCATTCTACAGCCGTTATTTTGAGTGTTATAGTAGTTAGCATTTATATGGTACCTCTACAAGCTGCTGGAACCATTCTACAGCCGTTATTTTGAGTGTTATAGTCGCCAGCCTTTATATAGTAGCTCTTCAAGATGCTGGAACCGTTTTACAGCCGCTTTTTTGAGTGTTATAGCGGCCAGCCTTTATATAGTAGCTCTACAAGCTCCTGAAACCATTCTACAGCCGTTATTTTGAGTTTTATAGGAGTTAGCATTTATATAGTACCTCTACAAGCTGCTGGAACCATTCTACAGCCGTTATTATGAGTGTTATAGCCGTCATCTTTAATGTAGTAGCTCTACAAGCTGCTGGAACCATTCTACAGCCTCCATTTTGAGTGTTATAGCCGCCATTCTACAGCCTCCATTTTGAGTGTTACAGCCGCCAGCCTTTATATAGTAGCTCTACAAGCCGCTGGAACCATTCTTCAACCGTTATTTTGAGTTTTATAGCAGCCAGCATTTATATATTACCTCTACAAGCTGCTGGAACCATTCTACAGCCTCCATTTTGAGTGTTATAGCCGCCATTCTACAGCCTCCATTTTGAGTGTTATAGCCGCTAGCCTTTATATAGTAGCTCTACAAGCTGCTGGAACCATTCTACAGCCGTTATTATGAGTGTTATAGCCGCCATCTTTAATGTAGTAGCTCTACAAGCTGCTGGAACCATTCTACAGCCTCCATTTTGAGTGTCATAGCCGCCAGCCTTTATATAGTAGCTCTACAAGCTGCTTGAACCATTCTACAGCCGTTATTTTGAGTTTTATAGCAGCCAGCATTTATATAGTACCTCTACAAGCTGCTGGAACCATTCTACAGTCGTTATTTTGAGTTTTATAGGAGCCAGCATTTATATAGTACCTCTAGAAGCTGCTGGAACCATTTTACAGCCTCCATTTTGAGTGTTATAGCCGCCAGCCTTTATATAGTAGCTCTACAAGCTGCTGGAACCATTCTACAGCCGTTATTTTGAGTTTTATAGGAGTTAGCATTTATATAGTACCTTTACAAACTGTTGGAACCATTCTACAGCCTTCACTTTGAGTGTTATAGCCGCCAGCCTTTATATAGTAGCTCTACAAGCTGCTGGAACCATTCTACAGCCGTTATTTTGAGTTTTATAGCAGCCAGCATTTATATAGTACCTCTACAAACTGTTGGAACCATTCTACAGCCTTCACTTTGAGTGTTATAGCCGCCAGCCTTTGTAAAGTAGCTCTGCAAGTTGCTGGAACCATTCTACAACCGCCATTTTGAGTTTTAGTGCTGCCAGCCTTTACATAACAGCTATACAAGCTGCTGGAACCATTCTACAGCCGTTATTTAGGGTTTTAAAGCAGCCAGCATTTATATAGTACCTCTACAATCTGCTGGAACCATTCTACAGCCTTCTCTTTGAGTGTTATAGCCGCCAGCCTTTGTAAAGTAGCTCTGCAAGTTGCTGGAACCATTCTACAACCGCCATTTTGAGTTTTAGTGCTGCCAGCCTTTACATAACAGCTATACAAGCTGCTGGAACCATTCTACAGCCGTTATTTTGAGTGTTATAGCCGCCAGCCAGTATATAGTAGCTCTACAAGCTGCTGGAACCATTCTACAGCCGTTATTTTGAATGTTAAAGTCGTCATCTTTAATGTAGTAGCTCTACAAGCTGCTGGAACCATTCTACAGCCGCCATTTTGAGTGTTATAGCAGAAAGCATTTATATGGTACCTCTACAAGCTGCTGGAACCATTCTACAGCCGCCATTTTAAGTGTTATGTCAGCTAGCTTTTTTATAACAGCTATACAAGCTGCTGGAACCATTCTACAGCCGTTATTATGAGTGTTATAGCCGTCATCTTTAATGTAGTAGCTCTACAAGCTGCTGGAACCATTCTACAGCCTCCATTTTGAGTGTTATAGCCGCCAGCCTTATATAGTAGCTCTACAAGCTGCTGGAACCATTCTACAGCCTCCATTTTGAGTGTTATAGCCGCCAGCCTTATATAGTAGCTCTACAAGCTGCTGGAACCATTCTGCTGCCGTTTTTTTGAGTGTTATAGTCGTCATCTTTAATGTAGTAGCTCTACAAGCTGCTGGAACCATTCTACAGCCGTTATTTTGAGTGTTATAGCAGTTAGCATTTATATAGTACCTCTACAATCTGCTGGAACCATTCTACAGCCGCCATTTTGAGTGTTATAGCCGCCAGCCTTTATATAGTAGCTCTACAAGCTGCTGGCACCATTCTACAGCCGTTATTTTGAGTTTTATAGCAGCCAGCATTTATATAGTACCTCTACAAACTGTTGGAACCATTCTACAGCCTTCACTTTGAGTGTTATAGCCGCCAGCCTTTGTAAAGTAGCTCTGCAAAATGCTGGAACCATTCTACAACCGCCATTTTGAGTTTTAGTGCTACCAGCCTTTACATAACAGCTATACAAGCTGCTGGAACCATTCTACAGCCGTTATTTTGAGTGTTATAACCATTCTACAGCCGCCATTTTGAGTGTTATAGCAGCTAGCATTTATATGGTACCTCTACAAGCTGCTGGAACCATTCTACAGCCGCCATTTTAAGTGTTATGGCAGCTAGCCTTTTTATAACAGCTATACAAGCTGCTGGAACCATTCTACAGCCGTTATTTTGAGTGTTATAGCCGCCAGCCTTTATATAGTAGCTCTTCAAGATGCTGGAACCGTTTTACAGCCGCTTTTTTGAGTGTTATAGCGGCCAGCCTTTATATAGTACCTCTACAAGCTGCTGGAACCATTCTACAGCCGTTATTTTGAGTTTTATAGGAGTTAGCATTTATATAGTACCTCTACAAGCTGCTGGAACCATTCTACAGCCGTTATTTTGAGTGTTATAACCATTCTACAGCCGCCATTTTGAGTGTTATAGCAGCTAGCATTTATATGGTACCTCTACAAGCTGCTGGAACCATTCTACAGCCGCCATTTTAAGTGTTATGGCAGCTAGCCTTTTTATAACAGCTATACAAGCTGCTGGAACCATTCTACAGCCGTTATTTTGAGTGTTATAGCCGCCAGCCTTTATATAGTAGCTCTTCAAGATGCTGGAACCGTTTTACAGCCGCTTTTTTGAGTGTTATAGCGGCCAGCCTTTATATAGTAGCTCTACAAGCTCCTGAAACCATTCTACAGCCGTTATTTTGAGTTTTATAGGAGTTAGCATTTATATAGTACCTCTACAAGCTGCTGGAACCATTCTACAGCCGTTATTTTGAGTGTTGTAGTCGTCATCTTTAATGTAGTAGCTCTACAAACTGCTGGAACCATTCTACAGCCGTTATTTTGAGTGTTATAGTAGTTAGCATTTATATAGTACCTCTACAATCTGCTGGAACCATTCTACAGCCGCCATTTTGAGTGTTATAGCCGCCAGCCTTTATATAGTAGCTCTACAAGCTGCTGGAACCATTCTACAGCCGTTATTTTGAGTTTTATAGCAGCCAGCATTTATATAGTACCTCTACAAACTGTTGGAACCATTCTACAGCCTTCACTTTGAAAGTTATAGCCGCCAGCCTTTGTAAAGTAGCTCTGCAAGTTGCTGGAACCATTCTACAACCGCCATTTTGAGTGTTTTAGCCGCCAGCCTTTACATAAGAGCTATACAAGCTGCTGGAACCATTCTACAACCGTTTTTATGAGTGTTATAGCCGTCATCTTTAATGTAGTAGCTCTACAAGCTGCTGGAACCATTCTACAGCCTCCATTTTGAGTGTTATAGCCGCCATTCTACAGCCTCCATTTTGAGTGTTACAGCCGCCAGCCTTTATATAGTAGCTCTACAAGCCGCTGGAACCATTCTTCAACCGTTATTTTGAGTGTTATAGCCGTCATCTTTAATGTAGTAGCTCTACAAGCTGCTGGAACCATTCTACAGCCGTTATTATGAGTGTTATAGCCGCCATCTTTAATTTAGTAGCTCTACAAGCTGCTGGAACCATTCTACAGCCTCCATTTTGAGTGTCATAGCCGCCAGCCTTTATATAGTAGCTCTACAAGCTGCTTGAACCATTCTACAGCCGTTATTTTGAGTTTTATTGCAGCCAGCATTTATATAGTACCTCTACAAGCTGCTGGAACCATTCTACAGTTTCCATTTTGAGTGTTATAGCCGCCAGCCTTTATATAGTAGCTCTACAAGCTCCTGAAACCATTCTACAGTCGTTATTTTGAGTTTTATAGGAGCCAGCATTTATATAGTACCTCTAGAAGCTGCTGGAACCATTCTACAGCCTCCATTTTGAGTGTTATAGCCGCCAGCCATTATATAGTAGCTCTACAAGCTGCTGGAACCATTCTACAGCCGTTATTTTGAGTTTTATAGGAGTTAGCATTTATACAGTACCTTTACAAACTGTTGGAACCATTCTACAGCCTTCACTTTGAGTGTTATAGCCGCCAGCCTTTATATAGTAGCTCTACAAGCTGCTGGAACCATTCTACAGCCGTTATTTTGAGTTTTATAGCAGCCAGCATTTATATAGTACCTCTACAAACTGTTGGAACCATTCTACAGCCTTCACTTTGAGTGTTATAGCCGCCAGCCTTTGTAAAGTAGCTCTGCAAGTTGCTGGAACCATTCTACAACCGCCATTTTGAGTTTTAGTGCTGCCAGCCTTTACATAACAGCTATACAAGCTGCTGGAACCATTCTACAGCCGTTATTTAGGGTTTTAAAGCAGCCAGCATTTATATAGTACCTCTACAATCTGCTGGAACCATTCTACAGCCTTCTCTTTGAGTGTTATAGCCGCCAGCCTTTGTAAAGTAGCTCTGCAAGTTGCTGGAACCATTCTACAACCGCCATTTTGAGTTTTAGTGCTGCCAGCCTTTACATAACAGCTATACAAGCTGCTGGAACCATTCTACAGCCGTTATTTTGAGTGTTATAGCCGCCAGCCAGTATATAGTAGCTCTACAAGCTGCTGGAACCATTCTACAGCCGTTATTTTGAATGTTAAAGTCGTCATCTTTAATGTAGTAGCTCTACAAGCTGCTGGAACCATTCTACAGCCGCCATTTTGAGTGTTATAGCAGAAAGCATTTATATGGTACCTCTACAAGCTGCTGGAACCATTCTACAGCCGCCATTTTAAGTGTTATGTCAGCTAGCTTTTTTATAACAGCTATACAAGCTGCTGGAACCATTCTACAGCCGTTATTATGAGTGTTATAGCCGTCATCTTTAATGTAGTAGCTCTACAAGCTGCTGGAACCATTCTACAGCCTCCATTTTGAGTGTTATAGCCGCCAGCCTTATATAGTAGCTCTACAAGCTGCTGGAACCATTCTGCTGCCGTTTTTTTGAGTGTTATAGCAGCCCGCATTTATATAGTACCTCTACAAGCTGCTGGAACCATTCTACAGCCCCCATTTTGAGTGTTATAGCCGCCAGCCTTTATATAGTAGCTCTACAAGCTCCTGAAACCATTCTACAGCCGTTATTTTGAGTTTTATAGGAGCCAGCATTTATATAGTACCTCTACAAGCTGCTGGAACCATTCTACAGCCGTTGTTTTGAGTGTTATAGTCGTCATCTTTAATGTAGTAGCTCTACAAGCTGCTGGAACCATTCTACAGCCGTTATTTTGAGTGTTATAGCAGTTAGCATTTATATAGTACCTCTACAATCTGCTGGAACCATTCTACAGCCGCCATTTTGAGTGTTATAGCCGCCAGCCTTTATATAGTAGCTCTACAAGCTGCTGGAACCATTCTACAGCCGTTATTTTGAGTTTTATAGCAGCCAGCATTTATATAGTACCTCTACAAACTGTTGGAAGCATTCTACAGCCTTCACTTTGAGTGTTATAGCCGCCAGCCTTTGTAAAGTAGCTCTGCAAAATGCTGGAACCATTCTACAACCGCCATTTTGAGTTTTAGTGCTACCAGCCTTTACATAACAGCTATACAAGCTGCTGGAACCATTCTACAGCCGTTATTTTGAGTGTTATAACCATTCTACAGCCGCCATTTTGAGTGTTATAGCAGCTAGCATTTATATGGTACCTCTACAAGCTGCTGGAACCATTCTACAGCCGCCATTTTAAGTGTTATGGCAGCTAGCCTTTTTATAACAGCTATACAAGCTGCTGGAACCATTCTACAGCCGTTATTTTGAGTGTTATAGCCGCCAGCCTTTATATAGTAGCTCTTCAAGATGCTGGAACCGTTTTACAGCCGCTTTTTTGAGTGTTATAGCGGCCAGCCTTTATATAGTAGCTCTACAAGCTCCTGAAACCATTCTACAGCCGTTATTTTGAGTTTTATAGGAGTTAGCATTTATATAGTACCTCTACAAGCTGCTGGAACCATTCTACAGCCGTTATTTTGAGTGTTATAACCATTCTACAGCCGCCATTTTGAGTGTTATAGCAGCTAGCATTTATATGGTACCTCTACAAGCTGCTGGATCCATTCTACAGCCGCCATTTTAAGTGTTATGGCAGCTAGCCTTTTTATAACAGCTATACAAGCTGCTGGAACCATTCTACAGCCGTTATTTTGAGTGTTATAGCCGCCAGCCTTTATATAGTAGCTCTTCAAGATGCTGGAACCGTTTTACAGCCGCTTTTTTTTGAGTGTTATAGCGGCCAGCCTTTATATAGTAGCTCTACAAGCTCCTGAAACCATTCTACAGCCGTTATTTTGAGTTTTATAGGAGTTAGCATTTATATAGTACCTCTACAAGCTGCTGGAACCATTCTACAGCCGTTATTTTGAGTGTTGTAGTCGTCATCTTTAATGTAGTAGCTCTACAAACTGCTGGAACCATTCTACAGCCGTTATTTTGAGTGTTATAGTAGTTAGCATTTATATAGTACCTCTACAATCTGCTGGAACCATTCTACAGCCGCCATTTTAAGTGTTATAGCCGCCAGCCTTTATATAGTAGCTCTACAAGCTGCTGGAACCATTCTACAGCCGTTATTTTGAGTTTTATAGCAGCCAGCATTTATATAGTACCTCTACAAACTGTTGGAACCATTCTACAGCCTTCACTTTGAGTGTTATAGACGCCAGCCTTTGTAAAGTAGCTCTGCAAGTTGCTGGAACCATTCTACAACCGCCATTTTGAGTGTTTTAGCCGCCAGCCTTTACATAAGAGCTATACAAGCTGCTGGAACCATTCTACAGCCGTTATTTAGGGTTTTAAAGCAGCCAGCATTTATATAGTACCTCTACAAGCTGCTGGAACCATTCTACAGCCGTTATTTTGAGTGTTGTAGTCGTCATCTTTAATGTAGTAGCTCTACAAACTGCTGAAACCATTCTACAGCCGTTATTTTGAGTGTTATAGCAGTTAGCATTTATATAGTACCTCTACAATCTGCTGGAACCATTCTACAGCCGCCATTTTGAGTTTTATAGCCGCCAGCCTTTATATAGTAGCTCTACAAGCTCCTGAAACCATTCTACAGCCGTTATTTTGAGTTTTATAGGAGTTAGCATTTATATAGTACCTCTACAAGCTGCTGGAACCATTCTACAGCCGTTATTTTGAGTGTTGTAGTCGTCATCTTTAATGTAGTAGCTCTACAAACTGCTGGAACCATTCTACAGCCGTTATTTTGAGTGTTATAGCAGTTAGCATTTATATAGTACCTCTACAAGCTGCTGGAACCATTCCACAGCCGTTATTTTGAGTGTTGTAGTCGTCATCTTTAATGTAGTAGCTCTACAATCTGCTGGAACCATTCTACAGCCGCCATTTTGAGTGTTATAGCCGCCAGCCTTTATATAGTAGCTCTACAAGCTCCTGAAACCATTCTACAGCCGTTATTTTGCGTTTTATAGGAGTTAGCATTTATATAGTACCTCTACAAGCTGCTGGAACCATTCTACAGCCGTTATTTTGAGTGTTGTAGTCGTCATCTTTAATGTAGTAGCTCTACAATCTGCTGGAACCATTCTACAGCCGCCATTTTGAGTGTTATAGCCGCCAGCCTTTATATAACAGCTATACAAGCTGCTGGAACCATTCTACAGCCTCCATTTTGAGTGTTATAGCCGCCAGCCTTTATATAGTAGCTCTTCAAGCTCCTGAAACCATTCTACAGCCGTTATTTTGAGTTTTATAGGAGCAAGCATTTATATAGTACCTCTACAAACTGCTGGAACCATTCTACAGCCTCCATTTTGAGTGTTATAGCCGCCAGCCTTTATATAGTAGCTCTACAAGCTCCTGACACCATTCTACAGCCTCCATTTTGAGTTTTATAGGAGCCAGCATTTATATAGTACCTCTAAAAGCTGCTGGAACCATTCTACAGCCTCCATTTTCAGTGTTATAGCCGCCAGCCTTTATATAGTAGCTCTACAAGCTGCTGGAACCATTCTACAGCCGTTATTTTGAGTGTTATAGCAGCCAGCATTTATATAGTACCTCTACAAGCTGCTGGAACAATTCTACAGCCTCCATTTTGAGTGTTATAGCCGCCAGCCTTTATATTGTAGCTCTACAAGCTGCTGGAACCATTCTACAGCCGTTATTTTGAGTGTTATAGCAGTTAGCATTTATATAGTACCTCAACAATCTGCTGGAACCTTTCTAAAGCCGCCATTTTGAGTGTTATAGCCGCCAGCCTTTATATAGTAGCTCTACAAGCTGCTGGAACCATTCTACAGCCGTTATTTTGAGTTTTATGGCAGCCAGCATTTATATAGTAGCTCTGCAAGTTGCTGGAACCATTCTACAACCGCCATTTTGAGTTTTAGTGCTGCCAGCCTTTACATAACAGCTATACAAGCTGCTGGAACCATTCTACAGCCGTTATTTTGAGTGTTATAACCATTCTACAGCCGCCATTTTGAGTGTTATAGCAGCCAGCCTTTATATAGTAGCTCTACAAGCTGCTGGAACCATACTACAGCCGTTATTTTGAGTTTTATAGCAGCCAGCATGTATATAGTACCTTTACAAACTGTTGGAACCATTCTACAGCCTTCACTTTGAGTGTTATAGCCGCCAGCCTTTGTAAAGTAGCTCTGCAAAATGCTGGAACCATTCTACAACCGCCATTTTGAGTTTTAGTGCTACCAGCCTTTACATAACAGCTATACAAGCTGCTGGAACCATTCTACAGCCGTTATTTTGCGTGTTATAACCATTCTACAGCCGCCATTTTGAGTGTTATAGCAGCTAGCATTTATATGGTACCTCTACAAGCTGCTGGAACCATTCTACAGCCGCCATTTTAAGTGTTATGGCAGCTAGCCTTTTTATAACAGCTATACAAGCTGCTGGAACCATTCTACAGCCGTTATTTTGAGTGTTATAGCCGCCAGCCTTTATATAGTAGCTCTTCAAGATGCTGGAACCGTTTTACAGCCGCTTTTTTGAGTGTTATAGCGGCCAGCCTTTATATAGTAGCTCTACAAGCTCCTGAAACCATTCTACAGCCGTTATTTTGAGTTTTATAGGAGTTAGCATTTATATAGTACCTCTACAAGCTGCTGGAACCATTCTACAGCCGTTATTTTGAGTGTTGTAGTCGTCATCTTTAATGTAGTAGCTCTACAAACTGCTGGAACCATTCTACAGCCGTTATTTTGAGTGTTATAGCAGTTAGCATTTATATAGTACCTCTACAATCTGCTGGAACCATTCTACAGCCTCCATTTTGAGTGTTATAGCCGCCAGCCTTTATATAGTAGCTCTACAAGCTGCTGGAACCATTCTACAGCCGTTATTTTGAGTTTTATAGCAGCCAGCATTTATATAGTACCTCTACAAACTATTGGAACCATTCCACAGCCTTCACTTTGAGTGTTATAGCCGCCAGCCTTTGTAAGGTAGCTCTGCAAGTTGCTGGAACCATTCTACAACCTCGATTTTGAGTTTTAGTGCTGCCAGCCTTTACATAACAGCTATACAAGCTGCTGGAACCCTTCTACAGCCGTTATTTAGGGTTTTAAAGCAGCCAGCATTTATATAGTACCTCTACAATCTGCTGGAACCATTCTACAGCCTTCTCTTTGAGTGTTATAGCCGCCAGCCTTTGTAAAGTAGCTCTGCAAGTTGCTGGAATCATTCTACAACCGCCATTTTGAGTTTTAGTGCTGCCAGCCTTTACATAACAGCTATACAAGCTGCTGGAACCATTCTACAGCCGTTATTTTGAGTGTTATAACCATTCTACAGCTGCCATTTTGAGTGTTATAGCAGCCAGCATTTATATGGTACCTCTACAAGCTGCTGGAACCATTCTACAGCCGCCATTTTAAGTGTTATGGCAGCTAGCCTTTTTATAACAGCTATACAAGCTGCTGGAACCATTCTACAGCCGTTATTTTGTGTGTTATAGCCGCCAGCCTTTATATAGTAGCTCTGCAAGATGCTGGAACCGTTTTACAGCCGCTTTTTTGAGTGTTATAGCGGCCAGCCTTTATATAACAGCTATACAAGCTCCTGGAATCATTCTACAGCCACCATTTTGAGTGTTATAGCCGCCAGCCTTTTATATAACAGCTATACAAGCTGCTGGAACCATTCTACAGCCGTTATTTTGAGTGTTATAGCCGCCAGCCTTTATATAACAGCTATACAAGCTGCTGGAACCATTCTACATCCACCATTTTGAGTGTTTTAGCCGCCAGCCTTTATATAATAGCTCTACAAGCTCCTGAAACCATTGTACAGCCGTTATTTTGAGTTTTATAGGAGCCAGCATTTATATAGTACCTCTACAAGCTGCTGGAACCATTCTACAGCCTCCATTTTGAGTGTTATAGCCGCCAGCCTTTATATAGTAGCTCTTCAAGCTCCTGAAACCATTCTACAGCCGTTATTTTGAGTTTTATAGGAGCAAGCATTTATATAGTACCTCTACAAACTGCTGGAACCATTCTACAGCCTCCATTTTGAGTGTTATAGCCGCCAGCCTTTATATAGTAGCTCTACAAGCTCCTGACACCATTCTACAGCCGTTATTTTAAGTTTTATAGGAGCCAGCATTTATATAGTACCTCTACAAGCTGCTGGAACCATTCTACAGCCTCCATTTTGAGTGTTATAGCCGCCAGCCTTTATATAGTAGCTCTACAAGCTGCTGGAACCATTCTACAGCCGTTATTTTGAGTGTTATAGCAGCCAGCATTTATATAGTACCTCTACAAGCTGCTGGAACCATTCTACAGCCTCCATTTTGAGTGTTATAGCCGCCAGCCTTTATATTGTAGCTCTACAAGCTGCTGGAACCATTCTACAGCCGTTATTTTGAGTGTTATAGCCGCCAGCCTTTATATAGTACCTCAACAATCTGCTGGAACCTTTCTAAAGCCGCCATTTTGAGTGTTATAGCCGCCAGCCTTTATATACATAGTAGTTTTACAAGCTGCTGGAACCATTCTACAGCCGTTATTTTGAGTTTTATGGCAGCCAGCATTTATATAGTTGCTCTGCAAGTTGCTGGAACCATTCTACAACCGCCATTTTGAGTTTTAGTGCTGCCAGCCTTTACATAACAGCTATACAAGCTGCTGGAACCATTCTACAGCCGTTATTTTGAGTGTTATAACCATTCTACAGCCGCCATTTTGAGTGTTATAGCAGCCAGCATTTATATGGTACCTCTACAAGCTGCTGGAACCATTCTACAGCCGCCATTTTAAGTGTTATGGCAGCTAGCCTTTTTTATAACAGCTATACAAGCTGCTGGAACCATTCTACAGCCGTTATTTTGTGTGTTATAGCCGCCAGCCTTTATATAGTACCTCTACAAGCTGCTGGAACCATTCTACAGCCTCCATTTTGAGTGTTATAGCCGCCAGCCTTTATATATTAGCTCTACAAGCTGCTGGAACCATTCTACAGCCGTTATTTTGAGTGTTATAGCAGCCAGCATTTATATAGTACCTCTACAAGCTGCTGGAACCATTCTACAGCCTCCATTTTGAGTGTTATAGCCGCCAGCCTTTATATTGTAGCTCTACAAGCTGCTGGAACCATTCTACAGCCGTTATTTTGAGTGTTATAGCAGTTAGCATTTATATAGTACCTCTACAAACTGCTGGAACCATTCTACAGCCTCCATTTTGAGTGTTATAGCCGCCAGCCTTTATATAGTAGCTCTACAAGCTCCTGACACCATTCTACAGCCGTTATTTTAAGTTTTATAGGAGCCAGCATTTATATAGTACCTCTACAAGCTGCTGGAACCATTCTACAGCCTCCATTTTGAGTGTTATAGCCGCCAGCCTTTATATAGTAGCTCTACAAGCTCCTGACACCATTCTACAGCCGTTATTTTAAGTTTTATAGGAGCCAGCATTTATATAGTACCTCTACAAGCTGCTGGAACCATTCTACAGCCTCCATTTTGAGTGTTATAGCCGCCAGCCTTTATATAGTAGCTCTACAAGCTGCTGGAACCATTCTACAGCCGTTATTTTGAGTGTTATAGCAGCCAGCATTTATATAGTACCTCTACAAGCTGCTGGAACCATTCTACAGCCTCCATTTTGAGTGTTATAGCCGCCAGCCTTTATATTGTAGCTCTACAAGCTGCTGGAACCATTCTACAGCCTCCATTTTCAGTGTTATAGCCGCCAGCCTTTATATAGTACCTCAACAATCTGCTGGAACCTTTCTAAAGCCGCCATTTTGAGTGTTATAGCCGCCAGCCTTTATATACATAGTAGTTTTACAAGCTGCTGGAACCATTCTACAGCCGTTATTTTGAGTTTTATGGCAGCCAGCATTTATATAGTAGCTCTGCAAGTTGCTGGAACCATTCTACAACCGCCATTTTGAGTTTTAGTGCTGCCAGCCTTTACATAACAGCTATACAAGCTGCTGGAACCATTCTACAGCCGTTATTTTGAGTGTTATAACCATTCTACAGCCGCCATTTTGAGTGTTATAGCAGCCAGCATTTATATGGTACCTCTACAAGCTGCTGGAACCATTCTACAGCCGCCATTTTAAGTGTTATGGCAGCTAGCCTTTTTATAACAGCTATACAAGCTGCTGGAACCATTCTACAGCCGTTATTTTGTGTGTTATAGCCGCCAGCCTTTATATAGTACCTCTACAAGCTGCTGGAACCATTCTACAGCCTCCATTTTGAGTGTTATAGCCGCCAGCCTTTATATATTAGCTCTACAAGCTGCTGGAACCATTCTACAGCCGTTATTTTGAGTGTTATAGCAGCCAGCATTTATATAGTACCTCTACAAGCTGCTGGAACCATTCTACAGCCCCCATTTTGAGTGTTATAGCCGCCAGCCTTTATATTGTAGCTCTACAAGCTGCTGGAACCAATCTACAGCCGTTATTTTGAGTGTTATAGCAGTAAGCATTTATATAGTACCTCTACAAACTGCTGGAACCATTCTACAGCCTCCATTTTGAGTGTTATAGCCGCCAGCCTTTATATAGTAGCTCTACAAGCTCCTGACACCATTCTACAGCCGTTATTTTAAGTTTTATAGGAGCCAGCATTTATATAGTACCTCTACAAGCTGCTGGAACCATTCTACAGCCTCAATTTTGAGTGTTATAGCCGCCAGCCTTTATATAGTAGCTCTACAAGCTGCTGGAACCATTCTACAGCCGTTATTTTGTGTGTTATAGCCGCCAGCCTTTATATAGTACCTCTACAAGCTGCTGGAACCATTCTACAACCGCCATTTTGAGTTTTAGTGCTGCCAGCCTTTACATAACAGCTATACAAGCTGCTGGAACCATTCTACAGCCGTTATTTTGAGTGTTATAACCATTCTACAGCCGCCATTTTGAGTGTTATAGCAGCCAGCCTTTATATAGTAGCTCTACAAGCTGCTGGAACCATTCTACAGCCGTTATTTTGAGTTTTATAGCAGCCAGCATTTATATAGTACCTCTACAAACTGTTGGAACCATTCTACAGCCTTCACTTTGAGTGTTATAGCCGCCAGCCTTTGTAAAGTAGCTCTGCAAAATGCTGGAACCATTCTACAACCGCCATTTTGAGTTTTAGTGCTACCAGCCTTTACATAACAGCTATACAAGCTGCTGGAACCATTCTACAGCCGTTAATTTGAGTGTTATAACCATTCTACAGCCGCCATTTTGAGTGTTATAGCAGCTAGCATTTATATGGTACCTCTACAAGCTGCTGGAACCATTCTACAGCCGCCATTTTAAGTGTTATGGCAGCTAGCCTTTTTATAACAGCTATACAAGCTGCTGGAACCATTCTACAGCCGTTATTTTGAGTGTTATAGCCGCCAGCCTTTATATAGTAGCTCTATAAGCTCCTGAAACCATTCTACAGCCGTTATTTTGAGTTTTATAGGAGTTAGCATTTATATAGTACCTCTACAAGCTGCTGGAACCATTCTACAGCCGTTATTTTGAGTGTTGTAGTCGTCATCTTTAATGTAGTAGCTCTACAAACTGCTGGAACCATTCTACAGCTGTTATTTTGAGTGTTATAGCAGTTAGCATTTATATAGTACCTCTACAATCTGCTGGAACCATTCTACAGCCGCCATTTTGAGTGTTATAGCCGCCAGCCTTTATATAGTAGCTCTACAAGCTGCTGGAACCATTCTACAGCCGTTATTTTGAGTTTTATAGGAGCCAGCATTTATATAGTACCTCTACAAACTGTTGGAACCATTCCACAGCCTTCACTTTGAGTGTTATAGCCGCCAGCCTTTGTAAAGTAGCTCTGCAAGTTGCTGGAACCATTCTACAACCTCCATTTTGAGTTTTAGTGCTGCCAGCCTTTACATAACAGCTATACAAGCTGCTGGAACCATTCTACAGCCGTTATTTAGGGTTTTAAAGCAGCCAGCATTTATATAGTACCTCTACAATCTGCTGGAACCATTCTACAGCCTTCTCTTTGAGTGTTATAGCCGCCAGCCTTTGTAAAGTAGCTCTGGAAGTTGCTGGAACTATTCTACAACCGCCATTTTGAGTTTTAGTGCTGCCAGCCTTTACATAACAGCTATACAAGCTGCTGGAACCATTCTACAGCCGTTATTTTGAGTGTTATAGCCGCCAGCCAGTATATAGTAGCTCTACAAGCTGCTGGAACCATTCTACAGCCGTTATTTTGAATGTTAAAGTCGTCATCTTTAATGTAGTAGCTCTACAAGCTGCTGGAACCATTCTACAGCCGCCATTTTGAGTGTTATAGCAGAAAGCATTTATATGGTACCTCAACAAGCTGCTGGAACCATTCTACAGCCGTTATTATGAGTGTTATAGCCGCCATCTTTAATGTAGTAGCTCCACAAGCTGCTGGAACCATTCTACAGCCTCCATTTTCAGTGTTATAGCAGCCCGCATTTATATAGTACCTCTACAAGCTGCTGGAACCATTCTACAGCCCCCATTTTGAGTGTTATAGCCGCCAGCCTTTATATAGTAGCTCTACAAGCTCCTGAAACCATTCTACAGCCGTTATTTTGAGTTTTATAGGAGCCAGCATTTGTATAGTACCTCTACAAGCTGCTGGAACCATTCTACAGCCGTTATTTTGAGTGTTATAGTCGTCATCTTTAATGTAGTAGCTCTACAAGCTGCTGGAACCATTCTACAGCCGTTATTTTGAGTGTTATAGCAGTAAGCATTTATATAGTACCTCTACAATCTGCTGGAACCATTCTACAGCCGCCATTTTGAGTGTTATAGCCGCCAGCCTTTATATAGTAGCTCTACAAGCTGCTGGAACCATTCTACAGCCGTTATTTTGAGTGTTATAGCAGCCAGCATTTATATAGTACATCTACAAGCTGCTGGAATCATTCTACAGCCTCCATTTTGAGTGTTATAGCCGCCAGCCTTTATATTGTAGCTCTACAAGCTGCTGCAACCATTCTACAGCCGTTATTTTGAGTTTTATGGCAGCCAGCATTTATATAGTAGCTCTGCAAGTTGCTGGAACCATTCTACAACCGCCATTTTGAGTTTTAGTGCTGCCAGCCTTTACATAACAGCTATACAAGCTGCTGGAACCATTCTACAGCCGTTATTTTGAGTGTTATAACCATTCTACAGCCGCCATTTTGAGTGTTATAGCAGCCAGCATTTATATGGTACCTCTACAAGCTGCTGGAACCATTCTACAGCCGCCATTTTAAGTGTTATGGCAGCTAGCCTTTTTATAACAGCTATACAAGCTGCTGGAACCATTCTACAGCCGTTATTTTGAGTGTTATAGTCGCCAGCCTTTTATATAACAGCTATACAAGCTGCTGGAACCATTCTACAGCCGTTATTTTGAGTGTTATAGCCGCCAGCCTTTATATAACAGCTATACAAGCTGCTGGAACCATTCTACAGCCACCATTTTGAGTGTTTTAGCCGCCAGCCTTTATATAATAGCTCTACAAGCTCCTGCAACCATTCTACAGCCGTTATTTTGAGTTTTATAGGAGCCAGCATTTATATAGTACCTCTACAAGCCGCTGGAACCATTCTACAGCCGTTATTTTGAGTTTTATAGCAGCCAGCATTTATATAGTACCTCTACAAGCTGCTGGAACCATTCTACAGCCGTTATTAGGAGTGTTATAGCCGTCATCTTTAATGTAGTAGCTCTACAAGCTGCTGGAACCATTCTACAGCCTCCATTTTGAGTGTTATAGCCGCCATTCTACAGCCTCCATTTTGAGTGTTATAGCCGCCAGCCTTTATATAGTAGCTCTACAAGCCGCTGAAACCATTCTACAGCCGTTATTTTGAGTTTTATAGCCGCCAGCATTTACATAGTACCTCTACAAGCTGCTGGAACCATTCTACAGCCTCCATTTTGAGTGTTATAGCCGCCATTCTACAGCCTCCATTTTGAGTGTTATAGCCGCCAGCCTTTATATAGTAGCTCTACAAGCTGCTGGAACCATTCTACAGCCGTTATTATGAGTGTTATAGCCGCCATCTTTAATGTAGTAGCTCTACAAGCTGCTGGAACCATTCTACAGCCTCCATTTTGAGTGTCATAGCCGCCAGCCTTTATATAGTAGCTCTACAAGCTGCTGGAACCATTCTACAGCCGTTATTTTGAGTTTTATAGCAGACAGCATTTATATAGTACCTCTACAAGCTGCTGGAACCATTCTACAGCCTCCATTTTGAGTGTTATAGCCGCCAGCCTTTATATAGTAGCTCTACAAGCTCCTGAAACCATTCTACAGCCGTTATTTTGAGTTTTATAGCAGCCAGCATTTATATAGTACCTCTACAATCTGCTGGAACCATTCTACAGCCTCCATTTTGAGTATTATAGCCGCCAGCCTTTATATAGTAGCTCTACAAGCTGCTGGAACAATTCTACAGCCGTTATTTTGAGTGTTATAGCAGCCAGCATTTATATAGTACCTCTAGAAGCTGCTGGAACCATTCTACAGCCACCATTTTGAGTGTTATAGCCGCCAGCCTTTATATAGTAGCTCTACAAGCTCCTGAAACCATTCTACAGCCGTTATTTTGAGTTTTATAGGAGCCAGCATTTATATAGTACCTCTACAAGCTGCTGGAACCATTCTACAGCCGTTATTTTGAGTGTTATAGTCGTCATCTTTAATGTAGTAGCTCTACAAGCTGCTGGAACCATTCTACAGCCGTTATTTTGAGTATTATAGCCGCTGGCCTTTATATAGTAGCTCTACAAGCTCCTGAAACAATTCTACAGCCGTTATTTTGAGTTTTATAGGAGCCAGCATTTATATAGTACCTCTACAAGCTGCTGAAACCATTCTACAGCCTCCATTTTGAGTGTTATAGCCGCCAGCCTTTATATAGTAGCTCTGCAAGCTGCTGGAACCATTCTGCAGCTGCCATTTTGAGTGTTAAACCCGCCAGCCTTTATATAGTAGCTCTACAAGCTGCTGGAACCATTCTACAGCCACCATTTTGAGTGTTATAGCCGCCAGCTTTTATATAACAGCTATACAAGCTGCTGGAACCATTCTACAGACGTTATTTTGAGTGTTATAGCCGCCAGCCTTTATATAACAGCTATACAAGCTGCTGGAACCATTCTACAGCCACCATTTTAAGTGTTATAGCCGCCAGCCTTTATATAGTAGCTCTGCAAGCTGCTGGAACCATTCTACAGCCGCCATTTTGAGGGTTATAGCCGCCAGCCAGTATACAGTAGCTCTACAAGCTGCTGGAACCATTCTACAGACGTTATTTTGAGTGTTATAGCAGTCATCTTTAATATAGTAGCTATACAAGCTGCTGGAACCATTCTACAGCCGTTATTTTGAGTGTTATAGCCGCCAGCCTTTATATAGTAGCTCTACAAGCTCCTGAAACCATTCTACAGCCGTTATTTTGAGTTTTATAGGAGCCAGCATTTATATAGTACCTCTACAAGCTGCTGGAACCATTCTACAGCCTCCATTTTGAGTGTTATAGCCGCCAGCCTTTATATAGTAGCTCTACAAGCTGCTGGAACCATTCTACAGCCGTTATTTTGAGTTTTATAGCAGCCAGCATTTATATAGTACCTCTACAAGCTGCTGGAACCATTCTACAGCCGTAATTAGGAGTGTTATAGCCGTCATCTTTAATGTAGTAGCTCTACAAGCTGCTGGAACCATTCTACAGCCTCCATTTTGAGTGTTATAGCCGCCATTCTACAGCCTCCATTTTGAGTGTTATAGCAGCCAGCCTTTATATAGTAGCTCTACAAGCCGCTGAAACCATTCTACAGCCGTTATTTTGAGTTTTATAGCCGCCAGCATTTACATAGTACCTCTACAAGCTGCTGGAACCATTCTACAGCCTCCATTTTGAGTGTTATAGCCGCCATTCTACAGCCTCCAGTTTGAGTGTTATAGCCGCCAGCCTTTATATAGTAGCTCTACAAGCTGCTGGAACCATTCTACAGCCGTTATTATGAGTGTTAGAGCCGCCATCTTTAATGTAGTAGCTCTACAAGCTGCTGGAACCATTCTACAGCCTCCATTTTGAGTGTCATAGCCGCCAGCCTTTATATAGTAGCTCTACAAGCTGCTGGAACCATTCTACAGCCGTTATTTTGAGTTTTATAGCAGACAGCATTTATATAGTACCTCTACAAGCTGCTGGAACCATTCTACAGCCTCCATTTTGAGTGTTATAGCCGCCAGCCTTTATATAGTAGCTCTACAAGCTCCTGAAACCATTCTACAGCCGTTATTTTGAGTTTTATAGCAGCCAGCATTTATATAGTACCTCTACAATCTGCTGGAACCATTCTACAGCCTCCATTTTGAGTATTATAGCCGCCAGCCTTTATATAGTAGCTCTACAAGCTGCTGGAACCATTCTACAGCCGTTATTTTGAGTGTTATAGGAGCCAGCAATTATATAGTACCTCTACAAGCTGCTGGAACCATTCTACAGCCCCCATTTTGAGTGTTATAGCCGCCAGCCTTTATATAGTAGCTCTACAAGCTCCTGAAACCATTCTACAGCCGTTATTTTGAGTTTTATAGGAGCCAGCATTTATATAGTACCTCTACAAGCTGCTGGAACCATTCTACAGCCGTTATTTTGAGTGTTATAGTCGTCATCTTTAATGTAGTAGCTCTACAAGCTGCTGGAACCATTCTACAGCCGTTATTTTGAGTATTATAGCCGCTGGCCTTTCTATAGTAGCTCTACAAGCTCCTGAAACCATTCTACAGCCGTTATTTTGAGTTTTATAGGAGCCAGCAGCCAAGCTGCTGAAACCATTCTACAGCCTCCATTTTGAGTGTTATAGCCGCCAGCCTTTATATAGTAGCTCTGCAAGCTGCTGGAACCATTCTACAGCTGCCATTTTGAGTGTTAAACCCGCCAGCCTTTATATAGTAGCTCTACAAGCTGCTGGAACCATTCTACAGCCACCATTTTGAGTGTTATAGCCGCCAGCTTTTATATAACAGCTATACAAGCTGCTGGAACCATTCTACAGACGTTATTTTGAGTGTTATAGCCGCCAGCCTTTATAAAACAGCTATACAAGCTGCTGGAACCATTCTACAGCCACCATTTTAAGTGTTATAGCCGCCAGCCTTTATATAGTAGCTCTGCAAGCTGCTGGAACCATTCTACAGCCGCCATTTTGAGGGTTATAGCCGCCAGCCAGTATACAGTAGCTCTACAAGCTGCTGGAACCATTCTGCAGACGTTATTTTGAGTGTTATAGCAGTTATCTTTAATATAGTAGCTATACAAGCTGCTGGAACCATTCTACAGCCGTTATTTTGAGTGTTATAGCCGCCAGCCTTTATATAGTAGCTCTACAAGCTCCTGAAACCATTCTACAGCCGTTATTTTGAGTTTTATAGGAGCCAGCATTTATATAGTACCTCTACAAGCTGCTGGAACCATTCTACAGCCTCCATTTTGAGTGTTATAGCCGCCAGCCTTTATATAGTAGCTCTACAAGCTGCTGGAACCATTCTACAGCCGTTATTTTGGGTGTTATAGCAGTAAGCATTTATATAGTACCTCTACAATCTGCTGGAACTATTCTACAGCCGCCATTTTAAGTGTTATAGCCGCCAGTCTTTATATAGTAGCTCTACAAGCTGCTGGAACCATTCTACAGCCGTTATTTTGAGTTTTATAGCAGCCAGCATTTATATAGTACCGCTACAAACTTTTGGAACCATTCTACAGCCTTCACTTTGAGTGTTATAGCCGCCAGCCTTTGTAAAGTAGCTCTGCAAGTTGCTGGAACCATTCTACAACCGCCATTTTGAGTTTTAGTGCTGCCAGCCTTTACATAACAGCTATACAAGCTGCTGGAACCATTCAACAGCCGTTCTTTTGAGCGTTATAACCATTCTACAGCCGCCATTTTGAGTGTTATAGCCGCCAGCATTTATATGGTACCTCTACAAGCTGCTGGAACCATTCTACAGCCGCCATTTTAAAAGTTATGGCAGCTAGCCTTTTTATAACAGCTATACAAGCTGCTGGAACCATTC
Source organism: Drosophila paulistorum (assembly GCA_018152135.1). NCBI lineage: Eukaryota > Metazoa > Arthropoda > Insecta > Diptera > Drosophilidae > Drosophila > Drosophila paulistorum. The sequence continues at coordinate 935,362 of JAECXG010000648.1, forward strand.
TACAGCCGTTATTTTGAGTGTTATAGCCGCCAGCCTTTATATAGTAGCTCTGCAAGATGCTGGAACCGTTTTACAGCCGCTTTTTTGAGTGTTATAGTGGCTAGCTTTTATATAACAGCTATACAAGCTGCTGGAACCATTCTACAGCCTCCATTTTGAGTGTTATAGCCGCCAGCCTTTATATAACAGCTATACAAGCTGCTGGAACCATTCTACAGCCGTTATTTTGAGTGTTATAGCCGCCAGCCTTTATATAACAGCTATACAAGCTGCTGGAACCATTCTACAGCCACCATTTTGAGTGTTTTAGCCGCCAGCCTTTATATAATAGCTCTACAAGCTCCTGAAACCATTCTAGCAGTTAGCATTTATATAGTACCTCTACAATCTGCTGGAACCATTCTACAGCCTCCATTTTGAGTGTAATAGCCGCCAGCCTTTATATAGTAGCTCTATAAGCTGCTGGAATCATTCTACAGCCGTTATTTTGAGTTTTATGGCAGCCAGCATTTATATAGTAGCTCTGCAAGTTGCTGGAACCATTCTACAACCGCCATTTTGAGTTTTAGTGCTGCCAGCCTTTACATAACAGCTATACAAGCTGCTGGAACCATTCTACAGCCGTTATTTTGAGTGTTATAGCCGCCAGCCAGTATATAGTAGCTCTACAAGCTGCTGGAACCATTCTACTGCCTCCATTTTAAGTGTTATAGCCGCCAGCCTTTATATAGTAGCTCTACAAGCTGCTGGAACCATTCTACACCCGTTATTTTGAGTGTTATAGGAGCCAGCATTTATATAGTAGCTCTACAATCTGCTGGAACTATTCTACAGCCGCCATTTTGAGTGTTATAGCCGCCAGCCTTTATATAGTAGCTCTACAAGCTGCTGGAACCATTCTACAGCCGTTATTTTGAGTGTTATAGTCGTCATCTTTAATGTAGTAGCTCTACAAGCTGCTGGAACCATTCTACAGCCGCCATTTTGAGTGTTATAGCCGCCAGCATTTATATGGTACCTCTACAAGCTGCTGGAACCATTCAACAGCCGCCATTTTAAGTGTTATGGCAGCTAGCCTTTTCATAAAACCTATACAAGCTGCTGGAACCATTCTACAGCCGTTATTTTGAGTGTTATAGCCGCCTGCCTTTATATAGTAGCTCTGCAAGATGCTGGAACCGTTTAACAGCCGCTTTTTTGAGTGTTATAGCGGCCAGCCTTTATGTAACAGCTATACAAGCTGCTGGAACCATTCTACAGCCGTTATTATGAGTGTTATAGCCGTAATCTTTAATGTAGTAGCTCTACAAGCTGCTGGAACCATTCTACAGCCTCCATTTTGAGTGTTATAGCCGCCATTCTACAGCCTCCATTTTGAGTGTTATAGCCGCCAGCCTTTATATAGTAGCTCTACAAGCTGCTGGAACCATTCTACAGCCGTTATTATGAGTGGTATTTATTTATTTATTTATTTATTTATTTATTTACGTCAACTAAGTCAGCAGTCGACGAAAAAGCTTAAGCTAAAATACAAATAGTAATTAATTCATTAAGGTAGCTTAGCTATATGCACAACATCCCCGACCCGATGGAGGTGTTTTATTTGCAACAAGGTGCCAGCTATGCCCCGATTCACAGCCAATGTGGTCAGGGATGAGTTGCAGCCAATCAAATATCCAGTCCAGAATACTTTCAGTGGTTACGCTGTAGATAATTAAAAAGTATAGCGCGAAGAGAAGTGACAGATAGATGAGGAGAAATAAGGTGAGAAAGGTTGTTAAAAGATTGGCAAAGAACACGAAGAGGTTCGTGAAGAGAGTAGTTAGTCAAACATCTACTAAGGTGAAGAGGAAAAAAGTTTCTGGTCCGACGTGAGGGAACACAAAAATATAGCGTATCTAGTAAATTGGTAGAACTGACTTCACCGTTGACTACTTTATGTAGAAAGAGAATCCCAAATACGAGCCTACGGTTGTAAAGTGAAGGAAGATTAATAAGAAGAAGTCTGTCAGAATAAGAAGGTAGGCGAAGATTCGGGTCCCAATTAAGACCGCGTAACGCAAACTTAAGGAATTGCTTCTGTACCGATTCAATACTACGCTGGTGAACATCATATTGAGGGTTCCACACTGGTGAGCAATATTCTAGAGTAGGGCGAACTAACGAAGTGTATAAAACCTTTGTCACATATGGATCATCAAATTCTTTGGCCCAACGTTTAACCCTCTCATGCCCGATGTTGCATATACGCAACATTGTATTTATAAGCCTATAACTACCGTTATTTTAAATTTTTTGTTTTGAATCTTTCGCTGAAATATAGCTGCATGTGTTGAGTGAGCTTACAGCTGATTGTGCGGCAGTCAGCTGCACACGCGTTCAGTTTGTAGCTATTCTCCCGAGAGCGTAGTTAAAAAATGAGATCTGTAAAAACACGTGGTTTTAAATTAGTGTTTAAAATCATTAAAACAATGACTTCATCGTAAATCTAAGTTCAACAACTTGATAAAGAAAGGTAAGTGAGTATTTAAAAAAAAAAAACAATGAAAAAACTATTTAGTTTGTTTGTAATAATTTTGTAAATGTAGTGTTGCGTATATGCAACATTGGACTACTGTGGAAATTTTCGAATAATAAAATTTTTTCTGTGAACAGATTCTAAAATGCGCCCAAAAGGTCTAACTCAAGCTGAGATTGTAAAATTTGCCAACTTTGATTGGGATGATTCGGCTGATGAGGAAAATGAAGAAGAAGAAGATCGAAATATGGAGGAAATTATAGAAGTAACTTTGCAAAATTTGGATAACAGAGCTGAAAATGTGGAAGTTAGATTGAGTGACCAACTTATTAGATCCGAAAATGATAGAGAATTGAATGAAAATGAATACGTTGTACAGGAGGTGATGGAACAAATTGATTTGAGGAGTTTGAATTGGAGGAGTACAAAGTTTATGGAAAGTGAGACCACTTGGAAAAGCGAATTACGCAGCAGTGCCGTGAAAAACCCCATCGAATATTTTTGTATTTTTTTTGGCGATGAACTGTGGCAGAAAATATGTGAGGAAACGAACTTATATGCCATTCAAACGAAGGGCGTAGAATTGAAATGCACTGTGCCTGAAGTGAAAAGATTTGTTGGCATACTTCTTTACCTTGCAGTTGTGAAAATACCAACTTACAGAATGGCGTGGGCGGTGGATTTTAAACTAGCGGCCGTTGCAAATGCATTACCGAGAAACAGATTTGAAAAAATTAAACAGTTTTTCCATTTGAACGACAATTCTAATCAGCCTCATAAGGGAACAGCTGAATATGACAAGTTATACAAGATTCGCCCTTTGTTAGAAGCCATAAAAAAAAAATTCAATGAAATTCCGCAAGAAGAATTTCAAAGTATAGATGAGCAAATGATTGCATATAAAGGTAACTTATTATATGTGAATACATTTCTGAATAACATAATAGTACATACTTTTCTTAGGTCAACATAGTTTAAAACAATACCTTCCAATGAAGCCCCACAAGTGGGGTTTCAAAATGTTTACGAGAGCTGGTGTATCTGGGATTATATACGATTTTACTCTGTACATTGGAGAAGGAACGTGCAAGACATATGGTTTAGGAATTTCATCAGATATCGTGCTATTTTTATCATCTAATTTACCAGTAAACCAAAATTTCAAACTGTTTTTTGACAATTGGTTTTCGTCAATAAGCTTGATGATTGCTCTGAAAGAAAAAGGCATATTGGCCGTTGGTACAATTAGAAGCAACCGATTGAAAAATTGTGCTCTAATCAGTGAGAAAGACCTTCAAAAACGAGGGCGAGGATCAAGCGATTTTAAATATGAAGCAACGCACAACTTGATTGCTTGTCGTTGGTATGATAATAAGAGCGTACAACTAGTTTCAAATTATGCAGGTAAGAACCCGATGAATGAATGCAACAGATGGTGCCGCAAAGAGAAGAAGTTTATAACTATACCTCGTCCAGGTATAGTTGAATGTTACAACAAACACATGGGAGGGGTTGATCTTGCGGATATGCTGCTTGAATTGTACAAAATCAACCACCGCTCAAATAAATGGTACATGCGCATAGTATATTGGTGCATAAATTCAAGTTTAGTAAACAGTTGGCTGTTGTACCGTAGAGACATAACAAATACAGACGGCGAATTGAAGCATATGCCGCTCTTAAATTTCCAATTAAATGTTGCTTCTGAGCTTTTGAACGCAAGTCAAACTATATTTGTCGCCAAAAAGAGAGGTCGTCCATCATCACTCCTTTTGACAAAGAATTCACCCTCATCATCACCAACTCCATTATCACCAGCTCCTTTATCACCAGCTCCGTTATCACCAGCCCCATTATCACCAGCCCCATTATCACCAGCTCCAATATCACCAGCTCATTCTACGGGCTCTGAGTCAAACCCCTCTAAAAGAGCTTATGTTGCAGACCCATCAAAGTCACTACGACTTGATGGTTATAATCATTGGCCGGAATGGGGAACAAGAGGAAGATGTAGAGTATGCAGATCGGGATTTCCAAGCTGTAAGTGTAGCAAATGTAATGTGCACTTGTGCTCCAATCCCCAAAAAAATTGTTTCGTGTCATATCATACATAAATATTAATAAACGGCATTTGGAAAAAAAAACAATTTGACTTTAAATATATAACACAATTGCCCAATGTTGCATATACGCAACATCATGTAGCTCTTGAACCAGGACACCAAGGACATTCAAATTTTTTTCAGTTGATATTGAGGTCAAGTCTAGCTTATATGTCAACTCAAAAAAATTTTAGCCACGCCCAATTTAATTCGGGCATGAGAGGGTTAATGAAGCCAAGAAGACTGCATGCTCTATTAACAATTGAAGATATATGAATATTAAAAGAAAGTTTTGGGTCAAACATAACGCCTAAGTCTTTAAATGATGGTACACAATCTAACAGAACAGACTTAATAGAGTATTGAGCTAGGAACGGCGACAAACGACTGAAAGTCATAAAAGAGCATTTAGAGGCATTAAGGTGTAATTTATTAACGTGACACCAAACACAGAACGCATCGAGATCTGATTGCAAGTACTGTTGGAAAGAAGGATCATTATATGAATAGCAAATCTTCACGTCATCCGCAAACATGAGCACGCGTGAATGAGCCAAGGCCAAAAGGCAAATCGTTTATAAACAAGGTAAATAACAGTGGGCCCAGATGACTGCCTTGGGGGACACCTGACGTAACTCGAACAGTTTTAGATATCGAGGAACGAAAAGACACCTTTTGGGTTCTGCCAATAAGATACGACTTTAACCAAGCCAATAGTTTCGGGGAAAAACCCATGATGTTAAGTTTCATGAGAAGCAAGGAATGATCAACCGTATCGAAAGCCTTACTAAAGTCAGTATAAATAACATCAGTTTGACACTTTTTACGGAAGCCATGGTGTACAAGGGTAGTCAATTCTAAAAGGTTGGTAAGCGACGAACGACCTTTCATGAAGCCATGCTGACAAGCAGAAATAGCGGATCTGGATAGGTGTTGAAGGGAAGACGTAATAATTTTCGCAAACAGCTTAGGTATTGCCGAAAGTTTGGCAATGCCACGGTAGTTAGAAATATCCGATTTGTTACCCTTTTTAAAAAGCGGAATAATAAAAGACTCCTTCCAAATATCAGGGAAGCGACAAGTCTCACTCGATATAAAGAATAACCGAGATAAAGGCTTAGATAGGGAAATCGAACACATTTTAAGGATGCAACTAGGTATATTATCAGGCCCGGGTACGAAGGAAGACGTCATAGATGACAAGCTAGAGATAATACAGTCTTCAGTAATATTAGGAAAAAACATACAATTTAAATGTGGAATTGTGAAGGGATAAGGTGTGGGATCCGAAGCAGTAGAAGAATAAGTCGACTGAAAGAATTTAGCAAACAGATCTGCAATATCTGAATCACAATTAGCAGTCTGGTCATTAAGTCTGAAGGTGGAAGGTAGTAAATTACAGCGTCTTTTGGAATTAACAAAGTTATAAAATCTTTTGGGGTTATTATAAAATTCAACCTTACAGCGAACGATATAATTATTGTAGCATTGAGTATTTAAAAGGCAAAATTGAGATTTGGCTACACAATAATTTGCATAGTCAAGTCGCGAACCAGTTTTTTTAAATCTTTTAAAATATCTCGATTTAATGTTACGGAGATTAGAGAGCCTACGTGTGAACCAGACTGGCGCACTGGAGACGGTAGAGACATTCACATAAGGAACGCATTTATCAATTAGAGAATTAAGAGCAGAGTAGAAAAAATTTACTGCACAATCTATATCACAGCACTCAAATAGAAATGACCAATCAAAAGAGAAAATAAGGCTGTTAAGAAGATTGAAATTTGTTTTACGAAAACATCTGCGACGAGAATTTGAGATGTTATTGAATGAATTATTAACGGAATTGTAAGAAATAGTAATTTCAATGGTAGGGTGATAAGTATCTTCAGGCTTCACTAGGGGCTGTGTTTGTGATACAGCACTAACAGTGGGATCAGAGACAAAAACAAGATCGAGGATTCTTTTAGAAGAGTTAAGAAAAGAATTCAACTGATATAGCGGACATTCAAGTAGGCTATCAAGAAAAACATGTTGAGATGAAGGAATTAAGAAAGATAGATTATCATCAGCAAGCCAAGAAACATTAGGCAAGTTAAAATCACCTAAAGCTATAAAAAAATCACGATCTTTAAGACGACTAAAAATAGTTCGCAAAGCATCAGCATGGTGCATGTAGATCATCATATCAGAAGCTGGAGGAATGTATGAACAAGAGATATATAAGCTAAAGTTAGAACATGTAACTTCGACGCAAATAACCTCAACACCTAAGGGGAGATCAATCGGCACAACACTTGAGCACAGATTCGAGTTGACTGCAATGAGTACTCCGCCGCCACGACGACCAACACGATCAAGCCTATAAGAAATAAAGTTATTAGAAAGAATTTCATTATCCAGAACAGAGGAGTTAAGCCAAGTTTCAGAGAAAGCTAATATGTCAGCCGAAAAGGTTTGGCTATCGCAGAATAGTTTCGAGAGCTTGGTAAGAAGTCCTCTTACATTTTGATAGTGAATGCAAAGACTAGACGTTATTAGTTTTTTGAAGCAGAAGATACATTAGGAAGGTGGACAGGCAAAGGGCGGGAGCGCTTATTGGGCGCAAATTCGTGTACAACTAGGCCCTCTGGCCAAAAGTTAGGGTCAACCATAGCTGAGAAATACTCATTTGGTACAGTAATTTTAAAAGAGGAGATTTCATGAGGCCTAGAAAACTTAAACTTTTGAATTAAAACCTTAGCAGGGCATATATTACCAATGTAAGCTGCCACAGACGATTCAGAAGTATCTGGAGCAAGCCTAGAGATAAATAATTGTTTACGATGAGGCACTACAGTTAGTGGAGGCGGAGGAGCATTGGGATCCGCAAGTGATTGAAAGCCAGCATGATCCAGTAATTGATCAGAGTTCCCGTGAGGGATAGATTGAGGTACACCAGGGCTTGTAGTGGGTACATCAATCTGAAAAGAAGAGCATAAAGAGGGACAAGAAGATGGTGTAGGCGAAAGTAAAATGGGAGAAGATGTAATAGAAAGTGCGGGCGACTGCTTATGAGGCAACTCAAGGGTACATTTCTTGGGCAATTCCTTAGAAGGTGGATCAAACTTGAATTGCGACAATAAATTTATGCTAGAGTCACACTCATTAGACAGCTGTTTGGCCATTTTATTTAGAGAAAGAAACTTTAAACGAAGATCCCTGTACATTCGGCTAAAATCAAGCTGCTGGCTGGCACAAGATGGGCAAGTCCAGCGCATTAAGCCAAGCTCAGGCTTAGACACAGACAAACCAGAAAATTTGTCGTAATCACGGCCGTTGAGGCCAGCACATTTTAAGTGAATAAGATTGTCGCAAAGCCAACACGATATTGCTCTATACTGATCGTCAAAACGATCAGAATGCTTGCAATTGGGTAGACAACAAGCCATTGAAAAGCCAAAATAAACACAAGGCAAAAAAAAAACAACAAAAAAAATATATATAAAAATTTAAATAAACAGCACAAAGATAATTATCGATAAAAAATCAATAATTACAAATAAAACAAAGAGACAGCTAGAGCACACAGCACAAGAGAGAGTGCAAGAACAGTTATAAGACGAGCTTTGAGAGGCGGCCTTAGAAAAGTAATTACGCGGGAGGGAAGCTGAGCACAAGCACAAAGCAGAGAGAACAACAAAACCACTAGCACTGATGGTATGATGGGGGCGATGAGGGGGAGCAACTGCAGAAGCAATGACGGGAGAGAACAATAAGAAAAAAATAAAAACAATTTAGATGCACCAAACACTAATCACAAAAAAAAAAAAACAAAACTGTTTAATTTGGCGAATTATGCAAATAAAACACAAGGGTTTCAAGCAAATGACACCAGCGAAAACGAAAACAAACTAGGCACAATTAAAAATTGGGAAAAAACAATATATATTAATAAAACTCAGGAGCTAAGCAAAAACACGACCGTCACGTCAGAGAGCAGAAGCTTATATGATGGGTATAGTCGCCATCTTTAATGTAGTACCTCTACAAGCTGCTGGAACCATTCTACAGCCTCCATTTTGAGTGTCATATCCGCCAGCCTTTATATAGTAGCTCTACAAGCTGCTGGAACCATTCTACAGCCGTTATTTTGAGTTTTATAGCAGCCAGCATTTATATAGTACCTCTTCAAGCTGCTGGAACCATTCTACAGCCTCCATTTTGAGTGTTATAGCCGCCAGCCTTTATATAGTAGCTCTACAAGCTCCTGAAACCATTCTACAGCCGTTATTTTGAGTTTTATAGGAGCCAGCATTTATATAGTAGCTCTACAAGCTGCTGGAACCATTCTACAGCCTCCATTTTGAGTGTTATAGCCGCCAGCCTTTATATAGTAGCTCTACAAGCTGCTGGAACCATTCTACAACCGTTATTTTGAGTGTTATAGCCGCTGGCCTTTATATAGTAGCTCTACAAGCTCCTGAAACCATTCTACAGCCGTTATTTTGAGTTTTATAGGAGCCAGCATTTATATAGTACCGCTACAAGCTGCTGAAACCATTCTACAGCCTCCATTTTGAGTGTTATAGCCGCCAGCTTTTATATAGTAGCTCTGCAAGCTGCTGGAACCATTCTACAGCTGCCATTTTGAGTGTTAAACCCGCCAGCCTTTATATAGTAGCTCTACAAGCTGCTGGAACCATTCTACAGCCACCATTTTGAGTGTTATAGCCGCCAGCTTTTATATAACAGCTATACAAGCTGCTGGAACCATTCTACAGACGTTATTTTGAGTGTTATAGCAGTCATCTTTAATACAGTAGCTATACAAGCTGCTGGAACCATTCTACAGCCACCATTTTGAGTGTTATAGCCGCCAGCCTTTTTAGAGTAGCTCTGCAAGCTGCTGGAACCACAGCTGCAATTTTGAGTGTTAAACCCGCCAGCCTTTATATAGTAGTTCTACAAGCTGCTGGAACCATTCTACAGACGTTATTTTGAGTGTTATAGCAGTCATCTTTAATATAGTAGCTATACAAGCTGCTGGAACCATTCTACAGCCGTTATTTTGAGTGTTATAGCCGCCAGCCTTTATATAGTAGCTCTACAAGCTCCTGAAACCATTCTACAGCCGTTATTTTGAGTTTTATAGGAGCCAGCATTTATATAGTACCTCTACAAGCTGCTGGAACCATTCTACAGCCTCCATTTTGAGTGTTATAGCCGCCAGCCTTTATATAGTAGCTCTACAAGCTGCTGGAACCATTCTACAGCCGTTATTTTGAGTGTTATAGCAGTAAGCATTTATATAGTACCTCTACAATCTGCTGGAACTATTCTACAGCCGCCATTTTAAGTGTTATAGCCGCCAGTCTTTATATAGTAGCTCTACAAGCTGCTGGAACCATTCTACAGCCGTTATTTTGAGTTTTATAGCAGCCAGCATTTATATAGTACCGCTACAAACTTTTGGAACCATTCTACAGCCTTCACTTTGAGTGTAATAGCCGCCAGCCTTTATATAGTAGCTCTATAAGCTGCTGGAATCATTCTACAGCCGTTATTTTGAGTTTTATGGCAGCCAGCATTTATATAGTAGCTCTGCAAGTTGCTGGAACCATTCTACAACCGCCATTTTGAGTTTTAGTGCTGCCAGCCTTTACATAACAGCTATACAAGCTGCTGGAACCATTCTACAGCCGTTATTTTGAGTGTTATAGCCGCCAGCCAGTATATAGTAGCTCTACAAGCTGCTGGAACCATTCTACTGCCTCCATTTTGAGTGTTATAGCCGCCAGCCTTTATATAGTAGCTCAACAAGCTGCTGGAACCATTCTACACCCGTTATTTTGAGTGTTATAGTCGTCATCTTTAATGTAGTAGCTCTACAAGCTGCTGGAACCATTCTACAGCCGCCATTTTGAGTGTTATAGCCGCCAGCATTTATATGGTACCTCTACAAGCTGCTGGAACCATTCTACAGCCGCCATTTTAAGTGTTATGGCAGCTAGCCTTTTTATAAAACCTATACAAGCTGCTGGAACCATTCTACAGCCGTTATTTTGAGTGTTATAGCCGCCTGCCTTTATATAGTAGCTCTGCAAGATGCTGGAACCGTTTAACAGCCGCTTTTTTGAGTGTTATAGCGGCCAGCCTTTATGTAACAGCTATACAAGCTGCTGGAACCATTCTACAGCCGTTATTATGAGTGTTATAGCCGTAATCTTTAATGTAGTAGCTCTACAAGCTGCTGGAACCATTCTACAGCCTCCATTTTGAGTGTTATAGCCGCCATTCTACAGCCTCCATTTTGAGTGTTATAGCCGCCAGCCTTTATATAGTAGCTCTACAAGCTGCTGGAACCATTCTACAGCCGTTATTATGAGTGGTATAGCCGCCATCTTTAATGTAGTACCTCTACAAGCTGCTGGAACCATTCTACAGCCTCCATTTTGAGTGTCATAGCCGCCAGCCTTTATATAGTAGCTCAACAAGCTGCTGGAACCCTTCTACAGCCGTTATTTTGAGTTTTATAGCAGCCAGCATTTATATAGTACCTCTTCAAGCTGCTGGAACCATTCTACAGCCTCCATTTTGAGTGTTATAGCCGCCAGCCTTTATATAGTAGCTCTACAAGCTCCTGAAACCATTCTACAGCCGTTATTTTGAGTTTTATAGGAGCCAGCATTTATATAGTAGCTCTACAAGCTGCTGGAACCATTCTACAGCCTCCATTTTGAGTGTTATAGCCGCCAGCCTTTATATAGTAGCTCTACAAGCTGCTGGAACCATTCTACAACCGTTATTTTGAGTGTTATAGCAGCCAGCATTTATATAGTACCTCTACAAGCTGCTGGAACCATTCTACAGCCCCCATTTTGAGTGTTATAGCCGCCAGCTTTTATATAGTAGCTCTACAAGCTCCTGAAACCATTCTACAGCCGTTATTTTGAGTTTTATAGGAGCCAGCATTTATATAGTACCTCTACAAGCTGCTGGAACCATTCTACAGCCGTTATTTTGAGTGTTATAGTCGTCATCTTTAATGTAGTAGCTCTACAAGCTGCTGGAATCATTCTACAGCCTCCATTTTGAGTGTTATAGCCGCCAGCCTTTATATAGTAGCTCTACAAGCTCCTGAAACCATTCTACAGCCGTTATTTTGAGTTTTATAGGAGCCAGCATTTATATAGTACCTCTACAAGCTGCTGGAACCATTCTACAGCCTCCATTTTGAGTGTTATAGCCGCCAGCCTTTATATAGTAGCTCTACAAGCTGCTGGAACCATTCTACAGCCGTTATTTTGAGTGTTATAGCAGTTAACATTTATATAGTACCTCTACAATCTGCTGGAACTATTCTACAGCCGCCATTTTGAGTGTTATAGCCGCCAGCCTTTATATAGTAGCTCTACAAGCTGCTGGAACCATTCTACAGCCGTTATTTTGAGTTTTATAGCAGCCAGCATTTATATAGTACCTCTACAAACTGTTGGAACCATTCTACGGCCTTCACTTTGAGTGTTATAGCCGCCAGCCTTTGTAAAGTAGCTCTGCAAGTTGCTGGAACCATTCTACAACCGCCATTTTGAGTTTTAGTGCTGCCAGCCTTTACATAACAGCTATACAAGCTGCTGGAACCATTCTACAGCCGTTATTTTGAGTGTTATAACTATTCTACAGCCGCCATTTTGAGTGTTATAGCAGCCAGCATTTATATGGTACCTCTACAAGCTGCTGGAACCATTCTACAGTCGCCATTTTAAGTGTTATGGCAGCTAGCCTTTTTATAACAGCTATACAAGCTGCTGGAACCACTCTTCAGACGTTATTTTGAGTGTTATAGCCGCCAGCCATTATATAGTAGCTCTGCAAGATGCTGGAACCGTTTTACAGCCGCTTTTTTGAGTTTTATAGCGGCCAGCCTTTATGTAACAGCTATACAAGCTGCTGGAACCATTCTACATCCACCATTTTGAGTGTTATAGCCACCAGCCATAATATAACAGCTATACAAGCTGCTGGAACCATTCTACAGCCGCCATTTTGAGTGTTATAGCCGCCAGCCTTTATATAGTAGCTCTACAAGCTGCTGGAACCATTCTACAGCCGTCATTTTGAGTGTTATAGTCGTCATCTTTAATGAAGTAGCTCTACAAGCTGCTGGAACCATTCTACAGCCGCCATTTTGAGTGTTGTAGCCGCCAGCATTTATATGGTACCTCTACAAGCTGCTGGAACCATTCTACAGCCGCCATTTTAAGTGTTATGGCAGCTAGCCTTTTTATAAAACCTATACAAGCTGCTGGAACCATTCTACAACCGTTATTTTGAGTGTTATAGCCGCCTGCCTTTATATAGTAGCTCTGCAAGATGCTGGAACCGTTTAACAGCCGCTTTTTTGAGTGTTATAGCGGCCAGCCTTTATGTAACAGCTATACAAGCTGCTGGAACCATTCTACACCCGTTATTATGAGTGTTATAGCCGTAATCTTTAATGTAGTAGCTCTACAAGCTGCTGGAACCATTCTACAGCCTCCATTTTGAGTGTTATAGCCGCCATTCTACAGCCTCCATTTTGAGTGTTATAGCCGCCAGCCTTTATATAGTAGCTCTACAAGCTGCTGGAACCATTCTACAACCGTTATTTTGAGTGTTATAGCAGCCAGCATTTATATAGTACCTCTACAAGCTGCTGGAACCATTCTACAGCCCCCATTTTGAGTGTTATAGCCGCCAGCTTTTATATAGTAGCTCTACAAGCTCCTGAAACCATTCTACAGCCGTTATTTTGAGTTTTATAGGAGCCAGCATTTATATAGTACCTCTACAAGCTGCTGGAACCATTCTACAGCCGTTATTTTGAGTGTTATAGTCGTCATCTTTAATGTAGTAGCTCTACAAGCTGCTGGAATCATTCTACAGCCTCCATTTTGAGTGTTATAGCCGCCAGCCTTTATATAGTAGCTCTACAAGCTCCTGAAACCATTCTACAGCCGTTATTTTGAGTTTTATAGGAGCCAGCATTTATATAGTACCTCTACAAGCTGCTGGAACCATTCTACAGCCTCCATTTTGAGTGTTATAGCCGCCAGCCTTTATATAGTAGCTCTACAAGCTGCTGGAACCATTCTACAGCCGTTATTTTGAGTGTTATAGCAGTTAACATTTATATAGTACCTCTACAATCTGCTGGAACTATTCTACAGCCGCCATTTTGAGTGTTATAGCCGCCAGCCTTTATATAGTAGCTCTACAAGCTGCTGGAACCATTCTACAGCCGTTATTTTGAGTTTTATAGCAGCCAGCATTTATATAGTACCTCTACAAACTGTTGGAACCATTCTACGGCCTTCACTTTGAGTGTTATAGCCGCCAGCCTTTGTAAAGTAGCTCTGCAAGTTGCTGGAACCATTCTACAACCGCCATTTTGAGTTTTAGTGCTGCCAGCCTTTACATAACAGCTATACAAGCTGCTGGAACCATTCTACAGCCGTTATTTTGAGTGTTATAACTATTCTACAGCCGCCATTTTGAGTGTTATAGCAGCCAGCATTTATATGGTACCTCTACAAGCTGCTGGAACCATTCTACAGTCGCCATTTTAAGTGTTATGGCAGCTAGCCTTTTTATAACAGCTATACAAGCTGCTGGAACCACTCTACAGACGTTATTTTGAGTGTTATAGCCGCCAGCCATTATATAGTAGCTCTGCAAGATGCTGGAACCGTTTTACAGCCGCTTTTTTGAGTTTTATAGCGGCCAGCCTTTATATAACAGCTATACAAGCTGCTGGAACCATTCTACATCCACCATTTTGAGTGTTATAGCCACCAGCCATAATATAACAGCTATACAAGCTGCTGGAACCATTCTACAGCCGCCATTTTGAGTGTTATAGCCGCCAGCCTTTATATAGTAGCTCTACAAGCTGCTGGAACCATTCTACAGCCGTTATTTTGAGTGTTATAGTCGTCATCTTTAATGAAGTAGCTCTACAAGCTGCTGGAACCATTCTACAGCCGCCATTTTGAGTGTTGTAGCCGCCAGCATTTATATGGTACCTCTACAAGCTGCTGGAACCATTCTACAGCCGCCATTTTAAGTGTTATGGCAGCTAGCCTTTTTATAAAACCTATACAAGCTGCTGGAACCATTCTACAACCGTTATTTTGAGTGTTATAGCCGCCTGCCTTTATATAGTAGCTCTGCAAGATGCTGGAACCGTTTAACAGCCGCTTTTTTGAGTGTTATAGCGGCCAGCCTTTATGTAACAGCTATACAAGCTGCTGGAACCATTCTACACCCGTTATTATGAGTGTTATAGCCGTAATCTTTAATGTAGTAGCTCTACAAGCTGCTGGAACCATTCTACAGCCTCCATTTTGAGTGTTATAGCCGCCATTCTACAGCCTCCATTTTGAGTGTTATAGCCGCCAGCCTTTATATAGTAGCTCTACAAGCTGCTGGAACCATTCTACAGCCGTTATTATGAGTGTTATAGCCGCCATCTTTAATGTAGTACGTCTACAAGCTGCTGGAACCATTCTACAGCCTCCATTTTGAGTGTTATAGCCGCCAGCCTTTATATAGTAGCTCTACAAGCTGCTGGAACCATTCTACAGCCGTTATTTTGAGTTTTATAGCAGCCAGCATTTATATAGTACCTCTTCAAGCTGCTGGAACCATTCTACAGCCTCCATTTTGAGTGTTATAGCCGCCAGCCTTTATATATACAAGCTCCTGAAACCATTCTACAGCCGTTATTTTGAGTTTTATAGGAGCCAGCATTTATATAGTAGCTCTACAAGCTGCTGGAACCATTCTACAGCCTCCATTTTGAGTGTTATAGCCGCCAGCCTTTATATAGTAGCTCTACAAGCTGCTGGAACCATTCTACAACCGTTATTTTGAGTGTTATAGCAGCCAGCATTTATATAGTACCTCTACAAGCTGCTGGAACCATTCTACAGCCCCCATTTTGAGTGTTATAGCCGCCAGCCTATATATAGTAGCTCTACAAGCTCCTGAAACCATTCTACAGCCGTTATTTTGAGTTTTATAGGAGCCAGCATTTATATAGTACCTCTACAAGCTGCTGGAACCATTCTACAGCCGTTATTTTGAGTGTTATAGTCGTCATCTTTAATGTAGTAGCTCTACAAGCTGCTGGAACCATTCTACAGCCTCCATTTTGAGTGTTATAGCCGCCAGCCTTTATATAGTAGCTCTACAAGCTCCTGAAACCATTCTACAGCCGTTATTTTGAGTTTTATAGGAGCCAGCATTTATATAGTACCTCTACAAGCTGCTGGAACCATTCTACAGCCTCCATTTTGAGTGTTATAGCCGCCAGCCTTTATATAGTAGCTCTACAAGCTGCTGGAACCATTCTACAGCCGTTATTTTGAGTTTTATAGCAGCCAGCATTTATATAGTACCTCTACAAACTGTTGGAACCATTCTACAGCCTTCACTTTAAGTGTTATAGCCGCCAGCCTTTGTAAAGTAGCTCTGCAAGTTGCTGGAACCATTCTACAACCGCCATTTTGAGTTTTAGTGCTGCCAGCCTTTACATAACAGCTATACAAGCTGCTGGAACTATTCTACAGCCGTTATTTTGAGTGTTATAACTATTCTACAGCCGCCATTTTTTGTGTTATAGCAGCCAGCATTTATATGGTACCTCTACAAGCTGCTGGAACCATTCTACAGTCGCCATTTTAAGTGTTATGGCAGCTAGCCTTTTTATAACAGCTATACAAGCTGCTGGAACCACTCTACAGCCGTTATTTTGAGTGTTATAGCCGCCAGCCTTTATATAGTAGCTCTGCAAGATGCTGGAACCGTTTTACAGCCGCTTTTTTGAGTTTTATAGCGGCCAGCCTTTATATAACAGCTATACAAGCTGCTGGAACCATTCTACATCCACCATTTTGAGTGTTATAGCCACCAGCCATAATATAACAGATATACAAGCTGCTGGAACCATTCTACAGCCGTTATTTTGAGTGTTATAGCCGCCAGCCTTTATATAACAGCTATACAAGCTGCTGGAACCATTCTACAGCCACCATTTTGAGTGTTTTAGCCGCCAGCCTTTATATAATAGCTCTACAAGCTCCTGAAACCATTCTACAGCCTTTATTTTGAGTTTTATAGGAGCCAGCATTTATAAAGTACCTCTACAAGCTGCTGGAACCATTCTACAGCCTCCATTTTGAGTGTTATAGCCGCCAGCCTTTATATAGTAGCTCTACAAGCTCCTGAAACCATTCTAGAGCCGTTATTTTGAGTTTTATAGGAGCAAGCATTTATATAGTACCTCTACAAGCTGCTGAAACCATTCTACAGCCTCCATTTTGAGTGTTATAGCCGCCAGCCTTTATATAGTAGCTCTGCAAGCTCCTGAAACCATTCTACAGCCGTTATTTTGAGTTTTATAAGAGCCAGCATTTATATAGTACCTCTACAAGCTGCTGGAACCATTCTACAGCCTCCATTTTGAGTGTTATAGCCGCCAGCCTTTATATAGTAGCTCTACAAGCTGCTGGAACCATTCTACAGCCGTTATTTTGAGTGTTATAGCCGCCAGCCAGTATATAGTACCTCTACAAGCTGCTGGAACCATTCTACAGCCTCCATTTTGAGTGTAATAGCCGCCAGCCTTTATATAGTAGCTCTACAAGCTGCTGGAACCATTCTACAGCCATTATTTTGAGTGTTATAGCAGTTAGCATTTATATAGTACATCTACAATCTGCTGGAACCATTCTAAAGCCGCCATTTTGAGTGTTATAGCCGCCAGCCTTTATATAGTAGCTTTACAAGCTGCTGGAACCATTCTACAGCCGTTATTTTGAGTTTTATGGCAGCCAGCATTTATATAGTAGATCTGCAAGTTGCTGGAACCATTCTACAACCGCCATTTTGAATTTTAGTGCAGCCAGCATTTATATAGTACCTCTACAAGCTGCTGGAACCATTCTACAGCCTCCATTTTGAGTGTAATAGCCGCCAGCCTTTATATAGTAGCTCTACAAGCTGCTGGAACCATTCTACAGCCGTTATTTTGAGTGTTATAGCAGCCAGCATTTATATAGTACCTCTACAAGCTGCTGGAACCATTCTACAGCCTCCATTTTGAGTGTAATAGCCGCCAGCCTTTATATAGTAGCTCTACAAGCTGCTGGAACCATTCTACAGCCATTATTTTGAGTGTTATAGCAGCCAGCATTTATATGGTACCTCTACAAGCTGCTGGAACCATTCTACAGCCGCCATTTTGAGTGTTATGGCAGCTAGCCTTTTTATAACAGCTATACAAGCTGCTGGAACCATTCTACAGCCGTTATTTTGAGTGTTATAGCCGCCAGCCTTTATATAGTAGTTCTGCAAGATGCTGGAACCGTTTTACAGCTGCTTTTTTGAGTGTTATAGCGGCCAGCCTTTATATAACAGCTATACAAGCCGCTGGAACCATTCTACAGCCACCATTTTGAGTGTTATAGCCGCCAGCCTTTATATAACAGCTATACAAGCTGCTGGAACCATTCTACAGCCGTTATTTTGAGTGTTATAGCCGCCAGCCTTTATATAACAGCTATACAAGCTGCTGGAACCATTCTACAGCCACCATTTTGAGTGTTTTAGCCGCCAGCCTTTATATAGTAGCTCTACAAGCTGCTGGAACCATTCTACAGCCGTTATTTTGAGTAATATAGCCGCCAGCCTTTATATAGTAACTCTACAAGCTGATATAACCATTCTACAGCATCCATTTTGAGTGTTATAGCCGCCAGCCTCTATATAGTAGCTCTACAAGCTGCTGGAACCATTCTACAACCGTTATTTTGAGTCTTATAGCCGTCATTTTTAATATAGTAGCACTACAAGCTGCTATAACCATTCTACAGCATCCATTTTAGTGTTATAGCCGCCAGCCTTTATATAGTAGCTCTACAAGCTGCTGGAACCATTCTACAACCGTTATTTTGAGTGTTATAGCCGTCATCTTTAATATAGTAGCTCTACAAGCTGCTGGAACCATTCTACAGCATCCATTTTGAGTGTTATAGCCTCCAGCCTTTATATAGTAACTCTACAAGCTGCTGGAACTATTCTACAGCCTCCATTTTGAGCGTTATAGCCGCCAGCCTTTAAAAAGTAGCTCTACAAGCTGCTGGAACCATTCTAGAGCCGCCATTTTGAGTGTTATAGCCGCCAGCCTTTATATAGTACCTCTACAAGCTGCTGGAACCATTCTACAGCCGTTATTTTGAGTGTAATAGCCGCCAGCCTTTATATAGTACCTCTACAAGCTGCTGGAACCATTCTACAGCCGCCATTTTGAGTTTTATTGCGGCCAGCCTTTATATAACAGCTATGCAAGCTGCTGGAACCATTCTACAGCCACCATTTTGAGTGCTATAGCCGCCTGCCTTTATAAAGTAGCTCTGCAAGCTGCTGGAACCATTCTACCGCCGCCCTTTTGAGTGTTATAGCCGCCAGCATTTATATAGTAGCTCTACAAGCTGCTGGAACCATTCTACAGCCGCCATTTTGAGTGTTATAGCAGCCAGAGTTTTATAGGAGCCAGCATTTATATAGTACCTCTACAAGCTGCTGGAACCATTCTACAGCCTCCATTTTGAGACTTATAGCCGCCAACCTTTATATAGTAGCTCTACAAGCTGCTGGAACCATTCTACAGCCGCCATTTTGAGCGTTATAGCAGCCAGCATGTATATAGTTGCTCTACAAGCTGCTGTAACCATTCTACAGCCGCCATTTTGAGTGTCATAGCCGCCAGCCTTTATATAGTAGCTCTGCAAGCTGCTGGAACCATTCTACCGCCGCCATTTTGAGTGTTATAGCCGCAAGCATTCATATAGTAGCTCTACAAGCTGCTGGAACCATTCTACAGCCACCATTTTGAGTGTTTTAGCCGCCAGCCTTTATATAGTAGCTCTACAAGCTGCTGGAACCATTCTACAGCCACCATTTTGAGTGTTATAGCCGCCAGCCTTTATATAGTAGCACTACAAGCTGCTATAACCATTCTACAGCATCCATTTTAGTGTTATAGCCGCCAGCCTTTATATAGTAGCTCTGCAGCCTGCTGGAACCATTCTACAACCGTTATTTTTAGTGTTATAGCCGTCATCTTTAATATAGTAGCTCTACAAGCTGCTGGAACCATTCTACAGCATCCGTTTTGAGTGTTATAGCCTCCAGCCTTTATATAGTAACTCTACAAGCTGCTGGAACCATTCTACAGCCTCCATTTTGAGTTTTATTGCGGCCAGCCTTTATATAACAGCTATACAAGCTGCTGGAACCATTCTACCGCCGCCATTTTGAGTGTTATAGCCGCCAGCATTTATATAGTAGCTGTACAAGCTGCTGGAACCATTCTACAGCCGCCATTTTGAGTGTTTTAGCCGCCAGCCTTTATATAGTACCTCTACAAGCTGCTGGAACCATTCTACAGCCTCCATTTTGAGTGTAATAGCCGCCAGCCTTTATATAGTAGCACTACAAGCTGCTATAACCATTCTACAGCATCCATTTTAGTGTTATAGCCGCCAGCCTTTATATAGTAGCTCTATAGCCGCCAGCCTTTATATAGTAGCTCTGCAAGCTGCTGGAACCATTCTACCGCCGCCATTTTGAGTGTTATAGCCGCAAGCATTTATATAGTAGCTCTACAAGCTGCTGGAACCATTCTACAGCCGCCATTTTGAGTGTTATAGCAGCCAGAGTTTTATAGGAGCCAGCATTTATATAGTACCTCTACAAGCTGCTGGAAACATTCTACAGCCTCCATTTTGAGACTTATAGCCGCAGCCTTTAAAAAGTAGCTCTACAAGCTGCTGAAACCATTCTACAGCCTCCATTTTGAGTGATATAGCCGCCAGCCTTTAAATAGTAGCTCTGCAAGCTGCTGGAACCATTCTACAGACGTTATTTTGATTTTTATAGCCGCCAGCATTTATATAGTACCTCTGCAAGCTGCTGGAACCATTCTACAGCCTCCATTTTGAGTGTTATAGCCGCCAGCCTTTATATAGTAGCTCTACAAGCTGCTGGAACCATTCTACAGCCGTTATTTTGAATGTTATAGCAGTTAGCATTTATATAGTACCTCTACAATCTGCTGGAACCATTCTAAAGCCGCTGTTCGTAGCGGGGCGGAAGGATCCAAATAGGTCACAAGTGTTTGGCGGGTGCCAATTTCTTCAGGGGTCTGGTGAGTGAGGAATGAAATTGAAACGCGCGCAAACCTTCGTTTATAATTAATTTTGGTTTATTTAGTTTCTTTACAAAATGTCCCGACACACACGAAAATGTTTCGGGTTGGAAAAATACAATATCGGAAAAAAAGCACAGTGAAAGAACGGGTGTTCGGGTTAGATGCTCATACTGGATTGAATATGGCGATTTACTCGAGAACCCTTCGTCACCTTCCTCAGTATGACCGAATTCGGTTTTTGGAAAAAACCCTATCCCTCACTCTCTGCTGTTCACCCGGTGGCGTGAACATACCGCCCCCCTTGCAACAAGTTGCAATTGCCTCGCTGGACATGTGTAAGGATGGGGGATGGCAGCGTTCTGGATCGCCAAGACACGGGTGGAGATGGAGGGGGAACTTTGGATGTAGATGGAGTAGGCGGCGCGATGACTGACGACCTCTGGATAGAAGTCCGAATGAAAGGCGGGTGCCTTTCGGGTCTTTGCTCTTTGGACGCTTTGGGTTGGATGTACGCGACTGAGCTGCCGATGTGCAAGAGCGTGTGGTGTTGCTTGCCACATCGATGGCATCCTGCTGTGCTCCTGCAGGAACCATTGGAATGCTCATGAGCCAAACAGTTTGGGCAGTATCCGTTGCTCAAGACTACCCGTAGCCTGTCGTCAGCTCGTAGTCCTCGAAACTGTCGGCACTGACGGAGCGAGTGTGCCCCTTGACAAACGCGGCACCTGAAGCAATTGGAACTGCGTTCTAAATCGGATGGTGCTGCTGCCTTTAGAGACATCTTCGGACTGCTGGAGGAGGTGGACCGAGACCTTCTGGGTTTTCCAGTAACGGATCCACAGAGAACCCATCCGAACATCTTCTCGATCCCCACGAAAGAATCACCAACATTCTTGATGATTCGTTCCCCGAGGATAGTGAGAAGGAGCTCGGCTCCAAGCACCAAATCCACAGGAGCTTTTTGGTGAAATTGCGGATCAGCGAGCGGAAGGTCAAGCGAATCCTGCTTCACCTTATTCGGGACGGCGCAGGACGGAAGTGCTTCAGCTACACTAGGCAGCACCACGGCGACTGCTTCGAACTGTCGCAGCGGTTCGTCAGGAGGAGAAATCTGTAAGCGACACACTTTGTTGCCGCTACCCGCATCGCATTGCCCAATGCCGCGAATGCTAGTTAATACCTTGCAGCTTGGAGGATTAATCAATTCAAACATTCATTGGGAAATAAAGGATGCTTCGGATCCCATATCAATCAAAGCGCGGATTTGAAACTGCTTGCCACGATGATGAACGGTTACCCTCGCAGTACCCAGGAGGCCAGTGTTGCGAGTGGATGCGAAGTAACTTCCCACGTTTACATGGGGGCTGCTGGAAGAATCGGAGGACGCAGGATTCGGAATTATACAAGCATCAGGTGCTGAGCTCTCTTGCACTTGAGTGGAAAAGGCCTGAGTTCGTGCCGTAGTTTTTCGGCTCACGGATGGAAAGGCCTGACCGCTAGAGCTTGGTTGAAGGACATCTGTGGCCTCTAGTACACGGTGGCGATCAGTTAGGAATCGATTCAGGTCGTCCCAGGATGAGACGGCGGTCTTATTTGGAACGGACTGTTCCCACAACAGAAGGGTGGCTTTGGGCATTTTGCTTGTACAGATTGCTATGAGAAGGATATCCCAATTGTCTGTACGAGCCCCGGAAAGCTCAAGACCGGTTAAGCAACCTTGAATTGACGTCTGCAGTTCTCTCAACGCTTTGCCAGACTCTTGGGTTACAGCTGGGATCTGTAGAAGCTGCTTGGCTTGGCTCATAATCAATAATCGATTATTTTCGTATCGCGCAGTGAGGTTATCCCACGCGGACTGGAACCCTTCATTGGTGAAGGGTGACCTAGAAACAATGGCTCTGGCTTCACCGCGAGTTTTGCAACTTAAGTGGTACAGTTTCTCCACTTGTGTTAGGCTTGGATTATGTTTAAAAATCGCGGTAAACAAATCCCGGAATGTAGGCCAAGCCAGGCTGTCTCCGTTGAAAATTTCGACTTCACACGGGGGAACTGTGTGGCTTTGATGGGTGGAATCGACGGAGAGTCTGACTGGTGG
This sequence comes from Drosophila paulistorum, assembly GCA_018152135.1. NCBI lineage: Eukaryota > Metazoa > Arthropoda > Insecta > Diptera > Drosophilidae > Drosophila > Drosophila paulistorum. Next base: position 958,317 of record JAECXG010000648.1, read on the forward strand.
GGGAACCGTTTTCGCTGACAGCTGCTCGATTCGCTCTCCAAACAAAGGCCCGCCTCGAACATATACCATATAACAATATTCATGTTTAGCTTTAATTGTAGCTATGTGCTTCGGACTATCTTCCTTCTTTTGAGCCGTCAAGGCCTTATAACATCGTGAAAACTCTGTCTCGACTTGTGCCCAAAGCGACTTAAGCTGGTCTAAGTGTATTTTAATGGAGACGAGTGGCACATCGTCCGCTAAAGCCTGGGCCTCGCGAGCCTCGAACGCCGTTAATGCCTCGCACACGGCAACAAAGTCGGAAAGAGACATCGTAGAGTGTTCACTGAGCTATTACGAATCGAATGGAAACAAAAAACTGCTTGGAATTAGAGCTCTCAAGCGAGGAGATCGAAACGAAGCTGTAAGTGGACTGTATAACTTAAGGATAGAGGAGTGAGAAGGAAAAATGTCTCCTCTTTTTAATGAACACAATGGATAAATGAAATTAAAAGAATTTATAATTTTTCTCGCAGTTGTGTGAATAATTATAAGGATATATAATCACTTGGATATTAAAATTTATACAATGTGGAAATTTGTTGAAATTTATAAGAGTATAAAAAAAAACAAAAATATGGAGAAATTGAGATCAGTAGGATTACTTTTCAATGGAGGGCAAAAAACTCGGAATTAATTTTCATTAAACGGACTAGATCAATTTCATGGATCTGTGAGGTAAAAATCAAAAATGCACCAAGACAAAATACTAATAAAATACTAATACTAATAAAATTGTACTTATTTTTCGTTAGAAAATATTTTGCGAATTAAATTCAATCAGTCGATTGAAATATTTTTGCACAATACGAAAATCACGATGGAAAAAATGGATGTCGTGACCGAGTCACGGCTTGGCTCAAGTGTCAGCACTGATGAGACTTGAGTGTCAGCACTGATCGGGAGTCAGCTGTTCTGCCGTTGTTTATGTTTTATGAATTTAATTAATTTTAAATTGTTTAACGAAGATCACGATTTCCTGCTTTAATTATGTAGGTTTCGAATTATTAAATTGCGGAGAGCCAATCGGAGTGGCTGCAATTTATTTTGCGTGGGCGGAACCAAATTGTATGTGGACATATGTACATACATATGCATATATGTTAGTATGTCGTATGAGTGTGCTTACCGCGGCAAAAATTATTACATATGTACATATGTATGTATGTACATATATGTATGCATATACAAAGTATTTGGCATAAATAATTTATGCCGCTGGACTAATGATCAGCCCGTGGAGTGTGCTTTACACTTCAAGGAAAGGTAAGTGGTACTTTATAAACACTTTTACTTGCAGGTTAGAAAACAGCTGTTTTTACATGTACGTATATATATGTATACATACATATATGTCCATACATATGTATTGTTATGCAATTGGACTTTTAGACATTCAGAATTTCAAAGAATGGGAAAAAGACACTTCATAAACCATGTAACCCTTGGAACAGGTCAGGTATGTACATACAAGAAAACAAAAGTGTGTAGGTCGCTATGGAAGAGCGGGAAACCTCACACTTTTATAAGTTTGCAATGGGGTATAATGTGAATGAGATTTTTATTAAGAAATGTTGTACTTATCAGGAATTCCGCCGATGCAAGCTGGAAGAGCGAAAGGATATCCGGCTCGAAGGACCAATGTTCGTAGCGGGGCGGAAGGATCCAAATAGGTCACAAGTGTTTGGCGGGTGCCAATTTCTTCAGGGGTCTGGTGAGTGAGGAATGAAATTGAAACGCGCGCAAACCTTCGTTTATAATTAATTTTGGTTTATTTAGTTTCTTTACAAAATGTCCCGACACACACGAAAATGTTTCGGGTTGGAAAAATACAATATCGGAAAAAAAGCACAGTGAAAGAACGGGTGTTCGGGTTAGATGCTCATACTGGATTGAATATGGCGATTTACTCGAGAACCCTTCGTCACCTTCCTCAGTATGACCGAATTCGGTTTTTGGAAAAAACCCTACCCCTCACTCTCTGCTGTTCACCCGGTGGCGTGAACAGCCGCCATTTTGAGTGTTATAGCCGCCAGCCTTTATATAGTAGCTCTACAAGCTGCTGGAACTATTCTACAGCCGTTATTTTGAGTGCTATAGCAGTTAGCACTTATATAGTACCTCTACAATCTGCTGGAACCATTCTAAAGCCGCCATTTTGAGTGTTATAGCCGCCAGCCTTTATATAGTAGCCTTTATATACAGCCGTTATTTTGAGTTTTATGGCAGCCAGCATTTATATAGTAGCTCTGCAAGTTGCTGGAACCATTCTACAACCGCCATTTTGAGTTTTAGTGCTGCCAGCCTTTACATAACAGCTATACAAGCTGATGGAACCATTCTACAGCCGTTATTTTGAGTGTTATAGCCGCCAGCCAGTATATAGTAGCTCTACAAGCTGCTGGAACCATTCTACAGCCGTTATTTTGAGTGTTATAGTCGTCATCTTTAATGTAGTAGCTCTACAAGTTGCTGGAACCATTCCACAGCCGCCATTTTGAGTGTTGTAGCCGCCAGCATTAAAATGGTACCTCTACAAGCTGCTGGAACCATTCTACAGCCGCCATTTTGAGTGTTATGGCAGCTAGCCTTTTTATAACAGCTATACAAGCTGCTGGAACCATTCTACAGCCTTTATTTTGAGTGTTATAGCCGCCAGCCTTTATATAGTAGCTCTGCAGGATGCTGGAACCGTTTTACAGCCGCTTTTTTGAGTGTTATAGCGGCTAGCCTTTATATAACAGCTATACAAGCTGCTGGAACCAATCTACAGCCACCATTTTGAGTGTTATAGCCGCCAGCCTTTATATAACAGCTATACAAGCTGCTGGAACCATTCTACAGCCGTTATTTTGAGTGTTATAGCCGCCAGCCTTTATATAACAGCTATACAAGCTGCTGGAACCATTCTACAGTCACCATTTTGAGTGTTTTAGCCGCCAGCCTTTATATAGTAGCTCTGCAAGCTGCTGCTACAGCCGTTATTTTGAGTGTTATAGCCGCCAGCCTTTATATAGTCGCTCTACAAGCTGCTATAACCATTCCACAGCATCCATTTTGAGTGTTATAGCCGCCAGCCTTTATATAATAGTTTTACAAGCTGCTGGAACCATTCTACAACCGTTATTTTGAGTGTTATAGCCGTCATCTGTAATATAGTAGCACTACAAGCTGCTATAACTATTCTACAGCATCCATTTTAGTGTTATAGCCGCCAGCCTTTATATAGTAGCTCTACAAGCTGCTGGAACCATTCTACAGCCGCCATTTTGAGTTTTATTGCGGCCAGCCTTTATATAACATCTATACAAGCTACTGGAACCATTCTACAGCCACCATTTTGAGTGCTATAGCCGCCAGCCTTTATATAGTAGCTCTGCAAGCTGCTGGAACCATTCTACCACCGCCATTTTGAGTGTTATAGCCGCCAGCCTTTATATAGTAGCTCTACAAGCTGCTGGAACCATTCTACAGCCGCCTTTTTGAGTGTTATAGCAGCCAGAGTTTTATAGGAGCCAGCATTTATATAGTACCTCTACAAGCTGTTGGTACCATTCTACAGCCTCCATTTTGAGACTTATAGCCGCCAACCTTTATATAAAAGCTCTACAAGCTGCTGGAACCATTCTACAGCCGCCATTTTGAGTGTTATAGCAGCCAGCATTTATATAGTTGCTCTACAAGCTGCTGGAACCATTCTACAGCCGCCATTTTGAGTGTCATAGCCGCCAGCCTTTATATAGTAGCTCTGCAAGCTGCTGGAACCATTCTACCGCCGCCATTTTGAGTGTTATAGCCGCCAGCATTTATATAGTAGCTCTAAAAGCTGCTGGAACCATTCTACAGCCGCCATTTTGAGTGTTATAGCAGCCAGAGTTTTATAGGAGCCAGCATTTATATAGTACCTCTACAAGCTGCTGGAACCATTCTACAGCCGCCATTTTGAGTGTTATAGCAGCCAGCATTTATATAGTACCTCTGCAAGCTGCTGGAACCATTCTACAGCCTCCATTTTGAGTGCTATAGCCGCCAGCCTTTATACAGTAGCTCTACAAGCTGCTGGAACCATTCTACAGCCGTTGTTTTGAGTTTTATAGCAGCCAGCATTTATATAGTACCACTACAATCTGCTGGAACCAATCTACAGCCGCCATTTTGAGTGTTATAGCAGCCAGCATTTATATAGTTGCTCTACAATCTGCTGGAACCATTCTACAGCCGCCATTTTGAGTGTTATAGCCGACAGCCTTTATATAGTAGCTCTGCAAGCTGCTGGAACCATTCTACAGCCGCCATTGTGAGTGTTATAGCCGCCAGCCTATATAGTAGCTCTACAAGCTCCTGAAACCATTCTACAGCCGTTATTTTGAGTTTTATAGGAGACAGCATTTATATAGTACCTCTACAAGCTGCTGGAACCATTCTACAGCCTCCATTTTGAGTTTTATGGCAGCCAGCATTTATATAGTAGCTCTACAAGCTGCTGGAACCATTCTACAGCCGTTATTTTGAGTGTTATAGCCGCCATCTTTAATGTAGTAGCTCTACAAGCTGCTGGAACCATTCTACAGCCGCCATTGTGAGTGTTATAGCCGCCAGCTTATATAGTAGCACTACAAGCTCCTGAAACCATTCTACAGCCGTTATTTTGAGTTTTATAGGAGCCAGCATTTATATAGTACCTCCACAAGCTGTTGGTACCATTCTACAGCCTCCATTTTGAGACTTATAGCCGCCAACCTTTATATAAAAGCTCTACAAGCTGCTGGAACCATTCTACAGCCGCCATTTTGAGTGTTATAGCAGCCAGCATTTATATAGTTGCTCTACAAGCTGCTGGAACCATTCTACAGCCGCCATTTTGAGTGTCATAGCCGCCAGCCTTTATATAGTAGCTCTGCAAGCTGCTGGAACCATTCTACCGCCGCCATTTGGAGTGTTATAGCCGCCAGCATTTATATAGTAGCTCTAAAAGCTGCTGGAACCATTCTACAGCCGCCATTTTGAGTGTTATAGCAGCCAGAGTTTTATAGGAGCCAGCATTTATATAGTACCTCTACAAGCTGCTGGAACCATTCTACAGCCGCCATTTTGAGTGTTATAGCAGCCAGCATTTATATAGTACCTCTGCAAGCTGCTGGAACCATTCTACAGCCTCCATTTTGAGTGCTATAGCCGCCAGCCTTTATACAGTAGCTCTACAAGCTGCTGGAACCATTCTACAGCCGTTGTTTTGAGTTTTATAGCAGCCAGCATTTATATAGTACCACTACAATCTGCTGGAACCAATCTACAGCCGCCATTTTGAGTGTTATAGCAGCCAGCATTTATATAGTTGCTCTACAATCTGCTGGAACCATTCTACAGCCGCCATTTTCAGTGTTATAGCCGCCAGCCTTTATATAGTAGCTCTACAAGCTGCTGGAACCATTCTACAGCCGTTATTTTGAGTGTTATAGCAGCCAGCATTTATATAGTACCTCTACAAGCTGCTGGAACAATTCTACAGCCTCCATTTTGAGTGTTATAGCCGCCAGCCTTTATATTGTAGCTCTACAAGCTGCTGGAACCATTCTACAGCCGTTATTTTGAGTGTTATAGCAGCCAGCATTTATATAGTAGCTCTGCAAGCTGCTGGAACCATTCTACAGCCGCCATTGTGAGTGTTATAGCCGCCAGCCTATATAGTAGCTCTACAAGCTCCTGAAACCATTCTACAGCCGTTATTTTGAGTTTTATAGGAGACAGCATTTATATAGTACCTCTACAAGCTGCTGGAACCGTTCTACAGCCTCCATTTTGAGTTTTATGGCAGCCAGCATTTATATAGTAGCTCTACAAGCTGCTGGAACCATTCTACAGCCGTTATTTTGAGTTTTATAGCAGCCAGCATTTATATAGTACCACTACAATCTGCTGGAACCAATCTACAGCCGCCATTTTGAGTGTTATAGCAGCCAGCATTTATATAGTTGCTCTACAATCTGCTGGAACCATTCTACAGCCGCCATTTTGAGTGTTATAGCCGCCAGCCTTTATATAGTAGCTCTACAAGCTGCTGGAACCATTCTACAGCCGCCATTTTGAGTGTTATAACCGCCAGCCTTTATATAGTAGCTCTACAAGCTGCTGGAACCATTCTACAGCCGTTATTTTGAGTGTTATAGCCGCCATCTTTAATGTAGTAGCTCTACAAGCTGCTGGAACCATTCTACAGCCTCCATTTTGAGTGTTATAGCCGCCAGCCTTTATATAGTACTTCTACAAGCTGTTGGAACCATTCTACAGCTTCCACTTTGAGTTTTATAGCAGCCAGCCTTTGAAAAGTAGCTCTGCAAGTTGCTGGAACCATTCTACAGCCGCCATTTTGAGTGTTATAGCCGCCAACCTTTCTATAGTAGCTCTACAAGCTGCTGGAACCATTTTACAGCCGTTATTTTGAGTGTTATAGCCGCCAGCCTTTGTAGAGTAGCTCTGCAAGTTGCTGGAACCATTCTACAGCCGCCATTTTGAGTGTTATAGCCGCCATCCTTTATATAGTAGCTCTACAAGCTGCTGGAACCATTCTACAGCCGTTATTTTGAGTGTTATAGCCGCCAGCCTATATAGTAGCTCTACAAGCTCCTGAAACCATTCTACAGCCGTTATTTTAAGTTTTATAGCAGCCAGCACTTATATAGTACCTCTACAAACTACTGGAACCATTCTACAGCCGCCATTTTGAGTGTTATAGCAGCCAGCATTTATTTAGTTGCTCTACAATCTGCTGGAACCATTCTACAGCCGCCATTTTGAGTGTTATAGCTGCCAGCCTTTATATAGTTGCTCTACAAGCTGCTGGAACCATTCTACAGCCGCCATTTTGAGTGTTATAGGTGCCAGCCTTTCTATAGTAGCTCTACAAGCTGCTGGAACCATTTTACAGCCGTTATTTTGAGTGTTATAGCCGCCAGCCTTTGTAGAGTAGCTCTGCAAGTTGCTGGAACCATTCTACAGCCGCCATTTTGAGTGTTATAGCCGCCATCCTTTATATAGTAGCTCTACAAGCTGCTGAAACCATTCTACAGCTGTTATTATGAGTGTTATAGCTGTCATCTTTAATGTAGCAGCTCTACAAGCTGCTGGAACCATTCTACAGCCTCCATTTTGAGTGTTAAAGCCGCCATTCTACAGCCTCCATTTTGAGTGTTATAGCCGCCAGCCTTTATATAGTAGCTCTACAAGCCGCTGGAACCATTCTACAGCCGTTATTTTGAGTTTTATAACAGCCAGCATTTATATAGTACCTCTACAAGCTGCTGGAACCATTCTACTGCCTCCATTTAGAGTGTTATAGCCGCCATTCTACAGCCTCCATTTTGAATGTTATAGCCGCCAGCCTTTATATAGTAGGTCTACAAGCCGCTGGAACCATTCTACAGCCGTTATTTTGAGTTTTATAGCAGCCAGCATTTATATAGTACCTCTACAAGCTGCTGGAACCATTCTACAGCCTCCATTTTGAGTTTTATGGCAGCCAGCATTTATATAGTAGCTCTTCAAGCTGCTGGAACCATTCTACAGCCGTTATTTTGAGTTTTATAGCATCCAGCATTTATATAGTACCTCTTCAAGCTGCTGGAACCATTCTACAGCCACCATTTTGAGTGTTATAGCCGCCAGCCTTTATATAGTAGCTCTACAAGCTGCTGGAACCATTCTACAGCCGTTATTTTGAGTGTCATAGCTGCCAGCATTTATATAGTACCTCTACAAGCTGCTGGAACCATTCTACAGCCTCCATTTTGAGTGTTATAGCCGCCAGCCTATATAGTAGCTCTACAAGCTCCTGAAACCATTCTACAGCCGTTATTTTGAGTTTTATAGGAGACAGCATTTATAAAGTACCTCTACAAGCTGCTGGAACCCTTCTACAGCCTCCATTTTGAGTTTTATGGCAGCCAGCATTTATATAGTAGCTCTACAAGCTGCTGGAACCATTCTACAGCCGTTATTTTGAGTGTAATAGCAGCCAGCATTTATATAGTACCTCTACAAGCTGCTGGAACCATTCTACAGCCTCCATTTTGAGTTTTATGGCAGCCAGCATTTATATAGTAGCTCTACAAGCTGCTGGAACCATTCTACAGCCGTTATTATGAGTGTTATAGCCGCCATCTTTAATGTAGTAGCTCTACAAGCTGCTGGAACCATTCTACAGCCTCCATTTTGAGTGTTGTAGCCGCCAGCCTTTATATAGTAGCTCTACAAGCTGCTGGAACCATTCTACAGCCGTTATTTTGAGTTTTATAGCATCCAGCATTTATATAGTAACTCTTCAAGCTGCTGGAACCATTCTACAGCCGTTATTATGAGTGTTATAGCCGCCATCTTTAATGTAGTAGCTCTACAAGCTGCTGGAACCATTCTACAGCCTCCATTTTGAGTGTTATAGCCGCCAGCCTTTATATAGTATCTCTACAAGCTGCTGGAACCATTCTACAGCCGTTATTTTGAGTGTTATAGCTGCCAGCATTTATATAGTAGCTCTACAAGCTGCTGGAACCATTCTACAGCCGTTATTATGAGTGTTATAGCCGCCATCTTTAATGTAGTAGCTCTACAAGCTGCTGGAACCATTCTACAGCCTCCATTTTGAGTGTTATAGCCGCCAGCCTTTATATAGTAGCTCTACAAGCTGCTGGAACCATTCTACAGCCGTTATTTTGAGTTTTATATCATCCAGCATTTATATAGTAACTCTTCAAGCTGCTGGAACCATTCTACAGCCGTTATTATGAGTGTTATAGCCGCCATCTTTAATGTAGTAGCTCTACAAGCTGCTGGAACCATTCTACAGCCTCCATTTTGAGTGTTATAGCCGCCAGCCTTTATATAGTATCTCTACAAGCTGCTGGAACCATTCTACAGCCGTTATTTTGAGTGTTATAGCTGCCAGAATTTATATAGTAGCTCTACAAGCTGCTGGAACCATTCTACAGCCGTTATTTTGAGTTTTATAGCATCCAGCATTTATATAGTAACTCTTCAAGCTGCTGGAACCATTCTACAGCCGTTATTATGAGTGTTATAGCCGCCATCTTTAATGTAGTAGCTCTACAAGCTGCTGGAACCATTCTACAGCCTCCATTTTGAGTGTTATAGCCGCCAGCCTTTATATAGTAGCTCTACAAGCTGCTGGAACCATTCTACAGCCGTTATTTTGAGTGTTATAGCTGCCAGCATTTATATAGTAGCTCTACAAACTGCTGGAACCATTCTACAGCCGTTATTATGAGTGTTATAGCCGCCATCTTTAATGTAGTAGCTCTACAAGCTGCTGGAACCATTCTACAGCCTCCATTTTGAGTGTTATAGCCGCCAGCCTTTATATAGTAGCTCTACAAGCTGCTGGAACCATTCTACAGCCGTTATTTTGAGTTTTATAGCATCCAGCATTTATATAGTACCTCTTCAAGCTGCTGGAACCATTCTACAGCCACCATTTTGAGTGTTATAGCCGCCAGCCTTTATATAGTAGCTCTACAAGCTGCTGGAACCATTCTACAGCCGTTATTTTGAGTGTTATAGCTGCCAGCATTTATATAGTACCTCTACAAGCTGCTGGAACCATTCTACAGCCTCCGTTTTGAGTGTTATAGCCGCCAGCCTATATAGTAGCTCTACAAGCTCCTGAAACCATTCTACAGCCGTTATTTTGAGTTTTATAGGAGACAGCATTTATAAAGTACCTCTACAAGCTGCTGGAACCATTCTACAGCCTCCATTTTGAGTTTTATGGCAGCCAGCATTTATATAGTAGCTCTACAAGCTGCTGGAACCATTCTACAGCCGTTATTTTGAGTGTTATAGCTGCCAGCATTTATATAGTAGCTCTACAAGCTGCTGGAACCATTCTACAGCCTCCATTTTGAGTCTTATAGCCGCCAGCCTATATAGTAGCTCTACAAGCTCCTGAAACCATTCTACAGCCGTTATTTTGAGTTTTATAGGAGACAGCATTTATATAGTACCTCTACAAGCTGCTGGAACCATTCTACAGCCTCCATTTTGAGTTTTATGGCAGCCAGCATTTATATAGTACCTCTACAAGCTGCTGGAACCATTCTACAGCCTCGATTTTGAGTGTTATAGCCGCCAGCCTTTATATAGTAGCTCTACAAGCTCCTGAAACCATTCTACAGCCGTTATTTTGAGTTTTATAGGAGCCAGCATTTATATAGTACCTCTACAAGCTGCTGGAACCACTCTACAGCCTCCATTTTGAGTGTTATAGCCGCCAACCTTTATATAGTAGCTCTACAAGCTGCTGGAACCATTCTACAGCCGTTATTTTGAGTGTTATAGCAGTTAGCATTTATATAGTACCTCTACAATCTGCTGGAACCATTCTACAGCCGCCATTTTGAGTGTTATAGTCGCCAGCCTTTATATAGTAGCTCTACAAGCTGCTGGAACCATTCTACAGCCGTTATTTTAAGTTTTATAGCAGCCAGCACTTATATAGTACCTCTACAAACTACTGGAACCATTCTACAGCCTCCACTTTGAGTGTTATAGCCGCCAGCCTTTGTAAAGTAGCTCTGCAAGTTGCTCGAACCATTCTAAAACCGCCATTTTGAGTTTTAGTGCTGCCAGCCTTTACATAACAGCTATACAAGCTGCTGGAACCATTCTACATCCGTTATTTTGAGTGTTATAGCCGCCAGCCAGTATATAGTAGCTCTACAAGCTGCTGGAACCGTTCTACAGCCGTTATTTTGAGTGTTATAGTCGTCATCTTTAATGTAGTAGCTCTACAAGCTGCTGGAACCATTCTACAGCCTCCATTTTAAGTGTTATAGCAGCCAGCATTTATATGGTACCTCTACAAGCTGCTGGAACCATTCTACAGCCGCCATTTTAAGTGTTATGGCAGCTAGCTGTTTTATAACAGCTATACAAGCTGCTGGAACCATTCTACAGCCGTTATTTTGAGTGTTATAGCAGCCAACCTTTATATAGTAGCTCTACAAGCTGCTGGAACCATTCTACAGCCGTTATTTTGAGTTTTATAGCATCCAGCATTTATATAGTACCTCTACAAGCTGCTGGAACCATTCTACAGCCTCGATTTTGAGTGTTATAGCCGCCAGCCTTTATATAGTAGCTCTACAAGCTCCTGAAACCATTCTACAGCCGTTATTTTGAGTTTTATAGGAGCCAGCATTTATATAGTACCTCTACAAGCTGCTGGAACCACTCTACAGCCTCCATTTTGAGTGTTATAGCCGCCAGCCTTTATATAGTAGCTCTACAAGCTGCTGGAACCATTCTACAGCCGTTATTTTGAGTGTTATAGCAGTTAGCATTTATATAGTACCTCTACAATCTGCTGGAACCATTCTACAGCCGCCATTTTGAGTGTTATAGTCGCCAGCCTTTATATAGTAGCTCTACAAGCTGCTGGAACCATTCTACAGCCGTTATTTTAAGTTTTATAGCAGCCAGCACTTATATAGTACCTCTACAAACTACTGGAACCATTCTACAGCCTCCACTTTGAGTGTTATAGCCGCCAGCCTTTGTAAAGTAGCTCTGCAAGTTGCTCGAACCATTCTAAAACCGCCATTTTGAGTTTTAGTGCTGCCAGCCTTTACATAACAGCTATACAAGCTGCTGGAACCATTCTACATCCGTTATTTTGAGTGTTATAGCCGCCAGCCAGTATATAGTAGCTCTACAAGCTGCTGGAACCGTTCTACAGCCGTTATTTTGAGTGTTATAGTCGTCATCTTTAATGTAGTAGCTCTACAAGCTGCTGGAACCATTCTACAGCCTCCATTTTAAGTGTTATAGCAGCCAGCATTTATATGGTACCTCTACAAGCTGCTGGAACCATTCTACAGCCGCCATTTTAAGTGTTATGGCAGCTAGCTGTTTTATAACAGCTATACAAGCTGCTGGAACCATTCTACAGCCGTTATTTTGAGTGTTATAGCAGCCAACCTTTATATAGTAGCTCTACAAGCTGCTGGAACCATTCTACAGCCGTTATTTTGAGTTTTATAGCATCCAGCATTTATATAGTACCTCTTTAAGCTGCTGGAACTATTCTACAGCCACCATTTTGAGTGTTATAGCCGCCAGCCTTTATATAGTAGCTCTACAAGCTCCTGAAACAATTCTACAGCCGTTATTTTGAGTTTTATAGGAGCCAGCATTTATATAGTACCTCTACAAGCTGGTGGAACCATTCTACAGCCTCCATTTTGAGTTTTTTGGCAGCCAGCATTTATATAGTACCTCTACAAGCTGCTGGAACCATTCTACAGCCTCGATTTTGAGTGTTATAGCCGCCAGCCTTTATATAGTAGCTCTAGAAGCTCCTGAAACCATTCTACAGCCGTTATTTTGAGTTTTATAGCAGTTAGCATTTATATAGCACCTCTACAATCTGCTGGAACCATTCTACAGCCGCCATTTTGAGTGTTATAGTCGCCAGCCTTTATATAGTAGCTCTACAAGCTGCTGGAACCATTCTACAGCCGCCATTTTGAGTGTTATAGCAGCCAGCATTTATTTAGTTGCTCTACAAGCTGCTGGAACCATTCTACAGCCGCCATTTTGAGTGTTATAGGTGCCAGCCTTTCTATAGTAGCTCTACAAGCTGCTGGAACCATTTACAGCCGTTATTTTGAGTGTTATAGCCGCCAGCCTTTGTAGAGTAGCTCTACAAGCTGCTGGAACCATTTTACAGCCGTTATTTTGAGTGTTATAGCCGCCAGCCTTTGTAGAGTAGCTCTGCAAGTTGCTGGAACCATTCTACAGCCGCCATTTTGAGTGTTATAGCCGCCATCCTTTATATAGTAGCTCTACAAGCTGCTGGAACCATTCTACAGCCGTTATTTTGAGTGTTATAGCCGCCAGCCTATATAGTAGCTCTACAAGCTCCTGAAACCATTCTACAGCCGTTATTTTAAGTTTTATAGCAGCCAGCACTTATATAGTACCTCTACAAACTACTGGAACCATTCTACAGCCTCCATTTTGAGTGTTAAAGCCGCCATTCTACAGCCTCCATTTTGAGTGTTATAGCCGCCAGCCTTTATATAGTAGCTCTACAAGCCGCTGGAAACATTCTAAAGCCGTTATTTTGAGTTTTATAACAGCCAGCATTTATATAGTACCTCTACAAGCTGCTGGAACCATTCTACAGCCTCCATTTAGAGTGTTATAGCCGCCATTCTACAGCCTCCATTTTGAATGTTATAGCCGCCAGCCTTTATATAGTAGGTCTACAAGCTGCTGGAACCGTTCTACAGCCGTTATTTTGAGTGTTATAGTCGTCATCTTTAATGTAGTAGCTCTACAAGCTGCTGGAACCATTCTACAGCCTCCATTTTAAGTGTTATAGCAGCCAGCATTTATATGGTACCTCTACAAGCTGCTGGAACCATTCTACAGCCGCCATTTTAAGTGTTATGGCAGCTAGCTGTTTTATAACAGCTATACAAGCTGCTGGAACCATTCTACAGCCGTTATTTTGAGTGTTATAGCAGCCAACCTTTATATAGTAGCTCTACAAGCTGCTGGAACCATTCTACAGCCGTTATTTTGAGTTTTATAGCATCCAGCATTTATATAGTACCTCTTCAAGCTGCTGGAACTATTCTACAGCCACCATTTTGAGTGTTATAGCCGCCAGCCTTTATATAGTAGCTCTACAAGCTCCTGAAACAATTCTACAGCCGTTATTTTGAGTTTTATAGGAGCCAGCATTTATATAGTACCTCTACAAGCTGGTGGAACCATTCTACAGCCTCCATTTTGAGTGTTATAGCCTCCAGCCTTTATATAGTAGCTCTACAAGCTGCTGGAACCATTCTACAGCCGTTATTTTGAGTGTTATAGCAGCCAGCATTTATATAGTACCTCTACAAGCTGCTGGAACCATTCTACAGCCTCCATTTTGAGTGTTATAGCCGCCAGCCTATATAGTAGCTCTACAAGCTCCTAAAACCATTCTACAGCCGTTATTTTGAGTTTTATAGGAGACAGCATTTATATAGTACCTCTACAAGATGCTGGAACCATTCTACAGCCTCCATTTTGAGTTTTATGGCAGCCAGCATTTATATAGTACCTCTACAAGCTGCTGGAACCATTCTACAGCCTCGATTTTGAGTGTTATAGCCGCCAGCCTTTATATAGTAGCTCTAGAAGCTCCTGAAACCATTCTACAGCCGTTATTTTGAGTTTTATAGCAGTTAGCATTTATATAGCACCTCTACAATCTGCTGGAACCATTCTACAGCCGCCATTTTGAGTGTTATAGTCGCCAGCCTTTATATAGTAGCTCTACAAGCTGCTGGAACCATTCTACAGCCGCCATTTTGAGTGTTATAGCAGCCAGCATTTATTTAGTTGCTCTACAAGCTGCTGGAACCATTCTACAGCCGCCATTTTGAGTGTTATAGGTGCCAGCCTTTCTATAGTAGCTCTACAAGCTGCTGGAACCATTTTACAGCCGTTATTTTGAGTGTTATAGCCGCCAGCCTTTGTAGAGTAGCTCTACAAGCTGCTGGAACCATTTTACAGCCGTTATTTTGAGTGTTATAGCCGCCAGCCTTTGTAGAGTAGCTCTGCAAGTTGCTGGAACCATTCTACAGCCGCCATTTTGAGTGTTATAGCCGCCATCCTTTATATAGTAGCTCTACAAGCTGCTGGAACCATTCTACAGCCGTTATTTTGAGTGTTATAGCCGCCAGCCTATATAGTAGCTCTACAAGCTCCTGAAACCATTCTACAGCCGTTATTTTAAGTTTTATAGCAGCCAGCACTTATATAGTACCTCTACAAACTACTGGAACCATTCTACAGCCGCCATTTTGAGTGTTATAGCAGCCAGCATTTATTTAGTTGCTCTACAATCTGCTGGAACCATTCTACAGCCGCCATTTTGAGTGTTATAGCTGCCAGCCTTTATATAGTTGCTCTACAAGCTGCTGGAACCATTCTACAGCCGCCATTTTGAGTGTTATAGGTGCCAGCCTTTCTATAGTAGCTCTACAAGCTGCTGGAACCATTTTACAGCCGTTATTTTGAGTGTTATAGCCGCCAGCCTTTGTAGAGTAGCTCTGCAAGTTGCTGGAACCATTCTACAGCCGCCATTTTGAGTGTTATAGCCGCCATCCTTTATATAGTAGCTCTACAAGCTGCTGGAACCATTCTACAGCTGTTATTATGAGTGTTATAGCTGTCATCTTTAATGTAGCAGCTCTACAAGCTGCTGGAACCATTCCACAGCCTCCATTTTGAGTGTTAAAGCCGCCATTCTACAGCCTCCATTTTGAGTGTTATAGCCGCCAGCCTTTATATAGTAGCTCTACAAGCCGCTGGAAACATTCTACAGCCGTTATTTTGAGTTTTATAACAGCCAGCATTTATATAGTACCTCTACAAGCTGCTGGAACCATTCTACAGCCTCCATTTAGAGTGTTATAGCCGCCATTCTACAGCCTCCATTTTGAATGTTATAGCCGCCAGCCTTTATATAGTAGGTCTACAAGCCGCTGGAACCATTCTACAGCCGTTATTTTGAGTTTTATAGCAGCCAGCATTTATATAGTACCTCTACAAGCTGCTGGAACCATTCTACAGCCTCCATTTTGAGTTTTATGGCAGCCAGCATTTATATAGTAGCTCTTCAAGCTGCTGGAACCATTCTAAAGCCGTTATTTTGAGTTTTATAGCATCCAGCATTTATATAGTACCTCTTCAAGCTGCTGGAACCATTCTACAGCCACCATTTTGAGTGTTATAGCCGCCAGCCTTTATATAGTAGCTCTACAAGCTGCTGGAACCATTCTACAGCCGTTATTTTGAGTGTCATAGCTGCCAGCATTTATATAGTACCTCTACAAGCTGCTGGAACCATTCTACAGCCTCCATTTTGAGTGTTATAGCCGCCAGCCTATATAGTAGCTCTACAAGCTCCTGAAACCATTCTACAGCCGTTATTTTGAGTTTTATAGGAGACAGCATTTATAAAGTACCTCTACAAGCTGCTGGAACCCTTCTACAGCCTCCATTTTGAGTTTTATGGCAGCCAGCATTTATATAGTAGCTCTACAAGCTGCTGGAACCATTCTACAGCCGTTATTTTGAGTGTAATAGCAGCCAGCATTTATATAGTACCTCTACAAGCTGCTGGAACCATTCTACAGCCTCCATTTTGAGTTTTATGGCAGCCAGCATTTATATAGTAGCTCTACAAGCTGCTGGAACCATTCTACAGCCGTTATTATGAGTGTTATAGCCGCCATCTTTAATGTAGTAGCTCTACAAGCTGCTGGAACCATTCTACAGCCTCCATTTTGAGTGTTGTAGCCGCCAGCCTTTATATAGTAGCTCTACAAGCTGCTGGAACCATTCTACAGCCGTTATTTTGAGTTTTATAGCATCCAGCATTTATATAGTAACTCTTCAAGCTGCTGGAACCATTCTACAGCCGTTATTATGAGTGTTATAGCCGCCATCTTTAATGTAGTAGCTCTACAAGCTGCTGGAACCATTCTACAGCCTCCATTTTGAGTGTTATAGCCGCCAGCCTTTATATAGTAGCTCTACAAGCTGCTGGAACCATTCTACAGCCGCCATTTTGAGTGTTATAGCAGCCAGCATTTATATAGCACCTCTACAATCTGCTGGAACCATTCTACAGCCGCCATTTTGAGTGTTATAGTCGCCAGCCTTTATATAGTAGCTCTACAAGCTGCTGGAACCATTCTACAGCCGCCATTTTGAGTGTTATAGCAGCCAGCATTTATTTAGTTGCTCTACAAGCTGCTGGAACCATTCTACAGCCGTTATTATGAGTGTTATAGCCGCCATCTTTAATGTAGTAGCTCTACAAGCTGCTGGAACCATTCTACAGCCTCCATTTTGAGTGTTATAGCCGCCAGCCTTTATATAGTAGCTCTACAAGCTGCTGGAACCATTCTACAGCCGTTATTTTGAGTTTTATAGCATCCAGCATTTATATAGTAACTCTTCAAGCTGCTGGAACCATTCTACAGCCGTTATTTTGAGTGTAATAGCAGCCAGCATTTATATAGTACCTCTACAAGCTGCTGGAACCATTCTACAGCCTCCATTTTGAGTTTTATGGCAGCCAGCATTTATATAGTAGCTCTACAAGCTGCTGGAACCATTCTACAGCCGTTATTATGAGTGTTATAGCCGCCATCTTTAATGTAGTAGCTCTACAAGCTGCTGGAACCATTCTACAGCCTCCATTTTGAGTGTTGTAGCCGCCAGCCTTTATATAGTAGCTCTACAAGCTGCTGGAACCATTCTACAGCCGTTATTTTGAGTTTTATAGCATCCAGCATTTATATAGTAACTCTTCAAGCTGCTGGAACCATTCTACAGCCGTTATTATGAGTGTTATAGCCGCCATCTTTAATGTAGTAGCTCTACAAGCTGCTGGAACCATTCTACAGCCTCCATTTTGAGTGTTATAGCCGCCAGCCTTTATATAGTATCTCTACAAGCTGCTGGAACCATTCTACAGCCGTTATTTTGAGTGTTATAGCTGCCAGCATTTATATAGTAGCTCTACAAGCTGCTGGAACCATTCTACAGCCGTTATTATGAGTGTTATAGCCGCCATCTTTAATGTAGTAGCTCTACAAGCTGCTGGAACCATTCTACAGCCTCCATTTTGAGTGTTATAGCCGCCAGCCTTTATATAGTAGCTCTACAAGCTGCTGGAACCATTCTACAGCCGTTATTTTGAGTTTTATAGCATCCAGCATTTATATAGTAACTCTTCAAGCTGCTGGAACCATTCTACAGCCGTTATTATGAGTGTTATAGCCGCCATCTTTAATGTAGTAGCTCTACAAGCTGCTGGAACCATTCTACAGCCTCCATTTTGAGTGTTATAGCCGCCAGCCTTTATATAGTATCTCTACAAGCTGCTGGAACCATTCTACAGCCGTTATTTTGAGTGTTATAGCTGCCAGAATTTATATAGTAGCTCTACAAGCTGCTGGAACCATTCTACAGCCGTTATTTTGAGTTTTATAGCATCCAGCATTTATATAGTAACTCTTCAAGCTGCTGGAACCATTCTACAGCCGTTATTATGAGTGTTATAGCCGCCATCTTTAATGTAGTAGCTCTACAAGCTGCTGGAACCATTCTACAGCCTCCATTTTGAGTGTTATAGCCGCCAGCCTTTATATAGTAGCTCTACAAGCTGCTGGAACCATTCTACAGCCGTTATTTTGAGTGTTATAGCTGCCAGCATTTATATAGTAGCTCTACAAGCTGCTGGAACCATTCTACAGCCGTTATTATGAGTGTTATAGCCGCCATCTTTAATGTAGTAGCTCTACAAGCTGCTGGAACCATTCTACAGCCTCCATTTTGAGTGTTATAGCCGCCAGCCTTTATATAGTAGCTCTACAAGCTGCTGGAACCATTCTACAGCCGTTATTTTGAGTTTTATAGCATCCAGCATTTATATAGTACCTCTTCAAGCTGCTGGAACCATTCTACAGCCACCATTTTGAGTGTTATAGCCGCCAGCCTTTATATAGTAGCTCTACAAGCTGCTGGAACCATTCTACAGCCGTTATTTTGAGTGTTATAGCTGCCAGCATTTATATAGTACCTCTACAAGCTGCTGGAACCATTCTACAGCCTCCGTTTTGAGTGTTATAGCCGCCAGCCTATATAGTAGCTCTACAAGCTCCTGAAACCATTCTACAGCCGTTATTTTGAGTTTTATAGGAGACAGCATTTATAAAGTACCTCTACAAGCTGCTGGAACCATTCTACAGCCTCCATTTTGAGTTTTATGGCAGCCAGCATTTATATAGTAGCTCTACAAGCTGCTGGAACCATTCTACAGCCGTTATTTTGAGTGTTATAGCAGCCAGCATTTATGTAGTACCTCTACAAGCTGCTGGAACCATTCTACAGCCTCCATTTTGAGTCTTATAGCCGCCAGCCTATATAGTAGCTCTACAAGCTCCTGAAACCATTCTACAGCCGTTATTTTGAGTTTTATAGGAGACAGCATTTATAAAGTACCTCTACAAGCTGCTGGAACCATTCTACAGCCTCCATTTTGAGTTTTATGGCAGCCAGCATTTATATAGTAGCTCTACAAGCTGCTGGAACCATTCTACAGCCGTTATTTTGAGTGTTATAGCTGCCAGCATTTATATAGTAGCTCTACAAGCTGCTGGAACCATTCTACAGCCTCCATTTTGAGTCTTATAGCCGCCAGCCTATATAGTAGCTCTACAAGCTCCTGAAACCATTCTACAGCCGTTATTTTGAGTTTTATAGGAGACAGCATTTATATAGTACCTCTACAAGCTGCTGGAACCATTCTACAGCCTCCATTTTAAGTTTTATGGCAGCCAGCATTTATATAGTACCTCTACAAGCTGCTGGAACCATTCTACAGCCTCGATTTTGAGTGTTATAGCCGCCAGCCTTTATATAGTAGCTCTACAAGCTCCTGAAACCATTCTACAGCCGTTATTTTGAGTTTTATAGGAGCCAGCATTTATATAGTACCTCTACAAGCTGCTGGAACCACTCTACAGCCTCCATTTTGAGTGTTATAGCCGCCAGCCTTTATATAGTAGCTCTACAAGCTGCTGGAACCATTCTACAGCCGTTATTTTGAGTGTTATAGCAGTTAGCATTTATATAGTACCTCTACAATCTGCTGGAACCATTCTACAGCCGCCATTTTGAGTGTTATAGTCGCCAGCCTTTATATAGTAGCTCTACAAGCTGCTGGAACCATTCTACAGCCGTTATTTTAAGTTTTATAGCAGCCAGCACTTATATAGTACCTCTACAAACTACTGGAACCATTCTACAGCCTCCACTTTGAGTGTTATAGCCGCCAGCCTTTGTAAAGTAGCTCTGCAAGTTGCTCGAACCATTCTAAAACCGCCATTTTGAGTTTTAGTGCTGCCAGCCTTTACATAACAGCTATACAAGCTGCTGGAACCATTCTACATCCGTTATTTTGAGTGTTATAGCCGCCAGCCAGTATATAGTAGCTCTACAAGCTGCTGGAACCATTCTACAGCCGTTATTTTGAGTGTTATAGTCGTCATCTTTAATGTAGTAGCTCTACAAGCTGCTGGAACCATTCTACAGCCTCCATTTTAAGTGTTATAGCAGCCAGCATTTATATGGTACCTCTACAAGCTGCTGGAACCATTCTACAGCCGCCATTTTAAGTGTTATGGCAGCTAGCCTTTTTATAACAGCTATACAAGCTGCTGGAACCATTCTACAGCCGTTATTTTGAGTGTTATAGCAGCCAACCTTTATATAGTAGCTCTACAAGCTGCTGGAACCATTCTACAGCCGTTATTTTGAGTTTTATAGCATCCAGCATTTATATAGTACCTCTTCAAGCTGCTGGAACTATTCTACAGCCACCATTTTGAGTGTTATAGCCGCCAGCCTTTATATAGTAGCTCTACAAGCTCCTGAAACAATTCTACAGCCGTTATTTTGAGTTTTATAGGAGCCAGCATTTATATAGTACCTCTACAAGCTGGTGGAACCATTCTACAGCCTCCATTTTGAGTGTTATAGCCTCCAGCCTTTATATAGTAGCTCTACAAGCTGCTGGAACCATTCTACAGCCGTTATTTTGAGTGTTATAGCAGCCAGCATTTATATAGTACCTCTACAAGCTGCTGGAACCATTCTTCTGAGTGTTATAGCCGCCAGCCTATATAGTAGCTCTACAAGCTCCTAAAACCATTCTACAGCCGTTATTTTGAGTTTTATAGGAGACAGCATTTATATAGTACCTCTACAAGATGCTGGAACCATTCTACAGCCTCCATTTTGAGTTTTATAACAGCCAGCATTTATATAGTACCTCTACAAGCTGCTGGAACCATTCTACAGCCTCGATTTTGAGTGTTATAGCCGCCAGCCTTTATATAGTAGCTCTAGAAGCTCCTGAAACCATTCTACAGCCGTTATTTTGAGTTTTATAGCAGTTAGCATTTATATAGCACCTCTACAATCTGCTGGAACCATTCTACAGCCGCCATTTTGAGTGTTATAGTCGCCAGCCTTTATATAGTAGCTCTACAAGCTGCTGGAACCATTCTACAGCCGTTATTTTAAGTTTTATAGCAGCCAGCACTTATATAGAACCTCTACAAACTACTGAAACCATTCTACAGCCTCCACTTTGAGTTTTATAGCCGCCAGCCTTTGTAAAGTAGCTCTGCAAGTTGCTCGAACCATTCTAAAACCGCCATTTTGAGTTTTAGTGCTGCCAGCCTTTACATAACAGCTATACAAGCTGCTGGAACCATTCCACATCCGTTATTTTGAGTGTTATAGCCGCCAGCCAGTATATAGTAGCTCTACAAGCTGCTGGAACCATTCTACAGCCGTTATTTTGAGTGTTATAGTCGTCATCTTTAATGTAGAAGCTCTACAAGCTGCTGGAACCATTCTACAGCCTCCATTTTGAGTGTTATAGCAGCCAGCATTTATATGGTACCTCTACAAGCTGCTGGAACCATTCTACAGCCGCCAATTTAAGTGTTATGGCAGCTAGCCTTTTTATAACAGCTATACAAGCTGCTGTTACCATTCTACAGCCGTTATTTTGAGTGTTATAGAAGCCAGCATTTATATAGTTGCTCTAAAAGCTGCTGGAACCATTCTACAGCCGTTATTTTGAGTGTTATAGCCGCCAGCCTTTATATAGTAGCTCTACAAGCTGCTGGAACCATTCTACAGCCACCATTTTGAGTGTTATAGTCGTCATCTTTAATGTAGTAGCTCTACAAGCTGCTGGAACCATTCTACAGCCGCCATTTTGAGTGTTATAGTCGCCAGCCTTTATATAGTAGCTCTACAAGCTGCTGGAACCATTCTACAGCCGTTATTTTAAGTTTTATAGCAGCCAGCACTTATATAGAACCTCTACAAACTACTGGAACCATTCTACAGCCTCCACTTTGAGTTTTATAGCCGCCAGCCTTTGTAAAGTAGCTCTGCAAGTTGCTCGAACCATTCTAAAACCGCCATTTTGAGTTTTAGTGCTGCCAGCCTTTACATAACAGCTATACAAGCTGCTGGAACCATTCTACATCCGTTATTTTGAGTGTTATAGCCGCCAGCCAGTATATAGTAGCTCTACAAGCTGCTGGAACCATTCTACAGCCGTTACTTTGAGTGTTATAGCAGCCAGCCTTTATATAGTAGCTCTACAAGCTGCTGGAACCATTCTACAGCCACCATTTTGAGTGTTATAGTCGTCATCTTTAATGTAGTAGCTCT
Source organism: Drosophila paulistorum (assembly GCA_018152135.1). Taxonomy (NCBI): domain Eukaryota; kingdom Metazoa; phylum Arthropoda; class Insecta; order Diptera; family Drosophilidae; genus Drosophila; species Drosophila paulistorum. Next base: position 980,697 of record JAECXG010000648.1, read on the forward strand.
ACAAGCTGCTGGAACCATTCTACAGCCGCCATTTTGAGTGTTATAGCAGCCAGCCTTTATATAGTAGCTCTACAAGCTGCTGGAACCATTCTACAGCCACCATTTTGAGTGTTATAGTCGTCATCTTTAATGTAGTAGCTCTACAAGCTGCTGGAACCATTCTACAGCCGCCATTTTGAGTGTTATAGCAGCCAGCATTTATATGGTACCTCTACAAGCTTCTGGAACCATTCTACAGCCGCCATTTTAAGTGTTATGGCAGCTAGCCTTTTTATAACAGCTATACAAGCTGCTGGAACCATTCTACAGCCGTTATTTTGAGTGTTATAGCCGCCAGCCTTTATATAGTAGCTCTACAAGCTGCTGGAACCAATCTACAGCCGCTTTTTTGAGTGTTATAGCCGCCAGCCTTTATATAGTAGCTCTACAAGCTGCTGGAACCATTCTACAGCCACCATTTTGAGTGTTATAGCCGCCAGCCTTTATGTAACAGCTATACAAGCTGCTGGAACCATTCTACAGCCGTTATTGTGAGTGTTATAGCCGCCAGCCTTTATATAGTAGCTCTACAAGCTGCTGGAACCATTCTACAGCCGTTATTTTGAGTGTTATAGTCGTCATCTTTAATGTAGTAGCTCTACAAGCTGCTGGAACCATTCTACAGCCGCCATTTTGAGTGTTATAGTTATACAAGCTGCTGGAACCATTCTACAGCCACCATTTTGAGTGTTATAGCCGCCAGCCTTTATATAAAAGCTATACAAGCTGCTGGAACCATTCTACAGCCGTTATTTTGAGTGTTATAGCCGCCAGCCTTTATATAACAGCTATACAAGCTGCTGGAACCATTCTACAACCGTTATTTTGAGTGTTATAGCCGTCATCTTTAATATAGTAGCACTACAAGCTGCTATAACCATTCTACAGCCACCATTTTGAGTGTTTTAGCCGCCAGCCTTTATATAGTAGCTCTACAAGCTGCTGGAACCTTTCTATAGCCGTTATTTTGAGTGTTACAGCCGCCAGCCTTTATATAGTAGCTCTACAAGCTGCTGGAACCATTCTACAGCCACCATTTTGACTGTTATAGCCGCCAGCCTTTATATAAAAGCTATACAAGCTGCTGGAACCATTCTACAGCCGTTATTTTGAGTGTTATAGCCGCCAGCCTTTATATAACAGCTTTACAAGCTGCTGGAACCATTCTACAACCGTTATTTTGAGTGTTATAGCCGTCATCTTTAATATAGTAGCACTACAAGCTGCTATAACCATTCTACAGCCACCATTTTGAGTGTTATAGCCGCCAGCCTTTATATAGTAGCTCTACAAGCTGCTGGAACCTTTCTATAGCCGTTATTTTGAGTGTTATAGCCGCCAGCCTTTACATAGTAGCTCTACAAGCTGCTATAACCATTCTACAGCATCCATTTTGAGTGTTATAGCCGCCAGCTTTTATATAGTAGCTCTACAAGCTGCTGGAACCATTCTACAACCGTTATTTTGAGTGTTATAGCCGTCATCTTTAATATAGTAGCTTTACAAGCTGCTGGAACCATTCTACAGCATCCATTTTGAGTGTTATAGCCTCCAGCCTTTATATAGTAACTCTACAAGCTGCTGGAACCATTCTACAGCCGCCATTTTGAGCGTTATAGCCGCCAGCCTTTAAAAAGTAGCTCTACAAGCTGCTGAAACCATTTTACAGCCGCCATTTTGAGTGTTATAGCAGCCAGCATTTATATAGTACCTCTACAAGCTGCTGGAACCATTCTACAGCCGCCATTTTGGGTTTTATTGCGGCCAGCCTTTATATAACAGCTATACAAGCTGCTGGAACCATTCTACAGCCACCATTTTGAGTGTTATGGCCGCCAGCCTTTATATAACAGCTATACAAGCTGCTGGAACCATTCTACAGCCTCCATTTTGAGTGTTATAGCCGCCAGCCTTTTCATAACAGCTATACAAGCTGCTGGAACCATTTTACAGCCGCTTTTTTGAGTGTTATAGCGGCCAGCCTTTATATAACAGCTATACAAGCTGCTGGAACCTTTCTACAGCCATCATTTTGAGTGTTATATCAGCCAGCGTTTAAAGAACATCAATACAAGCTGCTGGAACCATTTTACAGCCGTTATTTTGAATGTTATACCCGCCAGCCTTTATATAACAGCTATACAAGCTGCTGGAACCATTCTACAGCCACCATTTTGAGTGTTATAGCCTCCAGCCTGTACATAGTAGCTCTACAAGCTGCTGGAAACATTCTACAGCCGTTATTTTGACTTTTATAGCCGTCATCTTTAATATAGTAGCTATACAATCTGCTGGAACCATTCTACAGCCTCCATTTTGAGTGTTATAGCCGCCAGCCTTTGTAGAGTAGCTCTGCAAGCTGCTGGAACCATTCTACAGCCGGCATTTTGAGTGCTATAGACGCCAGCCTTTATTAAGTAGCTCTACAAGCTGCTGGAACCATTCTACAGCCGTTATTTTGAGTGTTATAGCCGTCATCTTTAATATAGTAGCTTTACAATCTGCTGGAACCATTCTACAGCCTCCATTTTGAGTGTTATAGCCGCCAGCCTTTGTAGAGTAGCTCTGCAATCTACTGGAACCATTCTACAGCCGCCATTGTGAGTGCTATAGACGCCAGCCTTTATTAAGTAGCTCTACAAGCTGTTGGAACCATTCTACAGCCGTTATTTTGAGTGTTATAGCCGTCATCTTTAATATAGTAGCTCTACAAGCTGCTGGAACCATTATACAGCCGCCATTTTGAGTTTTATTGCGGCCAGCCTTTATATAGTAGCTCTACAAGCTGCTGGAAACATTCTACAACCGTTATTTTGAGTTTTATAGCCGTCATCTTTAATATAGTAGCTATACAATCTGCTGGAACCATTCTACAGCCTCCGTTTTGAGTGTTATAGCCGCCAGCCTTTGTAGAGTAGCTCTGCAAGCTGCTGGAACCATTCTACAGCCGGCATTTTGAGTGCTATAGACGCCAGCCTTTATTAAGTAGCTCTACAAGCTGCTGGAACCATTCTACAGCCGTTATTTTGAGTGTTATAGCCGTCATCTTTAATATAGTAGCTATACAATCTGCTGGAACCATTCTACAGCCTCAATTTTGAGTGCTATAGCCGCCAGCCTTTATATAGAAGCTCTACAAGCTGCTGGAACCATTCTACAGCCGCCATTTTGAGTTTTATTGCGGCCAGCCTTTATATAACAGCTATACAAGCTGCTGGAACCATTCTACAGCCACCATTTTGAGTGTTATAGCCGCCAGCTTTTATATAACAGCTATACAAGCTGCTGGAACCATTCTACAGCCGCCATTTTGAGTGTTATAGCAGCCAGCATTTATATAGTAGCTCTGCAAGCTGCTGGAACCATTCTACAGCCTCCATTTTGAGACTTATAGCCGCCAGCCTTTATACAGTAGCTCTACAAGCTGCTGGAACCATTCTACAGCCGTTATTTTGAGTTTTATAGCAGCCAGCATTTATATAGTACCTCTACAAGCTGCTGGAACCATTCTACAGCCTCCACTTCGAGTATTATAGCCGCCAGCCTTTGTAGAGTAGCTCTGCAAGCTGCTGGAACCATTTTACAGCCGCCATTTTGAGTCTTATAGCAGCCAGCATTTATATAGTAGCTCTGCAAGCTGCTGGAACCGTTTTGCAGCTGCTATTTTGAGTGTTATAGTCGCCAGCCTTTATATAACAGCTATACATGCTGCTGGAACCATTCTTCAGCCGCCATTTCGAGTGTTGTAGCAGCCAGCATTTATATAGTTGCTCTACAAGCTGCTGGAACCATTCTACAACCGTTATTTTGAGTTTTATAGCATACAGCATTTATATAGTACCTCTACAAGCTGCTGGAGCCATTCTTCAGCCTCCATTTTGAGTGTTATAGCCGCCAGCCTTTATATAGAAGCTCTACAAGCTGCTGGAACCATTCTACAGCCGCCATTTTGAGTTTTATTGCGGCCAGCCTTTATATAACAGCTATACAAGCTGCTGGAACCATTCTACAGCCACCATTTTGAGTGTTATAGCCGCCAGCCTTAAATATAGTAGCTCTGCAAGCTGCTGGAACCATTCTACAGACGTTATTTTGAGTTTTATAGCAGCCAGCATTTATATAGGACCTCTGCAAGCTGCTGGAACCATTCTACAGCCTCCATTTTGAGACTTATAGCCGCCAGCCTTTATACAGTAGCTCTACAAGCTGCTGGAACCATTCTACAGCCGTTATTTTGAGTTTTATAGCAGCCAGCATTTATATAGTACCTCTACAAGCTGCTGGAACCATTCTACAGCCTCCACTTCGAGTATTATAGCCGCCAGCCTTTGTAGAGTAGCTCTGCAAGCTGCTGGAACCATTTTACAGCCGCCATTTTGAGTGTTATAGCAGCCAGCATTTATATAGTAGCTCTGCAAGCTGCTGGAACCGTTTTGCAGCTGCTATTTTGAGTGTTATAGCCGCCAGCCTTTATATAACAGCTATACATGCTGCTGGAACCATTCTTCAGCCGCCATTTCGAGTGTTATAGCAGCCAGCATTTATATAGTTGCTCTACAAGCTGCTGGAACCATTCTACAACCGTTATTTTGAGTTTTATAGCATACAGCATTTATATAGTACCTCTACAAGCTGCTGGAGCCATTCTTCAGCCTCCATTTTGAGTGTTATAGCCGCCAGCCTTTATATAGAAGCTCTACAAGCTGCTGGAACCATTCTACAGCCGCCATTTTGAGTGTTATTGCGGCCAGCCTTTATATAACAGCTATACAAGCTGCTGGAACCATTCTACAGCCACCATTTTGAGTGTTATAGCCGCCAGCCTTTATATAACAGCTATACAAGCTGCTGGAACCATTCTACAGCCGCCATTTTGAGTGTTATAGCAGCCAGCATTTATACAGTAGCTCTGCAAGCTGCTGGAACCATTCTACAGACGTTATTTTGAGTTTTATAGCAGCCAGCATTTATATAGTACCTCTGCAAGCTGCTGGAGCCATTCTACAGCCTCCATTTTGAGTGTTATAGCCGCCAGCCTTTATATAGTAGCTCTACAAGCTGCTGGAACCATTCTACAGCCGCCATTTTGAGTTTTATTGCGGCCAGCCTTTATATAACAGCTATACAAGCTGCTGGAACCATTCTACAGCCACCATTTTGAGTGTTATAGCCGCCAGCCTTTATATAACAGCTATACAAGCTGCTGGAACCATTCTACAGCCGCCATTTTGAGTGTTATTGCGGCCAGCCTTTATATAACAGCTATACAAGCTGCTGGAACCATTCTACAGCCACCATTTTGAGTGTTATAGCCGCCAGCCTTTATATAACAGCTATACAAGCTGCTGGAACCATTCTACAGCCGCCATTTTGAGTGTTATAGCAGCCAGCACTTATATAGTAGCTCTACAAGCTGCTGGAACCATTCTACAGACGTTATTTTGAGTTTTATAGCAGCCAGCACTTATATAGTAGCTCTACAAGCTGCTGGAACCATTCTACAGCCGCCATTTTGAGTTTTATTGCGGCCAGCCTTTATATAACAGCTATACAAGCTGCTGGAACCATTCTACAGCCACCATTTTGAGTGTTATAGCCGCCAGCCTTTATATAGCAGCTATACAAGCTGCTGGAACCATTCTACAGCCGCCATTTTGAGTGTTATAGCAGCCAGCACTTATATAGTAGCTCTACAAGCTGCTGGAACCATTCTACAGCCGCCATTTTGAGTTTTATTGCGGCCAGCCTTTATATAACAGCTATACAAGCTGCTGGAACCATTCTACAGCCACCATTTTGAGTGTTATAGCCGCCAGCCTTTATATAACAGCTTTACATGCTGCTGGCTCCTTTCAACTGCCGTTATTTTGAGTGTTATAGCAGCCAGCATTTACATAGTACCTCTACAAGCTGCTGGAACCGTTCTACAGCCGCCATTTCGAGTGTTATAGCAGCCAGCATTTATATAGTTGCTCTACAAGCTGCTGGAACCATTCTACAGCCGTTATTTTGAGTTTTATAGCATTTAGCATTTATATAGTACCTCTACAAGCTGCTGGAGCCATTCTACAGCCTCCATTTTCAGTGTTATAGCCGCCAGCCTTTATACAGTAGGTCTACAAGCTGCTGGAACCATTCTACAGCCGTTATTTTGAGTTTTATGGCAGCCAGCATTTATATAGTACCTCTGCAAGCTGCTGGAACCATTTTACAGCCACTATTTTAAGTGTTATAGCCGCCAGCCTTTATATAGTAGGTCTACAAGCTGCTGGAACCATTCTACAGCCGTTATTTTGAGTTTTATAGCAGCCAGCCTTTATATAGTAGCTCTACAAGCTGCTGGAATCATTCTACAGCCTCCATTTTGAGACTTATAGCCGCCACCCTTTATACAGTAGGTCTACAAGCTGCTGGAGCCATTCTACAGCCGTTATTTTGAGTTTTATAGCAGCCAGCATTTATATAGTACCTCTACAAGCTGCTGGAACCATTCTACAGCCTCCATTTTGAGACTTATAGCCGCCACCCTTTATACAGTAGGTCTACAAGCTGCTGGAGCCATTCTACAGCCGTTATTTTGAGTTTTATAGCAGCCAGCATTTATATAGTACCTCTACAAGCTGCTGGAACCATTCTACAGCCTCCATTTTGAGTGTTATAGCCGCCAGCCTTTTCATAACAGCTATACAAGCTGCTGGAACCATTTTACAGCCGCTTTTTTGAGTGTTATAGCGGCCAGCCTTTATATAACAGCTATACAAGCTGCTGGAACCTTTCTACAGCCATCATTTTGAGTGTTATATCAGCCAGCGTTTAAAGAACATCAATACAAGCTGCTGGAACCATTTTACAGCCGTTATTTTGAATGTTATACCCGCCAGCCTTTATATAACAGCTATACAAGCTGCTGGAACCATTCTACAGCCACCATTTTGAGTGTTATAGCCTCCAGCCTGTACATAGTAGCTCTACAAGCTGCTGGAAACATTCTACAGCCGTTATTTTGACTTTTATAGCCGTCATCTTTAATATAGTAGCTATACAATCTGCTGGAACCATTCTACAGCCTCCATTTTGAGTGTTATAGCCGCCAGCCTTTGTAGAGTAGCTCTGCAAGCTGCTGGAACCATTCTACAGCCGGCATTTTGAGTGCTATAGACGCCAGCCTTTATTAAGTAGCTCTACAAGCTGCTGGAACCATTCTACAGCCGTTATTTTGAGTGTTATAGCCGTCATCTTTAATATAGTAGTTTTACAATCTGCTGGAACCATTCTACAGCCTCCATTTTGAGTGTTATAGCCGCCAGCCTTTGTAGAGTAGCTCTGCAATCTACTGGAACCATTCTACAGCCGCCATTGTGAGTGCTATAGACGCCAGCCTTTATTAAGTAGCTCTACAAGCTGTTGGAACCTTTCTACAGCCGTTATTTTGAGTGTTATAGCCGTCATCTTTAATATAGTAGCTCTACAAGCTGCTGGAACCATTATACAGCCGCCATTTTGAGTTTTATTGCGGCCAGCCTTTATATAGTAGCTCTACAAGCTGCTGGAAACATTCTACAACCGTTATTTTGACTTTTATAGCCGTCATCTTTAATATAGTAGCTATACAATCTGCTGGAACCATTCTACAGCCTCCATTTTGAGTGTTATAGCCGCCAGCCTTTGTAGAGTAGCTCTGCAAGCTGCTGGAACCATTCTACAGCCGGCATTTTGAGTGCTATAGACGCCAGCCTTTATTAAGTAGCTCTACAAGCTGCTGGAACCATTCTACAGCCGTTATTTGGAGTGTTATAGCCGTCATCTTTAATATAGTAGCTATACAATCTGCTGGAACCATTCTACAGCCTCAATTTTGAGTGCTATAGCCGCCAGCCTTTATATAGAAGCTCTACAAGCTGCTGGAACCATTCTAAAGCCGCCATTTTGAGTTTTATTGCGGCCAGCCTTTATATAACAGCTATACAAGCTGCTGGAACCATTCTACAGCCACCATTTTGAGTGTTATAGCCGCCAGCTTTTATATAACAGCTATACAAGCTGCTGGAACCATTCTACAGCCGCCATTTTGAGTGTTATAGCAGCCAGCATTTATATAGTAGCTCTGCAAGCTGCTGGAACCATTCTACAGCCTCCATTTTGAGACTTATAGCCGCCAGCCTTTATACAGTAGCTCTACAAGCTGCTGGAACCATTCTACAGCCGTTATTTTGAGTTTTATAGCAGCCAGCATTTATATAGTACCTCTACAAGCTGCTGGAACCATTCTACAGCCTCCACTTCGAGTATTATAGCCGCCAGCCTTTGTAGAGTAGCTCTGCAAGCTGCTGGAACCATTTTACAGCCGCCATTTTGAGTCTTATAGCAGCCAGCATTTATATAGTAGCTCTGCAAGCTGCTGGAACCGTTTTGCAGCTGCTATTTTGAGTGTTATAGTCGCCAGCCTTTATATAACAGCTATACATGCTGCTGGAACCATTCTTCAGCCGCCATTTCGAGTGTTATAGCAGCCAGCATTTATATAGTTGCTCTACAAGCTGCTGGAACCATTCTACAACCGTTATTTTGAGTTTTATAGCATACAGCATTTATATAGTACCTCTACAAGCTGCTGGAGCCATTCTTCAGCCTCCATTTTGAGTGTTATAGCCGCCAGCCTTTATATAGAAGCTCTACAAGCTGCTGGAACCATTCTACAGCCGCCATTTTGAGTGTTATTGCGGCCAGCCTTTATATAACAGCTATACAAGCTGCTGGAACCATTCTACAGCCACCATTTTGAGTGTTATAGCCGCCAGCCTTAAATATAGTAGCTCTGCAAGCTGCTGGAACCATTCTACAGACGTTATTTTGAGTTTTATAGCAGCCAGCATTTATATAGGACCTCTGCAAGCTGCTGGAACCATTCTACAGCCTCCATTTTGAGACTTATAGCCGCCAGCCTTTATACAGTAGCTCTACAAGCTGCTGGAACCATTCTACAGCCGTTATTTTGAGTTTTATAGCAGCCAGCATTTATATAGTACCTCTACAAGCTGCTGGAACCATTCTACAGCCTCCACTTCGAGTATTATAGCCGCCAGCCTTTGTAGAGTAGCTCTGCAAGCTGCTGGAACCATTTTACAGCCGCCATTTTGAGTGTTATAGCAGCCAGCATTTATATAGTAGCTCTGCAAGCTGCTGGAACCGTTTTGCAGCTGCTATTTTGAGTGTTATAGCCGCCAGCCTTTATATAACAGCTATACATGCTGCTGGAACCATTCTTCAGCCGCCATTTCGAGTGTTATAGCAGCCAGCATTTATATAGTTGCTCTACAAGCTGCTGGAACCATTCTACAACCGTTATTTTGAGTTTTATAGCATACAGCATTTATATAGTACCTCTACAAGCTGCTGGAGCCATTCTTCAGCCTCCATTTTGAGTGTTATAGCCGCCAGCCTTTATATAGAAGCTCTACAAGCTGCTGGAACCATTCTACAGCCGCCATTTTGAGTGTTATTGCGGCCAGCCTTTATATAACAGCTATACAAGCTGCTGGAACCATTCTACAGCCACCATTTTGAGTGTTATAGCCGCAGGCCTTTATATAGCAACTATACAAGCTGCTGGCACCATTCAACAGCCGTTATTTTGAGTGTTATAGCAGCCAGCATTTACATAGTACCTCTACAAGCTGCTGGAACCATTCTACAGCCGCCATTTCGAGTGTTAAAGCAGCCAGCATTTATATAGTACCTTTACAAGTTCCTGAAACCATTCTACAGCCGTTATTTTGAGTTTTATAGTAGCCAGCATTTATACAGTACCTCTACAAGCTGCTGGAACCATTCTACAGCCTCCATTTTGAGTGTTATAGCCGCCAGCCTTTATATAGTAGCTCTACAAACTGCTGGAACCATTCTACAGCCGTTATTTTGAGTTTTATAGCAGCCAGCATTTATATAGTAGTTGGAACCATTCTACAGCCTCCACTTTGAGTGTTATAGCAGCCAGCCTTTGTAAAGTAGCTCTGCAAGTTGCTGGAACCATTCTACAGCCGCCATTTTAAGTGTTATAGCAGCCAGAATTTATATAGTACCTCTACAAGCTACTGGAACCATTCCACAGCCGTTATTTTGAGTGCTATAGCAGCCAGCATTTATATATTACCTCTACAAGCTGCTGGAACCATTCTACAGCCGTTATTTTGAGTGTTATAGCCGCCAGCCTTTATATAACAGCTATACAAGCTGCTGGAACCATTCTACAGCCACCATTTTGCGTGTTATAGCGGCCAGCCTTTATATAACAGCTATACAAGCTGCTGGCACCATTCTACAGCCTCCACTTTGAGTGTTATAGCAGCCAGCACTTATATAGTACGTCTACAAGCTGCTGGAACCATTCTACAGCCTCCATTTTGAGTGTTGTAGCCGCCAGCCTTTATATAGTAGCTCTACAAGCTGCTGGAACCATTCTACAGCCGTTATTTTGAGTGTTATAGCCGCCAGCCTTTATATAGTAGCTCTACAAGCTGCTGGAACCATTCTACAGCCGTTATTTTGAGTTTTATAGCAGCCAGCATTTATACAGTAGTGGGAACCATTCTACAGCCTCCACTTTGAGTGTTATAGGCGCCAGCCTTTATATAGTAGCTCTACAAGCTGCTGGAACCATTCTACAGCCGTTATTTTGAGTGTTATAGCCGCCAGCCTTTATATAACAGCTATACAAGCTGCTGGAACCATTCTACAGCCACCATTTTGCGTGTTATAGCGGCCAGCCTTTATATAACAGCTATACAAGCTGCTGGAACCATTCTACAGGCACCATTTTGCGTGTTATAGCGGCCAGCCTTTATATAACAGCTATACAAGCTGCTGGAACCATTCTACAGCCGCCATTTTGAGTGCCATAGCCGCCAGCCAGTATATAGTAGCTCTACAAGCTGCTGGAACCATTCTACAGCCGTTATTTTGAGTGTTATAGCCGCCAGCCTTTGTAGAGTAGCTCTGCAAGCTGCTGGAACCATTCTACAGCCGCCATTTTGACTGTTATAGCCGCCAGCCTTTATAAAGTAGCTCTACAAGCTGTTGGAACCATTCTACAGCCGTTATTTTGAGTGTTATAGCCGTCATCTTTAATATAGTAGCTAAACAATCTGCTGGAACCATTCTACAGCCTCCATTTTGAGTGTTATAGACGCCAGCCTTTATAAAGTAGCTCTACAAGCTGTTGGAACCATTCTACAGCCGTTATTTTGAGTGTTATAGCCGTCATCTTTAATATAGTAGCTAAACAATCTGCTGGAACCATTCTACAGCCTCCATTTTGAGTGTTATAGCGGCCAGCCTTTATATAGCAGCTATACAACCTGCTGGAACCATTCTACAGCCGCCATTCTGAGTGTTATAGCAGCCAGCCAGCATTTACATAGTACCTCTACAAGCTGCTGGAACCATTCTACAGCCGTTATTTTGAGTGTTATAGCCGCCAGCCTTTGTAGAGTAGCTCTGCAAGCTGCTGGAACCATTTTGCAGCTGCTATTTTGAGTGTTTTAGCCGCCAGCCTTTATATAACAGCTATACATGCTGCTGGCACCATTCAACAGCCGTTATTTTGAGTGTTATAGCAGCCAGCATTTACATAGTACCTCAACAAGCTGCTGGAACCATTCTTCAGCCGCCATTTCGAGTGTTATAGTAGCCAGCATTTATATAGTTGCTCTACAAGCCGCTGGAACCATTCTACAGCCGTTATTTTGAGTTTTATAGCAGCCAGCATTTATATAGTACCTCTACAAGCTGCTGGAACCATTCTACAGCCTCCACTTCGAGTATTATAGCCGCCAGCCTTTGTAGAGTAGCTCTGCAAGCTGCTGGAACCATTTTACAGCCGCCATTTTGAGTGTTATAGCAGCCAGCATTTATATAGTAGCTCTGCAAGCTGCTGGAACCGTTTTGCAGCTGCTATTTTGAGTGTTATAGCCGCCAGCCTTTATATAACAGCTATACATGCTGCTGGAACCATTCTTCAGCCGCCATTTCGAGTGTTATAGCAGCCAGCATTTATATAGTTGCTCTACAAGCTGCTGGAACCATTCTACAACCGTTATTTTGAGTTTTATAGCATACAGCATTTATATAGTACCTCTACAAGCTGCTGGAGCCATTCTTCAGCCTCCATTTTGAGTGTTATAGCCGCCAGCCTTTATATAGAAGCTCTACAAGCTGCTGGAACCATTCTACAGCCGCCATTTTGAGTGTTATTGCGGCCAGCCTTTATATAACAGCTATACAAGCTGCTGGAACCATTCTACAGCCACCATTTTGAGTGTTATAGCCGCCAGCCTTTATATAACAGCTATACAAGCTGCTGGCTCCTTTCAACTGCCGTTATTTTGAGTGTTATAGCAGCCAGCATTTACATAGTACCTCTACAAGCTGCTGGAACCGTTCTACAGCCGCCATTTCGAGTGTTATAGCAGCCAGCATTTATATAGTTGCTCTACAAGCTGCTGGAACCATTCTACAGCCGTTATTTTGAGTTTTATAGCATTTAGCATTTATATAGTACCTCTACAAGCTGCTGGAGCCATTCTACAGCCTCCATTTTCAGTGTTATAGCCGCCAGCCTTTATACAGTAGGTCTACAAGCTGCTGGAACCATTCTACAGCCGTTATTTTGAGTTTTATGGCAGCCAGCATTTATATAGTACCTCTGCAAGCTGCTGGAACCATTTTACAGCCACTATTTTAAGTGTTATAGCCGCCAGCCTTTATATAGTAGCTCTACAAGCTGCTGGAATCATTCTACAGCCTCCATTTTGCGTGTTATAGCAGCCAGCCTTTATATAGTAGCTCTGCAAGCTACTGGAACCATTTTACAGCCGCTATTTTGAGTGTTATAGCGGCCAGCCTTTATATAGCAGCTATACAACCTGCTGGAACCATTCTACAGCCGCCATTCTGAGTGTTATAGCAGCCAGCCAGCATTTACATAGTACCTCTACAAGCTGCTGGAACCATTCTACAGCCGTTATTTTGAGTGTTATAGCCGCCAGCCTTTGTAGAGTAGCTCTGCAAGCTGCTGGAACCATTCTACAGCCGCCATTTTGACTGTTATAGCCGCCAGCCTTTATAAAGTAGCTCTACAAGCTGTTGGAACCATTCTACAGCCGTTATTTTGAGTGTTATAGCCGTCATCTTTAATATAGTAGCTAAACAATCTGCTGGAACCATTCTACAGCCTCCATTTTGAGTGTTATAGACGCCAGCCTTTATAAAGTAGCTCTACAAGCTGTTGGAACCATTCTACAGCCGTTATTTTGAGTGTTATAGCCGTCATCTTTAATATAGTAGCTAAACAATCTGCTGGAACCATTCTACAGCCTCCATTTTGAGTGTTATAGCGGCCAGCCTTTATATAGCAGCTATACAACCTGCTGGAACCATTCTACAGCCGCCATTCTGAGTGTTATAGCAGCCAGCCAGCATTTACATAGTACCTCTACAAGCTGCTGGAACCATTCTACAGCCGTTATTTTGAGTGTTATAGCCGCCAGCCTTTGTAGAGTAGCTCTGCAAGCTGCTGGAACCATTCTACAGCCGCCATTTTGACTGTTATAGCCGCCAGCCTTTATAAAGTAGCTCTACAAGCTGCTGGAACCATTCTACAGCCGGCATTTTGAGTGCTATAGACGCCAGCCTTTATTAAGTAGCTCTACAAGCTGCTGGAACCATTCTACAGCCGTTATTTTGAGTGTTATAGCCGTCATCTTTAATATAGTAGCTATAAAATCTGCTGGAACCATTCTACAGCCTCAATTTTGAGTGTTATAGCCGCCAGCCTTTATATAGTAGCTCTGCAAGCTGCTGGAACCATTCTACAGACGTTATTTTGAGTTTTATAGCAGCCAGCATTTATATAGTACCTCTGCAAGCTGCTGGAACCATTCTACAGCCTCCATTTTGAGACTTATAGCCGCCAGCCTTTATACAGTAGCTCTACAAGCCGCTGGAACCACTCTACAGCCGTTATTTTGAGTTTTATAGCAGCCAGCATTTATATAGTACCTCTACAAGCTGCTGGAACCATTCTACAGCCTCCACTTCGAGTATTATAGCCGCCAGCCTTTGTAGAGTAGCTCTGCAAGCTGCTGGAACCATTTTACAGCCGCCATTTTGAGTGTTATAGCAGCCAGCATTTATATAGTAGCTCTGCAAGCTGCTGGAACCATTTTGCAGCTGCTATTTTGAGTGTTTTAGCCGCCAGCCTTTATATAACAGCTATACATGCTGCTGGCACCATTCAACAGCCGTTATTTTGAGTGTTATAGCAGCCAGCATTTACATAGTACCTCAACAAGCTGCTGGAACCATTCTTCAGCCGCCATTTCGAGTGTTATAGTAGCCAGCATTTATATAGTTGCTCTACAAGCCGCTGGAACCATTCTACAGCCGTTATTTTGAGTTTTATAGCATCCAGCATTTATATAGTACCTCTACAAGCTGCTGGAGCCATTCTTCAGCCTCCATTTTGAGTGTTATAGCCGCCAGCCTTTATATAGAAGCTCTACAAGCTGCTGGAACCATTCTACAGCCGCCATTTTGAGTTTTATTGCGGCCAGCCTTTATATAACAGCTATACAAGCTGCTGGAACCATTCTACAGCCACCATTTTGAGTGTTGTAGCCGCCAGCCTTTATATAACAGCTATACAAGCTGCTGGAACCATTCTACAACCGCCATTTTGAGTGTTATAGCAGCCAGCATTTATATAGTCGCTCTGCAAGCTGCTGGAACCATTCTACAGACGTTTTTTTGAGTTTTGTAGCAGCTAGCATTTATATAATAGCTCTACAAGCTGTTGGAACCATTCTACAGCCGCCATTTTGAGTTTTATTGCGGCCAGCCTTTATATAACAGCTATACAAGCTGCTGGAACCATTCTACAGCCACCATTTTGAGTGTTATAGCCGCCAGCATTTATATATAACAGCTATACAAGCTGCTGGAACCATTCTACAGCCGCCATTTTGAGTGTTATAGCAGCCAGCACTTATGTAGTAGCTCTACAAGCTGCTGGAACCATTCTACAGCCGCCATTTTGAGTTTTATTGCGGCCAGCCTTTATATAACAGCTATACAAGCTGCTGGAACCATTCTACAGCCACCATTTTGAGTGTTATAGCCGCCAGCCTTTATATAACAGCTATACATGCTGCTGGAACCATTCTACAGCCGCCATTTCGTGTGTTATAGCAGCCAGCATTTATATAGTTGCTCTACAAGCTGCTGGAACCATTCTACAGCCGTTATTTTGAGTTTTATAGCATTTAGCATTTATATAGTACCTCTACAAGCTGCTGGAGCCATTCTACAGCCTCCATTTTGAGTGTTATAGCCGCCAGCCTTTATACAGTAGATCTACAAGCTGCTGGAACCATTCTAAAACCGCCATTTTGAGTTTAAGTGCTGCCAGCCTTTATATAACAGCTATACATGCTGCTGGATCCATTCTACAGCCGCCATTTCGTGTGTTATAGCAGCCAGCATTTATATAGTTGCTCTACAAGCTGCTGGAACCATTCTACAGCCGTTATTTTGAGTTTTATAGCATTTAGCATTTATATAGTACCTCTACAAGCTGCTGGAGCCATTCTACAGCCTCCATTTTGAGTGTTATAGCCGCCAGCCTTTATACAGTAGCTCTACAAGCTGCTGGAACCATTCTAAAACCGCCATTTTGAGTGTTATAGCCGCCAGCCTTTATATAACAGCTATACATGCTGCTGGAACCATTCTACAGCCGCCATTTCGTGTGTTATAGCAGCCAGCATTTATATAGTTGCTCTACAAGCTGCTGGAACCATTCTACAGCCGTTATTTTGAGTTTTATAGCATTTAGCATTTATATAGTACCTCTACAAGCTGCTGGAGCCATTCTACAGCCTCCATTTTGAGTGTTATAGCCGCCAGCCTTTATATAGTAGCTCTACAAGCTGCTGGAACCATTCTACAGCCGTTATTTTGAGTTTTATAGCAGCCAGCATTTATACAGTAGTGGGAACCATTCTACAGCCTCCACTTTGAGTGTTATAGGCGCCAGCCTTTATATATTAGCTCTACAAGCTGCTGGAACCATTCTACAGCCGTTATTTTGAGTGTTATAGCCGCCAGCCTTTATATAACAGCTATACAAGCTGCTGGAACCATTCTACAGCCACCATTTTGCGTGTTATAGCGGCCAGCCTTTATATAACAGCTATACAAGCTGCTGGAACCATTCTACAGGCACCATTTTGCGTGTTTTAGTGGCCAGCCTTTATATAACAGCTATACAAGCTGCTGGAACCATTCTACAGCCGCCATTTTGAGTGCCATAGCCGCCAGCCAGTATATAGTAGCTCTACAAGCTGCTGGGACCATTCTACAGCCACCATTTTGCGTGTTATAGCAGCCAGCCTTTATATAGTAGCTCTGCAAGCTACTGGAACCATTTTACAGCCGCTATTTTGAGTGTTATAGCGGCCAGCCTTTATATAGCAGGTATACAACCTGCTGGAACCATTCTACAGCCGCCATTCTGAGTGTTATAGCAGCCAGCCAGCATTTACATAGTACCTCTACAAGCTGCTGGAACCATTCTACAGCCGTTATTTTGAGTGTTATAGCCGCCAGCCTTTGTAGAGTAGCTCTGCAAGCTGCTGGAACCATTCTACAGCCGCCATTTTGACTGTTATAGCCGCCAGCCTTTATAAAGTAGCTCTACAAGCTGTTGGAACCATTCTACAGCCGTTATTTTGAGTGTTATAGCCGTCATCTTTAATATAGTAGCTAAACAATCTGCTGGAACCATTCTACAGCCTCCATTTTGAGTGTTATAGCCGCCAGCCTTTATATAGTAGCTCTACAAGCTGCTGGAACCATTCTACAGCCGGCATTTTGAGTGCTATAAACGCCAGCCTTTATTAAGTAGCTCTACAAGCTGTTGGAACCATTCTACAGCCGTTATTTTGAGTGTTATAGCCGTCATCTTTAATATAGTAGCTAAACAATCTGCTGGAACCATTCTACAGCCTCCATTTTGAGTGTTATAGCCGCCAGCCTTTATAAAGTAGCTCTACAAGCTGTTGGAACCATTCTACAGCCGTTATTTTGAGTGTTATAGCCGTCATCTTTAATATAGTAGCTAAACAATCTGCTGGAACCATTCTACAGCCTCCATTTTGAGTGTTATAGCGGCCAGCCTTTATATAGCAGCTATACAACCTGCTGGAACCATTCTACAGCCGCCATTCTGTGTGTTATAGCAGCCAGCCAGCATTTACATAGTATCTCTACAAGCTGCTGGAACCATTCTACAGCCGTTATTTTGAGTGTTATAGCCGCCAGCCTTTGTAGAGTAGCTCTGCAAGCTGCTGGAACCATTCTACAGCCGCCATTTTGACTGTTATAGCCGCCAGCCTTTATAAAGTAGCTCTACAAGCTGCTGGAACCATTCTACAGCCGTTATTTTGAGTGTTATAGCCGTCATCTTTAATATAGTAGCTATACAATCTGCTGGAACCATTCTACAGCCTCAATTTTGAGTGTTATAGCCGCCAGCCTTTATATAGTAGCTCTGCAAGCTGCTGGAACCATTCTACAGACGTTATTTTGAGTTTTATAGCAGCCAGCATTTATATAGTACCTCTGCAAGCTGCTGGAACCATTCTACAGCCTCCATTTTGAGACTTATAGCCGCCAGCCTTTATACAGTAGCTCTACAAGCCGCTGGAACCACTCTACAGCCGTTATTTTGAGTTTTATAGCAGCCAGCATTTATATAGTACCTCTACAAGCTGCTGGAACCATTCTACAGCCTCCACTTCGAGTATTATAGCCGCCAGCCTTTGTAGAGTAGCTCTGCAAGCTGGTGGAACCATTTTACAGCCGCCATTTTGAGTGTTATAGCAGCCAGCATTTATATAGTAGCTCTGCAAGCTGCTGGAACCATTTTGCAGCTGCTATTTTGAGTGTTTTAGCCGCCAGCCTTTATATAACAGCTATACATGCTGCTGGCACCATTCAACAGCCGTTATTTTGAGTGTTATAGCAGCCAGCATTTACATAGTACCTCAACAAGCTGCTGGAACCATTCTTCAGCCGCCATTTCGAGTGTTATAGTAGCCAGCATTTATATAGTTGCTCTACAAGCCGCTGGAACCATTCTACAGCCGTTATTTTGAGTTTTATAGCATCCAGCATTTATATAGTACCTCTACAAGCTGCTGGAGCCATTCTTCAGCCTCCATTTTGAGTGTTATAGCCGCCAGCCTTTATATAGAAGCTCTACAAGCTGCTGGAACCATTCTACAGCCGCCACTTTGAGTTTTATTGCGGCCAGCCTTTATATAACAGCTATACAAGCTGCTGGAACCATTCTACAGCCACCATTTTGAGTGTTGTAGCCGCCAGCCTTTATATAACAGCTATACAAGCTGCTGGAATCATTCTACAACCGCCATTTTGAGTGTTATAGCAGCCAGCATTTATATAGTCGCTCTGCAAGCTGCTGGAACCATTCTACAGACGTTTTTTTGAGTTTTGTAGCAGCTAGCATTTATATAATAGCTCTACAAGCTGTTGGAACCATTCTACAGCCGCCATTTTGAGTTTTATTGCGGCCAGCCTTTATATAACAGCTATACAAGCTGCTGGAACCATTCTACAGCCACCATTTTGAGTGTTATAGCCGCCAGCCTTTATATAACAGCTATACAAGCTGCTGGAACCATTCTACAGCCGCCATTTTGAGTGTTATAGCAGCCAGCATTTATATAGTTGCTCTACAAGCTGCTGGAGCCATTCTACAGCCTCCATTTTGAGTGTTATAGCCGCCAGCCTTTATACAGTAGATCTACAAGCTGCTGGAACCATTCTAAAACCGCCATTTTGAGTTTTAGTGCTGCCAGCCTTTACATAACAGCTATACAAGCTGCTGGAACCATTCTACATCCGTTATTTTGAGTGTTATAGCCGCCAGCCAGTATATAGTAGCTCTACAAGCTGCTGGAACCATTCTACAGCCGTTATTTTGAGTGTTATAGTCGTCATCTTTAATGTAGTAGCTCTACAAGCTGCTGGAACCATTCTACAGCCGCCATTTTGAGTGTTATAGCAGCCAGCATTTATATAGTTGCTCTACAAGCTGCTGGAACCATTCAATCCCGTTATTTTGAGTGTTATAGCCGCCAGCCTTTATATAGTAGCTCTACAAGCTGCTGGAACCATTCTACAGCCACCATTTTGAGTGTTATAGTCGTCATCTTTAATGTAGTAGCTCTACAAGCTGCTGGAACCATTCTACAGCCGCCATTTTGAGTGTTATAGCAGCCAGCATTTATATGGTACCTCTACAAGCTGCTGGAACCATTCTACAGCCGCCATTTTGAGTGTTATGGCAGCTAGCCTTTTTATAACAGCTATACAAGCTGCGGGAACCATTCTACAGCCGTTATTTTGAGTGTTATAGCCGCCAGCCTTTATATAGTAGCTCTACAAGCTGCTGGAACCATTCTACAGCCGCTTTTTTGAGTGTTATAGCCGCCAGCCTTTATATAGTAGCTCTACAAGCTGCTGGAACCATTCTACAGCCACCATTTTGAGTGTTATAGCCGCCAGCCTTTATGTAACAGCTATACAAGCTGCTGGAACCATTCTACAGCCGTTATTGTGAGTGTTATAGCCGCCAGCCTTTATATAGTAGCTCTACAAGCTGCTGGAACCATTCTACAGCCGTTATTTTGAGTGTTATAGTCGTCATCTTTAATGTAGTAGCTCTACAAGCTGCTGGAACCATTCTATAGCCGCCATTTTGAGTGTTATAGCAGCCAGCATTTATATAGTTGCTCTACAAGCTGCAGGAACCATTCTACAGCCGTTATTTTGAGTGTTATAGCCGCCAGCCTTTATATAGTAGCTCTACAAGCTGCTGGAACCATTCTACAGCCGTTATTTTGAGTGTTATAGTCGTCATCTTTAATGTAGTAGCTCTACAAGCTGCTGGAACCATTCTACAGCCGCCATTTTGAGTGTTATAGCAGCCAGCATTTATATGGTACCTCTACAAGCTGCTGGAACCATTCTACAGCCGCCATTTTGATTGTTATGGCAGCTAGCCTTTTTATAACAGCTATACAAGCTGCGGGAACCATTCTACAGCCGTTATTTTGAAAGTTATAGCCGCCTACCTTTATATAGTTGCTCTACAAGCTGCTGGAACCATTCAATCCCGTTATTTTGAGTGTTATAGCCGCCAGCCTTTATATAGTAGCTCTACAAGCTGCTGGAACCATTCTACAGCCACCATTTTGAGTGTTATAGTCGTCATCTTTAATGTAGTAGCTCTACAAGCTGCTGGAACCATTCTACAGCCACTTTTTTGAGTGTTATAGCAGCCAGCATTTGTATGGTACCTCTACGAGCTGCTGGAACCATTCTACAGCCGCCACTTTGAGTGTTATAGCAGCTAGCCTTTTTATAACAGCTATACAAGCTGCTAGAACGATTCTACAGCCGTTATTTTGAGTGTTATAGTCGTCATCTTTAATGTAGTAGCTCTACAAGCTGCTGGAACCATTCTACAGCCGCCATTTTGAGTGTTATAGCAGCCAGCATTTATATGGTACCTCTACAAGCTGCTGGAACCATTCTACAGCCGCCATTTTGAGTGTTATGGCAGCTAGCCTTTTTATAACAGCTATACAAGCTGCGGGAACCATTCTACAGCCGTTATTTTGAAAGTTATAGCCGCCTACCTTTATATAGTTGCTCTACAAGCTGCTGGAACCATTCAATCCCGTTATTTTGAGTGTTATAGTCGTCATCTTTAATGTAGTAGCTCTACAAGCTGCTGGAACCATTCTACAGCCGCCATTTTGAGTGTTATAGCAGCCAGCATTTATATGGTACCTCTACAAGCTGCTGGAACCATTCTACAGCCGCCATTTTGAGTGTTATGGCAGCTAGCCTTTTTATAACAGCTATACAAGCTGCGGGAACCATTCTACCGCCGTTATTTTGAAAGTTATAGCCGCCTACCTTTATATTGTTGCTCTACAAGCTGCTGGAACCATTCAATCCCGTTATTTTGAGTGTTATAGCCGCCAGCCTTTATATAGTAGCTCTACAAGCTGCTGGAACCATTCTACAGCCGCCATTTTGAGTGTTATAGCAGCCAGCATTTATATGGTACCTCTACAAGCTGCTGGAACCATTCTACAGCCACCATTTTGAGTGTTATAGCCGCCAGCCTTTATATAAAAGCTATACAAGCTGCTGGAACCATTCTACAGCCGTTATTTTGAGTGTTATAGCCGCCAGCCTTTATATAACAGCTATACAAGCTGCTGGAACCATTCTACAACCGTTATTTTGAGTGTTATAGCCGTCATCTGTAATATAGTAGCACTACAAGCTGCTATAACCATTCTACAGCCACCATTTTGAGTGTTTTAGCCGCCAGCCTTTATATAGTAGCTCTACAAGCTGCTGGAACCTTTCTATAGCCGTTATTTTGAGTGTTATAGCCGCCAGCCTTTACATAGTAGCTCTACAAGCTGCTATAACCATTCTACAGCATCCATTTTGAGTGTTATAGCCGCCAGCCTCTATATAGTAGCTCTACAAGCTCTTGGAACCATTCTACAACCGTTATTTTGAGTGTTATAGCTGTCATCTTTAATATAGTAGCACTACAAGCTGCTATAACCATTCTACAGCATCCATTTTAGTGTTATAGCCGCCAGCTTTTATATAGTAGCTCTACAAGCTGCTGGAACCATTCTACATCCGTTATTTTAAGTGTTATAGCCGTCATCTTTAATATAGTAGCTTTACAAGATGCTGGAACCATTCTACAGCCTCCATTTTGAGCGTTATAGCCGCCAGCCTTTAAAAAGTAGCTCTACAAGCTGCTGGAACCATTCTACAGCCGCCATTTTGGGTTTTATTGCGGCCAGCCTTTATATAACAGCTATACAAGCTGCTGGAACCATTCTACAGCCACCATTTTGAGTGTTATGGCCGCCAGCCTTTATATAACAGCTATACAAGCTGCTGGAACCATTCTACAGCCTCCATTTTGAGTGTTATAGCCGCCAGCCTTTTCATAACAGCTATACAAGCTGCTGGAACCATTTTACAGCCGCTTCTTTGAGTGTTATAGCGGCCAGCCTTTATATAACAGCTATACAAGCAGCTGGAACCTTTCTACAGCTATCATTTTGAGTGTTATATCCGCCAGCGTTTAAAGAACATCAATACAAGCTGCTGGAACCATTTTACAGTCGTTCTTTTGAATGTTTTAGCCGCCAGCCTTTATATAACAGCTATACAAGCTGCTGGAACCATTCTACAGCCACCATTTTGAGTGTTATAGCCTCCAGCCTGTACATAGTAGCTCTACAAGCTGCTGGAAACATTCTACAGCCGTTATTTTGACTTTTATAGCCGTCATCTTTAATATAGTAGCTATACAATCTGCTGGAACCATTCTACAGCCTCCATTTTGAGTGTTATAGCCGCCAGCCTTTGTAGAGTAGCTCTGCAATCTGCTGGAACCATTCTACAGCCGCCATTGTGAGTGCTATAGACGCCAGCCTTTATTAAGTAGCTCTACAAGCTGTTGGAACCATTCAACAGCCGTTATTTTGAGTGTTATAGCCGTCATCTTTAATATAGTAGCTCTACAAGCTGCTGGAACCATTCTACAGCCGCCATTTTGAGTTTTATTGCGGCCAGCCTTTATAAAGTAGCTCTACAAGCTGCTGGAAACATTCTACAACCGTTATTTTGAGTTTTATAGCCGTCATCTTTAATATAGTAGCTATACAATCTGCTGGAACCATTCTACAGCCTCCATTTTGAGTGTTATAGCCGCCAGCCTTTGTAGAGTAGCTCTGCAAACTGCTGGAACCATTCTACAGCCGGCATTTCGAGTGCTATAGACGCCAGCCTTTAAAAAGTAGCTCTACAAGCTGCTGAAACCATTCTACAGCCGCCATTTTGAGTGTTATAGCAGCCAGCATTTATATAGTACCTCTACAAGCTGCTGGAACCATTCTACAGCCGCCATTTTGGGTTTTATTGCGGCCAGCCTTTATATAACAGCTATACAAGCTGCTGGAACCATTCTACAGCCACCATTTTGAGTGTTATGGCCGCCAGCCTTTATATAACAGCTATACAAGCTGCTGGAACCATTCTACAGCCACCATTTTGAGTGTTATAGCCGCCAGCCTTTTCATAACAGCTATACAAGCTGCTGGAACCATTTTACAGCCGCTTTTTTGAGTGTTATAGCGGCCAGCCTTTATATAACAGCTATACAAGCTGCTGGAACCTTTCTACAGCTATCATTTTGAGTGTTATATCCGCCAGCGTTTAAAGAACATCAATACAAGCTGCTGGAACCATTTTACAGCCGTTCTTTTGAATGTTATAGCCGCCAGCCTTTATATAACAGCTATACAAGCTGCTGGAACCATTCTACAGCCACCATTTTGAGTGTTATAGCCTCCAGCCTGTACATAGTAGCTCTACAAGCTGCTGGAAACATTCTACAGCCGTTATTTTGACTTTTATAGCCGTCATCTTTAATATAGTAGCTATACAATCTGCTGTAACCATTCTACAGCCTCCATTTTGTGTGTTATAGCCGCCAGCCTTTGTAGAGTAGCTCTGCAATCTGCTGGAACCATTCTACAGCCGCCATTGTGAGTGCTATAGACGCCAGCCTTTATTAAGTAGCTCTACAAGCTGTTGATACCATTCTACAGCCGTTATTTTGAGTGTTATAGCCGTCATCTTTAATATAGTAGCTCTACAAGCTGCTGGAACCATTCTACAGCCGCCATTTTGAGTTTTATTGCGGCCAGCCTTTATATAGTAGCTCTACAAGCTGCTGGAAACATTCTACAACCGTTATTTTGAGTTTTATAGCCGTCATCTTTAATATAGTAGCTATACAATCTGCTGGAACCATTCTACAGCCTCAATTTTGAGTGTTATAGCCGCCAGCCTTTATATAGAAGCTCTTCAAGCTGCTGGAACCATTCTACAGCCGCCATTTTGAGTTTTATTGCGGCCAGCCTTTATATAGTAGCTCTACAAGCTGCTGGAAACATTCTACAACCGTTATTTTGAGTTTTATAGCCGTCATCTTTAATATAGTAGCTATACAATCTGCTGGAACCATTCTACAGCCTCAATTTTGAGTGTTATAGCCGCCAGCCTTTATATAGAAGCTCTACAAGCTGTTGGAACCATTCTACAGCCGTTATTTTGAGTGTTATAGCCGTCATCTTTAATATAGTAGCTCTACAAGCTGCTGGAACCATTCTACAGCCGCCATTTTGAGTTTTATTGCGGCCAGCCTTTATATAGTAGCTCTACAAGCTGCTGGAAACATTCTACAACCGTTATTTTGAGTTTTATAGCCGTCATCTTTAATATAGTAGCTATACAATCTGCTGGAACCATTCTACAGCCTCCATTTTGTGTGTTATAGCCGTTAGCCTTTGTAGAGTAGCTCTGCAATCTGCAGGAACCATTCTACAGCCGCCATTGTGAGTGCTATAGACGCCAGCCTTTATTAAGTAGCTCTACAAGCTGTTGGAACCATTCTACAGCCGTTATTTTGAGTTTTATATCCGTCATCTTTAATATAGTAGCTATACAATCTGCTGGAACCATTCTACAGCCTCCATTTTGAGTGTTATAGCCGCCAGCCTTTGTAGAGTAGCTCTGCAAGCTGCTGGAACCATTCTACAGCCGGCATTTTGAGTGCTATAGACGTCAGCCTTTATTAAGTAGCTCTACAAGCTGCTGGAACCATTCTACAGCCGTTATTTTGAGTGTTATAGCCGTCATCTTTAATATAGTAGCTATACAATCTGCTATAACCATTCTACAGCCTCAATTTTGAGTGTTATAGCCGCCAGCCTTTATATAGAAGCTCTACAAGCTGCTGGAACCATTCTACAGCCGCCATTTTGAGTTTTATTGCGGCCAGCCTTTATATAACAGCTATACAAGCTGCTGGAACCATTCTACAGCCACCATTTTGAGTGTTATAGCCTCCAGCTGCCAAGCTGCTGGAACCATTCTACAGCCGCCATTTTGAGTTTTATTGCGGCCAGCCTTTATATAGTAGCTCTACAAGCTGCTGGAAACATTCTACAACCGTTATTTTGAGTTTTATAGCCGTCATCTTTAATATAGTAGCTATACAATCTGCTGGAACCATTCTACAGCCTCCCGTTTGAGTGTTATAGCCGCCAGCCTTTGTAGAGTAGCTCTGCAAGCTGCTGGAACCATTCTACAGCCGGCATTTTGAGTGCTATAGACGCCAGCCTTTATTAAGTAGCTCTACAAGCTGCTGGAACCATTCTACAGCCGTTATTTTGAGTGTTATAGCCGTCATCTTTAATATAGTAGCTATACAATCCGCTGGAACCATTCTACAGCCTCAATTTTGAGTGTTATAGCCGCCAGCCTTTATATAGAAGCTCTACAAGCTGCTGGAACCATTCTACAGCCGCCATTTTGAGTTTTATTGCGGCCAGCCTTTATATAACAGCTATACAAGCTGCTGGAACCATTCTACAGCCACCATTTTGAGTGTTATAGCCGCCAGCCTTTATATAACAGCTATACAAGCTGCTGGAACCATTCTACAGCCGCCATTTTGAGTGTTATAGCAGCCAGCATTTATATAGTAGCTCTGCAAGCTGCTGGAACCATTCTACAGCCTCCATTTTGAGACTTATAGCCGCCAGCCTTTATACAGTAGCTCTACAAGCTGCTGGAACCATTTTACAGCCGTTATTTTGAGTTTTATAGCAGCCAGCATTTATATAGTACCTCTACAAGCTGCTGGAACCATTCTACAGCCTCCACTTCGAGTATTATAGCCGCCAGCCTTTGTAGAGTAGCTCTGCAAGCTGCTGGAACCATTTTACAGCCGCCATTTTGAGTGTTATAGCAGCCAGCATTTATATAGTAGCTCTGCAAGCTGCTGGAACCGTTTTGCAGCTGCTATTTTGAGTGTTATAGTCGCCAGCCTTTATATAACAGCTATACATGCTGCTGGAACCATTCTTCAGCCGCCATTTCGAGTGTTATAGCAGCCAGCATTTATATAGTTGCTCTACAAGCTGCTGGAACCATTCTACAACCGTTATTTTGAGTTTTATAGCATACAGCATTTATATAGTACCTCTACAAGCTGCTGGAGCCATTCTACAGCCGCCATTTTGAGTTTTATTGCGGCCAGCCTTTATATAACAGCTATACAAGCTGCTGGAACCATTCTACAGCCACCATTTTGAGTGTTATAGCCGCCAGCCTTAAATATAGTAGCTCTGCAAGCTGCTGGAACCATTCTACAGACGTTATTTTGAGTTTTATAGCAGCCAGCATTTATATAGTACCTCTGCAAGCTGCTGGAACCATTCTACAGCCTCCATTTTGAGACTTATAGCCGCCAGCCTTTATACAGTAGCTCTACAAGCTGCTGGAACCATTCTACAGCCATTATTTTGAGTTTTATAGCAGCCAGCATTTATATAGTACCTCTACAAGCTGCTGGAACCATTCTACAGCCTCCACTTCGAGTATTATAGCCGCCAGCCTTTGTAGAGTAGCTCTGCAAGCTGCTGCAACCACTTTACAGCCGCCATTTTGAGTGTTATAGCAGCCAGCATTTATATAGTAGCTCTGCAAGCTGCTGGAACCGTTTTGCAGCTGCTATTTTGAGTGTTATAGCCGCCAGCCTTTATATAACAGCTATACAAGCTGCTGGAACCATTCTTCAGCCGCCATTTCGAGTGTTATAGCAGCCAGCATTTATATAGTTGCTCTACAAGCTGCTGGAACCATTCTACAACCGTTATTTTGAGTTTTATAGCATACAGCATTTATATAGTACCTCTACAAGCTGCTGGAGCCATTCTTCAGCCTCCATTTTGAGTGTTATAGCCGCCAGCCTTTATATAGAAGCTCTACAAGCTGCTGGAACCATTCTACAGCCGCCATTTTGAGTTTTATTGCGGCCAGCCTTTATATAACAGCTATACAAGCTGCTGGAACCATTCTACAGCCACCATTTTGAGTGTTATAGCCGCCAGCCTTTATATAACAGCTATACAAGCTGCTGGAACCATTCTACAGCCGCCATTTTGAGTGTTATAGCAGCCAGCATTTATACAGTAGCTCTGCAAGCTGCTGGAACCATTCTACAGACGTTATTTTGAGTTTTATAGCAGCCAGCATTTATATAGTACCTCTGCAAGCTGCTGGAGCCATTCTACAGCCTCCATTTTGAGTGTTATAGCCGCCAGCCTTTATATAGTAGCTCTACAAGCTGCAGGAACCATTCTACAGCCGCCATTTTGAGTTTTATTGCGGCCAGCCTTTCTATAACAGCTATACAAGCTGCTGGAACCATTCTACAGCCACCATTTTGAGTGTTATAGCCGCCAGCCTTTATATAACAGCTATACAAGCTGCTGGAACCATTCTGCAGCCGCCATTTTGAGTGTTATAGCAGCCAGCACTTATATAGTAGCTCTACAAGCTGCTGGAACCATTCTACAGCCGCCATTTTGAGTTTTATTGCGGCCAGCCTTTATATAACAGCTATACAAGCTGCTGGAACCATTCTACAGCCACCATTTTGAGTGTTATAGCCGCCAGCCTTTATATAACAGCTAAACATGCTGCTGGCTCCTTTCAACTGCCGTTATTTTGAGTGTTATAGCAGCCAGCATTTACATAGTAGCTCTACAAGCTGCTGAAACCATTCTACAGCCGCCATTTCGAGTGTTATAGCAGCCAGCATTTATATAGTTGCTCTACAAGCTGCTGGAACCATTCTACAGCCGTTATTTTGAGTTTTATAGCATTTAGCATTTATATAGTGCCTCTACAAGCTGCTGGAGCCATTCTACAGCCTCCATTTTGAGTGTTATAGCCGCCAGCCTTTATACAGTAGGTCTACAAGCTGCTGGAACCATTCTACAGCCGTTATTTTGAGTTTTATGGCAGCCAGCATTTATATAGTACCTCTGCAAGCTGCTGGAACCATTTTACTGCCACTATTTTAAGTGTTATAGCCGCCAGCCTTTATACAGTAGGTCTACAAGCTGCTGGAACCATTCTACAGCCGTTATTTTGAGTTTTATAGCAGCCAGCCTTTATATAGTAGCTCTACAAGTTGCTGGAATCATTCTACAGCCTCCATTTTGAGACTTATAGCCGCCAGCCTTTATACAGTAGGTCTACAAGCTGCTGGAACCATTCTACAGCGGTTATTTTGAGTTTTATAGCAGCCAGCATTTATATAGTACCTCTACAAGCTGCTGGAACCATTCTACAGCCTCCATTTTGAGACTTATAGCCGCCAGCCTTTATACAGTAGGTCTACAAGCTGCTGGAATCATTCTACAGCCGTTATTTTGAGTGCTATAGCAGTTAGCATTTACATAGTACCTCTACAAGCTGCTGGAACCATTCTACAGCCGCCATTTCGAGTGTTATAGCAGCCAGCATTTATATAGTTGCTCTACAAGCTGCTGGAACCATTCTACAGCCGTTATTTTGAGTTTTATAGCAGCCAGCATTTACATAGTACCTCTGCAAGCTGCTGGAACCATTTGACAGCAATTATTTTAAGTGTTATAGCCGCCAGCCTTTATATAACAGCTATACAAGCTGCTGGAACCATTCTACAGCCACCATTTTGAGTGTTATAGCCGCCAGCCTTTATATAACAGCTATACAAGCTGCTGGAACCATTCTACAGCCGTTATTTTGAGTGCTATAGCAGTTAGCATTTACATAGTACCTCTACAAGCTGCTGGAACCATTCTACAGCCGCCATTTCGAGTGTTATAGCAGCCAGCATTTATATAGTTGCTCTACAAGCTGCTGGAACCATTCTACAGCCGTTATTTTGAGTTTTATAGCATCCAGCATTTATATAGTTGCTCTACAAGATGCTGGAACCATTCTACAGCCGCCATTTTTAGTTTTACTGCGGCCAGCCTTTATATAACAGCTATACAAGCTGCTGGAGCCATTCTACAGCCTCCATTTTGAGTGTTATAGCCGCCAGCCTTTATATAGTAGCTCTACAAGTTCCTGAAACCATTCTACAGCCGTTATTTTGAGTGTTATAGCAGCCAGCATTTATATAGTAGCTCTGCAAGCTGCTGGAACCATTTTGCAGCCGTTATTTTGAGTTTTATAGCAGCCAGCATTTATATAGTACCTTTACAAGCTGCTGGAACCATTCTACAGACTCCATTTCGAGTTTTATAGCAGCCAGCATTTATATAGTACCTTTACAAGTTCCTGAAACCATTCTACAGCCGTTATTTTGAGTTTTATAGGAGCCAGCATTTATATAGTACCTCTACAAGCTGCTGGAACCATTCTACAGCCTCCATTTTGAGTGTTATAGCCGCCAGCCTTTATATAGTAGCTCTACAAACTGCTGGAACAATTCTACAGCCGTTATTTTGAGTTTTATAGCAGCCAGCATTTATATAGTAGTTGGAACCATTCTACAGCCTCCACTTTGAGTGTTATAGCAGCCAGCCTTTGTAAAGTAGCTCTGCAAGTTGCTGGAACCATTCTACAGCCGCCATTTTAAGTGTTATAGCAGCCAGAATTTATATAGTACCTCTACAAGCTACTGGAACCATTCCACAGCCGTTATTTTGAGTGCTATAGCAGCCAGCATTTATATATTACCTCTACAAGCTGCTGGAACCATTCTACAGCCGTTATTTTGAGTGTTATAGCCGCCAGCCTTTATATAACAGCTATACAAGCTGCTGGAACCATTCTACAGCCACCATTTTGCGTGTTATAGCGGCCAGCCTTTATATAACAGCTATACAAGCTGCTGGAACCATTCTACAGCCTCCACTTTGAGTGTTATAGCAGCCAGCATTTATATAGTACGTCTACAAGCTGCTGGAACCATTCTACAGCCTCCATTTTGAGTGTTGTAGCCGCCAGCCTTTATATAGTAGCTCTACAAGCTGCTGGAACCATTCTACAGCCGTTATTTTGAGTTTTATAGCAGCCAGCATTTATACAGTAGTTGGAACCATTCTACAGCCTCCACTTTGAGTGTTATAGCAGCCAGCATTTATATAGTACCTCTACAAGCTGCTGGAACCATTCTACAGCCTCCATTTTGAGTGTTATAGCCGCCAGCCTTTATATAGTAGCTCTACAAGCTGCTGGAACCATTCTACAGCCGTTATTTTGAGTTTTATAGCAGCCAGCATTTATACAGTAGTGGGAACCATTCTACAGCCTCCACCTTGAGTGTTATAGGCGCCAGCCTTTATATAGTAGCTCTACAAGCTGCTGGAACCATTCTACAGCCGTTATTTTGAGTGTTATAGCCGCCAGCCTTTATATAACAGCTATACAAGCTGCTGGAACCATTCTACAGCCACCATTTTGCGTGTTATAGCGGCCAGCCTTTATATAACAGCTATACAAGCTGCTGGAACCATTCTACAGCCACCATTTTGCGTGTTATAGCGGCCAGCCATTATATAACAGCTATACAAGCTGCTGGAACCATTCTACAGCCGCCGTTTTGAGTGCCATAGCCGCCAGCCAGTATATAGTAGCTCTACAAGCTGCTGGAACCATTCTACAGCCACCATTTTGCGTGTTATAGCAGCCAGCCTTTATATAGTAGCTCTGGAAGCTACTGGAACCATTTTACAGCCGCTATTTTGAGTGTTATAGCGGCCAGCCTTTATATAGCAGCTATACAAGCTGCTGGAACCATTCTACAGCCACCATTTTGAGTGTTATAGCCGCAGGCCTTTATATAGCAGCTATACAAGCTGCTGGCACCATTCAACAGCCGTTATTTTGAG
Organism: Drosophila paulistorum; assembly: GCA_018152135.1. NCBI lineage: Eukaryota > Metazoa > Arthropoda > Insecta > Diptera > Drosophilidae > Drosophila > Drosophila paulistorum. The sequence continues at coordinate 1,011,674 of JAECXG010000648.1, forward strand.
TGTTATAGCAGCCAGCATTTACATAGTACCTCTACAAGCTGCTGGAACCATTCTACAGCCTCCATTTTGAGTGATATAGCCGCCAGCCTTTATATAAAAGCTCTGCAAGCTGCTGGAACCATTCTACAGACGTTATTTTGAGTTTTATAGCAGCCAGCATTTATATAGTACCTCTGCAAGCTGCTGGAACCATCCTACAGCCTCCATTTTGAGACATATAGCCGCCAGCCTTTATACAGTAGCTCTACAAGCTGCTGGAACCATTCTACAGCCGCCATTTTTAGTTTTATTGCGGCCAGCCTTTATATAACAGCTATACAAGCTGCTGGAACCATTCTACAGCCACCATTTTGAGTGTTATAGCCGCCAGCCTTTATATAACAGCTATACAAGCTGCTGGAACCATTCTACAGCCGTTATTTTGAGTGTTATAGCAGTCATCTTTAATATAGTAGCTATACAAGCTGCTGGAACCATTCTACAGCCGCCATTTCGAGTTTTATAGCAGCCAGCATTTATATAGTACCTTTACAAGTTCCTGAAACCATTCTACAGCCGTTATTTTGAGTTTTATAGGAGCCAGCATTTATATAGTACCTCTACAAGCTGCTGGAACCATTCTACAGCCGTTTTTTTGGGTTTTATAGCAGCCAGCATTTATATAGTACCTTTACAAGCTGCTGGAACCATTCTACAGCCGCCATTTCGAGTTTTATAGCAGCCAGCATTTATATAGTACCTTTACAAGTTCCTGAAACCATTCTACAGCCGTTATTTTGAGTTTTATAGGAGCCAGCATTTATATAGTACCTCTACAAACTGCTGGAACCATTCTACAGCCGTTTTTTTGGGTTTTATAGCAGCCAGCATTTATATAGTACCTTTACAAGCTGCTGGAACCATTCTACAGCCGCCATTTCGAGTTTTATAGCAGCCAGCATTTATATAGTACCTTTACAAGTTCCTGAAACCATTCTACAGCCGTTATTTAGAGTTTTATAGGAGCCAGCATTTATATAGTACCTCTACAAGCTGCTGGAACCATTCTACAGCCTCCATTTTGAGTGTTATAGCCGCCAGCCTTTATATAGTAGCTCTACAAGCTGCTGGAACCATTCTACAGCCACCATTTTGCGTGTTATAGCAGCCAGCCTTTATATAGTAGCTCTGCAAGCTACTGGAACCATTTTACAGCCGTTATTTTGAGTTTTATAGCAGCCAGCATTTATATAGTACCTCTACAAGCTGCTGGAACCATTCTACAGCCTCCATTTTGAGCGCTATAGCCGCCAGCCTTTATATAGTAGCTCTACAAGCTAATGGAACCATTCTACAGCCGTTATTTTGAGTTTTATAGCAGCCAGCATTTATATAGTACCTCTACAAGCTGCTGGAACCATTCTACAGCCTCCATTTTGAGCGCTATAGCCGCCAGCCTTTATATAGTAGCTCTACAAGCTGCTGAAACCATTCTACAGCCGTTATTTTGAGTTTTATAGGAGCCAGCTTTTATATAGTACCTCTACAAGCTGCTGGAACCATTCAACAGCCGCTATTCTGAGTGTTATAGCAGCCAGCCAGCATTTACATAGTACCTCTACAAGCTGCTGGAACCATTCTACAGCCGTTATTTTGAGTGTTATAGCCGCCAGCCTTTGTAGAGTAGCTCTGCAAGCTGCTGGAACCATTCTACAGTCGCCATTTTGTGTGTTATAGCCGCCAGCCTTTATAAAGTAGCTCTACAAGCTGCTGGAACAGTTCTACAGCCGTTATTTTGAGTGTTATAACCGTCATCTTTAATATAGTAGCTCTACATGCTGCTGGAACCATTCTACAGCATCCATATTGAGTGTTATAGCCGCCAGCCTTTATATAGTAGCTCTACAAGCTAATGGAACCATTCTACAGCCTCCATTTTGAGTGTTATAGCGGCCAGCCTTTATATAGCAGCTATACAAGCTGCTGGAACCATTCTACAGCCGCTATTCTGAGTGTTATAGCAGCCAGCCAGCATTTACATAGTACCTCTACAAGCTGCTGGAACCATTCTACAGCCGTTATTTTGAGTGTTATAGCCGCCAGCCTTTGTAGAGTAGCTCTGCAAGCTGCTGGAACCATTCTACAGTCGCCATTTTGTGTGTTATAGCCGCCAGCCTTTATAAAGTAGCTCTACAAGCTGCTGGAACAGTTCTACAGCCGTTATTTTGAGTGTTATAACCGTCATCTTTAATATAGTAGCTCTACATGCTGCTGGAACCATTCTACAGCATCCATATTGAGTGTTATAGCCGCCAGCCTTTATATAGTAGCTCTACAAGCTAATGGAACCATTCTACAGCCGTTATTTTGAGTTTTATAGCAGCCAGCATTTATATAGTACCTCTACAAGCTGCTGGAACCATTCTACAGCCTCCATTTTGAGCGCTATAGCCGCCAGCCTTTATATAGTAGCTCTACAAGCTGCTGAAACCATTCTACAGCCGTTATTTTGAGTTTTATAAGAGCCAGCTTTTATATAGTACCTCTACAAGCTGCTGGAACCATTCAACAGCTTCCACTTCGAGTGTTATAGCCGCCAGCCTTTATAGAGTAGCTCTGCAAGCTGCTGGAACCATTCTACAGACGTTATTTTGAGTTTTATAGCAGCCAGCATTTATATAGTACCTCTGCAAGCTGCTGGAACCATCCTACAGCCTCCATTTTGAGACTTATAGCCGCCAGCCTTTATACAGTAGCTCTACAAGCTGCTGGAACCACTCTACAGCCGCCATTTTTAGTTTTATTGCGGCCAGCCTTTACATAACAGCTATACAAGCTGCTGGAACCATTCTACAGCCACCATTTTGAGTGTTATAGCCGCCAGCCTTTAGATAACAGCTATACAAGCTACTGGAACCATTCTACAGCCGTTATTTTGAGTGTTATAGCAGCCAGCATTTACATAGTACCTCTACAAGCTGCTGGAACCATTCTACAGCCTCCATTTTGAGACTTATAGCCGCCAGCCTTTATACAGTAGCTCTACAAGCTGCTGGAACCATTCTACAGCCGCCATTTTGAGTTTTATTGCGGCCAGCCTTTATATAACAGCTATACAAGCTGCTGGAACCATTCTACAGCCACCATTTTGAGTGTTATAGCCGCCAGCCTTTATATAACAGCTATACAAGCTGCTGGAACCATTCTACAGCCACCATTTTGAGTGTTATAGCCGCCAGCCTTTATATAACAGCTATACAAGCTGCTGGAACCATTCTACAGCCGTTATTTTGAGTGTTATAGCAGCCAGCATTTACATAGTACCTCTACAAGCTGCTGGAACCATTCTACAGCCGCCATTTCGAGTGTTATAGCAGCCAGCATTTATATAGTTGCTCTACAAGCAGCTGGAACCATTCTACAGCCGTTATTTTGAGTGTTATAGCAGCCAGCATTTACATAGTACCTCTACAAGCTGCTGGAACCATTCTACAGCCTCCATTTTGAGACTTATAGCCGCCAGCCTTTATACAGTAGGTCTACAAGCTGCTGGAACCATTCTACAGCCGTTATTTTGGGTTTTATAGCAGCCAGCATTTATATAGTACCTCTACAAGCTGCTGGAACCATTCTACAGCCTCCATTTTGAGACTTATAGCCGCCAGCCTTTATACAGTAGGTCTACAAGCTGCTGGAACCATTCTACAGCCGCCATTTCGAGTGTTATAGCAGCCAGCATTTATATAGTTGCTCTACAAGCAGCTGGAACCATTCTACAGCCGTTATTTTGAGTTTTATAGCAGCCAGCATTTATATAGTACCTCTGCAAGCTGCTGGAACCATTTTACAGCCACTATTTTAAGTGTTATAGCCGCCAGCCTTTATATAACAGCTATACAAGCTGCTGGAACCATTCTACAGCCACCATTTTGAGTCTTATAGCCGCAGGCCTTTATATAGCAGCTATACAAGCTGCTGGCACCATTCAACAGCCGTTAGATTGAGTGTTATAGCAGCCAGCATTTACATAGTACCTCTACAAGCTGCTGAAACCATTCTACAGCCTCCATTTTGAGTGATATAGCCGCCAGCCTTTATATACTAGCTCTACAAGCTGCTGGAACCATTCTACAGCCGTTATTTTGAGTTTTATAGCAGCCAGCATTTATATAGTAGTTGGAACTATTCTACAGCCTCCACTTTGAGTGTTATAGCAGCCAGCCTTTGTAAAGTAGCTCTGCAAGTTGCTGGAACCATTCTACAGCCGCCATTTTAAGTGTTATAGCAGCCAGAATTTTTATAGTACCTCTACAAGCTACTGGAACCATTCCACAGCCGTTATATTGAGAGCTATAGCAGCCAGCATTTATATATTACCTCTACAAGCTGCTGGAACCATTCTACAGCCGTTATTTTGAGTGTTATAGCAGCCAGCCTTTATATAACAGCTATACAAGCTGCTGGAACCATTCTACAGCCACCATTTTGTGTGTTATAGCGGCCAGCCTTTATATAACAGCTATACAAGCTGCTGGAACCATTCTACAGCCGCCATTTTGAGTGTCACAGCCGCCAGCCAGTATATAGTAGCTCTACAAGCTGCTGGAACCATTCTACAGCCACCATTTTGCATGTTATAGCAGCCAGCCTTTATATAACAGCTATACAAGCTGCTGGAACCATTCTACAGCCACCATTTTGTGTGTTATAGCGGCCAGCCTTTATATAACAGCTATACAAGCTGCTGGAACCATTCTACAGCCGCCATTTTGAGTGTCACAGCCGCCAGCCAGTATATAGTAGCTCTACAAGCTGCTGGAACCATTCTACAGCCACCATTTTGCATTTTATAGCAGCCAGCCTTTATATAGTAGCTCTGCAAGCTACTGGAACCTTTTTACAGCCGCCATTTTTAGTTTTGTTGCGGCCAGCCTTTATATAACAGCTATACAAGCTGCTGGAACCATTCTACAGCCACCATTTTGAGTGTTAAAGCCGCCAGCCTTTATATAACAGCTATACAAGCTGCTGGAACCATTCTACAGCCGTTATTTTGAGTGTTATAGCAGCCAGCATTTACATAGAACCTCTACAAGCTGCTGGAATCATTCTACAGCCTCCATTTTGAGACTTATAGCCGCCAGCCTTTATACAGTAGGTCTACAAGCTGCTGGAACCATTCTACAGCCAATATTTTGAGTTTTATAGCAGCCAGCATTTATATAGTACCGCTGCAAGCTGCTGGAACCATTTTACAGCCACTATTTTAAGTGTTATAGCCGCCAGCCCGTATATAACAGCTATACAAGCTGCTGGAACCATTCTACAGCCGTTATTTTGAGTGTTATAGCAGCCAGCATTTACATAGTACCTCAACAAGCTGCTGGAACCATTCTACAGCCTCAATTTTGAGACTTATAGCCGCCAGCCTTTATACAGTAGGTCTACAAGCTGCTGGAACCATTCTACAGCCGTTATTTTGAGTTTTATAGCAGCCAGCATTTATATAGTACCTCTGCAAGCTGCTGGAACCATTTTACAGCCACTATTTTAAGTGTTATAGCCGCCAGCCTTTATATAACAGCTATACAAGCTGCTGGAACCATTCTACAGCTACCATTTTGAGTGTTATAGCCGCAGGCCTTTATATAGCAGCTATACAAGCTGCTGGCACCATTCAACAGCCGTTATTTTGAGTGTTATAGCAGCCAGCATTTACATAGTACCTCTACAAGCTGCTGGAACCATTCTACAGCCTCCATTTTGAGTGATATAGCCGCCAGCCTTTATATAGTAGCTCTGCAAGCTGCTGGAACCATTCTACAGACGTTATTCTGAGTGTTATAGCAGCCAGCCAGCATTTACATAGTACCTCTACAAGCTGCTGGAACCATTCTACAGCCACCATTTTGCATGTTATAGCAGCTAGCCTTTATATAGTAGCTCTGCAAGCTACTGGAACCATTTTACAGCCGCCATTTTTAGTTTTATTGCGGCCAGCCTTTATATAACAGCTATACAAGCTGCTGGAACCATTCTACAGCCACCATTTTGAGTGTTAAAGCCGCCAGCCTTTACATAACAGCTATATAAGCTGCTGGAACCATTCTACAGCCGTTATTTTGAGTGTAATAGCAGCCAGCATTTACATAGTACCTCTACAATCTGCTGGAATCATTCTACAGCCTCCATTTTGAGACTTATAGCCGCCAGCCTTTATACAGTAGGTCTACAAGCTGCTGGAACCATTCTACAGCCGTTATTTTGAGTTTTCTAGCAGCCAGCATTTATATAGTACCTCTGCAAGCTGCTGGAACCATTTTACAGCCACTATTTTAAGTGTTATAGCCGCCAGCCTTTATATAACAGCTATACAAGCTGCTGGAACCATTCTACAGCCGTTATTTTGAGTGTTATAGCAGCCAGCATTTACATAGTACCTCTGCAAGCTGCTGGAACCATTCTACAGCCTCCATTTTGAGACTTATAGCCGCCAGCCTTTATACAGTAGCTCTACAAGCTGCTGGAACCATTCTACAGCCGTTATTTTGAGTTTTATAGCAGCCAGCATTTATATAGTACCCCTACAAGCTGCTGGATCCATTCTACAGCCTCCATTTTGAGATTTATAGCCGCCAGCCTTTATACAGTAGGTCTACAAGCTGCTGGAACCATTCTACAGCCGTTATTTCGAGTTTTATAGCAGCCAGCATTTATATAGTACCTCTGCAAGCTGCTGGAACCATTTTACAGCCACTATTTTAAGTGTTATAGCCGCCAGCCTTTATATAACAGCTATACAAGCTGCTGGAACCATTCTACAGCTACCATTTTGAGTGTTATAGCCGCAAACCTTTATATAGCAGCTATACAAGCTGCTGGCACCATTCAACAGCCGTTATTTTGAGTGTTATAGCAGCCAGCATTTACATAGTACCTCTACAAGCTGCTGGAACCATTCTACAGCCTCCATTTTGAGTGATATAGCCGCCAGCCTTTATATAGTAGCTCTGCAAGCTGCTGGAACCATTCTACAGACGTTATTTCGAGTTTTATAGCAGCCAGCATTCATATAGTACCTCTGCAAGCTGCTGGAACCATTCTACAGCCTCCATTTTGAGACTTATAGCCGCCAGCCTTTATATAACAGCTATACAAGCTGCTGGAACCATTCTACAGCCGCCATTTTTAGTTTTATTGCGGCCAGCCTTTATATAACAGCTATACAAGCTGCTGGAACCATTCTACAGCCACCACATTGAGTGTTATAGCCGCCAGCCTTTATATAACAGCTATACAAGCTGCTGGAACCATTCTACAGCCGTTATTTTGAGTGTTATAGCAGCCAGCATTTACATAGTACCTCTACAAGCTGCTGGAACCATTCTACAGCCGCCATTTCGAGTGTTATAGCAGCCAGCATTTATATAGTTGCTCTACAAGCAGCTGGAACCATTCTACAGCCGTTATTTTGAGTTTTATAGCATCCAGCATTTATATAGTACCTCTACAAGCTGCTGGAGCCATTCTACAGCCTCCATTTTGAGTGTTATGGCCGCCAGCCTTTATATAGTAGCTCTACAAGTTCCTGAAACCATTCTACAGCCGTTATTTTGAGTGTTATAGCAGCCAGCATTTATATAGTAGCTCTGCAAGCTGCTGGAACCATTTTGCAGTAGTTATTTCGAGTTTTATAGCAGCCAGCATTTATATAGTACCTTTACAAGTTCCTGAAACCATTCTACAGCCGTTATTTTGAGTTTTATAGGAGCCAGCATTTATATAGTACCTATACAAGCTGCTGGAACCATTCTACATCCTCCATTTTGAGTGTTATAGCCGCCAGCCTTTATATAGTAGCTCTACAAGCTGCTGGAACCATTCTACAGCCGTTATTTTGAGTGTTATAGCAGCCAGCATTTATATAGTAGTTGGAACCATTCTACAGCCTCCACTTTGAGTGTTATAGCAGCCAGCCTTTGTAAAGTAGCTCTGCAAGTTGCTGAAACCATTCTACAGCCGCCATTTTAAGTGTTATAGCAGCCAGAATTTGTATAGTACCTCTACAAGCTACTGGAACCATTCCACAGCCGTTATTTTGAGTGCTATAGCAGCCAGCATTTATATATTACCTCTACAAGCTGCAGGAACCATTCTACAGCCGTTATTTTGAGTTTTATAGCAGCCAGCATTTATATAGTACCTCTACAAGCTGCTGGAACCATTCTACAGCCGCTTTTTTGAGTGTTATAGCAGCCAGCATTTATATAGTACCTCTACAATATAAATGCAACCATTCTACAGCCGCCATTTTGAGTGTTATAGGCGCCAGCCTTTATATGGTAGCTTTACAAGCTGCTGGAACCATTCTACAGCCGTTATTTTGAGTGTTATAGCCGCCAGCCTTTTTATAACAGGTATACAAGCTGCTGGAACCATTCTACAGCCACCATTTTGCGTGTTATAGCGGCCAGCCTTTATATAACAGCTATACAAGCTGCTGGAACCATTCTAAAGCCGCCATTTTGAATGTCATAGCCGCCAGCCAGCATTTACATAGTACCTCTACAAGCTGCTGGAACCATTCTACAGCCGCCATTCTGAGTGTTATAGCCGCCAGCCAGCATTTACATAGTACCTCTACAAGCTGCTGGAACCATTCTACAGCCGTTATTTTGAGTGTTATAGCCGCCAGCCATTGTAGAGTAGCTCTGCAAGCTGTTGGAACCATTCTACAGCCGCCATTTTGAGTGTTATAGGCGCCAGCCAGTATATAGTAGCTCTACAAGCTGCTGGAACCATTCTACAGCCACCATTTTGCATGTTATAGCAGCCAGCCTTTATATAATAGCTCTGCAAGCTACTGGAACCATTTTACAGCCGCTATTTTGAGTGTTATAGCGGCCAGCCTTTATATAGCAGCTATACAAGCTGCTGGAACCATTCTACAGCCGCCATTCTGAGTGTTATAGCCGCCAGCCAGCATTTACATAGTACCTCTACAAGCTGCTGGAACCATTCTACAGCCGTTATTTTGAGTGTTATAGCCGCCAGCCTTTGTAGAGTAGCTCTGCAAGCTGTTGGAACCATTCTACAGCCGCCATTTTGACTGTTATAGCCGCCAGCCTTTATAAAGTAGCTCTACAAGCTGCTGGAACAATTCTACAGCCGTTATTTTGAGTGTTATAGCCGTCATCTTTAATATAGTAGCTCTACATGCTGCTGGAACCATTCTACAGTATCCATTTTGATTGTTATAGCCGCCAGCCTTTATATAGTAGCTCTACAAGCTAATGGAACCATTCTACAGCCGTTATTTTTAGTTTTATAGCAGCCAGCATTTATATAGTACCTCTACAAGCTGCTGGAACCATTCTATAGCCTCCATTTTGAGCGCTATAGCCGCCAGCCTTTATATAGTAGCTCTACAAGCTGCTGAAACCATTCTACAGCCGTTATTTTGAGTTTTATAGGAGCCAGCTTTTATATAGTACCTCTACAAGCTGCTGGATCCATTCAACAGCCTCCACTTCGAGTTTTATAGCCGCCAGCCTTTGTAGAGTAGCTCTGCAAACTGCTGGAACCATTTTACAGCCACAATTTTAAGTGTTATAGACGCCAGCCTTTATATAACAGCTATACAAGCTGCTGGAACCATTCTACAGCCGCCATTTTGAGTGTTATAAGAGCCAGCATTTATATAGTAGCTCTGGAAGCTGCTGGAACCATTTTGCAGCTGCTGTTTTGAGTGTTATAGCCGCTAGCCTTTATATAACAGCTACACATGCTGCTGGCACCATTCAACAGCCGTTATTTTGAGTGTTATAGCAGCCAGCATTTACATAGTACCTCTACAAGCTGCTGAACCCATCCTACAGCCGCCATTTTGAGTGTTATAGAAGCCAGCATTTATATAGTTGCTCTACAAGCTGCTGGAGCCATTCTACAGCCGCCATTTTGAGTGTCATAGCCGCCAGCCAGTATATAATAGCTCTACAAGCTGCTGGAACCATTTAACAGCCGCCATGTTGAGTGTTATAGCCGCTAGCCTTTATATAGTAGGTCTAGAAGCTGCTGGAACCATTCGACAGCCGCAATTTTAAGTGTTATTGCCGCTAGCCTTTATATAGTAGGTCTACAAGCTGCTGGAACCATTCTACAGCCGTTATTTTGAGTGTTATAGTCGTCATCTTTAATGTAGTAGCTCTACAAGCTGCTGGAACCATTCTATAGCCGCCATTTTGAGTGTTATAGCAGCCAGTATTTATATGGTACCTCTACAAGCTGCTGGAACCATTCTACAGCCGCCATTTTGAGTGTTATGGCAGCTAGCCTTTTTAGAACAGCTATACAAGCTGCTGGAACCATTCTACAGCCGTTATTTTGAGTGTTATAGCAGCCAGCATTTATATATAACCTCTATAAGCTGCTGGAACCATTTAACAGCCGCCATGTTGAGTGTTATAGCCGCTAGCCTTTATATAGTAGGTCTAGAAGCTGCTGGAACCATTCGACAGCCGCCATTTTGAGTGTTATAGCCGCCAGCCTCTATATAGTAGCTCTACAAGCTGCTGGAATCATTCTACATCCGTTATTTCGAGTGTTATAGCCGTCATCTTTAATATAGTAGCTCTACAAGCTGCTGGAATCATTCTACAGTCACCATTTTGCATGTTATAGCAGCCAGCCTTTATATAGTAGCTCTGCAAGCTACTGGAACCATTTACAGCCGCCATTTTTAGTTTTATTGCGGCCAGCCTTTATATAACAGCTATACAAGCTGCTGGAACCATTCTACAGCCACCATTTTGAGTGTTAAAGCCGCCAGCCTTTATATAACAGCTATACAAGCTGCTGGAACCATTCTACAGCCGTTATTTTGAGTGTTATAGCAGCCAGCATTTACATAGTACCTCTACAAGCTGCTGGAATCATTCTACAGCCTCCATTTTGAGACTTATAGCCGCCAGCCTTTATACAGTAGGTCTACAAGCTGCTGGAACCATTCTACAGCCACCATTTTGCATGTTATAGCAGCCAGCCTTTATATAGTAGCTCTGCAAGCTACTGGAACCATTTTACAGCCGCCATTTTTAGTTTTATTGCGGCCAGCCTTTATATAACAGCTATACAAGCTGCTGGAACCATTCTACAGCCACCATTTTGAGTGTTAAAGCCGCCAGCCTTTATATAACAGCTATACAAGCTGCTGGAACCATTCTACAGCCGTTATTTTGAGTGTTATAGCCGTCATCTTTAATATAGTAGCTCTACATGCTGCTGGAACCATTCTACAGCATCCATTTTGATTGTTATAGCCGCCAGCCTTTATATAGTAGCTCTACAAGCTAATGGAACCATTCTACAGCCGTTATTTTTAGTTTTATAGCAGCCAGCATTTATATAGTACCTCTACAAGCTGCAGGAACCATTCTATAGCCTCCATTTTGAGCGCTATAGCCGCCAGCCTTTATATAGTAGCTCTACAAGCTGCTGAAACCATTCTACAGCCGTTATTTTGAGTTTTATAGGAGCCAGCTTTTATATAGTACCTCTACAAGCTGCTGGAACCATTCAACAGCCTCCACTTCGAGTTTTATAGCCGCCAGCATTTGTAGAGTAGCTCTGCAAGCTGCTGGAACCATTTTACAGCCACAATTTTAAGTGTTATAGACGCCAGCCTTTATATAACAGCTATACAAGCTGCTGGAACCATTCTACAGCTGCCATTTTGAGTGTTATAACAGCCAGCATTTATATAGTAGCTCTGCAAGCTGCTGGAACCATTTGCAGCTGCTGTTTTGAGTGTTATAGCCGCCAGCCTTTATATAACAGCTACACATGCTGCTGGCACCATTCAACAGCCGTTATTTTGAGTGTTATAGCAGCCAGCATTTACATAGTACCTCTACAAGCTGCTGAACCCATCCTACAGCCGCCATTTTGAGTGTTATAGAAGCCAGCATTTATATAGTTGCTCTACAAGCTGCTGGAGCCATTCTACAGCCGCCATTTTGAGTGTCATAGCCGCCAGCCAGTATATAATAGCTCTACAAGTTGCTGGAACCATTTAACAGCCGCCATGTTGAGTGTTATAGCCGCTAGCCTTTATATAGTAGGTCTAGAAGCTGCTGGAACCATTCGACAGCCGCCATTTTAAGTGCTATTGCCGCTAGCCTTTATATAGTAGGTCTACAAGCTGCTGGAACCATTCTACAGCCGTTATTTTGAGTGTTATAGTCGTCATCTTTAATGTAGTAGCTCTACAAGCTGCTGGAACCATTCTATAGCCGCCATTTTGAGTGTTATAGCAGCCAGTATTTATATGGTACCTCTACAAGCTGCTGGAACCATTCTACAGCCGCCATTTTGAGTGTTATGGCAGCTAGCCTTTTTATAACAGCTATACAAGCTGCTGGAACCATTCTACAGCCGTTATTTTGAGTGTTATAGCAGCCAGCAATTATATATAACCTCTATAAGCTGCTGGAACCATTCTACAGCCGCCATTTTGAGTGTTATAGCCGCCAGCCTCTATATAGTAGCTCTACAAGCTGCTGGAATCATTCTACATCCGTTATTTCGAGTGTTATAGCCGTCATCTTTAATATAGTAGCTCTACAAGCTGCTGGAATCATTCTACAGCCACCATTTTGCATGTTATAGCAGCCAGCCTTTATATAGTAGCTCTGCAAGCTACTGGAACCATTTTACAGCCGTTATTTTTAGTTTTATAGCAGCCAGCATTTATATAGTACCTCTACAAGCTGCTGGAACCATTCTATAGCCGCCATTTTGAGTGTTATAGCAGCCAGTATTTATATGGTACCTCTACAAGCTGCTGGAACCATTCTACAGCCGTTATTTTGAGTGTTATAGCAGCCAGCATTTATATATAACCTCTATAAGCTGCTGGAACCATTCTACAGCCGCCATTTTGAGTGTTATAGCCGCCAGCCTCTATATAGTAGCTCTACAAGCTGCTGGAATCATTCTACATCCGTTATTTCGAGTGTTATAGCCGTCATCTTTAATATAGTAGCTCTACATGCTGCTGGAACCATTCTACAGCATCCATTTTGATTGTTATAGCCGCCAGCCTTTATATAGTAGCTCTACAAGCTAATGGAACCATTCTACAGCCGTTATTTTTAGTTTTATAGCAGCCAGCATTTATATAGTACCTCTACAAGCTGCTGGAACCATTCTATAGCCTCCATTTTGAGCGCTATAGCCGCCAGCCTTTATATAGTAGCTCTACAAGCTGCTGAAACCATTCTACAGCCGTTATTTTGAGTTTTATAGGAGCCAGCTTTTATATAGTACCTCTACAAGCTGCTGGAACCATTCAACAGCCTCCACTTCGAGTTTTATAGCCGCCAGCCTTTGTAGAGTAGCTCTGCAAGCTGCTGGAATCATTTTACAGCCACAATTTTAAGTGTTATAAACGCCAGCCTTTATATAACAGCTATACAAGCTGCTGGAACCATTCTACAGCCGCCATTTTGAGTGTTATAGCCGCCAGCCTCTATATAGTAGCTCTACAAGCTGCTGGAATCATTCTACATCCGTTATTTCGAGTGTTATAGCCGTCATCTTTAATATAGTAGCTCTACAAGCTGCTGGAATCATTCTACAGCCACCATTTTGCATGTTATAGCAGCCAGCCTTTATATAGTAGCTCTGCAAGCTACTGGAACCATTTTACAGCCGTTATTTTTAGTTTTATAGCAGCCAGCATTTATATAGTACCTCTACAAGCTGCTGGAACCATTCTATAGCCGCCATTTTGAGTGTTATAGCAGCCAGTATTTATATGGTACCTCTACAAGCTGCTGGAACCATTCTACAGCCGCCATTTTGAGTGTTATGGCAGCTAGCCTTTTTATAACAGCTATACAAGCTGCTGGAACCATTCTACAGCCGTTATTTTGAGTGTTATAGCAGCCAGCATTTATATATAACCTCTATAAGCTGCTGGAACCATTCTACAGCCGCCATTTTGAGTGTTATAGCCGCCAGCCTTTATATAACAGCTATACAAGCTGCTGGAACCATTCTACAGCCGTTATTTTGAGTGTTATAGCCGTCATCTTTAATATAGTAGCTCTACATGCTGCTGGAACCATTCTACAGCATCCATTTTGATTGTTATAGCCGCCAGCCTTTAAATAGTAGCTCTACAAGCTAATGGAACCATTCTACAGCCGTTATTTTTAGTTTTATAGCAGCCAGCATTTATATAGTACCTCTACAAGCTGCAGGAACCATTCTATAGCCTCCATTTTGAGCGCTATAGCCGCCAGCCTTTATATAGTAGCTCTACAAGCTGCTGAAACCATTCTACAGCCGTTATTTTGAGTTTTATAGGAGCCAGCTTTTATATAGTACCTCTACAAGCTGCTGGAACCATTCAACAGCCTCCACTTCGAGTTTTATAGCCGCCAGCATTTGTAGAGTAGCTCTGCAAGCTGCTGGAACCATTTTACAGCCACAATTTTAAGTGTTATAGACGCCAGCCTTTATATAACAGCTATACAAGCTGCTGGAACCATTCTACAGCCGCCATTTTGAGTGTTATAACAGCCAGCATTTATATAGTAGCTCTGCAAGCTGCTGGAACCATTTTGCAGCTGCTGTTTTGAGTGTTATAGCCGCCAGCCTTTATATAACAGCTACACATGCTGCTGGCACCATTCAACAGCCGTTATTTTGAGTGTTATAGCAGCCAGCATTTATATAGTACCTCTACAAGCTGCTGAACCCATCCTACAGCCGCCATTTTGAGTGTTATAGAAGCCAGCATTTATATAGTTGCTCTACAAGCTGCTGGAGCCATTCTACAGCCGCCATTTTGAGTGTCATAGCCGCCAGCCAGTATATAATAGCTCTACAAGTTGCTGGAACCATTTAACAGCCGCCATGTTGAGTGTTATAGCCGCTAGCCTTTATATAGTAGGTCTAGAAGCTGCTGGAACCATTCGACAGCCGCCATTTTAAGTGCTATTGCCGCTAGCCTTTATATAGTAGGTCTACAAGCTGCTGGAACCATTCTACAGCCGTTATTTTGAGTGTTATAGTCGTCATCTTTAATGTAGTAGCTCTACAAGCTGCTGGAACCATTCTATAGCCGCCATTTTGAGTGTTATAGCAGCCAGTATTTATATGGTACCTCTACAAGCTGCTGGAACCATTCTACAGCCGCCATTTTGAGTGTTATGGCAGCTAGCCTTTTATAACAGCTATACAAGCTGCTGGAACCATTCTACAGCCGTTATTTTGAGTGTTATAGCAGCCAGCAATTATATATAACCTCTATAAGCTGCTGGAACCATTCTACAGCCGCCATTTTGAGTGTTATAGCCGCCAGCCTCTATATAGTAGCTCTACAAGCTGCTGGAATCATTCTACATCCGTTATTTCGAGTGTTATAGCCGTCATCTTTAATATAGTAGCTCTACAAGCTGCTGGAATCATTCTACAGCCACCATTTTGCATGTTATAGCAGCCAGCCTTTATATAGTAGCTCTGCAAGCTACTGGAACCATTTACAGCCGTTATTTTTAGTTTTATAGCAGCCAGCATTTATATAGTACCTCTACAAGCTGCTGGAACCATTCTATAGCCGCCATTTTGAGTGTTATAGCAGCCAGTATTTATATGGTACCTCTACAAGCTGCTGGAACCATTCTACAGCCGCCATTTTGAGTGTTATGGCAGCTAGCCTTTTTATAACAGCTATACAAGCTGCTGGAACCATTCTACAGCCGTTATTTTGAGTGTTATAGCAGCCAGCATTTATATATAACCTCTATAAGCTGCTGGAACCATTCTACAGCCGCCATTTTGAGTGTTATAGCCGCCAGCCTCTATATAGTAGCTCTACAAGCTGCTGGAATCATTCTACATCCGTTATTTCGAGTGTTATAGCCGTCATCTTTAATATAGTAGCTCTACATGCTGCTGGAACCATTCTACAGCATCCATTTTGATTGTTATAGCCGCCAGCCTTTATATAGTAGCTCTACAAGCTAATGGAACCATTCTACAGCCGTTATTTTTAGTTTTATAGCAGCCAGCATTTATATAGTACCTCTACAAGCTGCTGGAACCATTCTATAGCCTCCATTTTGAGCGCTATAGCCGCCAGCCTTTATATAGTAGCTCTACAAGCTGCTGAAACCATTCTACAGCCGTTATTTTGAGTTTTATAGGAGCCAGCTTTTATATAGTACCTCTACAAGCTGCTGGAACCATTCAACAGCCTCCACTTCGAGTTTTATAGCCGCCAGCCTTTGTAGAGTAGCTCTGCAAGCTGCTGGAATCATTTACAGCCACAATTTTAAGTGTTATAGACGCCAGCCTTTATATAACAGCTATACAAGCTGCTGGAACCATTCTACAGCCGCCATTTTGAGTGTTATAACAGCCAGCATTTATATAGTAGCTCTGCAAGCTGCTGGAACCATTTTGCAACTGCTGTTTTGAGTGTTATAGCCGCCAGCCTTTATATAACAGCTACACATGCTGCTGGCACCATTCAACAGCCGTTATTTTGAGTGTTATAGCAGCCAGCATTTACATAGTACCTCTACAAGCTGCTGAACCCATCCTACAGCCGCCATTTTGAGTGTTATAGAAGCCAGCATTTATATAGTTGCTCTACAAGCTGCTGGAGCCATTCTACAGCCGCCATTTTGAGTGTCATAGCCGCCAGCCAGTATATAATAGCTCTACAAGCTGCTGGAACCATTTAACAGCCGCCATGTTGAGTGTTATAGCCGCCAGCCTTTATATAGTAGGTCTAGAAGCTGCTGGAACCATTCGACAGCCGCCATTTTAAGTGTTATTGCCGCTAGCCTTTATATAGTAGGTCTACAAGCTGCTGGAACCATTCTTCAGCCGTTATTTTGAGTGTTATAGTCGTCATCTTTAATGTAGTAGCTCTACAAGCTGCTGGAACCATTCTATAGCCGCCATTTTGAGTGTTATAGCAGCCAGTATTTATATGGTACCTCTACAAGCTGCTGGAACCATTCTACAGCCGCCATTTTGAGTGTTATGGCAGCTAGCCTTTTTATAACAGCTATACAAGCTGCTGGAACCATTCTACAGCCGTTATTTTGAGTGTTATAGCAGCCAGCATTTATATATAACCTCTATAAGCTGCTGGAACCATTCTACAGCCGCCATTTTGAGTGTTATAGCCGCCAGCCTCTATATAGTAGCTCTACAAGCTGCTGGAATCATTCTACATCCGTTATTTCGAGTGTTATAGCCGTCATCTTTAATATAGTAGCTCTACAAGCTGCTGGAATCATTCTACAGCCACCATTTTGCATGTTATAGCAGCCAGCCTTTATATAGTAGCTCTGCAAGCTACTGGAACCATTTTACAGCCGCCATTTTTAGTTTTATTGCGGCCAGCCGTTATATAACAGCTATACAAGCTGCTGGAACCATTCTACAGCCACCATTTTGAGTGTTAAAGCCGCCAGCCTTTATATAACAGCTATACAAGCTGCTGGAACCATTCTACAGCCGTTATTTTGAGTGTTATAGCAGCCAGCATTTACATAGTACCTCTACAAGCTGCTGGAATCATTCTACAGCCTCCATTTTGAGACTTATAGCCGCCAGCCTTTATACAGTAGGTCTACAAGCTGCTGGAACCATTCTACAGCCACCATTTTGCATGTTATAGCAGCCAGCCTTTATATAGTAGCTCTGCAAGCTACTGGAACCATTTTACAGCCGCCATTTTTAGTTTTATTGCGGCCAGCCTTTATATCGCAGCTATACAAGCTGCTGGAACCATTCTACAGCCACCATTTTGAGTGTTAAAGCCGCCAGCCTTTATATAACAGCTATACAAGTTGCTGGAACCATTCTACAGCCGTTATTTTGAGTGTTATAGCAGCCAGCATTTACATAGTACCTCTACAAGCTGCTGGAATCATTCTACAGCCTCCATTTTGAGACTTATAGCCGCCAGCCTTTATACAGTAGGTCTACAAGCTGCTGGAACCATTCTACAGCCGTTATTTTGAGTTTTCTAGCAGCCAGCATTTATATAAAACCTCTGCAAGCTGCTGGAACCATTTTACAGCCACTATTTTAAGTGTTATAGTCGCCAGCCTTTATATAACAGCTATACAAGCTGCTGGAACCATTCTACAGCAGTTATTTTGAGTTTTCTAGCAGCCAGCATTTATATAGTACCTCTGCAAGCTGCAGGAACCATTTTACAGCCACTATTTTAAGTGTTATAGCCGCCAGCCTTTATATAACAGCTATACAAGCTGCTGGAACCATTCTACAGCCGTTATTTTGAGTGTTATAGCAGCCAGCATTTACATAGTACCTCTACAAGCTGCTGGAACCATTCTACAGCCTCCATTTTGAGACTTATAGCCGCCAGCCTTTATACAGTAGGTCTACAAGCTGCTGGTACCATTCTACAGCCGTTATTTTGAGTTTTATAGCAGCCAGCATTTATATAGTACCTCTACAAGCTGCTGGAACCATTCTACAGCCTCCATTTTGAGACTTATAGCCGCCAGCCTTTATACAGTAGGTCTACAAGCTGCTGGAACCATTCTACAGCCGTTATTTTGAGTTTTATAGCAGCCAGCATTTATATAGTACCTCTGCAAGCTGCTGGAACCATTTTACAGCCACTATTTTAAGTGTTATAGCCGCCAGCCTTTATATAACAGCTATACAAGCTGCTGGAACCATTCTACAGCTACCATTTTGAGTGTTATAGCCGCAGGTCTTTATATAGCAGCTATACAAGCTGCTGGCACCATTCAACAGCCGTTATTTTGAGTGTTATAGCAGCCAGCATTTACATAGTACCTCTACAAGCTGCTGGAACCATTCTACAGCCTCCATTTTGAGTGATATAGCCGCCAGCCTTTATATAGTAGCTCTGCAAGCTGCTGGAACCATTCTACAGACGTTATTTTGAGTTTTATAGCAGCCAGCATTCATATAGTACCTCTGCAAGCTGCTGGAACCATCCTACAGCCTCCATTTTGAGACTTATAGCCGCCAGCCTTTCTACAGTAGCTCTACAAGCTGCTGGAACCATTCTACAGCCGCCATTTTTAGTTTTATTGCGGCCAGCCTTTATATAACAGCTATACAAGCTGCTGGAACCATTCTACAGCCACCATTTTGAGTGTTATAGCCGCCAGCCTTTATATAACAGCTATACAAGCTGCTGGAACCATTCTACAGCCGTTATTTTGAGTGTTATAGCAGCCAGCATTTACATAGTACCTCTACAAGCTGCTGGAACCATTCTACAGCCGCCATTTCGAGTGTTATAGCAGCCAGCATTTATATAGTTGCTCTACAAGCAGCTGGAACCATTCTACAGCCGTTATTTTGAGTTTTATAGCATCCAGCATTTATATAGTACCTCTACAAGCTGCTGGAGCCATTCTACAGCCTCCATTTTGAGTGTTATGGCCGCCAGCCTTTATATAGTAGCTCTACAAGTTCCTGAAACCATTCTACAGCCGTTATTTTGAGTGTTATAGCAGCCAGCATTTATATAGTAGCTCTGCAAGCTGCTGGAACCATTTTGCAGTAGTTATTTTGAGTTTTATAGCAGCCAGCATTTATATAGTACCTTTACAAGCTGCTGGAACCATTCTACAGCCGCCATTTCGAGTTTTATAGCAGCCAGCATTTATATAGTATCTTTACAAGTTCCTGAAACCATTCTACAGCCGTTATTTTGAGTTTTATAGAAGCCAGCATTTATATAGTACCTCTACAAGATGCTGGAACCATTCTACAGCTTTCATTTTGAGTGTTATAGCCGCCAGCCTTTATATAGTAGCTCTACAAGCTAGTAGCTCTGCAAGCTGCTGGAACCATTTTGCAGTAGTTATTTTGAGTTTTATAGCAGCCAGCATTTATATAGTACCTTTACAAGCTGCTGGAACCACTCTACAGCCGCCATTTCGAGTTTTATAGCAGCCAGCATTTATATAGTACCTTTACAAGTTCCTGAAACCATTCTACAGCCGTTATTTTGAGTTTTATAGGAGCCAGCATTTATATAGTTCCTCTACAAGCTGCTGGAACCATTCTACAGCCTCCATTTTGAGTGTTATAGCCGCCAGCCTTTATATAGTAGGTCTACAAGCTGCTGGAACCATTCTACAGCCGTTATTTTGAGTGTTATAGCCGTCATCTTTAATATAGTAGCTCTACAAGCTGCTGGAACCATTTTACAGCCACAATTTTAAGTGTTATAGACGCCAGCCTTTATATAACAGCTATACAAGCTGCTGAACCATTCTACAGCCGCCATTTTGAGTGTTATAACAGCCAGCATTTATATAGTAGCTCTGCAAGCTGCTGGAACCATTTTGCAGCTGCTGTTTTGAGTGTTATAGCCGCCAGCCTTTATATAACAGCTACACATGCTGCTGGCACCATTCAACATCCGTTATTTTGAGTGTTATAGCAGCCAGCATTTACATAGTACCTCTACAAGCTGCTGAACCCATCCTACAGCCGCCATTTTGAGTGTTATAAAAGCCAGGATTTATATAGTTGCTCTACAAGCTGCTGGAGCCATTCTACAGCCGCCATTTTGAGTGTCATAGCCGCCAGCCAGTATATAATAGCTCTACAAGTTGCTGGAACCATTTAACAGCCGCCATGTTGAGTGTTATAGCCGCTAGCCTTTATATAGTAGGTCTAGAAGCTGCTGGAATCATTCTACAGCATCCATTTTGAGTGTTATAGCCGCCAGCCTTTATATAGTAGCTCTACAAGCTGCTGGAACCATTCTACAGCCGTTATTTTGAGTTTTATAGCAGCCAGCATTTATATAGTTCCTCTACAAGCTGCTGGAACCATTCTACAGCCTCCATTTTGAGTGTTATAGCCGCCAGCCTTTATATAGTAGCTCTACAAGCTGCTGGAACCATTCTACAGCCGTTATTTTGAGTTTTATAGCAGCCAGCATTTATATAGTAGTTGGAACCATTCTACAGCCTCCACTTTGAGTGTTATAGCAGCCAGCCTTTGTAAAGTAGCTCTGCAAGTTGCTGGAACCATTCTACAGCCGCCATTTTAAGTGTTATAGCAGCCAGAATTTGTATAGTACCTCTACAAGCTACTGGAACCATTCCACAGCCGTTATTTTGAGTGCTATAGCAGCCAGCATTTATATATTACCTCTACAAGCTGCTGGAACCATTCTACAGCCGTTATTTTGAGTGTAATAGCAGCCAGCATTTATATAGTACCTCTACAAGCTGCTGGAACCATTCTACAGCCGCTATTTTGAGTGTTATAGCAGCCAGCATTTATATAGTACCTCTACAATAAAAATGCAACCATTCTACAGCCGCCATTTTGAGTGTTATAGGCGCCAGCCTTTATATAGTAGCTCTACAAGCTGCTGGAACCATTCTACAGCCGTTATTTTGAGTGTTATAGCCGCCAGCCTTTATATAACAGCTATACAAGCTGCTGGAACCATTCTACAGCCACCATTTTGCGTGTTATAGCGGCCAGCCTTTATATAACAGCTATACAAGCTGCTGGAACCATTCTACAGCCACCATTTTGAGTGTCATAGCCGCCAGCCAGTATATAGTAGCTCTACAAGCTGCTGGAACCATTCTACAGCCACCATTTTGCATGTTATAGCAGCCAGCCTTTATATAGTAGCTCTGCAAGCTACTGGAACCATTTTACAGCCGCTATTTTGAGTGTTATAGCGGCCAGCCTTTATATAGCAGCTATACAAGCTGCTGAAACCATTCTACAGCCGTTATTTTGAGTTTTATAGGAGCCAGCTTTTATATAGTACCTCTACAAGCTGCTGGAACCATTCTACAGCCGCCATTCTGAGTGTTATAGCCGCCAGCCAACATTTACATAGTACCTCTACAAGCTGCTGGAACCATTCTACAGCCGTTATTTTGAGTGTTATAGCCGCCAGCCTTTGTAGAGTAGCTCTGCAAGCTGTTGGAACCATTCTACAGCCGCCATTTTGACTGTAATAGCCGCCAGCCTTTATAAAGTAGCTCTACAAGTTCCTGAAACCATTCTACAGCCGTTATTTTGAGTGTTATAGCAGCCAGCATTTATATAGTAGCTCTGCAAGCTGTTGGAACCATTCTACAGCCGCCATTTTGACTGTAATAGCCGCCAGCCTTTATAAAGTAGCTCTACAAGTTCCTGAAACCATTCTACAGCCGTTATTTTGAGTGTTATAGCCGTCATCTTTAATATAGTAGCTCTACAAGCTGCTGGAACCATTTTACAGCCACAATTTTAAGTGTTATAGACGCCAGCCTTTATATAACAGCTATACAAGCTGCTGAACCATTCTACAGCCGCCATTTTGAGTGTTATAACAGCCAGCATTTATATAGTAGCTCTGCAAGCTGCTGGAACCATTTGCAGCTGCTGTTTTGAGTGTTATAGCCGCCAGCCTTTATATAACAGCTACACATGCTGCTGGCACCATTCAACATCCGTTATTTTGAGTGTTATAGCAGCCAGCATTTACATAGTACCTCTACAAGCTGCTGAACCCATCCTACAGCCGCCATTTTGAGTGTTATAAAAGCCAGGATTTATATAGTTGCTCTACAAGCTGCTGGAGCCATTCTACAGCCGCCATTTTGAGTGTCATAGCCGCCAGCCAGTATATAATAGCTCTACAAGTTGCTGGAACCATTTAACAGCCGCCATGTTGAGTGTTATAGCCGCTAGCCTTTATATAGTAGGTCTAGAAGCTGCTGGAATCATTCTACAGCATCCATTTTGAGTGTTATAGCCGCCAGCCTTTATATAGTAGCTCTACAAGCTGCTGGAACCATTCTACAGCCGTTATTTTGAGTTTTATAGCAGCCAGCATTTATATAGTTCCTCTACAAGCTGCTGGAACCATTCTACAGCCTCCATTTTGAGTGTTATAGCCGCCAGCCTTTATATAGTAGCTCTACAAGCTGCTGGAACCATTCTACAGCCGTTATTTTGAGTTTTATAGCAGCCAGCATTTATATAGTAGTTGGAACCATTCTACAGCCTCCACTTTGAGTGTTATAGCAGCCAGCCTTTGTAAAGTAGCTCTGCAAGTTGCTGGAACCATTCTACAGCCGCCATTTTAAGTGTTATAGCAGCCAGAATTTGTATAGTACCTCTACAAGCTACTGGAACCATTCCACAGCCGTTATTTTGAGTGCTATAGCAGCCAGCATTTATATATTACCTCTACAAGCTGCTGGAACCATTCTACAGCCGTTATTTTGAGTGTAATAGCAGCCAGCATTTATATAGTACCTCTACAAGCTGCTGGAACCATTCTACAGCCGCTATTTTGAGTGTTATAGCAGCCAGCATTTATATAGTACCTCTACAATAAAAATGCAACCATTCTACAGCCGCCATTTTGAGTGTTATAGGCGCCAGCCTTTATATAGTAGCTCTACAAGCTGCTGGAACCATTCTACAGCCGTTATTTTGAGTGTTATAGCCGCCAGCCTTTATATAACAGCTATACAAGCTGCTGGAACCATTCTACAGCCACCATTTTGCGTGTTATAGCGGCCAGCCTTTATATAACAGCTATACAAGCTGCTGGAACCATTCTACAGCCACCATTTTGAGTGTCATAGCCGCCAGCCAGTATATAGTAGCTCTACAAGCTGCTGGAACCATTCTACAGCCACCATTTTGCATGTTATAGCAGCCAGCCTTTATATAGTAGCTCTGCAAGCTACTGGAACCATTTTACAGCCGCTATTTTGAGTGTTATAGCGGCCAGCCTTTATATAGCAGCTATACAAGCTGCTGAAACCATTCTACAGCCGTTATTTTGAGTTTTATAGGAGCCAGCTTTTATATAGTACCTCTACAAGCTGCTGGAACCATTCTACAGCCGCCATTCTGAGTGTTATAGCCGCCAGCCAACATTTACATAGTACCTCTACAAGCTGCTGGAACCATTCTACAGCCGTTATTTTGAGTGTTATAGCCGCCAGCCTTTGTAGAGTAGCTCTGCAAGCTGTTGGAACCATTCTACAGCCGCCATTTTGACTGTAATAGCCGCCAGCCTTTATAAAGTAGCTCTACAAGTTCCTGAAACCATTCTACAGCCGTTATTTTGAGTGTTATAGCAGCCAGCATTTATATAGTAGCTCTGCAAGCTGTTGGAACCATTCTACAGCCGCCATTTTGACTGTAATAGCCGCCAGCCTTTATAAAGTAGCTCTACAAGTTCCTGAAACCATTCTACAGCCGTTATTTTGAGTGTTATAGCCGTCATCTTTAACATAGTAGCTCTACATGCTGCTGGAACCATTCTACAGCATCCATTTTGATTGTTATAGCCGCCAGCCTTTATATAGTAGCTCTACAAGCTAATGGAACCATTCTACAGCCGTTATTTTGAGTTTTATAGCAGCCAGCATTTATATAGTACCTCTACAAGCTGCTGGAACCATTCTATAGCCTCCATTTTGAGCGCTATAGCCGCCAGCCTTTATATAGTAGCTCTACAAGCTGCTGAAACCATTCTACAGCCGTTATTTTGAGTTTTATAGGAGCCAGCTTTTATATAGTACCTCTACAAGCTGCTGGAACCATTCAACAGCCTCCACTTCGAGTTTTATAGCCGCCAGCCTTTGTAGAGTAGCTCTGCAAGCTGCTGGAACCATTTTACAGCCACAATTTTAAGTGTTATAGACGCCAGCCTTTATATAACAGCTATACAAGCTGCTGAACCATTCTACAGCCGCCATTTTGAGTGTTATAACAGCCAGCATTTATATAGTAGCTCTGCAAGCTGCTGGAACCATTTTGCAGCTGCTGTTTTGAGTGTTATAGCCGCCAGCCTTTATATAACAGCTACACATGCTGCTGGCACCATTCAACAGCCGTTATTTTGAGTGTTATAGCAGCCAGCATTTACATAGTACCTCTACAAGCTGCTGAACCCATCCTACAGCCGCCATTTTGAGTGTTATAGAAGCCAGCATTTATATAGTTGCTCTACAAGCTGCTGGAGCCATTCTACAGCCGCCATTTTGAGTGTCATAGCCGCCAGCCAGTATATAATAGCTCTACAAGCTGCTGGAACCATTTAACAGCCGCCATGTTGAGTGTTATAGCCGCTAGCCTTTATATAGTAGGTCTAGAAGCTGCTGGAACCATTCGCCAGCCGCCATTTTAAGTGTTATAGCCGCTAGCCTTTATATAGTAGGTCTACAAGCTGCTGGAACCATTCTACAGCCGTTATTTTGAGTGTTATAGTCGTCATCTTTAATGTAGTAGCTCTACAAGCTGCTGGAACCATTCTATAGCCGCCATTTTGAGTGTTATAGCAGCCAGTATTTATATGGTACCTCTACAAGCTGCTGGAACCATTCTACAGCCGCCATTTTGAGTGTTATGGCAGCTAGCCTTTTTATAACAGCTAAAAAAGCTGCTGGAACCATTCTACAGCCGTTATTTTGAGTGTTATAGCAGCCAGCATTTACATATAACCTCTACAAGCTGCTGGAACCATTCTACAGCCGCCATTTTGAGTGTTATAGCCGCCAGCCTCTATATAGTAGCTCTACAAGCTGCTGGAACCATTCTACAGCCGTTATTTCGAGTGTTATAGCCGTCATCTTTAATATAGTAGCTCTACAAGCTGCTGGAATCATTCTACAGCCACCATTTTGCATGTTATAGCAGCCAGCCTTTATATAGTAGCTCTGCAAGCTACTGGAACCATTTTACAGCCGCCATTTTTAGTTTTATTGCGGCCAGCCTTTATATAACAGCTATACAAGCTGCTGGAACCATTCTTCAGCCACCATTTTGAGTGTTAAAGCCGCCAGCCTTTATATAACAGCTATACAAGCTGCTGGAAATATTCTACAGCCGTTATTTTGAGTGTTATAGCAGCCAGCATTTACATAGTACCTCTACAAGCTGCTGGAATCATTCTACAGCCTCCATTTTGAGACTTATAGCCGCCAGCCTTTATACAGTAGGTCTACAAGCTGCTGGAACCATTCTACAGCCACCATTTTGCATGTTATAGCAGCCAGCCTTTATATAGTAGCTCTGCAAGCTACTGGAACCATTTTACAGCCGCCATTTTTAGTTTTATTGCGGCCAGCCTTTATATAACAGCTATACAAGCTGCTGGAACCATTCTACAGCCACCATTTTGAGTGTTAAAGCCGCCAGCCTTTATATAACAGCTATACAAGCTGCTGGAACCATTCTACAGCCGTTATTTTGAGTGTTATAGCAGCCAGCATTTACATAGTACCTCTACAAGCTGCTGGAATCATTCTACAGCCTCCATTTTGAGACTTATAGCCGCCAGCCTTTATACAGTAGGTCTACAAGCTGCTGGAACCATTCTACAGCCGTTCTTTTGAGTTTTCTAGCAGCCAGCATTTATATAGTACCTCTGCAAGCTGCTGGAACCATTTTACAGCCACTATTTTAAGTGTTATAGCCGCCAGCCTTTATATAACAGCTATACAAGCTGCTGGAACCATTCTACAGCCGTTATTTTGAGTTTTCTAGCAGCCAGCATTTATATAGTACCTCTGCAAGCTGCTGGAACCATTTTACAGCCACAATTTTAAGTGTTATAGCCGCCAGCCTTTATATAACAGCTATACAAGCTGCTGGAACCATTCTACAGCCGTTATTTTGAGTGTTATAGCAGCCAGCATTTACATAGTACCTCTACAAGCTGCTGGAACCATTCTACAGCCTCCATTTTGAGACTTATAGCCGCCAGCCTTTATACAGTAGGTCTACAAGCTGCTGGAACCATTCTACAGCCGTTATTTTGAGTTTTATAGCAGCCAGCATTTATATAGTACCTCTACAAGCTGCTGGAACCATTCTACAGCCTCCATTTTGAGACTTATAGCCGCCAGCCTTTATACAGTAGGTTTACAAGCTGCTGGAACCATTCTACAGCCGTTATTTTGAGTTTTATAGCAGCCAGCATTTATATAGTTCCTCTGCAAGCTGCTGGAACCATTTTACAGCCACTATTTTAAGTGTTATAGCCGCCAGCCTTTATATAGTAGCTCTGCAAGCTGCTGGAACCATTCTACAGACGTTATTTTGAGTTTTATAGCAGCCAGCATTCATATAGTACCTCTGCAAGCTTTATATATGCCTTTATATAACAGCTATACAAGCTTCTGGAACCATTCTACAGCTACCATTTTGAGTGTTATAGCCGCAGGCCTTTACATAGCAGCTATACAAGCTGCTGGCACCATTCAACAGCCGTTATTTTGAGTGTTATAGCAGCCAGCATTTACATAGTACCTCTACAAGCTGCTGGAACCATTCTACAGCCTCCATTTTGAGTGATATAGCCGCCAGCCTTTATATAGTAGCTCTGCAAGCTGCTGGAACCATTCTACAGACGTTATTTTGAGTTTTATAGCAGCCAGCATTCATATAGTACCTCTGCAAGCTGCTGGAACCATCCTACAGCCTCCATTTTGAGACTTATAGCCGCCAGCGTTCATACAGTAGCTCTACAAGCTGCTGGAACCATTCTACAGCCGTTATTTTGAGTGTTATAGCAGCCAGCATTTACATAGTACCTCTACAAGCTGCTGGAACCATTCTACAGCCTCCATTTTGAGTGTTATAGCCGCCAGCCTTTATATAGCAGCTATACAAGCTGCTGGAACCATTCTACAGCCGCCATTTTGAGTGTTATAGCAGCCAGCACTTACATAGTACCTCTACAAGCTGCTGGAACCATTCTACAGCCGCCATTTCGAGTGTTATAGCAGCCAGCATTTATATAGTTGCTCTACAAGCAGCTGGAACCATTCTACAGCCGTTATTTTGAGTTTTATAGCATCCAGCATTTATATAGTACCTCTACAAGCTGCTGGAGCCATTCTACAGCCTCCATTTTGAGTGTTATGGCCGCCAGCCTTTATATAGTAGCTCTACAAGTTCCTGAAACCATTCTACAGCCGTTATTTTGAGTGTTATAGCAGCCAGCATTTATATAGTAGCTCTGCAAGCTGCTGGAACCATTTTGCAGTAGTTATTTTGAGTGTTATAGCCGCCAGCCTTTATATAGTAGCTCTACAAGCTGCTGGAACCATTCTACAGCCGTTATTTTGAGTTTTATAGCAGCCAGCATTTATATAGTAGTTGGAACCATTCTACAGCCTCCACTTTGAGTGTTATAGCAGCCAGCCTTTGTAAAGTAGCTCTGCAAGTTGCTGGAACCATTCTACAGGCACTATTTTAAGTGTTATAGCAGCCAGAATTTGTATAGTACCTCTACAAGCTTCTGGAACCATTCCACAGCCGTTATTTTGAGTGCTATAGCAGCCAGCATTTATATATTACCTCTACGAGCTGCTGGAACCATTCTACAACCGTTATTTTGAGTGTTATAGCAGCCAGCATTTATATAGTACCTCTACAAGCTGCTGGAACCATTCTACAGCCGCTATTTTGAGTGTTATAGCAGCCAGCATTTATATAATACCTCTACAATATAAATGCAACCATTCTACAGCCGCCATTTTGAGTGTTATAGGCGCCAGCCTTTATATAGTAGCTCTACAAGCTGCTGGAACCATTCTACAGCCGTTATTTTGAGTGTTATAGCCGCCAGCCTTTATATAACAGCTATTCAAGCTGCTGGAACCATTCTACAGCCACCATTTTGCGTGTTATAGCGGCCAGCCTTTATATAACAGCTATACAAGCTGCTGGAACCATTCTACAGCCGCCATTTTGAGTGTCATAGCCGCCAGCCAGTATATAGTAGCTCTACAAGCTGCTGGAACCATTCTACAGCCACCATTTTGCATTTTATAGCAGCCAGCCTTTATATAGTAGCTCTGCAAGCTGCTGGAACCATTTTACAGCCGCTATTTTGAGTGTTATAGCCGCCAGCCTTTATATAGCAGCTATACAAGCTGCTGGAACCATTCTACAGCCGCCATTCTGAGTGTTATAGCCGCCAGCCAGCATTTACATAGTACCTCTACAAGCTGCTGGAACCATTCTACAGCCGTTATTTGGGTGTTATAGCCGCCTGCCTTTGTAGAGTAGCTCTGCAAGCTGTTGGAACCATTCCACAGCCGCCATTTTGACTGTTATAGCCGCCAGCCTTTATAAAGTAGCTCTACAAGCTGCTGGAACCATTCTACAGCCGTTATTTTGAGTGTTATAGCCGTCATCTTTAATATAGTAGCTCTTCATGCTGCTAGAACCATTCTACAGCATCCATTTTGATTGTTATAGCCGCCAGCCTTTATATAGTAGCTCTACAAGCTAATGGAACCATTCTACAGCCGTTATTTTGAGTTTTATAGCAGCCAGCATTAATATAGTACCTCTACAAGCTGCTGGAACCATTCTATAGCTTCCATTTTGAGCGTTATAGCCGCCAGCCTTTATATAGTAGCTCCACAAGCTGCTGAAACCATTCTACAGCCGTTATTTTGAGTTTTATAGGAGCCAGCATTTATATAGTTGCTCTACAAGCTGCTGGAGCCATTCTACAGCCGCCATTTTGAGTGTCATAGCCGCCAGCCAGTATATAATAGCTCTACAAGCTGCTGGAACCATTTAACAGCCGCCATGTTGAGTGTTATAGCCGCTAGCCTTTATATAGTAGGTCTAGAAGCTGCTGCAACCATTCGACAGCCGCCATTTTAAGTGTTATAGCCGCTAGCCTTTATATAGTAGGTCTACAAGCTGCTGGAACCATTCTACAGCCGTTATTTTGACTGTTATAGTCGTCATCTTTAATGTAGTAGCTCTACAAGCTGCTGGAACCATTCTATAGCCGCCATTTTGAGTGTTATAGCAGCCAGTATTTATATGGTACCTCTACAAGCTGCTGGAACCATTCTACAGCCGCCATTTTGAGTGTTATGGCAGCTAGCCTTTTTATAACAGCTATACAAGCTGCTGGAACCATTCTACAGCCGTTATTTTAAGTGTTATAGCAGCCAGCATTTATATATAACCTCTACAAGCTTCTGGAACCATTCTACAGCCGCCATTTTGAGTGTTATAGCCGCCAGCCTCTATATAGTAGCTCTACAAGCTGCTGGAACCATTCTACAGCCGTTATTTTGAGTGTTATAGCAGCCAGCATTTACATAGTACCTCTACAAGCTGCTGGAATCATTCTACAGCCTCCATTTTGAGACTTATAGCCGCCAGCCTTTATACAGTAGGTCTACAAGCTGCTGGAACCATTCTACAGCCGTTATTTTGAGTGTTATAGCCGCCAGCCTTTATATAACAGCTATACAAGCTTCTGGAACCATTCTACAGCTACCATTTTGAGTGTTATAGCCGCCAGCCTTTATAAAGTAGCTCTACAAGCTGCTGGAACCATTCTACAGCCGTTATTTTGAGTGTTATAGCCGTCATCTTTAATATAGTAGCTCTACAAGCTGCTATAACCATTCTACAGCATCCATTTTGAGTGTTATAGCCGCCAGCCTCTATATAGTAGCTCTATAAGCTGCTGGAACCATTCTACAGCCGTTATTTTGAACGTTATAGCAGCCAGCATTTATATAGTACCTCTACAAGCTGCTATAACCATTCTACAGCATCCATTTTAGTGCCACTATTTTAAGTGTTATAGCCGCCATCCTTTATATAACAGCTATACAAGCTAATGGAACCATTCTACAGCCGTTATTTTGAGTTTTCTAGCAGCCAGCATTTATATAGTACCTCTGCAAGCTGCTGGAACCATTTTACAGCCACAATTTTAAGTGTTATAGCCGCCAGCCTTTATATAACAGCTATACAAGCTGCTGGAACCATTCTACAGCCGTTATTTTGAGTGTTATAGCAGCCAGCATTTACATAGTACCTCTACAAGCTGCTGGAACCATTCTACAGCCTCCATTTTGAGACTTATAGCCGCCAGCCTTTATACAGTAGGTCTACAAGCTGCTGGAACCATTCTACAGCCGTTATTTTGAGTTTTATAGCAGCCAGCATTTATATAGTACCTCTACAAGCTGCTGGAACCATTCTACAGCCTCCATTTTGAGACTTATAGCCGCCAGCCTTTATACAGTAGGTTTACAAGCTGCTGGAACCATTCTACAGCCGTTATTTTGAGTTTTATAGCAGCCAGCATTTATATAGTTCCTCTGCAAGCTGCTGGAACCATTTTACAGCCACTATTTTAAGTGTTATAGCCGCCAGCCTTTATATAGTAGCTCTGCAAGCTGCTGGAACCATTCTACAGACGTTATTTTGAGTTTTATAGCAGCCAGCATTCATATAGTACCTCTGCAAGCTTTATATATGCCTTTATATAACAGCTATACAAGCTTCTGGAACCATTCTACAGCTACCATTTTGAGTGTTATAGCCGCAGGCCTTTATATAGCAGCTATACAAGCTGCTGGCACCATTCAACAGCCGTTATTTTGAGTGTTATAGCAGCCAGCATTTACATAGTACCTCTACAAGCTGCTGGAACCATTCTACAGCCTCCATTTTGAGTGATATAGCCGCCAGCCTTTATATAGTAGCTCTGCAAGCTGCTGGAACCATTCTACAGACGTTATTTTGAGTTTTATAGCAGCCAGCATTCATATAGTACCTCTGCAAGCTGCTGGAACCATCCTACAGCCTCCATTTTGAGACTTATAGCCGCCAGCCTTCATACAGTAGCTCTACAAGCTGCTGGAACCATTCTACAGCCGTTATTTTGAGTGTTATAGCAGCCAGCATTTACATAGTACCTCTACAAGCTGCTGGAACCATTCTACAGCCTCCATTTTGAGTGTTATAGCCGCCAGCCTTTATATAGCAGCTATACAAGCTGCTGGAACCATTCTACAGCCGCCATTTTGAGTGTTATAGCAGCCAGCACTTACATAGTACCTCTACAAGCTGCTGGAACCATTCTACAGCCGCCATTTCGAGTGTTATAGCAGCCAGCATTTATATAGTTGCTCTACAAGCAGCTGGAACCATTCTACAGCCGTTATTTTGAGTTTTATAGCATCCAGCATTTATATAGTACCTCTACAAGCTGCTGGAGCCATTCTACAGCCTCCATTTTGAGTGTTATGGCCGCCAGCCTTTATATAGTAGCTCTACAAGTTCCTGAAACCATTCTACAGCCGTTATTTTGAGTGTTATAGCAGCCAGCATTTATATAGTAGCTCTGCAAGCTGCTGGAACCATTTTGCAGTAGTTATTTTGAGTGTTATAGCCGCCAGCCTTTATATAGTAGCTCTACAAGCTGCTGGAACCATTCTACAGCCGTTATTTTGAGTTTTATAGCAGCCAGCATTTATATAGTAGTTGGAACCATTCTACAGCCTCCACTTTGAGTGTTATAGCAGCCAGCCTTTGTAAAGTAGCTCTGCAAGTTGCTGGAACCATTCTACAGGCACTATTTTAAGTGTTATAGCAGCCAGAATTTGTATAGTACCTCTACAAGCTTCTGGAACCATTCCACAGCCGTTATTTTGAGTGCTATAGCAGCCAGCATTTATATATTACCTCTACGAGCTGCTGGAACCATTCTACAACCGTTATTTTGAGTGTTATAGCAGCCAGCATTTATATAGTACCTCTACAAGCTGCTGGAACCATTCTACAGCCGCTATTTTGAGTGTTATAGCAGCCAGCATTTATATAATACCTCTACAATATAAATGCAACCATTCTACAGCCGCCATTTTGAGTGTTATAGGCGCCAGCCTTTATATAGTAGCTCTACAAGCTGCTGGAACCATTCTACAGCCGTTATTTTGAGTGTTATAGCCGCCAGCCTTTATATAACAGCTATTCAAGCTGCTGGAACCATTCTACAGCCACCATTTTGCGTGTTATAGCGGCCAGCCTTTATATAACAGCTATACAAGCTGCTGGAACCATTCTACAGCCGCCATTTTGAGTGTCATAGCCGCCAGCCAGTATATAGTAGCTCTACAAGCTGCTGGAACCATTCTACAGCCACCATTTTGCATTTTATAGCAGCCAGCCTTTATATAGTAGCTCTGCAAGCTGCTGGAACCATTTTACAGCAGCTATTTTGAGTGTTATAGCCGCCAGCCTTTGTAGAGTAGCTCTGCAAGCTGTTGGAACCATTCTACAGCCGCCATTTTGACTGTTATAGCCGCCAGCCTTTATAAAGTAGATCTACAAGCTGCTGGAACCATTCTACAGCCGTTATTTTGAGTTTTATAGCAGCCAGCATTTATATAGTAGTTGGAACCATTCTACAGCCTCCACTTTGAGTGTTATAGCAGCCAGCCTTTATATAACAGCTATACAAGCTGCTGGAACCATTCTACAGCCGTTATTTTGAGTGTTATAGCAGCCAGCATTTACATAGAACCTCTACAAGCTGCTGGAATCATTCTACAGCCTCCATTTTGAGACTTATAGCCGCCAGCCTTTATACAGTAGGTCTACAAGCTGCTGGAACCATTCTACAGCCAATATTTTGAGTTTTATAGCAGCCAGCATTTATATAGTACCGCTGCAAGCTGCTGGAACCATTTTACAGCCACTATTTTAAGTGTTATAGCCGCCAGCCTTTATATAACAGCTATACAAGCTGCTGGAACCATTCTACAGCCGTTATTTTGAGTGTTATAGCAGCCAGCATTTACATAGTACCTCAACAAGCTGCTGGAACCATTCTACAGCCTCAATTTTGAGACTTATAGCCGCCAGCCTTTATACAGTAGGTCTACAAGCTGCTGGAACCATTCTACAGCCGTTATTTTGAGTTTTATAGCCGTCATCTTTAATATAGTAGCTATACAATCTGCTGAAACCATTCCACAGCCGTTATTTTGAGTGCTATAGCAGCCAGCATTTATATATTACCTCTACAAGCTGCTGGAAACATTCTACAACCGTTATTTTGAGTTTTATAGCCGTCATCTTTAATATAGTAGCTATACAATCTGCTGGAACCATTCTACAGCCGTTATTTTGAGTGTTATAGCCGCCAGCCTTTATATAACAGCTATACAAGCTGCTGGAACCATTCTACAGCCACCATTTTGCGTGTTATAGCGGCCAGCCTTTATATAACAGCTATACAAGCTGCTGGAAGCATTTTACAGCCGCCATTTTGAGTGTCATAGCCGCCAGCCAGTATATAGTAGCTCTGCAAGCTACTGGAACCATTTTACAGCCGCTATTTTGAGAGTTATAGCGGCCAGCCTTTATATAGCAGCTATACAAGCTGCTGGAACCATTCTACAGCCGCCATTCTGAGTTTTATAGCTGCCAGCCAGCATTTACATAGTACCTCTACAAGCTGCTGTAACCATTCTACAGCCGTTATTTTGAGTGTTATAGCCGCCAGCCTTTGTAGAGTAGCTCTGCAAGCTGTTGGAACCATTCTACAGCCGCCATTTTGACTGTTATAGCCGCCAGCCTTTATAAAGTAGCTCTACAAGCTGCTTGAACCATTCTACAGCCGTTATTTTGAGTGTTATAGCCGTCATCTTTAATATAGTAGCTCTACATGCTGCTGGAACCATTCTACAGCATCCATTTTGATTGTTATAGCCGCCAGCCTTTATATAGTAGCTCTACAAGCTAATGGAACCATTCTACAGCCGCCATTTTGAGTGTTATAGCAGCCAGCATTTATATAGTACCTCTACAAGCTGCTGGAACCATTCTATAGCCTCCATTTTGAGCGTTATAGCCGCCAGCCTTTATATAGTAGCTCCACAAGCTGCTGAAACCATTCTACAGCCGTTATTTTGAGTTTTATAGGAGCCAGCTTTTATATAGTACCTCTACAAGCTGCTGGAACCATTCTACAGCCTCCATTTTGAGTGTTATGGCCGCCAGCCTTTATATAGTAGCTCTAGAAGTTCCTACCATTCTACAGCCGTTATTTTGAGTGTTATAGCATTTATATAGTAGCTCTGCAAGCTGCTGGAACCATTTTGCAGTAGTAATTTTGAGTTTTATAGCAGCCAGCATTTATATAGTACCTTTACAAGCTGCTGGAACCATTCTACAGCCGCCATTTCGAGTTTTATAGCAGCCAGCATTTATATAGTACCTTTACAAGTTCCTGAAACCATTCTACAGCCGTTATTTTGAGTTTTATAGGAGCCAGCATTTATATAGTACCTCTACAAGCTGCTGGAACCATTCTACAGCCTCCATTTTGAGTGTTATAGCCGCCAGCCTTTATATAGTAGCTCTACAAGCTGCTGGAACCATTCTACAGCCGTTATTTTGAGTTTTATAGCAGCCAGCATTTATATAGTAGTTGGAACCATTCTACAGCCTCCACTTTGAGTGTTATAGCAGCCAGCCTTTGTAAAGTAGCTCTGCAAGTTGCTGGAACCATTCTACAGGCGCCATTTTAAGTGTTATAGCAGCCAGAATTTGTATAGTACCTCTACAAGCTTCTGGAACCATGACACAGCCGTTATTTTGAGTGCTATAGCAGCCAGCATTTATATATTACCTCTACAAGCTGCTGGAACCATTCTACAGCCGTTATTTTGAGTGTTATAGCAGCCAGCATTTATATAGTACCTCTACAAGCTGCTGGAACCATTCTACAGCCGCTATTTTGAGTGTTATAGCAGCCAGCATTTATATAGTAGCTCTACAAGCTGCTGGAACCATTCTACAGCCGTTATTTTGAGTGTTATAGCCGCCATCCTTTATATAACAGCTATACAAGCTGCTGGAACCATTCTACAGCCACCATTTTGCGTGTTATAGCGGCCAGCCTTTATATAACAGCTATACAAGCTGCTGGAAGCATTCTACAGCCGCCATTTTGAGTGTCATAGCCGCCAGCCAGTATATAGTAGCTCTGCAAGCTACTGGAACCATTTTACAGCCGCTATTTTGAGTGTTATAGCGGCCAGCCTTTATATAGCAGCTATACAAGCTGCTGGAACCATTCTACAGCCGCCATTCTGAGTGTTATAGCCACCAGCCAGCATTTACATAGTACCTCTACAAGCTGCTGGAACCATTCTACAGCCGTTATTTTGAGTGTTATAGCCGCCAGCCTTTGTAGAGTAGCTCTGCAAGCTGTTGGTACCATTCTACAGCCGCCATTTTGACTGTTATAGCCGCCAGCCTTTATAAAGTAGCTCTACAAGCTGCTGGAACCATTCTACAGCCGTTATTTTGAGTGTTATAGCCGTCATCTTTAATATAGTAGCTCTACATGCTGCTGGAACCATTCTACAGCATCCATTTTGATTGTTATAGCTGCCAGCCTTTATATAGAAGCTCTACAAGCTAATGGAACCATTCTACAGCCGCCATTTTGAGTGTTATAGCAGCCAGCATTTATATAGTACCTCTACAAGCTGCTGGAACCATTCTATAGCCTCCATTTTGAGCGTTATAGCCGCCAGCCTTTATATAGTAGCTCCACAAGCTGCTGAAACCATTCTACAGCCGTTATTTTGAGTTTTATAGGAGCCAGCTTTTATATAGTACCTCTACAAGCTGCTGGAACCATTCAACAGCCTCCACTTCGAGTTTTATAGCCGCCAGCCTTTGTAGAGTAGCTCTGCAAGCTGCTGGAACCATTTTACAGCCACAATTTTAAGTGTTATAGACGCCAGCCTTTATATAACAGCTATACAAGCTGCTGGAACCATTCTACAGCCGCCATTTTGAGTGTTATAACAGCCAGCATTTATATAGTAGCTCTGCAAGCTGCTGGAACCATTTGCAGCTGCTGTTTTGAGTGTTATAGCCGCCAGCCTTTATATAACAGCTACACATGCTGCTGGCACCATTCAACAGCCGTTATTTTGAGTGTTATAGCAGCCAGCATTTACATAGTACCTCTACAAGCTGCTGAACCCATCCTACAGCCGCCATTTTGAGTGTTATAGAAGCCAGCATTTATATAGTTGCTCTACAAGCTGCTGGAGCCATTCTACAGCCGCCATTTTGAGTGTCATAGCCGCCAGCCAGTATATAATAGCTCTACAAGCTGCTGGAACCATTTAACAGCCGCCATGTTGAGTGTTATAGCCGCTAGCCTTTATATAGTAGGTCTAGAAGCTGCTGGAACCATTCGACAGCCGCCATTTTAAGTGTTATAGCCGCTTGCCTTTTATAGTAGGTCTACAAGCTGCTGGAACCATTCTACAGCCGTTATTTTGATTGTTATAGTCGTCATCTTTAATGTAGTAGCTCTACAAGCTGCTGGAACCATTCTATAGCCGCCATTTTGAGTGTTATAGCAGCCAGTATTTATATGGTACCTCTACAAGCTGCTGGAACCATTCTACAGCCGCCATTTTGAGTGTTATGGCAGCTAGCCTTTTTATAACAGCTATACAAGCTGCTGGAACCATTCTACAGCCGTTATTTTGATTGTTATAGTCGTCATCTTTAATGTAGTAGCTCTACAAGCTGCTGGAACCATTCGACAGCCGCAATTTTAAGTGTTATAGCCGCTAGCCTTTATATAGTAGGTCTACAAGCTGCTGGAACCATTCTACAGCCGTTATTTTGATTGTTATAGTCGTCATCTTTAATGTAGTAGCTCTACAAGCTGCTGGAACCATTCTATAGCCGCCATTTTGAGTGTTATAGCAGCCAGTATTTATATGGTACCTCTACAAGCTGCTGGAACCATTCTACAGCCGCCATTTTGAGTGTTATGGCAGCTAGCCTTTTTATAACAGCTATACAAGCTGCTGGAACCATTCTACAGCCGTTATTTTGAGTGTTATAGCAGCCAGCATTTATATATAACCTCTACAAGCTGCTGGAACCATTCTACAGCCGCCATTTTGAGTGTTATAGCCGCCAGCCTCTATATAGTAGCTCTACAAGCTGCTGGAACCATTCTACAGCCGTTATTTCGAGTGTTATAGCCGTCATCTTTAATATAGTAGCTCTACAAGCTGCTGGAATCATTCTACAGCATCCATTTTGAGTGTTATAGCCGCCAGCCTTTATATAGTAGCTCTACAAGCTGCTGGAACCATTCTACAGCCGTTATTTTGAGTTTTATAGCAGCAAGCCTTTATATAGTACCTCTACAAGCTGCTGGAACCATTCTACAGCCTCCATTTTGAGCGTTATAGCCGCCAGCCTTTATATAGTAGCTCTACAAGCTGCTGGAACCATTCTACAGCCGTTATTTTGAGTGTTATAGCCGTCATCTTTAATATAGTAGCTCTGCAAGCTGCTGGAATCATTCTACAGCATCCATTTTGAGTGTTATAGCCGCCAGCCTTTATATAACAGCTATACAAGCTGCATTCTACAGCCGTTATTGTGAGTGTTATAGCCGCCAGCCTTTATATAACAGCTATACGAGCTGCTGGAACCATTCTACAGCCGTTATTTTGAGTGTTATAGCCGCCAGCCTTTATATAGTAGCTCTGCAAGTTGCTGGAACCGTTTTACAGCCACCATTTTGCGTGTTATAGCGGCCAGCCTTTATATAACAGCTATACAAGCTGCTGGAACCATTCTACAGCCACCATTTTGAGTTTTATAGCCGCCAGCGTTTATAAACCAGCTGTACAAGCTGCTGGAACCATTCTACAGCCGTTATTTTGAGTGTTATAGCCGCCAGCCTTTATATAACAGCTATACAAGCTGTTGAAACCATTCTGCAGCCACCATTTTGAGTGCTTTAGCGGCCAGCCTTTATATAGTAGCTCTACAAGCTGCTGGAACCATTCTACAGCCGTTATTTTGAGTGTTATAGCCGCCAGCCTTTATATAATAGCTCTACAAGCTTTTGTAACCATTCTACAGCATCCATTTTAAGTGTTATAGCCGCCAGCCTTTATATAGTAGCTCTACAAGCTGCTGGAACCATTCTACAACCGTTATTTTGAGTGTTATAGCCGTCATCTTTAATATAGTAGCTCTACAAGCTGCTGGAACCATTCAACAGCCGCCATTTTGAGTGTTATAGCAGCCAGCATTTATATAGTACCTCTACAAGCTGCTGGAACCATTCTACAGCCGCCATTTTGAGTTTAATTGCGGCCAGCCTTTATATAACAGCTATACAAGCCGCTGGAACCATTATACAGCCTCCATTTTGAGTGTTATAGCCGCAAGCCTTTATATAGTAGCTCTACAAGCTGCTGGAAACATTCTACAACCGTTATTTTGAGTTTTATAGGAGCCAGCATTTATATAGTAATGCTGGAACCATTCTACAGCCGCCATTTTGAGACTTACAGCCGCCAGCCTTTATACAGTAGCTCTACAAGCTGCTGGAACCATTCTACAGCCGCCATTCTGAGTGTTATAGCAGCCAGCATTTTTATACTACCTCTACAAGCTGCTGGAACCATTCTACAGCCGCCATTTTGAGTGTTATAGCCGCTAGCCTTTATATGGTAGGTCTACAAGCTGCTAGAACCATTCTACAGGCGTTATTTTGAGTGCTATAGACGCCAGCCTTTATTAAGTAGCTCTACAAGCTGCTGGAACCATTCTACATCCGTTATTTTGAGTGTTATAGCCGTCATCTTTAATATAGTAGCTATACAATCTGCTGGAACCATTCCACAGCCTCCATTTTGAGTGTTATAGCCGCAAGCCTTTATATAGTAGCTCTACAAGCTGCTGGAAACATTCTACAACCGTTATTTTGAGTTTTATAGGAGCCAGCATTTATATAGTAATGCTGGAACCATTCTACAGCCGCCATTTTGAGACTTATAGCCGCCAGCCTTTATACAGTAGCTCTACAAGCTGCTGGAACCATTCTACAGCTGCCATTTTGAGTGTTATAGCAGCCCGCATTTATATAGTAGCTCTACAAGCTGCTGGAAACATTCTACAACCGTTATTTTGAGTTTTATAGGAGCCAGCATTTATATAGTTGCTCTACAAGCTGCTGAAACCATTCTACAGCCGCCATTTTGAGTGTCATAATCGCCAGCTAGTATATAATAGCTCTACAAGCTGCTGGAACTATTCAACAGCCGCCATTTTGAGTGTTATAGCCGCCAGCCTTTATATAACAGCTATACATGCTGCTGGCACCATTCAACAGCCGTTTTTTTGAGCGTTATAGCAGCCAGCATTTACATAGTACCTCTACAAGCTGCTGGAACCATTCTACAGCCGCCATTTTGAGTGTTATAGCAGCCAGCATTTATATAGTTGCTCTACAAGCTGCTGGAACCATTCTACAGCCGCCTTTTTGAGTGTCATAGCCGCCAGCTAGTATATAATAGCTCTACAAGCTGCTGGAACTATTCAACAGCCGCCATTTTGAGTGTTATAGCCGCTAGCCTTTATATGGTAGGTCTACAAGCTGCTAGAACCATTCTACAGCCGTTATTTTGAGTGTTATAGCCGTCAATCTTTGTAGAGTAGCTCTGCGAGCTGCTGGAACCATTCTACAGCCGCCATTCTGAGTGTTATAGCAGCCAGCATTTTTATAGTACCTCTACAAGCTGCTGAAACAATTCTACAGCCGCCATTTTGAGTGTTTTAGCAGCCCGCATTTATATAGTAGCTCTACAAGCTACTGGAACCATTCTACAGCCGTTATTTTGAGTTTTATAGGAGCCAGCATTTATATAGTACTGCTGGAACCATTCTACAGCCACTATGTTGAGTGTCATAGCCGCCAGCCTTTATATAACAGCTATACAAGCTGCTGGAACCATTCTACAGCCGCCATTTTAAGTGTTATAGCAGCCAGCATTTATATAGTAGCTCTGCAAGCTGCTGGAACCATTTTGCAGTAGCTATTTTGAGTGTTATAGCCGCCAGCGTTTATATAACAGCTATACATGCTGCTGGCACCATTCAACAGACGTTTTTTTGAGTGTTATAGCAGCCAGCATTTACATAGTACCTCTACAAGCTGCTGGAACCATTCTACAGCCGCCATTTTGAGTGTTATAGCAGCCAGCATTTATATAGTTGCTCTACAAGCTGCTGGAACCATTCTACAGCCGCCATTTTGAGTGTCATAGCCGCCAGCTAGTATATAATAGCTCTACAAGCTGCTGGAACTATTCAACAGCCGCCATTTTGAGTGTTATAGCCGCTAGCCTTTATATGGTAGGTCTACAAGCTGCTAGAACCATTCTACAGCGTTATTTTGAGTGTTATAGCCGCCAATCTTTGTAGAGTAGCTCTGCGAGCTGCTGGAACCATTCTACAGCCGCCATTCTGAGTGTTATAGCAGCCAGCATTTATATAGTAGCTCTACAAGCTGCTGGAACCATTCTACAGCCGTTATTTTGAGTGTTAAAGCCGTCATCTTTAATGTAGTAGCTCTACAATCTGCTGGAACCATTCTACAGCCACCATTTTGAGTGTTATAGCCGCCAGCTTTTATATACTAGCTCTACAAGCTGCTGGAACCATTCTACAGCCGTTATTTTGAGTTTTATAGCATCCAGCATTTATATAGTACCTCTACAAGCTACTGGAGCCATTCTACAGCCTCCATTTTGAGTGTTATAGCCGCCAGCCTTTATATAGTAGCTCTACAAGCTGCTGGAACCATTCTACAGCCGTTATTTTGAGTGCTATAGCCGTCATCTTTAATATAGTAGCTCTACAAGCTGCTGGAATCATTCTACAGCATCCATTTTGAGTGTTATAGCCGCCAGCCTTTATATAGTAGCTCTACAAGCTACTGGAACCATTCTACAGTCGTTATTTTGAGTTTTATAGCAGCCAGCATTTATATAGTACCTCTACAAGCTGCTGGAACCATTCTACAGCCTCCATTTTGAGCGTTATAGCCGCCAGCCTTTATACAGTAGCTCTACAAGCTGCTGGAACCATTCTATAGCCGTTATTTTAAGTTTTATAGCAGCCAGCATTTATATAGTAGCTCTACAAGCTGCTGGAACCATTCTACAGCCGTTATTTTGATTTTTATAGCATCCAGCATTTATATAGTACCTCTACAAGCTGCTGGAGCCATTCTACAGCCGCCCTTTTGAGTGTCATAGCCGCCAGCTAGTATATAATAGCTCTACAAGCTGCTGGAACTATTCAACAGCCGCCATTTTGAGTGTTATAGCCGCCAGTCTTTGTAGAGTAGCTCTGCAAGCTGCTGGAACCATTCTACAGCCGCCATTCTGAGTGTTATAGCAGCCAGCATTTTTATAGTACCTCTACAAGCTGCTGGAATCATTCTACAGCCGCCATTTTGAGTGTTTTAGCAGCCCGCATTTATATAGTAGCTCTACAAGCTACTGGAACCATTCACCAGCCGTTATTTTGAGTTTTATAGCAGCCAGCATTTATATAGTACCTCTACAAGCTACTGGAACCATTCTACAGCCTCCATTTTGAGTGTTATAGCCGTCATCTTTAATATAGTAGCTCTTCAAGCTGCTGGAATCATTCTACAGCATCCATTTTGAGTGTTATAGCCGCCAGCCTTTATATAGTAGCTCTACAAGCTACTGGAACCATTCTTCAGCCGTTATTTTGAGTTTTATAGCAGCCAGCATTTATGTAGTACCTCTACAAGCTGCTGGAGCCATTCTACAGCCTCCATTTTGAGTGTTATAGCTGCCAGTTTTTATATAGTAGCTCTACAAGCTGCTGGAACCATTCTACAGCCGTTATTTTGAGTTTTATAGCAGCCAGCATTTATATAGTACCTCTACAACATAAATGCAACCATTCTACAGCCGCCATTTTGAGTGTTATAGCCGCCAGCCTTTATATAGTACCTCTACAAGCTGCTGGAACCATTCTGCAGCCGCCATTTTGAGTTTTATAGGAGTCAACATTTATATAGTACCTCTACAAGCTGCTGGAACCATTTTACAGCCGTTATTTTGAGTGTTATAGCAGCCAGCATTTATATAGTACCTCTACAACATAAATGCAACCATTCTACAGCCGCCATTTTGAGTGTTATAGCCGCCAGCCTTTATATAGTAGCTCTACAAGCTGCTGGAACCATTCTACAGCCGTTATTTTGAGTGTTATAGCCGTCATCTTTAATGTAGTAGCTCTACAAGCTGCTGGAATCATTCTACAGCATCCATTTTGAGTGTTATAGCCGCCAGCCTTTATATAGTAGATCTACAAGCTACTGGAACCATTCTACAGCCGTTATTTTGAGTTTTATAGCAGCCAGCATTTATATAGTACCTCTACAAGCTGCTGGAACCATTCTACAGCCTCCATTTTGAGCGTTATAGCCGCCAGCCTTTATACAGTAGCTCTACAAGCTGCTGGAACCATTCTATAGCCGTTGTTTTAAGTTTTATAGCAGCCAGCATTTATATAGTAGCTCTACAAGCTGCTGGAACCATTCCACAGCCTTCATTTTGAGTCTTATAGCCGCCATTCTTTATATAACAGCTTTACAAATTGCTGGAACCATTCTTCAGCCGCGATTTTGAGTGGTTTAGCAGCCATTCTTTATACAACATCTATAAAGGCTGCTGGAACCAATCAACAGCCTTCAATTTGAGTCTTTTTTTTTTTTTTTTTTTTTTAGCGGACGTTGACGATACTATGCGCATTACGTTCAAGTGGCCCCTACGACACCAGGACAAAGCCTGTTACGCGCGAGCCCAAGCAGATGACTGCCCACCTCCCACCCGACCGACCGAGGGGTGCAGCCGTATAACGCACGGCACGAATCGCGTGGACAAATACACAATAGAAAAAACAGACAAACAAATTACTAAATAATACTATAGCTATCTATTAACTAAATGGGATAGGATAGAAGTTTTAATCATGTTAATAGAAAACTCTGAACCGATTACAGGGAATAGAAGGTTGTAATCAGAGCAGAGGACCATAAAAGGTTCATGCAGGGCATAGTTAGAAGAACAACGACTTAGGGATAAAGGAATCAAAGGATGTCTACTCCGTCTACATGGTACCGACAGATTTACCTGAGCTAATAACTCAGGCGAGTCGATATCACCAATTAGGAGCTTGTGCATAAAAATAACACCAAGCATAATTCTACGGTTAGTTAG
Source organism: Drosophila paulistorum (assembly GCA_018152135.1). Lineage (NCBI taxonomy): Eukaryota > Metazoa > Arthropoda > Insecta > Diptera > Drosophilidae > Drosophila > Drosophila paulistorum. The sequence goes on from JAECXG010000648.1 coordinate 1,055,638, forward strand.
GGAAGGAAGGTTAATCAAGAGAAGTCTGCTAGAATACGAAGGCAAATTGACATTGCGATCCCAGCTTAAGCCACGAAGAGCAAATAGCAAGAACTGCTTTTGAACGGATTCAAGTCGAATCTGGTGCGACTCATATTGAGGTGACCAAATGCAAGATCTATACTCTAAAATAGGACGGACAAGCGAAGTAAAAAGAACTTTAGTTGTATAGGGGTCATCAAATTCTTTCGACCATCTTTTAATGAAACCCAGGACACTCATGGCCTTTGCGACCGTGGTGGAAATATGGGTGTTAAAATTTAACTTATGGTCCATAAGTACGCCCAAATCATTCATATTATTTAGACGTTCTAAAGGACTGTTGTTTGGAAAATAAGTGACCAGTTGAGGAGAGTTACGAAAAAAAGTCATTACCTTACATTTGGTAGTGTTAAGATTTAGTAAATTAAACTGGCACCAGGATTGAAAGTTTTTAAGATCAGCTTGTAGCCGACTAAATGAATCTATATCTTTATAAGTAAGACAAAGCTTGACATCGTCAGCATACATAAGCACACGCGAATGAACAATGACTGAGGGAAGATCGTTAATGAACAGTGTGAAAAGCAGAGGGCCAAGATGACTACCTTGAGGTACACCAGAAGTCACAGGAATGGAATCTGAAAAAGAAGACTTAAAAAGTACCTTCTGTTTTCTATTTGTTAAATATTCTCGAACCCAAGAAAGGAAAAGGGGTGGAAACCCAATGTCGCTCAGCTTAGAAAGTAATAGGGTATGATTAACGGAATCAAAGGCTTTGCTGAAGTCAGTGTATATGACATCAGTTTGTTTACCATTTTTGAACCCCTTGATAATTATTGATGTAAATTCTAAAAGGTTAGTGGTTGTAGATCTACGTTTCACAAACCCATGTTGGGATGGCGAAATAATAGAGCTGCAAAAATGTTGCTATTGAGAAGTTATAATTTTCTCAAAAGCTTTCGGAATAGCGGACAATTTTGAGATACCCCTATAGTTAGAGGCTTCGGACTTTTTGCCATTTTTATGCAGAGGAATGATATACGACTCCTTCCAAATAGATGGAAAAGAGGAAGATTCGACAGACAGTAGGAACAATTTTAAAATGGCTTACATAATGGGTTTGCACAGAACCTGAGTACACATCCAGGAAGACCATCTGGCCCCGGAGAATAAACAGGTTTAACTAATTAAAGTTCGCTAAGAATAGAACTTTCATCAAACACTGGATTGTCTTATAGCCGCCATCTTTTATATAAAAGCTATATAAGCTGCTATAACCATTCCACAGCCTTCATTTTGAGTCTTATAGTCGCCGTCCTTTATATAACGGCTATACAAGTTGCTGGAACCATTCTACAGCCTTCATTTTGAGTCTTATAGCCGCCATACTTTACATAACAGCTATACAAGCTGCTGGAACCATTCTACAGCCTTCAATTTGAGTCTTATGGACGCCATCTCTTACATAACAGCTATACAAGCTGCTGGAACCATTCAACAGCCGCCAATTTGAGGTTTATAGCCACGATTCTTTACATAACAGCCATACAAGTTGCTGGAACAATTCTACAGCCTTCATTTTGAGTCTTATAGCCGCCATTTTTTATGTAACAGCTACACAAGCTGCTATAACCATTCTACAGCCTTCACTTTGATTCTTATAGCCGCCATCCTTTATATAACAGCTATACAAGTTGCTGGAACAATTATACAGCCGCCAATTTGAGTCTTATAGACGCCATCTTTTACATAACAGCTATACAAGCTGCTGGAACCATTCAACAGCCTCCATTTTGAGGGTTATAGCCGCCATTGTTTGTATAACAGCTTTACAAACTGCTGGAACCATTCTTCAGCCGCCATTTTTAGTCTTATAGCCGCCATCCCTTATATAGTAGCTCTATAAGCTGCTGGAACCATTCTTCAGTCGCTATTTTGAGTCTTATAGCCGCCATATCTTATATAGTAGCTCTACAAGCTGCTGGAACCATTCTACAGCCGCCAGTTTCAGTCTTATAGCCGCCATCGTCAATGTAGCAGCTATACAAGCTGCTGGAACCATTCGACAGCCGCGATTTTGAGTGTTATAGCATTCTTTATACAACATCTATACAGGCTGCTGGAACCAATCAACAGCCTTCAATTTGAGTCTTATAGCCGCCATCCTTTATATAACAGCTATACAAGCTGCTATAACCATTCCACAGCCTTCATTTTGAGTCTTATAGTCGCCGTCCTTTATTTAACAGCTATACAAGCTGCTGGAACCATTCTACAGCCGCCATTTTGAGCCTTATAGCCGCCATTCTTTACATAACAGCTATACAAGCTGCTGGAACCATTCTACAGCCTTCATTTTCAGTCTTATAGCCGCCATCTTTCACGTAACAGCTATACAAGCTGCTAAACCTATTCTACAGCCTTCATTTTTAGTCTTCCAACCGCCATCCTTGATATAAAAGCTATACAAATTGCTGGAACCATTCTACAGCCTTCATTTTGAGTCTTATAGCCGCCATCTTTTATGTAACAACTATACAAGCTGCTATAACCATTCTACAGCCTTCATTTTGAGTCTTATAGCCGCCATACTTCATATAACAGCTATACAAGCTGCTGGAACCATTCTTCAGCCGCAAATTTGAGGTTTATAGCCGCCATTCTTTATAGAACAGCTATACAAGCTGCTGGAACCATTCTACAGCCGCCATTTTGAGTGTTATAGCAGCCAGCATTTATATAGTAGCTCTGCAAGCTGCTGGAACCATTCTACAGCCTCCATTTTGAGTCTTATAGCCGCCAATTTTTATATAGTAGATCTACAAGCTGCTGGAACCATTCTACAGCCGCCATTTTGAGTGTTATAGCAGCCAGCATTTATATAGTACCTCTATAAGCTGCTGGAACCATTCTGCAGCCGCCATTTTGATGGCGATGGCAGCCAGCCTTTATATAACAGCTTTACAAGCTGCTGGAACCATTCTACAGCCGCCATTTTGAGTGTTATAGCAGCCAGCATTTATATAGTACCTCTATAAACTGCTGGAACCATTCTGCAGCCGCCATTTTGATGGTTATGGCAGCCAGCCTTTATATAACAGATATACAAGCTGCTGGAACCATTTCACCGCCGCCATTTTGACTGTTATAGCAGCCAGCATTTATATAGTAGCTCTGCAAGCTGCTGGAACCATTTTGCAGCTGCTATTTTGAGAGTTATAGCCGCCAGCCTTTATATAACGGCTATACACGCTGCTGGAACCATTCTACAGCCACCATTTTGAGTGTTTTAGCCGCCGGCCTTTATATAGTAGTTCTGCAAGCTGCTGGAACCATTTTACAGCCGCTATTTTTAGTGTTATAGCGGCCAGCCTTTATAGAGCGGCTAAACAAGCTGCTGGAACCATTCTACAGCCGCCATTTTGAGTGTTATAGCCGACTGCATTTATATAGTAGCTATACAAGCTGCTGGAACCATTCTACAGCCGTTATTTTGAGTGTCATAGCTTGCAGCCTTTGTAGAGTAGCTCTGCGAGCTGCTGGAACCATTTTGCAGCCGCTATTTTGAGTGTTATAGCCGCCAGCCTTTATATAACAGCTATACAAGCTGCTGGAACCATTCAACAGCCGTTATTTTGAGTGTTATAGCCGCCAGCCTTTATATAACAGCTATACAAGCTGCTGGAACCATTCTACAACCACCATTTTGAGTGTTATAGCGGCCAGCCTTTACATAACAGCTACACAAGCTGCTGGAACCATTTTACAGCCGTTATTTTGAGTGTTATAGCCGCCAGCCTTTATACAGTAGCTCTACAAGCTGCTGGAACTATTCTACAGCCGTTATCTTGAATTTTATAGCAGCCAGCATTTATATAGTACCTTTACAAGCTGCTGGAACTATTCTACAGCCTCCATTTTGAGAGTTATAGCCGCCAGCCTTTGTAGAGTAGCTCTGCAAGCTGCTGGAACCATTTTACAGCCGCTATTTTGAGTGTTATAGCCGCCAGCCTTTATATAACAGATATACAAGCTGCTGGAACCATTCTACCGCCGCCATTTTGACTGTTATAGCAGCCAGCATTTATATAGTAGCTCTGCAAGCTGCTGGAAACATTTTGCAGCCGCTATTTTGAGAGTTATAGCCGCCAGCCTTTATATAACAGCTATACAAGCTGCTGGAACCATTCAACAGCCGTTATTTTGAGTGTTATAGCCGCCAGCCTTTATATAACAGCTATACAAGCTGCTGGAACCATTCTACAACCACCATTTTGAGTGTTATAGCGGCCAGCCTTTATATAACAGCTATACAAGCTGCTAGAACCATTTTACAGCCGCTATTTTGAGTGTTATAGCCGCCAGCCTTTATATAACAGCTATACAAGCTGCTGGAACCATTATAGCCGCCAGCCTTTGTAAAGTTGCTCTGCAAGCTGCTGGAACCATTCTACAGCCGATATTTTGAGTGTTATAGCAGCCAGCATTTATATAGTACCTCTACAAGCTGCTGGAACCATTCTACAGCCGCCATTTTGAGTTTTATAGGAGTCAGCATTTATATAGTACCCCTACAAGCTGCTGGAACCATTCTACAGCCGCCATTTTGAGACTTATAGCCGCCAACCTTTATATAGTAGCTCTACAAGCTGCTGGAACCATTCTACAGCCGCCATTTTGAGTGTTATAGCAGCCAGCATTTATATAGTACCTCTATAAGCTGCTGGAACCATTCTGCAGCCGCCATTTTGATGGTTATGGCAGCCAGCCTTTATATAACAGCTTTACAAGCTGCTGGAACCATTCTACAGCCGTTATTTTGAGTTTTATAGCAGCCAGCATTTATATAGTACCTCTACAAGCTGCTGGAACCATTTTGCAGCCGCTATTTTGAGAGTTATAGCCGCCAGCCTTTATATAACAGCTATACAAGCTGCTGGAACCATTCAACAGCCGCTATTTTGAGTGTTATAGCCGCCAGCCTTTATATAACAGCTATACAAGCTGCTGGAACCATTCTACAACCACCATTTTGAGTGTTATAGCGGCCAGCCTTTATATAACAGCTATACAAGCTGCTGGAACCATTCTACAGCCGTTATTTTGAGTGTTATAGCCGCCAGCCTTTATATAACAGCTATACACGCTGCTGGAACCATTCTACATCCACCATTTTGAGTGTTTTAGCCGTCGGTCTTTATATAGTAGCTCTGCAAGCTGCTGGAACCATTTTACAGCCGCTATTTTTAGTGTTATAGCGGCCAGCCTTTATAGAGCGGCTAAACAAGCTGCTGGAACCATTCTACAGCCGCCATTTTGAGTGTTATAGCCGCCTGCATTTATATAACAGCTATACAAGCTGCTGGAACCATTCAACAGCCGTTATTTTGAGTGTTATAGCCGCCAGCCTTTATATAACAGCTATACAAGCTGCTGGAACCATTCTACAACCACCATTTTGAGTGTTATAGCGGCCAGCCTTTATATAACAGCTATACAAGCTGCTGGAACCATTGTACAACCGTTATTTTGAGTGTTATAGCCGCCAGCCTTTATATAACAGCTCTGCAAGCTGCTGGAACCATTCTACAACCACCATTTTGAGTGTTATAGCGGCCAGCCTTTATATAACAGCTATACAAGCTGCTGGAACCATTCTACAGCCGTTATTTTGAGTGTCATAGCTTGCAGCCTTTGTAGAGTAGCTCTGCGAGCTGCTGGAACCATTTTGCAGCCGCTATTTTGAGTGTTATAGCCGCCAGCCTTTATATAACAGCTATACAAGCTGCTGGAACCATTCAACAGCCGTTATTTTGAGTGTTATAGCCGCCAGCCTTTATATAACAGCTATACAAGCTGCTGGAACCATTCTACAACAACCATTTTGAGTGTTATAGCGGCCAGCCTTTATATAACAGCTATACAAGCTGCTGGAACCATTTTACAGCCGCTGTTTTGAGTGTTATAGCCGCCAGCCTTTATACAGTAGCTCTACAAGCTGCTGGAACTATTCTACAGCCGTTATTTTGAATTTTATAGCAGCCAGCATTTATATAGTACCTTTACAAGCTGCTGGAACTATTCTACAGCCTCCATTTTGAGAGTTATAGCCGCCAGCCTTTGTAGAGTAGCTCTGCAAGCTGCTGGAACCATTTTACAGCCGCTATTTTGAGTGTTATAGCCGCCAGCCTTTATATAACAGATATACAAGCTGCTGGAACCATTCTACGGCCGCCATTTTGACTGTTATAGCAGCCAGCATTTATATAGTAGCTCTGCAAGCTGCTGGAACCATTTTGCAGCCGCTATTTTGAGAGTTATAGCCGCCAGCCTTTATATAACAGCTATACAAGCTGCTGGAACCATTCAACAGCCGTTATTTTGCGTGTTATAGCCGCCAGCCTTTATATAACAGCTATACAAGCTGCTGGAACCACTCTACAACCACCATTTTGAGTGTTATAGCGGCCACCCTTTATATAACAGCTATACAAGCTGCTGGAACCATTCTACAGCCGTTATTTTGAGTGTTATAGCCGCCAGCCTTTATATAACAGCTATACACGCTGCTGGAACCATTCTACAGCCACCATTTTGAGTGTTTTAGACGCCAGCCCTTATATAGTAGCTCTGCAAGCTGCTGGAACCATTTTACAGCCGCTATTTTTAGTGTTATAGCGGCCAGCCTTTATAGAGCGGCTAAACAAGCTGCTGGAATCATTCTACAGCCGCCATTTTGAGTGTTATAGCCGCCAGCATTTATAAAGTAGCTCTACAAGCTGCTGAAACCATTCTACAACCGTTATTTTGAGTGTTATAGCGGTCATCTTTAATATAGTAGCAATACAAGCTGCTGGAACCATTCTACAGCCTTCATTTTGAGTGTTATAGCCGCCAGCCTTTCTAAAGTAGGTCTTCAAGCTGCTGGAAGCATTCTACAGCCGTTATTTTGAGGTCTATAGCAGCCAGCATTTATATAGTACCTCTGCAAGCTGCTGGAACCATTCTACAGCCTCCATTTTGAGTGTTATAGCCGCCAGCCTTTATACAGTAGCTCTACAAGCTGCTGGAACCTTTCTACAGCCGTTATTTTGAATTTTATACAAGTTAGCATTTATATAGTACCTCTACAAGCTGCTGGAACCATTCTACAGCCTCCACTTTGAGAGTTATAGCCGCCAGCATTTATAAAGTAGCTCTGCAAGCTGCTGGAACCATTTTACAGCCGCTATTTTGAGTGTTATTGCCGCCAGCCTTTATATAACAGATATACAAGCTGCTGGAACCATTCTACAGCCGCCATTTTGACTGTTATAGCAGCCAGCATTTATATAGTAGCTCTGCAAGCTGCTGGAACCATTTTGCAGCCGCTATTTTGAGAGTTATAGCCGCCAGCCTTTATATAACAGCCATACAAGCTGTTGCAACCATTCAACAGCCGTTATTTTGAGTGTTATAGCCGCCAGCCTTTATATAACAGCTATACAAGCTGCTGGAACCATTTTACAACCACCATTTTGAGTGTTATAGCCGCCAGCCTTTATATAACAGCTATACAAGCTGCTGGAACCATTTTACAGCCGCTATTTTGAGTGTTATAGCCGCCAGCCTTTATATAACAGCTATACAAGCTGCTGGAACCATTTTACAGCCGCTATTTTAAGTGTTATAGCCGCCAGATTTTATAAAACAGATATACAAGCTGCTGGAACCATTCTACAGCCGCCATTTTGCGTGTTATAGCAGCCAGCATTTATATAGTAGCTCTGCAAGCTGCTGGAACCATTTTGCAGCCGCTATTTTGAGGGTTATAGCCGCCAGCCTTTATATAACAGCTATACAAGCTGCTGGAACCATTCTACAGCCTCCATTTTGAGTGTTATAGCCGCCAGCCTTTCTAAAGTAGCTCTTCAAGCTGCTGGAACCATTCTACAGCCGTTATTTTGAGGTTTATAGCAGCCAGCATTTATATAGTAGCTCTACAAGCTGCTGAAACCATTCTACAGCCTTTATTTTGAGTTTTATAGGAGCCAGCGTTTATATAGTACCTCTGCAAGCTGCTGGAACCATTGTACAGCCTCCATTTTGAGTGTTATAGCCGCCAGCCTTTATACAGTAGCTCTACAAGCTGCTGGAACCATTCTACAGCCGTTATTTTGAATTTTATAGCAGCCAGCATTTATATAGTACCTCTACAAGCTGCTGGAACCATTCTTCAGCCTCCACTTTGAGTGCTATAGCCACCAGCCTTTGTAGAGTAGCTATACAAGCTGCTGGAACCATTTTACAGCCGCTATTTTGAGTGTTATAGCCGCCATCCTTTATATAACAGATATACAGGCTGCTGGAACCATTCTACAGCCGCCATTTTGACTGTTATAGCAGCCAGCATTTATATAGTAGCTCTGCAAGCTGCTGGAACCATTTTGCAGCCGCTATTTTGAGAGTTATAGCCGCCAGCCTTTATATAACAGCTATACAAGCTGCTGGAACCATTCAACAGCCGTTATTTTGAGTGTTATAGCCGCCAGCCTTTATATAACAGCTATGCAAGCTGCTGGAACCATTTTACAGCCGCCATTTTGAGTGTTATAGCCGCCAGCATTTATATAGTAGCTCTACAAGCTGCTGGAACCATTCTACAGACGTTATTTTGAGTGTTATACAAGCTGCTGGAACCATTCTACAGCCGTTATTTTGAGTGTTATAGCCGGCAGACTTTGGAGAGTAGCTTTGCAAGCTGCTGGAACCATTCTACAGCCGCCATTTTGAGTGTTATAGCCGCCAGCATTTATATAGTAGCTCTACAAGCTGCTGAAACCATTCTACAGCCGTTATTTTGAGGTTTATAGCAGCCAGCATTTATGTAGTACATTTACAAGCTGCTGGAACCATTCTTCAGCCTCCATTTTGAGTGTTATAGCCGCCAGCCTTTATATAGTAGCTCTACAAGCTGCTGGAACCATTCTACAGCCGCTATTTTGAGTGTTATAGCGGTCATCTTTAATATAGTAGCAATACAAGCTGCTGGAACCATTCTACAGCCTCCATTTTGAGTGTTATAGCCGCCAGCCTTTCTAAAGTAGGTCTTCAAGCTGCTGGAAGCATTCTACAGCCGTTATTTTGAGGTCTATAGCAGCCAGCATTTATATAGTACCTCTGCAAGCTGCTGGAACCATTCTACAGCCTCCATTTTGAGTGTTATAGCCGCCAGCCTTTATACAGTAGCTCTACAAGCTGCTGGAACCTTTCTACAGCCGTTATTTTGAATTTTATACAAGTTAGCATTTATATAGTAGCCGCCAGCATTTATAAAGTAGCTCTACAAGCTGCTGAAACCATTCTACAACCGTTATTTTGAGTGTTATAGCGGTCATCTTTAATATAGTAGCAATACAAGCTGCTGGAACCATTCTACAGCCTCCATTTTGAGTGTTATAGCCGCCAGCCTTTCTAAAGTAGGTCTTCAAGCTGCTGGAAGCATTCTACAGCCGTTATTTTGAGGTCTATAGCAGCCAGCATTTATATAGTACCTCTGCAAGCTGCTGGAACCATTCTACAGCCTCCATTTTGAGTGTTATAGCCGCCAGCCTTTATACAGTAGCTCTACAAGCTGCTGGAACCTTTCTACAGCCGTTATTTTGAATTTTATACAAGTTAGCATTTATATAGTACCTCTACAAGCTGCTGGAACCATTCTACAGCCTCCACTTTGAGAGTTATAGCCGCCAGCATTTATAAAGTAGCTCTGCAAGCTGCTGGAACCATTTTACAGCCGATATTTTGAGTGTTATTGCCGCCAGCCTTTATATAACAGATATACAAGCTGCTGGAACCATTCTACAGCCGCCATTTTGACTGTTATAGCAGCCAGCATTTATATAGTAGCTCTGCAAGCTGCTGGAACCATTTTGCAGCCGCTATTTTGAGAGTTATAGCCGCCAGCCTTTATATAATAGCTATACAAGCTGCTGGAACCATTTTACAGCCTCCATTTTGAGTGTTATAGCGGCCAGCCTTTATATAACAGCTATACAAGCTGCTGGAACCATTTTACAGCCGCTATTTTGAGTGTTATAGCCGCCAGCCTTTATATAACAGATATACAAGCTGCTGGAACCTTTCTACAGCCGCCATTTTGAGTGTTTTAGCAGCCAGCATTTATATAGTAGCTCTGCAAGCTGCTGGAACCATTTTACAGCCGCTATTTTAAGTGTTATAGCCGCCAGATTTTATAAAACAGATATACAAGCTGCTGGAACCATTCTACAGCCGCCATTTTGCGTGTTATAGCAGCCAGCATTTATATAGTAGCTCTGCAAGCTGCTGGAACCATTTTGCAGCCGCTATTTTGAGGGTTATAGCCGCCAGCCTTTATATAACAGCTATACAAGCTGCTGGAACCATTCTACAGCCTCCATTTTGAGTGTTATAGCCGCCAGCCTTTCTAAAGTAGCTCTTCAAGCTGCTGGAACCATTCTACAGCCGTTATTTTGAGGTTTATAGCAGCCAGCATTTATATAGTAGCTCTACAAGCTGCTGAAACCATTCTACAGCCTTTATTTTGAGTTTTATAGGAGCCAGCGTTTATATAGTACCTCTGCAAGCTGCTGGAACCATTGTACAGCCTCCATTTTGAGTGTTATAGCCGCCAGCCTTTATACAGTAGCTCTACAAGCTGCTGGAACCATTCTACAGCCGTTATTTTGAATTTTATAGCAGCCAGCATTTATATAGTACCTCTACAAGCTGCTGGAACCATTCTTCAGCCTCCACTTTGAGTGCTATAGCCACCAGCCTTTGTAGAGTAGCTATACAAGCTGCTGGAACCATTTTACAGCCGCTATTTTGAGTGTTATAGCCGCCATCCTTTATATAACAGATATACAGGCTGCTGGAACCATTCTACAGCCGCCATTTTGACTGTTATAGCAGCCAGCATTTATATAGTAGCTCTGCAAGCTGCTGGAACCATTTTGCAGCCGCTATTTTGAGAGTTATAGCCGCCAGCCTTTATATAACAGCTATACAAGCTGCTGGAACCATTCAACAGCCGTTATTTTGAGTGTTATAGCCGCCAGCCTTTATATAATAGCTATACAAGCTGCTGGAACCATTCTACAACCACCATTTTAAGTGTTATAGCCATTCTACAGCTGCTATTTTGAGTGTTATAGCGGTCATCTTTAATATAGTAGCAATACAAGCTGCTGGAACCATTCTACAGCCTCCATTTTGAGTGTTATAGCCGCCAGCCTTTCTAAAGTAGGTCTTCAAGCTGCTGGAAGCATTCTACAGCCGTTATTTTGAGGTCTATAGCAGCCAGCATTTATATAGTACCTCTGCAAGCTGCTGGAACCATTCTACAGCCTCCATTTTGAGTGTTATAGCCGCCAGCCTTTATACAGTAGCTCTACAAGCTGCTGGAACCTTTCTACAGCCGTTATTTTGAATTTTATACAAGTTAGCATTTATATAGTACCTCTACAAGCTGCTGGAACCATTCTACAGCCTCCACTTTGAGAGTTATAGCCGCCAGCATTTATAAAGTAGCTCTGCAAGCTGCTGGAACCATTTTACAGCCGCTATTTTGAGTGTTATTGCCGCCAGCCTTTATATAACAGATATACAAGCTGCTGGAACCATTCTACAGCCGCCATTTTGACTGTTATAGCAGCCAGCATTTATATAGTAGCTCTGCAAGCTGCTGGAACCATTTTGCAGCCGCTATTTTGAGAGTTATAGCCGCCAGCCTTTATATAACAGCTATACAAGCTGCTGGAACCATTCTACAGCCTCCATTTTGAGTGTTATAGCCGCCAGCCTTTCTAAAGTAGCTCTACAAGCTGCTGGAACCATTCCACAGACTCCATTTTGAGACTTATAGCCGCCAACCTTTATATAGTAGCTCTACAAGCTGCTGGAACCATTTTACAGCCGCTATTTTGAGTGTTATAGCCGCCATCCTTTATATAACAGATATACAAGCTGCTGGAACCATTCTACAGCCGTTATTTTGAGGTTTATAGCAGCCAGCATTTATATAGTAGCTCTACAAGCTGCTGAAACCATTCTACAGCCTTTATTTTGAGTTTTATAGGAGCCAGCGTTTATATAGTACCTCTGCAAGCTGCTGGAACCATTGTACAGCCTCCATTTTGAGTGTTATAGCCGCCAGCCTTTATACAGTAGCTCTACAAGCTGCTGGAACCATTCTACAGCCGTTATTTTGAATTTTATAGCAGCCAGCATTTATATAGTACCTCTACAAGCTGCTGGAACCATTCTTCAGCCTCCACTTTGAGTGCTATAGCCACCAGCCTTTGTAGAGTAGCTATACAAGCTGCTGGAACCATTCTACAGCCGCCATTTTGACTGTTATAGCAGCCAGCATTTATATAGTAGCTCTGCAAGCTGCTGGAACCATTTTGCAGCCGCTATTTTGAGAGTTATAGCCGCCAGCCTTTATATAACAGCTATACAAGCTGCTGGAACCATTCAACAGCCGTTATTTTGAGTGTTATAGCCGCCAGCCTTTATATAACAGCTATACAAGCTGCTGGAACCATTCTACAACCACCATTTTAAGTGTTATAGCGGGCAGCTTTTATATAACAGCTATGCAAGCTGCTGGAACCATTTTACAGCCGCCATTTTGAGTGTTATAGCCGCCAGCATTTATATAGTAGCTCTACAAGCTGCTGGAACCATTCTACAGCCTCCATTTTGAGTGTTATAGCCGCCAGCCAGTATATAGTAGCTCTACAAGCTGCTGGAACCATTCTACAGACGTTATTTTGAGTGTTATACAAGCTGCTGGAACCATTCTACAGCCGTTATTTTGAGTGTTATAGCCGGCAGACTTTGTAGAGTAGCTTTGCAAGCTGCTGGAACCATTCTACAGCCGCCATTTTGAGTGTTATAGCCGCCAGCATTTATATAGTAGCTCTACAAGCTGCTGAAACCATTCTACAGCCGTTATTTTGAGGTTTATAGCAGCCAGCATTTATGTAGTACATTTACAAGCTGCTGGAACCATTCTTCAGCCTCCATTTTGAGTGTTATAGCCGCAAGCCTTTATATAGTAGCTCTACAAGCTGCTGGAACCATTCTACAGCCGGCACTCTGAGTGTTATAGAAGCCTGCATTTTCATAGTACCTCTACAAGCTCCTGGAACCATTCTACAGCTGCCATTTTGAGTGTTATAGCAGCCAGCATATATATAGTTGCTCTACAAGTTGCTAAAACCATTCTACAGCCGCCATTTTGAGTGTCATAGCCGCCAGCCAGTATATAGTAGCTCTACAAGCTGCTGGAACCATTCTACAGCCGTTATTTTGAGTGTTATATCCGCCAGCCTTTGTAGAGTAGCTCTGCAAGTTATTTTGAGTTTTATAGCAGCCAGCATTTATATAGTACCTCTACAAGCTGCTGGAACCATTCTACAGCCTCCATTTTGAGTGTTATAGCCGCCAGCCTTTATATAGCAGCTATACAAGCTGCTGGAACCATTCTACAGCCGCCATTTTGAGTGTTAGAGCAGCCAGCATTTATACATTTGCTCTACAAGCTGCTGGAACCATTCTACAGCCGCCATCCAGTATATAGTAGCTCTACAAGCTGCTGGAACCATTCTACAGCCGTTATTTTGAGTGTTATAGCCACCAGCCTTTGTTGAGTAGCTCTACAAGCTGCTGGAACCATTCTACAGCCGCCATTTTGAGTGTTATAGCTGCTAGCCTTTATATAGTAGCTCTACAAGCTGCTGGAACCATTCTACAGCCTCCATTTTGAGTGTTATAGCCGCCAGCCTTTATATAGCAGCTATACAAGCTGCTGGAACCATTCTACAGCCGCAATTAGCAAGTAGCTCTGCAAGCTGCTGGAGCCATTCTACAGCCGCCATTTTGAGTGTTATAGCAGCCAGCGTTTATATAGTACCTCTACAAGCTGCTGGAACCATTCTACAGCCGCCATTTTGAGTTTTATAGAAGTCAGCATTTATATAGTACCTCTACAAGCTGCTGGAACCACAAGCTGCCTCCATTTTGAGACATATAGCCGCCAACCTTTATATAGTAGCTCTACAACCTGCTGGAACCATTCTACAGCCGCCATTTTGAGTGTTATAGCAGCCAGCATTTATATAGTACCTCTTTAAGCTGCTGGAACCATTCTGCAGCCGCCATTTTGATGGTTATGGCAACCAGCGTTTATATAACAGCTATACAAGCTGCTACAGCCGTTATTTTGAGTTTTATAGCAGCCAGCATTTATATAGTACCTCTACAAGCTGCTGGAACCATTCTACAGCCTCCATTTTGAGACATATAGCCGCCAACCTTTATATAGTAGCTCTACAAGCTGCTGAAACCATTCTACAGTCGTTATTTTGAGGTTTATAGCAGCCAGCATTTATGTAGTACATTTACAAGCTGCTGGAACCATTCTTCAGCCTCCATTTTGAGTGTTATAGCCGCAAGCCTTTATATAGTAGCTCTACAAGCTGCTGGAACCATTCTACAGCCGGCACTCTGAGTGTTATAGAAGCCTGCATTTTCATAGTACCTCTACAAGCTCCTGGAACCATTCTACAGCTGCCATTTTGAGTGTTATAGCAGCCAGCATATATATAGTTGCTCTACAAGTTGCTAAAACCATTCTACAGCCGCCATTTTGAGTGTTATAGCCGCCAGCCAGTATATAGTAGCTCTACAAGCTGCTGGAACCATTCTACAGCCTCCACTTTGAGTGTTATAGCCGCTAGCCTTTGTAAAGTAGCTCTGCAAGCTGCTGGAACCATTCTACAGCCGCCATTTTAAGTTTTATTGCGGCCAGCCTTTATATAACAGCTATACAAGCTGCTGGAACCATTCTACAGCCGTTATTTTGGGTGTTATAGCCGCCAGCCAGTATATAGTACCCCTACAAGCTGCTGGAACCATTCTACAGCCACCATTTTGAGTGTCATAGCCGCCAGCCAGTATATACTAGCTCTACAAGCTGCTGGAACCATTCTATAGCCGTTATTTTGAGTGTTATAGCCGCCAGCCTTTATATAACAGCTATACAAGCTGCTGGAACTATTCTACAACCACCATTTTAAGTGTTATAGCGGGCAGCCTTTATATAACAGCTATGCAATTTGCTGGAACCATTCTACAGCCGTTATTTTGAGTGTTACAGCCGCCAGCCTTTATATAACAGCTATACAAGCTGCTGGAACCATTCTACAACCACCATTTTAAGTGTTATAGCGGTTAGCCTTTATATAACAGCTATGCAAGCTGCTGGAACCATTCTACAGCCGTTATTTTGAGTGTTATAGCCGCCAGCCTTTATATAACAGCTATACAAGCTGCTGGAACTATTCTACAACCACCATTTTAAGTGTTATAGCGGGCAGCCTTTATATAACAGCTATGCAAGCTGCTGGAACCATTCTACAGCCGTTTTTATACCATACACCCATAGGGTGAAATGGTATATTAAAGTCGCCAAAATGTATGTAACAGGCAGAAGGAAGTTTTTCCGACCCCATAAAGTATATATATTCTTGATCAGGATCAACAGCCGAGTCGATCTAGCCATGTCCGTCTGTCCGTCCGTCCGTCCGTCTGTCCGTCTGTCCGTCTGTCCGTCCGTATGAACGCCTAGTTCTCGGAGACTATAAGAGATAGAGCTACCAAATTTGAAATGTAGGCTCGTGTGGTATGTAGAGTGATCAAGTTTGTTTCAAATTTTTGCCACGCCCCTTTCCGCCCCCCGCAATTAAAAAAAAACGTTTATCTCAAAAACTATTGCAGCTAGAGACACCATATTTGGTATGTATATTTGCTTAGTAAATGCGCTCATTTTGTAATTATAAAGATTTTGCCACGCCCCTTTCCGCCCCCGCAATTCGAAAAAAACGTTTATCTCAAAAACTATTGCAGCTAGAGACACCATATTTGGTATGTATATTTGCTTTGTTAATACGCTCATTTTGTAATTATAAAGATTTTGCCACGCCCCTTTCCGCCCCCGAAATTTGAAAAACTCGATTATCTCCCGTAATTTTTCACCTTGTGGAATCAAATTTGGCACACTTGAAATTGATACTAATATTCAGCAAAATACCAAATTTGATCAAAATCGGACAAAAAATAGCCAAGTTTTGCATATAAACGTTTTTCCATAAGGCCGGAGTTGGTCGTTGGCGGTTGGTGGCGCTAGGGTGCTCATATGCATGAGTGAGTGAGATACTAAGATATGCTTGTAAAAAGCATGTGAACAGAATTTTTTTTAAATAGGCAAATGCATTTGTTAAAACAAATTTGAAATATTTGTTTTACTGGTGTATGGTATACCTAAGTCGGCGAGACGACTTACTTACTTCATTTTGAGTGTTACAGCCGCCAGCCTTTATATAACAGCTATACAAGCTGCTGGAACCATTCTACAGCCTCCATTTTGAGTGTTATAGCCGCCAGCCAGTATATAGTAGCTCTACAAGCTGCTGGAACCATTCTACAGACGTTATTTTGAGTGTTATACAAGCTGCTGGAACCATTCTACAGCCGTTATTTTGAGTGTTATAGCCGGCAGACTTTGTAGAGTAGCTCTGCAAGCTGCTGGAACCATTCTACAGCCGCCATTTTGAGTGTTATAGCCGCCAGCATTTATATAGTAGCTCTACAAGCTGCTGAAACCATTCTACAGCCGTTATTTTGAGGGTTATAACCGTCATTTTTAATATAGTAGCAATACAAGCTGCTGGAACCTTTCTACAGCCTCCATTTTGAGTGTTATAGCCGCCAGCCTTTATAAAGTAGCTCTTCAAGCTGCTGGAACCATTCTACAGCCGTTATTTTGAGGTTTATAGCAGCCAGCATTTATGTAGTACATTTACAAGCTGCTGGAACCATTCTTCAGCCTCCATTTTGAGTGTTATAGCCGCCAGCCTTTATATAGTAGCTCTACAAGCTGCTGGAACCATTCTACAGCCGGCACTCTGAGTGTTATAGAAGCCTGCATTTACATAGTACCTCTACAAGCTCCTGGAACCATTCTACAGCTGCCATTTTGAGTGTTATAGCAGCCAGCATATATATAGTTGCTCTACAAGCTGCTAAAACCATTCTACAGCCGCCATTTTGAGTGTCATAGCCGCCAGCCAGTATATAGTAGCTCTACAAGCTGCTGGAACCAATCTACAGCCGTTATTTTGAGTGTTATATCCGCCAGCCTTTGTAGAGTAGCTCTGCAAGTTATTTTGAGTTTTATAGCAGCCAGCATTTATATAGTACCTCTACAAGCTGCTGGAACCATTCTACAGCCTCCATTTTGAGTGTTATAGCCGCCAGCCTTTATATAGCAGCTATACAAGCTGCTGGAACCATTCTACAGCCGCCATTTTGAGTGTTAGAGCAGCCAGCATTTATACAGTTGCTCTACAAGCTGCTGGAACCATTCTACAGCCGCCAGCCAGTATTTAGTAGCTCTACAAGCTGCTGGAACCATTCTACAGCCGTTATTTTGAGTGTTATAGCCACCAGCCTTTGTAGAGTAGCTCTACAAGCTGCTGGAACCATTCTACAGCCGCCATTTTGAGTGTTATAGCTGCTAGCCTTTATATAGTAGCTCTACAAGCTGCTGGAACCATTCTACAGCCGCAATTAGCAAGTAGCTCTGCAAGCTGCTGGAACCATTCTACAGCCGCCATTTTGAGTGTTATAGCAGCCAGCGTTTATATAGTACCTCTACAAGCTGCTGGAACCATTCTACAGCCGCCATTTTGAGTTTTATAGAAGTCAGCATTTATATAGTACCTCTACAAGCTGCTGGAACCATTCTACAGCCTCCATTTTGAGACATATAGCCGCCAGCATTTATATAGTACCTCTACAAGCTGTTGGAACCATTCTACAGCCTCCACTTTGAGTGTTATAGCCGCCAGCCTTTGTAAAGTAGCTCTGCAAGCTGCTGGAACCATTCTACAACCGCCATTTTAAGTTTTATTGCGGCCACCCTTTATATAACAGCTATACAAGCTGCTGGAACCATTCTACAGCCGTTATTTTGGGTGTTATAGCCGCCAGCCAGTATATAGTACCCCTACAAGCTGCTGGAACCATTCTACAGCCACCATTTTGAGTGTCATAGCCGCCAGCCAGTATATACTAGCTCTACAAGCTGCTGGAACCATTCTACAGTCGCCATTTTGAGTGTTATAGCAGCCAGCCTTTATATAACAGCTATACAAGCTGCTGGAACCATTCTACAGCCGCCATTTTAATTGTTATAGCAGCCAGCATTTATATAGTACCTCTTTAAGCTGCTGGAACCATTCTACAGCCGCCATTTTGAGTGTTATGGCAGCCAGCCTTTATATAATAGCTATACAAGCTGCTGGAACCATTCTACAGCCTCCATTTTGAGTGTTATAGCCGCCAGCCTTTATATAGTAGCTCTACAAGCTGCTGGAACCATTATAGCCGCCAGCCTTTGTAAAGTAGCTCTGCAAGCTGCTGGAACCATTCTACAGCCGCCATTTTGAGTGTTTTAGCAGCCAGCATTTACATAGTACCTCTACAAGCTGCTGGAACCATTCTACAGCCGCCATTTTGAGTGTTATAGCCGCCAGCCTTTATATAACAGCTATACAAGCTGCTGGAACCATTCTACAGCCGTTATTTTGAGTTTTATAGCAGCCAGCATTTATATAGTACCTCTACAAGCTGCTGGAACCATTCTACAGCCGCCATTTTGAGTGTTAAAGCCGCCAGCCAGTATATAGTACCCCTACAAGCTGCTGGAACCATTCTACAGCCGCCATTTTGAAGTCATACCCGCTAGCCTTTATATAATAGCTCTACAAGCTGCTGGAACCATTCTACAGCCGTTATTTTGAGTGTTATAGCCGTCATCTTTAATGTAGTAGCTCTACAAGTTGCTGGAACCATTCTACAGCCGCCATTTTGAGTGTTATAGCAGCCAGCATTTATACAGTTGCTCTACAAGTTGCTGGAACCATTCTACAGCCGCCAGCTAGTATATAGTAGCTCTACAAGCTGCTGGAACCATTCTACAGCCGTTATTTTGAGTGTTATAGCCACCAGCCTTTGTAGAGTAGCTCTACAGCTGCTGGAACCATTCTACAGCCGCCATTTTGAGTGTTATAGCCGCTAGCCTTTATATAGTAGCTCTACAAGCTGCTGGAACCATTCTACAGCCTCCATTTTGAGTGTTATAGCCGCCAGCCTTTGTAGAGTACCTCTATAAGCTGCTGGAACCATTCTACAGCCGCCATTTTGAGTGTTATGGCAGCCAGCCTTTATATAACAGCTATACAAGCTGCTGGAACCATTCTACAGCCGTTATTTTGAGTTTTATAGCAGCCAGCATTTACATAGTACCTCTACAAGCTGCTGGAACCATTCTACAGCCGCCTTTTTTAGTTTTATTGCGGCCAGCCTTTATATAACAGCTATACAAGCTGCTGGAACCATTCTACAGCCGTTATTTTGAGTGTTATAGCCGCCAGCCAGTATATAGTACCCCTACAAGCTGCTGGAACCATTCTACAGCCACCATTTTGAGTGTCATACCCGCCAGCCAGTATATAGTAGCTCTACAAGCTGCTGGAACCATTCTACAGCCGTTATTTTGAGTGTTATAGCCGTCATCTTTAATGTAGTAGCTCTACAAGTTGCTGGAACCATTCTACAGCCGCCATTTTGAGTGTTATAGCAGCCAGCATTTATACAGTTGCTCTACAAGTATCTGGAACCATTCTACAGCCGCCAGCCAGTATATAGTAGCTCTACAAGCTGCTGGAACCATTCTACAGCCGTTATTTTGAGTGTTGTAGCCACCAGCCTTTGTAGAGTAGCTCTACAGCTGCTGGAACCATTCTACAGCCGCCATTTTGAGTGTTATAGCCGCCAGCCTTTTTATAACAGCTATACAAGCTGCTGGAACCATTCTACAGCCGTTATTTTGAGTTTTATAGCAGCCAGCATTTATATAGTACATCTACAAGCTGCTGGAACCATTCTACAGCCGCCATTTTGAGTGTTAAAGCTGCCAGCCAGTATATAGTACCCCTACAAGCTGCTGGAACCATTCTACAGCCGCCATTTTGAGTGTCATACCCGCTAGCCTTTATATAATAGCTCTACAAGCTGCTGGAACCATTCTACAGCCGTTATTTTGAGTGTTATAGCCGTCATCTTTAATGTGGTAGCTCTACAAGTTGCTGGAACCATTCTACAGCCGCCATTTTGCGTGTTATAGCAGCCAGCATTTATACAGTTGCTCTACAAGTTGCTGGAACCATTCTTCAGCTGCCAGCCAGTATATAGTAGCTCTACAAGCTGCTGGAACCATTCTACAGTCGCCATTTTGAGTGTTATAGCCACCAGCCTTTGTAGAGTAGCTCTACAGCTGCTGGAACCATTCTACAGCCGCCATTTTGAGTGTTATAGCCGCTAGCCTTTATATAGTAGCTCTACAAGCTGCTGGAACCATTCTACAGCCTCCATTTTGAGTGTTATAGCCGCCAGCCTTTATATAGCAGCTATACAAGCTGCTGGAACCATTCTACAGCCGCCATTTTGAGTGTTATAGCAGCCAGCATTTACATAGTACCTGTACAAGCTGCTGGAACCATTCTACAGCTTCCATTTTGAGTGTTATAGCAACCAGCATTTATATAGTTGCTCTACAAGCTGCTGGAACCATTCTACAGCCGCCATTTTGAGTTTTATTGCGGCCAGCCTTTATATAACAGCTATACAAGCTGCTGGAACCATTCTACAGCTGTTATTTTGAGTGTTATAGCCGCCAGCCAGTATATAGTACCCCTACATGCTGCTGGAACCATTCAACAGCCGCAATTTTGAGTGTCATAGCCGCCAGCCAGTATATAGTAGCTCTACAAAGCTGCTGGAACCATTTTACAGTCGTTATTTTGAGTGTTATAGCCGCCAGCCTTTGTAGAGTAGCTCTACAAGCTGCTGGAACCATTCTACAGCCGTTATTTTGAGCGTTATAGCCGCCAGCCTTTATATAGTAGCTCTACAAGTTGCTGGAACCATTCTACAGCCGTTATTTTGAGTTTTTTAGCAGCCAGCATTTATATTGTACCTCTACAAGCTGTTGGAACCATTCTACAGCTTCCACTTTGAGGGTTATAGCCGCCAGAATTTATATAGTATCTCTACAAGCTGCTGGAACCATTCTACAGCCGTTATTTTGAGTTTTATAGCAGCCAGCATTTATATAGTACCTCTACAAGCTGTTGGAACCATTATACAGCCCTTATTTTGAGTGTTATAGCCGCCAGCATTTATATAGTACCTTTACAAGCTGCTGGAACCATTCTACAGCCGCCATTTTGAGTGGCATAGCCGCCAGTCAGTATATAGTACTTCTACAATCTGCTGGAACTATTCTACAGCCGCCATTTTGAGTGTTATAGCCGCCAGCCTTTATATAGTAGCTCTACAACCGCCATTTTAAGTGTTATAGCAGCCAGCATTTATATAGTACCTCTACAAGCTGCTGGAACCATTCTACAGCCGCCATTTTAAGTGTTATAGCAGCCAGCATTTATATAGTACATCTACAAGCTGCTGGAACCATTCTACACCCGCCATTTTGAGTTTTATTGTGGCCAGCCTTTATATAACAGCTATACAAGCTGCTGGAACCATTCTACAGCCGTTATTTTGAGTGTTATAGCCGCCAGCCAGTTTATAGTACCCCTACAAGCTGCTGGAACCATTCTACAGCCGCCATTTTGAGTGTTATAGCAGCCAGCATTTATATAGTACCTCTTTAAGCTGCTGGAACCATTCTACAGCCGCCATTTTGAGTGTTATGGCAGCCAGCCTTTATATAACGGCTATACAAGCTGCTGGAACCATTCTACAGCCGTTATTTTGAGTGTTATAGCCGCCAGCCAGTATATAGTAGCTCTACAAGCTGCTGGAACCATTCTACAGCCGTTATTTTGATAGTTATAGCCGCCAGCCTTTGTAGAGTACCTCTATAAGCTGCTGGAACCATTCTACAGCCGCCATTTTGAGTGTTATGGCAGCCAGCCTTTATATAGCAGCTATACAAGCTGCTGAAACCATTCTACAGCCGTTATTTTGAGTTTTATAGCAGCCAGCATTTATATAGTACCTCTACAAGCTGCTGGAACCATTCTACAGCCGCCATTTTGAGTGTTATAGCCGCCAGCCAGTATATAGTACCCCTACAAGCTCCTGGAACCATTGTACAGCCGCCATTTTGAGTGTCATAGCCGCCAGCCAGTATATAGTACCCCTACAAGCTGCTGGAACCATTCTACAGCCACCATTTTGAGTGTCATAGCCGCCAGCCTTTGTAGAGTAGCTCTGCAAGCTGCTGGAACCATTCTACAGCCGCCATTTTGAGTGTTATAGCCGCTAGCCTTTATATAATAGCTCTACAAGCTGCTGGAACCATTCTACAGCCGTTATTTTGAGTGATATAGCCGTCATCTTTAATGTAGTAGCTCTACAAGTTGCTGGAACCATTCTACAGCCGTTATTTTGAGTTTTATAGCGGCCAGCACTTATATAGTACCTCTACAAGCTGTTGGAACCATTCTACAGCCTCCACTTTGAGTGTTATAGCCGCCAGCCAGTATATAGTAGCTCTAAAGGCTGCTGGAACCATTCTACAGCCGTTATTTTGAGTGTTATAGCAGCCAGCATTTATATAGTACCTCTACAAGCTGTTGGAACCGTTCTACAGCCTTCACTTTGAGTGTTATAGCCGCCAGCATTTATATGGTACCTCTACAAGCTGCTGGAACCATTCTACAGCCGTTATTTTGAGTTTTATAGCAGCCAGCATTTATATAGTACCTTTACAAACTGTTGGAACCATTCTACAGCCGCCACTTTGAGTATTATAGCCGCCAGCCTTTGTAAAGTAGCTCTGCAAGTTGCTGGAACCATTCTACAGCCGCCATTTTTAGTTTTATTGCGGCCAGCCTTTATATAACAGCTGTACAAGCTGCTGGAACCATTCTACAGCCGCCATTTTGAGTGTTATGGCAGCCAGCCTTTATACAATAGCTATACAAGCTGCTGGAACCATTCTACAGCCGCCATTTTGAGTGTTATAGCGGCCAGCCTTTATATAACAGCTATACAAGCTGCTGGAACAGTTGTACAGCCGTTATTTTGAGTGTTATAGCCGCCAGCCTTTATATAACAGCTATACAAGCTGCTGGAACCATTCTACAGCCACCATTTTGAGTGTTATAGCAGCCAGCATTTACATAGTACCTGTACAAGCTGCTGGAACCATTCTACAGCTTCCATTTTGAGTGTTATAGCAACCAGCATTTATATAGTTGCTCTACAAGCTGCTGGAACCATTCTACAGCCGCCATTTTGAGTTTTATTGCGGCCAGCCTTTATATAACAGCTATACAAGCTGCTGGAACCATTCTACAGCTGTTATTTTGAGTGTTATAGCCGCCAGCCAGTATATAGTACCCCTACATGCTGCTGGAACCATTCAACAGCCGCAATTTTGAGTGTCATAGCCGCCAGCCAGTATATAGTAGCTCTACAAAGCTGCTGGAACCATTTTACAGTCGTTATTTTGAGTGTTATAGCCGCCAGCCTTTGTAGAGTAGCTCTACAAGCTGCTGGAACCATTCTACAGCCGTTATTTTGAGCGTTATAGCCGCCAGCCTTTATATAGTAGCTCTACAAGTTGCTGGAACCATTCTACAGCCGTTATTTTGGGTTTTTTAGCAGCCAGCATTTATATTGTACCTCTACAAGCTGTTGGAACCATTCTACAGCTTCCACTTTGAGGGTTATAGCCGCCAGAATTTATATAGTATCTCTACAAGCTGCTGGAACCATTCTACAGCCGTTATTTTGAGTTTTATAGCAGCCAGCATTTATATAGTACCTCTACAAGCTGTTGGAACCATTATACAGCCCTTATTTTGAGTGTTATAGCCGCCAGCATTTATATAGTACCTTTACAAGCTGCTGGAACCATTCTACAGCCGCCATTTTGAGTGGCATAGCCGCCAGTCAGTATATAGTACTTCTACAATCTGCTGGAACTATTCTACAGCCGCCATTTTGAGTGTTATAGCCGCCAGCCTTTATATAGTAGCTCTACAACCGCCATTTTAAGTGTTATAGCAGCCAGCATTTATATAGTACCTCTACAAGCTGCTGGAACCATTCTACAGCCGCCATTTTAAGTGTTATAGCAGCCAGCATTTATATAGTACATCTACAAGCTGCTGGAACCATTCTACACCCGCCATTTTGAGTTTTATTGTGGCCAGCCTTTATATAACAGCTATACAAGCTGCTGGAACCATTCTACAGCCGTTATTTTGAGTGTTATAGCCGCCAGCCAGTTTATAGTACCCCTACAAGCTGCTGGAACCATTCTACAGCCGCCATTTTGAGTGTTATAGCAGCCAGCATTTATATAGTACCTCTTTAAGCTGCTGGAACCATTCTACAGCCGCCATTTTGAGTGTTATGGCAGCCAGCCTTTATATAACGGCTATACAAGCTGCTGGAACCATTCTACAGCCGTTATTTTGAGTGTTATAGCCGCCAGCCAGTATATAGTAGCTCTACAAGCTGCTGGAACCATTCTACAGCCGTTATTTTGATAGTTATAGCCGCCAGCCTTTGTAGAGTACCTCTATAAGCTGCTGGAACCATTCTACAGCCGCCATTTTGAGTGTTATGGCAGCCAGCCTTTATATAGCAGCTATACAAGCTGCTGAAACCATTCTACAGCCGTTATTTTGAGTTTTATAGCAGCCAGCATTTATATAGTACCTCTACAAGCTGCTGGAACCATTCTACAGCCGCCATTTTGAGTGTTATAGCCGCCAGCCAGTATATAGTACCCCCTACAAGCTCCTGGAACCATTGTACAGCCGCCATTTTGAGTGTCATAGCCGCCAGCCAGTATATAGTACCCCTACAAGCTGCTGGAACCATTCTACAGCCACCATTTTGAGTGTCATAGCCGCCAGCCTTTGTAGAGTAGCTCTGCAAGCTGCTGGAACCATTCTACAGCCGCCATTTTGAGTGTTATAGCCGCTAGCCTTTATATAATAGCTCTACAAGCTGCTGGAACCATTCTACAGCCGTTATTTTGAGTGATATAGCCGTCATCTTTAATGTAGTAGCTCTACAAGTTGCTGGAACCATTCTACAGCCGTTATTTTGAGTTTTATAGCGGCCAGCACTTATATAGTACCTCTACAAGCTGTTGGAACCATTCTACAGCCTCCACTTTGAGTGTTATAGCCGCCAGCCAGTATATAGTAGCTCTAAAGGCTGCTGGAACCATTCTACAGCCGTTATTTTGAGTGTTATAGCAGCCAGCATTTATATAGTACCTCTACAAGCTGTTGGAACCGTTCTACAGCCTTCACTTTGAGTGTTATAGCCGCCAGCATTTATATGGTACCTCTACAAGCTGCTGGAACCATTCTACAGCCGTTATTTTGAGTTTTATAGCAGCCAGC
The DNA here is from genome assembly GCA_018152135.1 of Drosophila paulistorum. Lineage (NCBI taxonomy): Eukaryota > Metazoa > Arthropoda > Insecta > Diptera > Drosophilidae > Drosophila > Drosophila paulistorum. The sequence continues at coordinate 1,081,209 of JAECXG010000648.1, forward strand.
ATTTATATAGTACCTTTACAAACTGTTGGAACCATTCTACAGCCGCCACTTTGAGTATTATAGCCGCCAGCCTTTGTAAAGTAGCTCTGCAAGTTGCTGGAACCATTCTACAGCCGCCATTTTTAGTTTTATTGCGGCCAGCCTTTATATAACAGCTGTACAAGCTGCTGGAACCATTCTACAGCCGCCATTTTGAGTGTTATGGCAGCCAGCCTTTATACAATAGCTATACAAGCTGCTGGAACCATTCTACAGCCGCCATTTTGAGTGTTATAGCGGCCAGCCTTTTTATATAACAGCTATACAAGCTGCTGGAACAGTTGTACAGCCGTTATTTTGAGTGTTATAGCCGCCAGCCTTTATATAACAGCTATACAAGCTGCTGGAACCATTCTACAGCCACCATTTTGAGTGTTATAGCAGCCAGCATTTATATAGTAGCTCTGCAAGCTGCTGGAACCATTTTACAGCCGCTATTTTGAGTGTTATAGCGGCCAGCCTTTATATAGCAGCTGTACAAGCTGCTGAAACCATTCTACAGCCGCCATTCTGAGTGTTATAGCAGCCAGCATTTATATAGCAGCTATACAAGCTGCTGGAACCATTCTACAGCCGTTATTTTGAGTGTTATAGCCGTCATCTTTAATGTAGTAGCTCTACAAGTTGCTGGAACCATTCTACAGCCGCCATTTTGAGTGTTATAGCCGCCAGCCTTTATATAACAGCTATACAAGCTGCTGGAACCATTCTGCAGCCGCCATTTTGAGTGTTATAGCCGCCAGCCTTTATATAACAGCTCTACAGCTGCTGGAACCATTCTACAGCCGCCATTTTGAGTGTTAAAGCCGCCAGCCTTTATATAATAGCTCTACAAGCTGCTGGAACCATTCTACAGCCGTTATTTTGAGTGTTATAGCCGTCATCTTTAATGTAGTAGCTCTACAAGTTGCTGGAACCATTCTACAGCCGCCATTTTGAGTGTTATAGCAGCCAGCATTTATACAGTTGCACTACAAGTTGCTGGAACCATTCTACAGCCGCCAGCCAGTATATAGTAGCTCTACAAGCTGCTGGAACCATTCTACAGCCGTTATTTTGAGTGTTATAGCCACCAGCCTTTGTAGAGTAGCTCTACAGCTGCTGGAACCATTCTACAGCCGCCATTTTGAATGTTATAGCCGCTAGCCTTTATATAGTAGCTCTACAAGCTGCTGGAACCATTCTACAGCCTCCATTTTGAGTGTTATAGCCGCCAGCCTTTATATAGCAGCTATACAAGCTGCTGGAACCATTCTACAGCCGCCATTCTGAGTGTTATAGCAGCCAGCATTTACATAGTTCCTCTACAAGCTGCTGGAACCATTCTACAGCTTCCATTTTGAGTCTTATAGCAACCAGCATTTATATAGTTGCTCTACAAGCTGCTGGTACCATTCTGCAGCCGCCATTTTGAGTTTTATTGCGGCCAGCCTTTATATAACAGCTATACAAGCTGCTGGAACCATTCTACAGCTGTTATTTTGAGTGTTATAGCCGCCAGCCAGTATATAGTACACCTACATGCTGCTGGAACCATTCTACAGCCGCAATTTTGAGTGTCATAGCCGCCAGCCAGTATATAGTAGCTCTACAAGCTGCTGGAACCATTTTACAGCCGTTATTTTGAGTGTTATAGCCGCCAGCCTTTGTAGAGTAGCTCTACAAGCTGCTGGAACCATTTTACAGCCGTTAGTTTGAGTGTTATAGCCGTCATCTTTAATCTAGTAGCTCTACAAGTTGCTGGAACCATTCTACAGCCGCCATTTTGAGTGTTATAGCAGCCAGCATTTATACAGTTGCACTACAAGTTGCTGGAACCATTCTACAGCCGCCAGCCAGTATATAGTAGCTCTACAAGCTGCTGGAACCATTCTACAGCCGTTATTTTGAGTGTTACAGCCACCAGCCTTTGTAGAGTAGCTCTACAGCTGCTGGAACCATTCTACAGCCGTCATTTTGAGTGTTATAGCCGCTAGCCTTTATATAGTAGCTCTACAAGCTGCTGGAACCATTCTACAGCCTCCATTTTGAGTGTTATAGCCGCCAGCCTTTATATAGCAGCTATACAAGCTGCTGGAACCATTCTACAGCCGCCATTCTGAGTGATATAGCAGCCAGCATTTACATAGTTCCTCTACAAGCTGCTGGAACCATTCTACAGCTTCCATTTTGAGTGTTATAGCAGCCAGCATTTATATAGTTGCTCTACAAGCTGCTGGAATCATTCTACAGCCGCCATTTTGAGTTTTATTGCGGCCAGCCTTTATATAACAACTATACAAGCTGCTGGAACCATTCTAAAGCTGTTATTTTGAGTGTTATAGCCGCCAGCCAGTATATAGTACCCCAACATGCCCTTGGAACCATTCTACAGCCGCAATTTTGAGTGTTATAGCCGCCAGCCAGTATATAGTAGCTCTACAAGCTGCTGGAACCACTTTACAGCCGTTATTTTGAGTGTTATAGCCGCCAGCCTTTGTAGAGTAGCTCTACAAGCTGCTGGAACCATTCTACAGCCGCCATTTTGAGTGTTATAGCCGCCAGCCAGTATATAGTACCCCTACAAGCTGCTGGAACCATTCTACAGCCGTTATTTTGAGTGTTATAGCCGTCATCTTTGATGTAGTAACTCTACAAATTGCTGGAACCATTCTACAGCCGTTATTTTGAGTTTTATAGCGGCCAGCATTTATATAGTACCTCTACAAGCTGTTGGAACCATTCTACAGCCTCCACTTTGAGTGTTATAGCCGCCAGCCAGTATATAGTAGCTCTACAAGCTGCTGGAACCATTCTACAGCCGTTATTTTGAGTGTTATAGCAGCCAGCATTTATATAGTACCTCTACAAGCTGTTGGAACCATTCTACAGCCTTCACTTTGAGTGTTATAGCCGCCAGCATTTATATGGTACCTCTACAAGCTGCTGGAACCATTCTACAGCCGTTATTTTGAGTTTAATAGCAGCCAGCATTTATATAGTACCTCTACAAACTGTTGGAACCATTCTACAGCCGCCACTTTGAGTGTTATAGCCGCCAGCCTTTGTAAAGTAGCTCTGCAAGTTGCTGGAACCATTCTACAGCCGCCATTTTGAGTTTTATTGCGGCCAGCCTTTATATAACAGCTGTACAAGCTGCTGGAACCATTCTACAGCCGCCATTTTGAGTGTTATGGCAGCCAGCCTTTATACAATAGCTATACAAGCTGCTGGAACCATTCTACAGCCGCCATTTTGAGTGTTATAGCGGCCAGCCTTTATATAACAGCTATACAAGCTGCTGGAACCGTTGTACAGCCGTTATTTTGAGTGTTATAGCCGCCAGCCTTTATATAACAGCTATACAAGCTGCTGGAACCATTCTACAGCCACCATTTTGAGTGTTATAGCAGCCAGCATTTATATAGTAGCTCTGCAAGCTGCTGGAACCATTTTACAGCCGCTATTTTGAGTGTTATAGCGGCCAGCCTTTATATAGCAGCTATACAAGCTGCTGGAACCATTCTACAGCCGCCATTCTGAGTGTTATAGCAGCCAGCATTTACATTGTACCTCTACAAGCAGCTGGAACCATTCTGCAGCCGCCATTTTGAGTGTTATAGCAGCCAGCATTTATATAGTAGCTCTACAAGCTGTTGGAACCATTCTACAGCCGTTATTTTGAGTGTTACAGCCGCCAGCCTTTGTAGAGTAGCTCTGCAAGCTGCTGGAACCATTCTACAGCCGCCATTTTGAGTGTTATAGCCGCCAGCCTTTATATAACAGCTATACAAGCTGCTGGAACCATTCTGCAGCCGCCATTTTGAGTGTTATAGCAGCCAGCATTTATATAGTAGCTCTACAAGCTGCTGGAACCATTCTACAGCCGTTATTTTGAGTGTTATAGCCGCCAGCCTTTGTAGAGTAGCTCTGCAAGCTGCTGGAACCATTCTACAGTCGCCATTCTGAGTGTTATAGCAGCCAGCATTTACATTGTACCTCTACAAGCTGCTGGAACCACTCTGCAGCCGTTATTTTGAGTGTTATAGCAGCCAGCATTTATATAGTAGCTCTACAAGCTGCTATAACCATTCTACAGCCGTTATTTTGAGTGTTATAGCCACCAGCCTTTGTAGAGTAGCTCTACAGCTGCTGGAACCATTCTACAGCCGCCATTTTGAGTGTTATAGCCGCCAGCCTTTATATAACAGCTATACAAGCTGCTGGAACCATTCTACAGCCGTTATTTTGAGTTTTATAGCAGCCAGCATTTATATAGTACCTCTACAAGCTGCTGGAACCATTCTACATCCGCCATTTTGAGTGTTAAAGCCGCCAGCCAGTATATAGTACCCCTACAAGCTGCTGGAATTATTCTACAGCCGCCATTTTGAGTGTCATACCCGCTAGCCTTTATATAATAGCTCTACAAGCTGCTGGAACCATTCTACAGCCGTTATTTTGAGTGTTATAGCCGTCATCTTTAATGTAGTAGCTCTACAAGTTGCTGGAACCATTCTACAGCCGCCATTTTGAGTGTCATAGCAGCCAGCATTTATACAGTTGCTCTACAAGTTGCTGGAACCATTCTACAGCCGCCAGCCAGTATATAGTAGCTCTACAAGCTGCTGGAACCATTCTACAGCCGTTATTTTGAGTGTTATAGCCACCAGCCTTTGTAGAGTAGCTCTATAGCTGCTGGAACCATTCTACAGCCTCCATTTTGAGTGTTATAGCCGCCAGCCTTTATATAGCAGCTATACAAGCTGCTGGAACCATTGTACAGCCGCCATTCTGAGAGTTATAGCAGCCAGCATTTACATAGTACCTGTACAAGCTGCTGGAACCATTCTACAGCTTCCATTTTGAGTGTTAAAGCAACCAGCATTTATATAGTTGCTCTACAAGCTGCTGGAACCATTCTACAGCCGCCATTTTGAGTTTTATTGCGGCCAGCCTTTATATAACAGCTATACAAGCTGCTGGAACCATTCTACAGCTGTTATTTTGAGTGTTATAGCCGCCAGCCAGTATATAGTACCCCTACATGCTTCTGGAACCATTCTACAGCCGCAATTTTGAGTGTCATAGCCGCCAGCCAGTATATAGTAGCTCTACAAGCTGCTGGAACCATTTTACAGCCGTTATTTTGAGTGTTATAGCCGCCAGCCTTTGTAGAGTAGCTCTACAAGCTGCTGGAACCATTCTACAGCCGTTATTTTGAGTGTTATAGCCATCATCTTTAATGTAGTAGCTCTACAAGTTGCTGGAACCATTCTACAGCCGATATTTTGAGTTTTTTAGCAGCCAGCCTTTATATAGTACCTCTACAAGCTGTTGGAACCATTCTACAGCCTCCACTTTGAGGGTTATAGCCGCCAGAATTTATATAGTATCTCTACAAGCTGCTGGAACCATTCTACAGCCGTTATTTTGAGTTTTATAGCAGCCAGCATTTATATAGTACCTCTACAAGCTGTTGGAACCATTATATAGCCCTTATTTTGAGTGTCATAGCCGCCAGCATTTATTTAGTACCTTTACAAGCTGCTGGAACCATTCTACAGCCGTTATTTTGAGTGTTATAGCAGCCAGCATTTATATAGTACTTCTACAATCTGCTGGAACTATTCTACAGCCGCCATTTTGAGTGTTATAGCAGCCAGCCTTTATATAGTAGCTCTACAACCGCCATTTTGAGTGTTATAGCAGCCAGCATTTATATAGTACCTCTACAAGCTGCTGAAACCATTCTACAGCCGCCATTTTGAGTGTTATAGCAGCCAGCATTTATATATTACCTCTACAAGCTGCTGGAACCATTCTACAGCCGCCATTTTGAGTTTTATTGTGGCCAGCCTTTATATAACAGCTATACAAGCTGCTGGAACCATTCTGCAGCCGTTATTTTGAGTGTTATAGCCGCCAGCCAGTATATAGTACCCCTACAAGCTGCTGGAACCATTCTACAGCCGCCATTTTGAGTGTTATAGCAGCCAGCATTTATATAGTACCTCTTTAAGCTGCTGGAACCATTCTACAGCCGCCATTTTGAGTGTTATGGCAGCCAGCCTTTATATAACAGCTATACAAGCTGCTGGAACCATTCTACAGCCGTTATTTTGAGTGTTATAGCCGCCAGCCAGTATATAGTAGCTCTACAAGCTGCTGGAACCATTCTAAAGCCGTTATTTTGATAGTTATAGCCGCCAGCCTTTGTAGAGTACCTCTATAAGCTGCTGAAACCATTCTACAGCCGCCATTTTGAGTGTTATGGCAGCCAGCCTTTATATAACAGCTATACAAGCTGCTGGAACCATTCTACAGCCGTTATTTTGAGTTTTATAGCAGCCAGCATTTATATAGTACCTTTACAAGCTGCTGGAACCATTCTACAGCCGCCATTTTGAGTGTTATAGCCGCCAGCCAGTATATAGTACCCCTACAAGCTGCTGGAACCATTCTACAGCCGCCATTTTGAGTGTCATAGCCGCCAGCCAGTATATAGTAGCTCTACAAGCTGCTGGAACCATTCTACAGCCGTTATTTTGAGTGTTATAGCCGCCAGCCTTTGTAGAGTAGCTCTGCAAGCTGCTGGAACCATTCTACAGCCGCCATTTTGAGTGTTATAGCCGCTAGCCTTTATATAATAGCTCTACAAGCTGCTGGAACCATTCTACAGCCGTTATTTTGAGTGTTATAGCCGTCATCTTTAATGTAGTAGCTCTACAAGTTGCTGGAACCATTCTACAGCCGTTATTTTGAGTTTTATAGCGGCCAGCATTTATATAGTACCTCTACAAGCTGTTGGAACCATTCTACAGCCTCCACTTTGAGTGTTATAGCCGCCAGCCAGTATATAGTAGCTCTACAAGCTGCTGGAACCATTCTACAGCCGTTATTTTGAGTGTTATAGCAGCCAGCATTTATATAGTACCTCTACAAGCTGTTGGAACCATTCTACAGCCTTCACTTTGAGTGTTATAGCCGCCAGCATTTATATGGTACAAGCTGCTGGAACCATTCTACAGCCGTTATTTTGAGTTTTATAGCAGCCAGCATTTATATAGTACCTCTACAAACTGTTGAAACCATTCTACAGCCGCCACTTTGAGTGTTATAGCCGCCAGCCTTTTTTAAGTAGCTCTGCAAGTTGCTGGAACCATTCTACAGCCGCCATTTTGAGTTTTATTGCGGCCAGCCTTTATATAACAGCTGTACAAGCTGCTGGAACCATTCTACAGCCGCCAATTTGAGTGTTATGGCAGCCAGCCTTTATGCAATAGCTAGACAAGCTGCTGGAACCATTCTACAGCCGCCATTTTGAGTGTTATAGCGGCCAGCTTTTATATAACAGCTATACAAGCTGCTGGAACCGTTGTACAGCCGTTATTTTGAGTGTTATAGCCGCCAGCCTTTATATAACAGCTATACAAGCTGCTGGAACCATTCTACAGCCACCATTTTGAGTGTTATAGCAGCCAGCATTTATATAGTAGCTCTGCAAGCTGCTGGAACCATTTTACAGCCGCTATTTTGAGTGTTATAGCGGCCAGCCTTTATATAGCAGCTATACAAGCTGCTGGAACCATTCTACAGCCGCCATTCTGAGTGTTATAGCAGCCAGCATTTACATTGTACCTCTACAAGCTGCTGGAACCATTCTGCAGCCGCCATTTTGAGTGTTATAGCAGCCAGCATTTATATAGTAGCTCTACAAGCTGCTGGAACCATTCTACAGCCGTTATTTTGAGTGTTATAGCCGCCAGCCTTTGTAGAGTAGCTCTGCAAGCTGCTGGAACCATTCTACAACCGTTAGTTTGAGTGTTATAGTCGTCATCTTTAATATAGTAGCTCTACAAGCTGCTGGAACCATTCTACAGCACCCAATTTGAGTGTTATAGCCGCTAGCCTTTATATAGTAGCTCTACAAGCTCCTGAAACCATTCTACAGCCGTTATTTTGAGTTTTATAGGATCCAGCATTTCTATAGTACCTCTACACGCTGCTGGAACCATTCTACAGCCTCCACTGTGAGTGTTATAGCCGCCAGCATTTATATGGTACCTCTACAAGCTGCTGGAACCATTCTACAGCCGTTATTTTGAGTTTTATAGCAGCCAGCATTTATATAGTACCTCTACAAACTGTTGGAACCATTCTACAGCCTCCATTTTGAGCGTTATAGCCACCAGCCTTTATATAGTCGCTCTGCAAGCTGCTGGAACCATTTTACAGCCGCTATTTTGAGTGTTATAGCGGCCAGCCTTTATATAGCAGCTATACGAGCTGCTGGAACCATTCTACAGCCGCCATTCTGAGTGTTATAGCAGCCAGCATTTACATAGTACCTCTACAAGCTGCTGGAACCATTCTACAGCCGCCATTTTGATTGTTATAGCAGCCAGCATTTATATAGTAGCTCTACAAACCGCTGGAACCATTCTACAGCCGTTATTTTGAGTTTTATAGCAGCCAGCATTTACATAGTACCTCTACAAGCTGCTGGAACCATTCTACAGCCGCCATTTTGATTGTTATAGCAGCCAGCATTTATATAGTAGCTCTACAAGCCGCTGGAACCATTCTACAGCCGCCATTCTGAGTGTTATAGCATCCAGCATTTACATAGTACCTCTACAAGCTTCTGGAACCATTCTACAGACGCCATTTTGATTGTTATAGCAGCCAGCATTTATATAGTAGCTTTACAAGCCGCTGGAACCATTCTACAGCCGTTATTTTGAGTTTTATAGGAGCCAGCATTTATATAATACCTCTACAAGCTGCTGGAACCATTCTACAGCCTCCATTTTGAGTGTTATAGCCGCCAGCATTTATATTTGCTCTACAAGCTGCTGGAACCATTCTACAGCCGTAATTTCGCGTTTTATAGCAGCCAGCATTTATATAGTACCTCTACAAGCTGTTGGAACCATTCTACAGCCGCCATTCTGAGTGTTATAGCAGCCAGCATTTACATAGTAGCTCTACAAGCTGCTGGAACCATTCTACAGACGCCATTTTGATTGTTATAGCAGCCAGCATTTATATAGTAGCTCTACAAGCTGCTGGAACCATTCTACAGCCGTTATTTTGAGTTTTAAAGCAGCCAGCATTTATATAGTACCTCTACAAGCTGTTGGAACCATTCTACAGCCTCCACTTTGAGTGTTATAGCCGCCAGCCTATGTAAAGTAGCTCTGCAAGTTGCTGAAACCATTCTACAGCCGCCATTTTGAGTTTTATTGCGGCCAGCCTTTATATAACACCTATACAAGCTGCTGGAACCATTCTACGGCTGTTATTTCGAGTGTTATAGGCGCTAGCCAGTATATAGTAGCTCTACAAACTGCTGGAACCATTCTACAGCCGCCATTTTGAGTGTTATAGCCGCCAGCCTTTATATAGTAGCTCTACAAGCTGCTGGAACCATTCTACAGCCGTTATTTTGAGTTTTATAGCAGCCAGCATTTACATAGTACCTCCACAAGCTGTTGGTACCATTCTACAGCCTCCACTTTGAGTGGTTTAGCCGCCAGCCTTTGTAAAGTAGCTCTGCAAGTTGCTGGAACCATTCTGCAGCCGCCATTTTGAGTTTTATTGCGGCCAGCCTGTATATAACAGCTATACAAGCTGCTGGAACCATTCTACAGCCGTTATTTCGAGTGTTATAGGCGCTAGCCAGTATATAGTAGCTCTACAAACTGCTGGAACCATTCTACAGCCGCCATTTTTAGTGTTATAGCCGCTAGCCTTTATATAGTCGCTCTGCAAGCTGCTGGAACCATTCTACAGCCGTTATTTTGAGTGTTATAGCCACCAGCCATTATATAGTAGCTCTACAAGCTCCTGAAACCATTCTACAGCCGTTATTTTGAGTTTTATAGCAGCCAGCAAGTATATAGTACCTCTACAAGCTGTTGGAACCATTCTACAGCCTCCACTTTGAGTGTTATAGCCGCTAGCCTTTGTAAAGTAGCTCTGCAAGCTGCTGGAACCCTTCTACAGCCGCCATTTTGAGTATTATAGCAGCCAGCATTTATATAGTACCTCTACAAGCTGCTGGAACCATTCTATAGCCTTAATTTTGAGTGTTATAGCCGCCAGCCTTTTTTATAGTAGCTCTTCAAGCTCCTGAAACCATTCTACAGCCGTTATTTTGAGTTTTATAGGAGCCAGCATTTATATAATACCTCTACAAGCTGCTGGAACCATTCTACAGCCTCCATTTTGAGTGTTATAGCCGCCAGCATTTATATTTGCTCTACAAGCTGCTGGAACCATTCTACAGCCGTTATTTCGCGTTTTATAGCAGCCAGCATTTATATAGTACCTCTACAAGCTGTTGGAACCATTCTACAGCCGCCATTCTGAGTGTTATAGCAGCCAGCATTTACATAGTACCTCTACAAGCTGCTGGAACCATTCTACAGCCGCCATTTTGATTGTTATAGCAGTCAGCATTTATATAGTAGCTCTACAAGCCGCTGGAACCATTCTACAGCCGTTATTTTGAGTTTTATAGCAGCCAGCATTTACATAGTACCTCTACAAGCTGCTGGAACCATTCTACAGCCGCCATTTTGATTGTTATAGCAGCCAGCATTTATATAGTAGCTCTACAAGCCGCTGGAACCATTCTACAGCCGCCATTCTGAGTGTTATAGCATCCAGCATTTACATAGTACTTCTACAAGCTGCTGGAACCATTCTACAGCCGCCATTTTGATTGTTATAGCAGCCAGCATTTATATAGTAGCTCTACAAGCCGCTGGAACCATTCTACAGCCGTTATTTTGAGTTTTATAGGAGCCAGCATTTATATAATACCTCTACAAGCTGTTGGTACCATTCTACAGCCTCCACTTTGAGTGGTTTAGCCGCCAGCCTTTGTAAAGTAGCTCTGCAAGTTGCTGGAACCATTCTGCAGCCGCCATTTTGAGTTTTATTGCGGCCAGCCTGTATATAACAGCTATACAAGCTGCTGGAACCATTCTACAGCCGTTATTTCGAGTGTTATAGGCGCTAGCCAGTATATAGTAGCTCTACAAACTGCTGGAACCATTCTACAGCCGCCATTTTTAGTGTTATAGCCGCTAACCTTTATATAGTCGCTCTGCAAGCTGCTGGAACCATTCTACAGCCGTTATTTTGAGTGTTATAGCCACCAGCCATTATATAGTAGCTCTACAAGCTCCTGAAACCATTCTACAGCCGTTATTTTGAGTTTTATAGCAGCCAGCAAGTATATAGTACCTCTACAAGCTGTTGGAACCATTCTACAGCCTCCACTTTGAGTGTTATAGCCGCTAGCCTTTGTAAAGTAGCTCTGCAAGCTGCTGGAACCATTCTACAGCCGCCATTTTGAGTATTATAGCAGCCAGCATTTATATAGTACCTCTACAAGCTGCTGGAACCATTCTATAGCCTCAATTTTGAGTGTTATAGCCGCCAGCCTTTTTTATAGTAGCTCTTCAAGCTCCTGAAACCATTCTACAGCCGTTATTTTGAGTTTTATAGGAGCCAGCATTTATATAATACCTCTACAAGCTGCTGGAACCATTCTACAGCCTCCATTTTGAGTGTTATAGCCGCCAGCATTTATATTTGCTCTACAAGCTGCTGGAACCATTCTACAGCCGTTATTTCGCGTTTTATAGCAGCCAGCATTTATATAGTACCTCTACAAGCTGTTGGAACCATTCTACAGCCGCCATTCTGAGTGTTATAGCAGCCAGCATTTACATAGTACCTCTACAAGCTGCTGGAACCATTCTACAGCCGCCATTTTGATTGTTATAGCAGCCAGCATTTATATTGTAGCTCTACAAGCTGCTGGAACCATTCTACAGCCGTTATTTTGAGTTTTAAAGCAGCCAGCATTTATATAGTACCTCTACAAGCGGTTGGAACCATTCTACAGCCTCCACTTTGAGTGTTATAGCCGCCAGCCTATGTAAAGTAGCTCTGCAAGTTGCTGAAACCATTCTACAGCCGCCATTTTGAGTTTTATTGCGGCCAGCCTTCATATAACACCTATTCAAGCTGCTGGAACCATTCTACAGCCGTTATTTCGAGTGTTATAGCCGCTAGCCAGTATATAGTAGCTCTACAAACTGCTGGAACCATTCTACAGCCGCCATTTTGAGTGTTATAGCCGCCAGCCTTTATATAGTAGCTCTACAAGCTGCTGGAACCATTCTACAGCCGTTATTTTGAGTTTTATAGCAGCCAGCATTTCTATAGTACCTCTACACGCTGCTGGAACCATTCTACAGCCTCCATTTTGAGTGTTATAGCGGCCAGCCTTTATATAGTAGCTCTATACGCTGCTGGAACCATTCTACAGGCGTTATTTTGAGTTTTATATCCGTCATCTTTAATATAGTAGCTCTACAAGATGCTGGAACCATTCTACAACATCCAATTTGAGTGTTATAGCCGCCAGCCTTTATATAGTAGCACTACAAGCTGCTGAAACCATTCTACAGCCGTTATTTTGAGTTTTATAGGAGCCAGCATTTCTATAGTACCTCTACACGCTGCTGGAACCATTCTACAGCCTCCATTTTGAGTGCTATAGCCGCCAGCCTTTATATAACAGCTATACAAGCTGCTGGAACCGTTTTACAGCCGTTATTTTGAGTGTTATAGCCGCCAGCCTTTATATAACAGCTATACAAGCTGCTGGAACCATTCTACAGCCACCATTTTGAGTTTTATAGCAGCCAGCATTTATATTGTAGCTCTGCAAGCTGCTGAAACCATTTTACAGCCGCTATTTTGAGTATTATAGCGGCCAGCCTTTATATAGCAGCTATACAAGCTGCTGGAACCATTCTACAGCCGCCATTCTGAGTGTTATAGCAGCCAGCATTTACATTGTACCTCTACAAGCTGCTGGAACCATTCTACAGCCGCCATTTTGAGTGTTATAGCAGCCAGCATTTATATAGTAGCTCTACAAGCTGCTGGAACCATTCTACAGCCGTTATTTTGAGTTTAATAGGAGCCAGCATTTCTATAGTACCTCTACACGCTGCTGGAACCATTCTACAGCCTCCATTTTGAGTGTTATAGCCGCCAGCCTTTATATAGTAGCTCTATACGCTGCTGGAACCATTCTACAGCCGTTATTTTGAGTGTTATAGCCGTCATCTTTAATATAGTAGCTCTACAAGCTGCTGGAACAATTCTACAGCATCCATTTTGAGTGTTATAGCCGCCAGCCTTTATATAGTAACTCTACAAGCTGCTGGAACCATTCTACAGTCGTTATTTTGAGTTTTATAGCAGCCAGCATTTATATAGTACCTCTACAAGCTGCTAGAACCATTCTATAGCCTCAATTTTAAGTGTTATAGCCGCCAGCCTTTTTTATAGTAGCTCTTCAAGCTCCTGTAACCATTCTACAGCCGTTATTTTGAGTTTTATAGGAGCCAGCATTTATATAATACCTCTACAAGCTGCTGGAACCATTCTACAGCCTCCATTTTGAGTGTTATAGCCGCCAGCATTTATATTTGGTCTACAAGCTGCTGGAACCATTCTACAGCCGTTATTTTGAGTTTTATAGCAGCCAGCATTTATATAGTACCTCTACAAGCTGTTGGAACCATTCTACAGCCGCCATTCTGAGTGTTATAGCAGCCAGCATTTACATAGTACCTCTACAAGCTGCTGGAACCATTCTACAGCCGCCATTTTCAGTGTTATAGCAGCCAGCATTTATATAGTAGCTCTACAAGCTGCTGGAACCATTCTACAGCCGTTATTTTGAGTTTTAAAGCAGCCAGCATTTATATAGTACATCTACAAGCTGTTGGAACCATTCTACAGCCTCCACTTTGAGTGTTATAGCCGCCAGCCTATGTAAAGTAGCTCTGCAAGTTGCTGAAACCATTCTACAGCCGCCATTTTGAGTTTTATTGCGGCCAGCCTTTATATAACACCTATACAAGCTGCTGGAACCGTTTTACAGCCGTTATTTTGAGTGTTATAGTCGCCAGCCTTTATATAGTAGCTCTACAAGCTGCTGGAACCATTCTACAGCCGTTATTTTGAGTTTTATAGCAGTCAGCATTTATATAGTAGCTCTACAAGCTGCTGGAACCATTCTACAGCCGTTATTTTGAGTTTTATAGCAGTCAGCATTTATATAGTACCTCTACAAGCTGTTGGAACCATTCTACAGCCTCCACTTTGAGTGGTTTAGCCGCCAGCCTTTGTAAAGTAGCTCTGCAAGTTGCTGGAACCATTCTGCAGCCGCCATTTTGAGTTTTATTGCGGCCAGCCTGTATATAACAGCTATACAAGCTGCTGGAACCATTCTACAGCCGTTATTTCGAGTGTTATAGGCGCTAGCCAGTATATAGTAGCTCTACAAACTGCTGGAACCATTCTACAGCCGCCATTTTGAGTGTTATAGCCGCCAGCCTTTATATATTCGCTCTGCAAGCTGCTGGAACCATTCTACAGCCGTTTTTTTGAGTGTTATAGCCACCAGCCATTATATAGTAGCTCTACAAGCTCCTGAAACCATTCTACAGCCGTTATTTTGAATTTTATAGCAGCCAGCAATTATATAGTACCTCTACAAGCTGTTGGAACCATTCTACAGCCTCCACTTTGAGTGTTATAGCCGCTAGCCTTTGTAAAGTAGCTCTGCAAGCTGCTGGAACCATTCTACAGCCGCCATTTTGAGTATTATAGCAGCCAGCATTTATATACTACCTCTACAAGCTGCTGGAACCATTCTATAGCCTCAATTTTGAGTGTTATAGCCGCCAGCCTTTTTTATAGTAGCTCTTCAAGCTCCTGAAACCATTCTACAGCCGTTATTTTGAGTTTTATAGTAGCCAGCATTTATATAATACCTCTACAAGCTGCTGGAACCATTCTACAGCCTCCATTTTGAGTGTTATAGCCGCCAGCATTTATATTTGCTCTACAAGCTGCTGGAACCATTCTACAGCCGTTATTTCGCGTTTTATAGCAGCCAGCATTTATATAGTACCTCTACAAGCTGTTGGAACCATTCTACAGCCGCCATTCTGAGTGTTATAGCAGCCAGCATTTACATAGTACTTCTACAAGCTGCTGGAACCATTCTACAGCCGTTATTTTGAGTTTTAAAGCAGCCAGCATTTATATAGTACCTCTACAAGCTGTTGGAACCATTCTACAGCCTCCACTTTGAGTGTTATAGCCGCCAGCCTATGTAAAGTAGCTCTGCAAGTTGCTGAAACCATTCTACAGCCGCCATTTTGAGTTTTATTGCGGCCAGCCTGAATATAACACCTATACAAGCTGCTGGAACCATTCTACAGCCGTTATTTCGAGTGTTATAGGCGCTAGCCAGTATATAGTAGCTCTACAAACTGCTGGAACCATTCTACAGCCGCCATTTTGAGTGTTATAGCCGCCAGCCTTTATATAGTAGCTCTACAAGCTGCTGGAACCATTCTACAGCCGTTATTTTGAGTTTTATAGCAGCCAGCATTTCTATAGTACCTCTACAAGCTGCTGGAACCATTCTACAGCCGCCATTTTGATTGTTATAGCAGCCAGCATTTATATAGTAGCTCTACAAGCTGCTGGAACCATTCTACAGCCGTTATTTTGAGTTTTATAGCAGCCAGCATTTCTATAGTACCTCTACACGCTGCTGGAACCATTCTACAGCCTCCATTTTGAGTGTTATAGCCGCCAGCCTTTATATAGTAGCTCTATACGCTGCTGGAACCATTCTACAGCCGTTATTTTGAGTTTTATATCCGTCATCTTTAATATAGTAGCTCTACAAGCTGCTGGAACCATTCTACAACATCCAATTTGAGTGTTATAGCCGCCAGCCTTTATATAGTAGCACTACAAGCTGCTGAAACCATTCTACAGCCGTTATTTTGAGTTTTATAGGAGCCAGCATTTCTATAGTACCTCTACACGCTGCTGGAACCATTCTACAGCCTCCATTTTGAGTGTTATAGCCGCCAGCCTTTATATAACAGCTATACAAGCTGCTGGAGCCGTTTTACAGCCGTTATTTTGAGTGTTATAGCCGCCAGCCTTTATATAACAGCTATACAAGCTGCTGGAACCATTCTACAGCCACCATTTTGAGTGTTATAGCAGCCAGCATTTATATAGTAGCTCTGCAAGCTGCTGAGTATTATAGCGGCCAGCCTTTATATAGCAGCTATACAAGCTGCTGGAACCATTCTACAGTCGCCATTCTGAGTGTTATAGCAGCCAGCATTTATGTAGTAGCTCTACAAGCTGCTGGAACCATTCTTCAGCCGTTATTTTGAGTTTTATAGAAGCCAGCATTTCTATAGTACCTCTACACGCTGCTGGAACCATTCTACAGCCTCCATTTTGAGTGTTATAGCCGCCAGCCTTTATATAGTAGCTCTATACGCTGCTGGAACCATTCTACAGCTGTTATTTTGAGTGATATAGCCGTCATCTTTAATATAGTAGCTCTACAAGCTGCTGGAACAATTCTACAGCATCCATTTTGAGTGTTATAGCCGCCAGCCTTTATATAGTAACTCTACAAGCTGCTGGAACCATTCTACAGCCGTTATTTTGAGTGTTATAGCCGTCATCTTTAATATAGTAGCTCTACAAGCTGCTGGAACAATTCTACAGCATCCATTTTGAGTGTTATAGCCGCCAGCCTTTATATAGTAACTCTACAAGCTGCTGGAACCATTCTACAGCCGTTATTTTGAGTTTTAAAGCAGCCAGCATTTATATAGTACATCTACAAGCTGTTGGAACCATTCTACAGCCTCCACTTTGAGTGTTATAGCCGCCAGCCTATGTAAAGTAGCTCTGCAAGTTGCTGAAACCATTCTACAGCCGCCATTTTGAGTTTTATTGCGGCCAGCCTTTATATAACAGCTATACAAGCTGCTGGAACCATTCTACAGCCGTTATTTTGAGTTTTATAGCAGCCAGCATTTATATAGTACCTCTACAAGCTGTTGGAACCATTCTACAGCCTCCACTTTGAGTGTTATAGTCGCTAGCCTTTGTAAAGTAGCTCTGCAAGCTGCTGGAACCATTCTACAGCCGTTATTTCGAGTGTTATAGGCGCTAGCAAGTATATAGTAGCTCTACAAACTGCTGGAACCATTCTACAGCCGCCATTTTGAGTGTTATAGCAGCCAGCATTTATGTAGTAGCTCTACAAGCTGCTGGAACCATTCTTCAGCCGTTATTTTGAGTTTTATAGAAGCCAGCATTTCTATAGTACCTCTACACGCTGCTGGAACCATTCTACAGCCTCCATTTTGAGTGTTGTAGCCGCCAGCCTTTATATAGTAGCTCTATACGCTGCTGGAACCATTCTACAGCTGTTATTTTGAGTGATATAGCCGTCATCTTTAATATAGTAGCTCTACAAGCTGCTGGAACAATTCTACAGCATCCATTTTGAGTGTTATAGCCGCCAGCCTTTATATAGTAACTCTACAAGCTGCTGGAACCATTCTACAGCCGTTATTTTGAGTGTTATAGCCGTCATCTTTAATATAGTAGCTCTACAAGCTGCTGGAACAATTCTACAGCATCCATTTTGAGTGTTATAGCCGCCAGCCTTTATATAGTAACTCTACAAGCTGCTGGAACCATTCTACAGCCGTTATTTTGAGTTTTAAAGCAGCCAGCATTTATATAGTACATCTACAAGCTGTTGGAACCATTCTACAGCCTCCACTTTGAGTGTTATAGCCGCCAGCCTATGTAAAGTAGCTCTGCAAGTTGCTGAAACCATTCTACAGCCGTTATTTTGAGTGTTATAGCCGCCAGCCTTTATATAACAGCTATACAAGCTGCTGGAACCATTCTACAGCCGTTATTTTGAGTTTTATAGCAGCCAGCATTTATATAGTACCTCTACAAGCTGTTGGAACCATTCTACAGCCTCCACTTTGAGTGTTATAGTCGCTAGCCTTTGTAAAGTAGCTCTGCAAGCTGCTGGAACCATTCTACAGCCGTTATTTCGAGTGTTATAGGCGCTAGCAAGTATATAGTAGCTCTACAAACTGCTGGAACCATTCTACAGCCGCCATTTTGAGTGTTATAGCCGCCAGCCTTTATATAGTAGCTCTACAAGCTGCTGGAACCATTCTACAGCCGTTATTTTGAGTTTTATAGCAGCCAGCATTTCTATAGTACCTCTACACGCTGCTGGAACCATTCTACAGCCTCCATTTTGAGTGTTATAGCCGCCAGCCTTTATATAACAGCTATACAAGCTGCTGGAGCCGTTTTACAGCCGTTATTTTGAGTGTTATAGCCGCCAGCCTTTATATAACAGCTATACAAGCTGCTGGAACCATTCTACAGCCGTTATTTTGAGTTTTATAGCAGCCAGCATTTATATAGTACCTCTACAAGCTGTTGGAACCATTCTACAGCCTCCACTTTGAGTGTTATAGTCGCTAGCCTTTGTAAAGTAGCTCTGCAAGCTGCTGGAACCATTCTACAGCCGTTATTTCGCGTTTTATAGCAGCCAGCATTTATATAGTACCTCTACAAGCTGTTGGAACCATTCTACAGCCTCCCCTTTGAGTGTTATAGCCGCCAGCCTATGTAAAGTAGCTCTGCAAGTTGCTGAAACCATTCTACAGCCGCCATTTTGAGTTTTATTGCGGCCAGCCTTTATATAACACCTATACAAGCTGCTGGAACCATTCTACAGCCGTTATTTCGAGTGTTATAGCCGCTAGCCAGTATATAGTAGCTCTAAAAACTGCTGGAACCATTCTACAGCCGCCATTTTGAGTGTTATAGCCGCCAGCCTTTATATAGTCGCTCTGCAAGCTGCTGGAACCATTCTACAGCCGTTATTTTGAGTGTTATAGCCACTAGCCATTATATAGTAGCTCTACAAGCTCCTGAAACCATTCTACAGCCGTTATTTTGAGTTTTATAGCAGCCAGCAATTATATAGTACCTCTACAAGCTGTTGGAACCATTCTACAGCCTCCATTTTGAGTGTTATAGCCGCCAGCCTTTAGATAGTAGCTCTACAAGCTGCTGGAACCATTCTACAACATCCAATTTGAGTGTTATAGCCGCCAGCCTTTATATAGTAGCACTACAAGCTGCTGAAACCATTCTACAGCTGTTATTTTGAGTTTTATAGGAGCCAGCATTTCTATAGTACCTCTACACGCTGCTGGAACCACTCTACAGCCTCCATTTTGAGTGTTATAGCCGCCAGCCTTTATATAGTAGCTCTATACGCTGCTGGAACCATTCTACAGCCGTTATTTTGAGTGTTATAGCCGTCATCTTTAATATAGTAGCTCTACAAGCTGCTGGAACCATTCTACAGCATCCATTTTGAGTGTTATAGCCGCCAGCCTTTATATAGTACCTCTACAAGCTGCTGGAACCATTCTACAGCCGCCATTTTGATTGTTATAGCAGCAAGCATTTATATAGTAGCACTACAAGCTGCTGAAACCATTCTACAGCCGTTATTTTGAGTTTTATAGGAGCCAGCATTTCTATAGTACCTCTACACGCTGCTGGAACCACTCTACAGCCTCCATTTTGAGTGTTATAGCCGCCAGCATTTATATAGTAGCTCTACAAGCTGCTGGAACCATTCTACAGCCGTTATTTTGAGTTTTAAAGCAGCCAGCATTTATATAGTACCTCTACAAGCTTTTGGAACCATTCTACAGCCTCCACTTTGAGTGTTATAGCCGCCAACCTATGTAAAGTAGCTCTGCAGGTTGCTGAAACCATTCTACAGCCGCCATTTTGAGTTTTATTGCGGCCAGCCTTTATATAACACCTATACAAGCTGCTGGAACCATTCTACAGCCGTTATTTCGAGTGTTATAGCCGCTAGCCAGTATATAGTAGCTCTAAAAACTGCTGGAACCATTCTACAGCCGTTATTTTGAGTTTTATAGGAGCCAGCATTTCTATAGTACCTCTACACGCTGCTGGAACCACTCTACAGCCTCCATTTTGAGTGTTATAGCCGCCAGCCTTTATATAGTAGCTCTACAAGCTGCTGGAACCATTCTACAGCCGTTATTTTGAATTTTATAGCAGCCAGCATTTCTATAGTACCTCTACACGCTGCTGGAACCATTCTACAGCATCCATTTTGAGTGTTATAGCCGCCAGCCTTTATATAAAAGCTCTATACGCTGCTGGAACCATTCTACAGCCGTTATTTTGAGTGTTATAGCCGTCATCTTTAATATAGTAGCTCTACAAGCTGCTGGAACCATTCTACAACATCCAATTTGAGTGTTATAGCCGGCAGCCTTTATATAGTAGCACTACAAGCTGCTGAAACCATTCTACAGCCGTTATTTTGAGTTTTATAGGAGCCAGCATTTCTATAGTACCTCTACACGCTGCTGAAACCACTCTACAGCCTCCATTTTGAGTGTTATAGCCGCCAGCCTTTATATAGTAGATCTATACGCTGCTGGAACCATTCTACAGCCGTTATTCTGAGTGTTATAGCCGTCATCTTTAATATAGTAGCTTTACAAGCTGCTGGAACCATTCTACAATATCCAATTTGAGTGTTATAGCCGCCAGCCTTTATATAGTAGCACTACAAGCTGCTGAAACCATGCTACAGCCGTTATTTTGAGTTTTATAGCATCCAGCATTTATATAGTACCTCTACAAGTTGCTGAAACCATTCTACAGCCTCCATTTTGAGCGTTATAGCCACCAGCCTTTATATAGTCGCTCTGCATGCTGCTGGAACCATTTTACAGCCGCTATTTTGAGTGTTATAGCGGCCAGCCTTTATATAGCAGTTACACAAGCTGCTGGAACCATTCTACAGCCGCCATTCTGAGTGTTATAGCAGCCAGCATTTACATAGTAGCTCTACAAGCTGCTTGAACCATTCTTCAGCCGCCATTTTGATTGTTATAGCAGCCAGCATTTATATAGTAGCTCTACAAGCCGCTGGAACCATTCTACAGCCGTTATTTTGAGTTTTATAGCAGCCAGCATTTATATAGTACCTCTACAAGCTGCTGGAACCATTCTTTAGCCTCAATTTTGAGTGTTATAGCCGCCAGCCTTTTTTATAGTAGCTCTTCAAGCTCCTGAAACAATTCTACAGCCATTATTTTGAGTTTTATAGGAGCCAGCATTTATATAATACCTCTACAAGCTGCTGGAACCATTCTACAGCCTCCATTTTGAGTGTTATAGCCGCCAGCATTTATATTTGCTCTACAAGCTGCTGGAACCATTCTACAGCCGTTATTTCGCGTTTTATAGCAGCCAGCATTTATATAGTACCTCTACAAGCTGTTGGAACCATTCTACAGCCGCCATTCTGAGTGTTATAGCAGCCAGCATTTACATAGTACCTCTACAAGCTGCTGGAACCATTCTACAGCCGCCATTTTGATTGTTATAGCAGCCAGCATTTATATAGTAGCTCTACAAGCTGCTGGAACCATTCTACAGCCGTTATTTTGAGTTTTAAAGCAGCCAGCATTTATATAGTACCTCTACAAGCTGTTGGAACCATTCTACAGCCTCCACTTTGAGTGTTATAGCCGCCAGCCTATGTAAAGTAGCTCTGCAAGTTGCTGAAACCATTCTACAGCCGCCATTTTGAGTTTTATTGCGGCCAGCCTTTACATAACACCTATACAAGCTGCTGGAACCATTCTACAGCCGTTATTTGAAGTGTTATAGGCGCTAGCCAGTATATAGTAGCTACAAACTGCTGGAACCATTCTACAGCCGCCATTTTGAGTGTTATAGCCGCCAGCCTTTATATAGTAGCTCTACAAGCTGCTGGAACCATTCTACAGCCGTTATTTTGAGTTTTATAGCAGCCAGCATTTATATAGTACCTCTACAAGCTGTTGGAACCATTCTACAGCCTCCACTTTGAGTGGTTTAGCCGACAGCCTTTGTAAAGTAGCTCTGCAAGTTGTTGGAACCATTCTGCAGCCGCCATTTTGAGTTATATTGCGGCCAGCCTGTATATAACAGCTATACAAGCTGCTGGAACCATTCTACAGCCGTTATTTCGAGTGTTATAGCAGCCAGCAATTATAAAGTACCTCTACAAGCTGTTGGAACCATTCTACAGCCGTTATTTTGAGTTTTATAGCAGCCAGCATTTATATAGTACCTCTACAAGCTGTTGGAACCATTCTACAGCCTCCACTTTGAGTGTTATAGCCGCTAGCCTTTGTAAAGTAGCTCTGAAGGCTGCTGGAACCATGCTACAGCCGCCATTTTGAGTATTATAGCAGCCAGCATTTATATAGTACCTCTACAAGCTGCTGGAACCATTCTATAGCCTCAATTTTGAGTGTTATAGCCGCCAGCCTTTTTTATAGTAGCTCTTCAAGCTCCTGAAACCATTCTACAGCCGTTATTTTGAGTTTTATAGGAGCCAGCATTTATATAATACCTCTACAAGCTGCTGGAACCATTCTACAGCCTCCATTTTGAGTGTTATAGCCGCCAGCATTTATATTTGCTCTACAAGCTGCTGGAACCATTCTACAGCCGTTATTTCGCGTTTTATAGCAGCCAGCATTTATATAGCCAGCATTTCTACAGCCGTTATTTCGAGTGTTATAGCCGCTAGCCAGTATATAGTAGCTCTACAAACTGCTGGAACCATTCTACAGCCGCCATTTTGTGTGTTATAGCCGCCAGCCTTTATATAGTAGCTCTACAAGCTGCTGGAACCATTCTACAGCCGTTATTTTGAGTTTTATAGCAGCCAGCATTTATATAGTACCTCAACAAGCTGTTGGAACCATTCTACACCTTCACTTTGAGTGGTTTAGCCGCCAGCCTTTGTAAAGTAGCTATGCAAGTTGCTGGCACCATTCTGCAGCCGCCATTTTGAGTTTTATTGCGGCCAGCCTTTATATAACAGCTATACAAGCTGCTGGAACCATTCTACAGCCGTTATTTTGAGTGTAAGAGCCGCCAGCCAGTATATAGTAGCTCTACAAGCTGCTGGAACCATTCTACAGCCGCCATTGTGAGTGTTATAGCAGCCAGCATTTATATAGTACCTCTACAAGCTGCTGGAACCATTCAACAGCCGCCATTTTGAGTGTTATAGCAGCCAGTCTTTATATAACAGCTATACAAGTTGCTGGAACCATTCTACAGCCGTTATTTTGAGTGTTATAGCAGCCAGCATTTATATAGTACCTCTACAAGCTGTTGGAACCATTCCACAGCCTCCACTTTGAGTGTTATAGCCCCCAGCTTTTATATAGCAGCTATACAAGCTGCTGGAACCATTCTACAGCCGTTATTTTGAGTTTTATAGCAGCCAGCATTTATATAGTACCTCTACAAGCTGTTGGAACCATTCTACAGCCTCCACTTTGAGTGTTATAGCCGCCAGCCTATGTAAAGTAGCTCTGCAAGTTGCTGAAACCATTCTACAGCCGCCATTTTGAGTTTTATTGCGGCCAGCCTTTATATAACACCTATAGAAGCTGCTGGAACCATTCTACAGCCGTTATTTCGAGTGTTATAGGCGCAAGCCAGTATATAGTAGCTTTACAAACTGCTGGAACCATTCTACAGCCGCCATTTTGTGTGTTATAGCCGCTAGCTTTTATATAGCAGCTATTCAAGCTGCTGGAACCATTCTACAGCCGTTATTTTGAGTTTTATAGCAGCCAGCATTTATATAGTACCTATACAAGCTGTTGGAACCATTCTACAGCCTCCACATTGAGTGTTATAGCCGCCAGCCTATGTAAAGTAGCTCTGCAAGTTGCTGAAACCATTCTACAGCCGCCATTTTGAGTTTTATTGCGGCCAGCCTTTATATAACACCTATAGAAGCTGCTGGAACCATTCTACAGCCGTTATTTCGAGTGTTATAGGCGCAAGCCAGTGTATAGTAGTTCTACAAACTGCTGGAACCATTCTACAGCCGCCATTTTGTGTGTTATAGCCCCCAGCTTTTATATAACAGCTATACAAGCTGCTGGAACCATTCTACAGCCACCATTTTGAGTGTTATAGCCCCCAGCTTTTATATAGCAGCTATACAAGCTGCTGGAACCATTCTACAGCCGTTATTTTGAGTTTTATAGCAGCCAGCATTTATATAGTACCTCTACAAGCTGTTGGAACCATTCTACAGCCTCCACTTTGAGTGTTATAGCCGCCAGCCTATGTAAAGTAGCTCTGCAAGTTGCTGAAACCATTCTACAGCCGCCATTTTGAGTTTTATTGCAGCCAGCCTTTATATGACACCTATAGAAGCTGCTGGAACCATTCTACAGCCGTTATTTCGAGTGTTATAGGCGCAAGCCAGTATATAGTAGCTCTACAAACTGCTGTAACCATTCTACAGCCGCCATTTTGTGTGTTATAGCCGCCAGCCTTTATATAGTAGCTCTACAAGCTGCTGGAACCATTCTACAGCCTCCACTTTGAGTGGATTAGCCGCCAGCCTTTGTAAAGTAGCTCTGCAAGTTGCTGGAACCATTCTGCAGCCGCCATTTTGAGTTTTATTTCGGCCAGCCTGTATATAACAGCTATACAAGCTGCTGGAACCATTCTACAGCCGTTATTTCGAGTGTTATAGGCGCTAGCCAGTATATAGTAGCTCTACAAACTGCTGGAACCATTCTACAGCCGCCATTTTGAGTGTTATAGCCGCCAGCCTTTATATAGTCGCTCTGCAAGCTGCTGGAACCATTCTACAGCCGTTAATTTGAGTGTTATAGCCACCAGCCATTATATAGTAGCTCTACAAGCTCCTGAAACCATTATACAGCCGTTATTTTGAGTTTTATAGCAGCCAGCAATTATATAGTACCTCTACAAGCTGTTGGAACCATTCTACAGCCAGCATTTATATAGTACCTCTACAAGCTGCTGGAACCATTCCACAGACTCCATTTTGAGACTTATAGCCGCCAACCTTTATATAGTAGCTCTACAAGCTGCTGGAACCATTCTACAGCCGCCATTTTGAGTGTTATGGCAGCCAGCCTTTGTAAAGTAGCTCTGCAAGCTGCTGGAACCATTCTACAGCCGTTATTTTGAGTTTTATAGCCGCCAGCCTTTGTAAAGTACCTCTACAAGCTGCTGGAACCAATCTACAGCCGCCATTTTGAGTATTATAGCAGCCAGCATTTATATAGTACCTCTACAAGCTGCTGGAACCATTCCACAGACTCCATTTTGAGACTTATAGCCGCCAACCTTTATATAGTCGCTCTGCATGCTGCTGGAACCATTTTACAGCCGTTATTTTGAGTTTTATAGCAGCCAGCATTTATATAGTACCTCTACAAGCTGCTGGAACCATTCTTTAGCTTCAATTTTGAGTGTTATAGCCGCCAGCCTTTATATAGCAGTTACACAAGCTGCTGGAACCATTCTACAGCCGCCATTCTGAGTGTTATAGCAGCCAGCATTTACATAGTAGCTCTACAAGCTGCTGGAATCATTCTTCAGCCGCCATTTTGATTGTTATAGCAGCCAGCATTTATATAGTAGCTCTACAAGCCGCTGGAACCATTCTACAGCCGTTATTTTGAGTTTTATAGCAGCCAGCATTTATATAGTACCTCTACAAGCTGCTGGAACCATTCTTTAGCCTCAATTTTGAGTGTTATAGCCGCCAGCCTTTTTTATAGTAGCTTTTCAAGCTCCTGAAACAATTCTACAGCCGTTATTTTGAGTTTTATAGGAGCCAGCATTTATATAATACCTCTACAAGCTGCTGGAACCATTCTACAGCCTCCATTTTGAGTGTTATAGCCGCCAGCATTTATATTTGCTCTACAAGCTGCTGGAACCATTCTACAGCCGTTATTTCGCGTTTTATAGCAGCCAGCATTTATATAGTACCTCTACAAGCTGCTGGAACCATTCTACAGCCGCCATTTTGATTGTTATAGCAGCCAGCATTTATATAGTAGCTCTACAAGCTGCTGGAACCATTCTACAGCCGTTATTTTGAGTTTTAAAGCAGCCAGCATTTATATAGTACCTCTACAAGCTGTTGGAACCATTCTACAGCCTCCACTTTGAGTGTTATAGCCGCCAGCCTATGTAAAGTAGCTCTGCAAGTTGCTGAAACCATTCTACAGCCGCCATTTTGAGTTTTATTGCGGCCAGCCTTTACATAACACCTATACAAGCTGCTGGAACCATTCTACAGCCGCCATTTTGAGTTTTATAGCAGCCAGCATTTATATAGTACCTCAACAAGCTGTTGAAACCATTCTACAGCCTTCACTTTGAGTGGTTTAGCCGCCAGCCTTTGTAAAGTAGCTCTGCAAGTTGCTGGCACCATTCTGCAGCCGCCATTTTGAGTTTTATTGCGGCCAGCCTTTATATAACAGCTATACAAGCTGCTGGAACCATTCTACAGCCGTTATTTTGAGTGTAAGAGCCGCCAGCCAGTATATAGTAGCTCTACAAGCTGCTGGAACCATTCTACAGCCGCCATTTTGAGTGTTATAGCAGCCAGTCTTTATATAACAGCTATACAAGTTGCTGGAACCATTCTACAGCCGTTATTTTGAGTGTTATAGCAGCCAGCCTTTATATAACAGCTATACAAGCTGCTGGCACCATTCTACAGCCACCATTTTGAGTGTTATAGCCCCCAGCTTTTATATAGCAGCTATACAAGCTGCTGGAACCATTCTACAGCCGTTATTTCGCGTTTTATAGCAGCCAGCATTTATATAGCCAGCATTTCTACAGCCGTTATTTCGAGTGTTATAGCCGCTAGCCAGTATATAGTAGCTCTACAAACTGCTGGAACCATTCTACAGCCGCCATTTTGTGTGTTATAGCCGCCAGCCTTTATATAGTAGCTCTACAAGCTGCTGGAACCATTCTACAGCCGTTATTTTGAGTTTTATAGCAGCCAGCATTTATATAGTACCTCTACAAGCTGTTGGAACCATTCTACAGCCTCCACTTTGAGTGTTATAGCCGCCAGCCTTTGAAAAGTAGCTCTGCAATTTGCTGAAACCATTCTACAGCCGCCATTTGAGTTTTATTGCGGCCAGCCTTTATATAACACCTATAGAAGCTGCTGAAACCATTCTACAGCCGTTATTTCGAGTGTTATAGGCGCTAGCCAGTATATAGTAGCTCTACAAACTGCTGGAACCATTCTACAGCCGCCATTTTGAGTGTTATAGCCGCCAGCCTTTATATAGTAGCTCTACAAGCTGCTGGAACCATTCTACAGCCGTTATTTTGAGTTTTATAGCAGCCAGCATTTATATAGTACCTCTACAAGCTGTTGTCTACAGCCTCCACTTTGAGTGGTTTAGCCGACAGCCTTTGTAAAGTAGCTCTGCAAGTTGTTGGAACCATTCTGCAGCCGCCATTTTGAGTTTTATTGCGGCCAGCCTGTATATAACAGCTATACAAGCTGCTGGAACCATTCTACAGCCGTTATTTCGAGTGTTATAGCAGCCAGCAATTATATAGTACCTCTACAAGCTGTTGGAACCATTCTACAGCCGTTATTTTGAGTTTTATAGCAGCCAGCAATTATATAGTACCTCTACAAGCTGTTGGAACCATTCTACAGCCTCCACTTTGAGTGTTATAGCCGCTAGCCTTTGTAAAGTAGCTCTGAAGGCTGCTGGAACCATGCTACAGCCGCCATTTTGAGTATTATAGCAGCCAGCATTTATATAGTACCTCTACAAGCTGCTGGAACCATTCTATAGCCTCAATTTGAGTATTATAGCCGCCAGCCTTTTTATAGTAGCTCTTCAAGCTCCTGAAACCATTCTACAGCCGTTATTTTGAGTTTTATAGGAGCCAGCATTTATATAATACCTCTACAAGCTGCTGGAACCATTCTACAGCCTCCATTTTGAGTGTTATAGCCGCCAGCATTTATATTTGCTCTACAAGCTGCTGGAACCATTCTACAGCCGTTATTTCGCGTTTTATAGCAGCCAGCATTTATATAGCCAGCATTTCTACAGCCGTTATTTCGAGTGTTATAGCCGCTAGCCAGTATATAGTAGCTCTACAAACTGCTGGAACCATTCTACAGCCGCCATTTTGTGTGTTATAGCCGCCAGCCTTTATATAGTAGCTCTACAAGCTGCTGGAACCATTCTACAGCCGTTATTTTGAGTTTTATAGCAGCCAGCATTTATATAGGTACCTCAACAAGCTGTTAGAACCATTCTACACCTTCAC
Organism: Drosophila paulistorum; assembly: GCA_018152135.1. NCBI lineage: Eukaryota > Metazoa > Arthropoda > Insecta > Diptera > Drosophilidae > Drosophila > Drosophila paulistorum. The sequence goes on from JAECXG010000648.1 coordinate 1,109,442, forward strand.
TTTGAGTGGTTTAGCCGCCAGCCTTTGTAAAGTAGCTATGCAAGTTGCTGGCACCATTCTGCAGCCGCCATTTTGAGTTTTATTGCGGCCAGCCTTTATATAACAGCTATACAAGCTGCTGGAACCATTCTACAGCCGTTATTTTGAGTGTAAGAGCCGCCAGCCAGTATATAGTAGCTCTACAAGCTGCTGGAACCATTCTACAGCCGCCATTGTGAGTGTTATAGCAGCCAGCATTTATATAGTACCTCTACAAGCTGCTGGAACCATTCAACAGCCGCCATTTTGAGTGTTATAGCAGCCAGTCTTTATATAACAGCTATACAAGTTGCTGGAACCATTCTACAGCCGTTATTTTGAGTGTTATAGCAGCCAGCATTTATATAGTACCTCTACAAGCTGTTGGAACCATTCCACAGCCTCCACTTTGAGTGTTATAGCCCCCAGCTTTTATATAGCAGCTATACAAGCTGCTGGAACCATTCTACAGCCGTTATTTTGAGTTTTATAGCAGCCAGCATTTATATAGTACCTCTACAAGCTGTTGGAACCATTCTACAGCCTCCACTTTGAGTGTTATAGCCGCCAGCCTATGTAAAGTAGCTCTGCAAGTTGCTGAAACCATTCTACAGCCGCCATTTTGAGTTTTATTGCGGCCAGCCTTTATATAACACCTATAGAAGCTGCTGGAACCATTCTACAGCCGTTATTTCGAGTGTTATAGGCGCAAGCCAGTATATAGTAGCTTTACAAACTGCTGGAACCATTCTACAGCCGCCATTTTGTGTGTTATAGCCGCCAGCTTTTATATAGCAGCTATACAAGCTGCTGGAACCATTCTACAGCCGTTATTTTGAGTTTTATAGCAGCCAGCATTTATATAGTACCTCTACAAGCTGTTGGAACCATTCTACAGCCTCCACTTTGAGTGTTATAGCCGCCAGCCTATGTAAAGTAGCTCTGCAAGTTGCTGAAACCATTCTACAGCCGCCATTTTGAGTTTTATTGCGGCCAGCCTTTATATAACACCTATAGAAGCTGCTGGAACCATTCTACAGCCGTTATTTCGAGTGTTATAGGCGCAAGCCAGTGTATAGTAGCTCTACAAACTGCTGGAACCATTCTACAGCCGCCATTTTGTGTGTTATAGCCCCCAGCTTTTATATAACAGCTATACAAGCTGCTGGAACCATTCTACAGCCACCATTTTGAGTGTTATAGCCCCCAGCTTTTATATAGCAGCTATACAAGCTGCTGGAACCATTCTACAGCCGTTATTTTGAGTTTTATAGCAGCCAGCATTTATATAGTACCTCTACAAGCTGTTGGAACCATTCTACAGCCTCCACTTTGAGTGTTATAGCCGCCAGCCTATGTAAAGTAGCTCTGCAAGTTGCTGAAACCATTCTACAGCCGCCATTTTGAGTTTTATTGCGGCCAGCCTTTATATAACACCTATAGAAGCTGCTGGAACCATTCTACAGCCGTTATTTCGAGTGTTATAGGCGCAAGCCAGTATATAGTAGCTCTACAAACTGCTGGAACCATTCTACAGCCGCCATTTTGTGTGTTATAGCCGCCAGCCTTTATATAGTAGCTCTACAAGCTGCTGGAACCATTCTACAGCCTCCACTTTGAGTGGATTAGCCGCCAGCCTTTGTAAAGTAGCTCTGCAAGTTGCTGGAACCATTCTGCAGCCGCCATTTTGAGTTTTATTTCGGCCAGCCTGTATATAACAGCTATACAAGCTGCTGGAACCATTCTACAGCCGTTATTTCGAGTGTTATAGGCGCTAGCCAGTATATAGTAGCTCTACAAACTGCTGGAACCATTCTACAGCCGCCATTTTGAGTGTTATAGCCGCCAGCCTTTATATAGTCGCTCTGCAAGCTGCTGGAACCATTCTACAGCCGTTAATTTGAGTGTTATAGCCACCAACCATTATATAGTAGCTCTACAAGCTCCTGAAACCATTATACAGCCGTTATTTTGAGTTTTATAGCAGCCAGCAATTATATAGTACCTCTACAAGCTGTTGGAACCATTCTACAGCCAGCATTTATATAGTACCTCTACAAGCTGCTGGAACCATTCCACAGACTCCATTTTGAGACTTATAGCCGCCAACCTTTATATAGTAGCTCTACAAGCTGCTGGAACCATTCTACAGCCGCCATTTTGAGTGTTATGGCAGCCAGCCTTTGTAAAGTAGCTCTGCAAGCTGCTGGAACCATTCTACAGCCGTTATTTTGAGTTTTATAGCCGCCAGCCTTTGTAAAGTACCTCTACAAGCTGCTGGAACCAATCTACAGCCGCCATTTTGAGTATTATAGCAGCCAGCATTTATATAGTACCTCTACAAGCTGCTGGAACCATTCCACAGACTCCATTTTGAGACTTAAAGCCGCCAACCTTTATATAGTAGCTCTACAAGCTGCTGGAACCATTCTACAGCCGCCATTTTGATTGTTATGGCAGCCAGCCTTTGTAAAGTAGCTCTGCAAGCTGCTGGAACCATTCTACAGCCGTTATTTTGAGTTTTATAGCCGCCAGCCTTTGTAAAGTACCTCTACAAGCTGCTGGAACCATTCTACAGCCGCCATTTTGAGTGTTATGGCAGCCAGCCTTTGTAAAATAGCTTTGCAGGCTGCTGGAACCATTCTACAGCCGTTATTTTGAGTTTTACAGCCGCCAGCATTTATATAGTACCTCTACAAGCTGTTGGAACCATTCTACTGCCACCATTTTGAGTGTTATAGCCGCCAGAGTTTTATAGGAGCCAGCATTTATATAGTACCTCTACAAACTGCTGGAACCATTCCACAGACTCCATTTTGAGACTAATAGCCGCCAACCTTTATATAGTAGCTCTACAAGCTGCTGGAACCATTCTACAGCCGCCATTTTGAGTGTTATGGCATCCAGCATTTATATAGTACCTCTACAAGCTGCTGGATCCATTCCACAGACTCCATTTTGAGACTTATAGCCGCCAACCTTTATATAGTAGCTCTACAAGCTGCTGGAACCATTCTACAGCCGCCATTTTGAGTGTTATGGCAGCCAGCCTTTGTAAAGTAGCTCTGCAAGCTGCTGGAACCATTCTACAGCCGTTATTTTGAGTTTTATAGCCGCCAGCCTTTGTAAAGTACCTCTACAAGCTGCTGGAACCATTCTACAGCCGCCATTTTGAGTGTTATGGCAGCCAGCCTTTGTAAAGTAGCTCTGCAAGCTGCTGAAACCATTCAACAGCCGTTATTTTGAGTTTTATAGCAGCCAGCAATTATATAGTACCTCTACAAGCTGTTGGAACCATTCTACAGCCTCCACTTTGAGTGTTATAGCCTCTAGCCTTTGTAAAGTAGCTCTGCAAGCTGCTGGAACCATTCTACAGCCGCCATTTTGAGTATTATAGCAGCCAGCATTTATATAGTACCTCTACAAGCTGCTGGAACCATTCCACAGACTCCATTTTGAGACTTATAGCCGCCAACCTTTATATAGTAGCTCTACAAGCTGCTGGAACCATTCTACAGCCGCCATTTTGAGTGTTATGGCAGCCAGCCCTTGTAAAGTAGCTATGCAAGCTGCTGAAACCATTCAACAGCCGTTATTTTGAGTTTTATAGCAGCCAGCAATTATATAGTACCTCTACAAGCTGTTGGAACCATTCTACAGCCTCCACTTTGAGTGTTATAGCCTCTAGCCTTTGTAAAGTAGCTCTGCAAGCTGCTGGAACCATTCTACAGCCGCCATTTTGAGTATTATAGCAGCCAGCATTTATATAGTACCTCTACAAGCTGTTGGAACCATTCTACTGCCACCATTTTGAGTGTTATAGCCGCCAGAGTTTTATAGGAGCCAGCATTTATATAGTACCTCTACAAGCTGCTGGAACCATTCCACAGACTCCATTTTGAGACTAATAGCCGCCAACCTTTATATAGTAACTCTACAAGCTGCTGGAACCATTCTACAGCCGCCATTTTGAGTGTTATGGCAGCCAGCCTTTGTAAAGTAGCTCTGCAAGCTGCTGAAACCATTCTACAGCCGTTATTTTGAGCTTTATAGCAGCCAGCAATTATATAGTACCTCTACAAGCTGTTGGAACCATTCTACAGCCTCCACTTTGAGTGTTATAGCCTCTAGCCTTTGTAAAGTAGCTCTGCAAGCTGCTGGAACCATTCTACAGCCGCCATTTTGAGTATTATAGCAGCCAGCATTTATATAGTACCTCTACAAGCTGCTGGAACCATTCCACAGACTGCATTTTGAGACTTATAGCCGCCAACCTTTATATAGTAGCTCTACAAGCTGCTGGAACCATTCTACAGCCGCCATTTTGATTGTTATGGCAGCCAGCCTTTGTAAAGTAGCTCTGCAAGCTGCTGGAACCATTCTACAGCCGCCATTTTGAGTGTTATGGCAGCCAGCCTTTGTAAAATAGCTCTGCAGGCTGCTGGAACCATTCTACAGCCGTTTTTTTGAGTTTTACAGCCGCCAGCATTTATATAGTACCTCTACAAGCTGTTGGAACCATTCTACTGCCACCATTTTGAGTGTTATAGCCGCCAGAGTTTTATAGGAGCCAGCATTTATATAGTACCTCTACAAACTGCTGGAACCATTCCACAGACTCCATTTTGAGACTAATAGCCGCCAACCTTTATATAGTAGCTCTACAAGCTGCTGGAACCATTCTACAGCCGCCATTTTGAGTGTTATGGCATCCAGCATTTATATAGTACCTCTACAAGCTGCTGGAACCATTCCACAGACTCCATTTTGAGACTTATAGCCGCCAACCTTTATATAGTAGCTCTACAAGCTGCTGGAACCATTCTACAGCCGCCATTTTGAGTGTTATGGCAGCCAGCCTTTGTAAAGTAGCTCTGCAAGCTGCTGGAACCATTCTACAGCCGTTATTTTGAGTTTTATAGCCGCCAGCCTTTGTAAAGTACCTCTACAAGCTGCTGGAACCATTCTACAGCCGCCATTTTGAGTGTTATGGCAGCCAGCCTTTGTAAAGTAGCTCTGCAAGCTGCTGAAACCATTCAACAGCCGTTATTTTGAGTTTTATAGCAGCCAGCAATTATATAGTACCTCTACAAGCTGTTGGAACCATTCTACAGCCTCCACTTTGAGTGTTATAGCCTCTAGCCTTTGTAAAGTAGCTCTGCAAACTGCTGGAACCATTCTACAGCCGCCATTTTGAGTATTATAGCAGCCAGCATTTATATAGTACCTCTACAAGCTGCTGGAACCATTCCACAGACTCCATTTTGAGACTTATAGCCGCCAACCTTTATATAGTAGCTCTACAAGCTGCTGGAACCATTCTACAGCTGCCATTTTGAGTGTTATGGCAGCCAGCCTTTGTAAAGTAGCTCTGCAAGCTGCTGGAACCATTCTACAGCCGTTATTTTGAGTTTTATAGCCGCCAGCCTTTGTAAAGTACCTCTACAAGCTGCTGGAACCACTCTACAGCCGCCATTTTGAGTGTTATGGCAGCCAGCCTTTGTAAAATAGCTCTGCAGGCTGCTGAAACCATTCTACAGCCGTTATTTTGAGTTTTACAGCCGCCAGCATTTATATAGTACCTCTACAAGCTGTTGGAACCATTCTACTGCCACCATTTTGAGTGTTATAGCCGCCAGAGTTTTATAGGAGCCAGCATTTATATAGTACCTCTACAAGCTGCTGGAACCATTCCACAGACTCCATTTTGAGACTAATAGCCGCCAACCTTTATATAGTAGCTCTACAAGCTGCTGGAACCATTCTACAGCCGCCATTTTGAGTGTTATGGCAGCCAGCCTTTGTAAAGTAGCTCTGCAAGCTGCTGGAACCATTCTACAGCCGTTATTTTGAGTTTTATAGCCGCCAGCCTTTGTAAAGTACCTCTACAAGCTGCTGGAACCATTCTACAGCCGCCATTTTGAGTGTTATAGCTGCCAGCCTTTATATAGTAGCTCTACAAGCTGCTGGAACCATTCTACAGCCGCCATTTTGAGTGTTATGGCAGCCAGCCTTTATATAGTAGCTCTACAAGCTGTTGGAACCATTCTACAGCCTCCACTTTGAGTGATATAGCCGCCAGCCTTTATACAGTAGCTCTATAAGCTGCTGGAACCATTCTACAGCCGCCATTTTGAGTGTTATAGCCGCCAGCCTTTATATAGTAGCTCTACAAGCTGCTGGAACCAATCCACAGACTCCATTTTGAGACTTATAGCCGCCAACCTTTATATAGTAGCTCTACAAGCTGCTGGAACCATTCTACAGCCGCCAATTTGAGTGTTATGGCAGCAAGCCTTTGTAAAGTAGCTCTGCAAGCTGCTGGAACCATTCTACAGCCGTTGTTTTGAGTTTTATAGCCGCCAGCCTTTGTAAAGTACCTCTACAAGCTGCTGGAACCATTCTGCAGCCGCCATTTAGAGTGTTATGGTAGCCAGCCTTTGTAAAATAGCTCTGCAAGCTGCTGGAACCATTCTACAGCCGTTATTTTGAGTTTTATAGGAGCCAGCATTTATACAGTACCTCTACAAGCTGTTGGAACCATTCTACTGCCACCATTTTAAGTGTTATAGCCGCCAGAGTTTTATAGGAGCCACCATTTATAAAGTACCTCTACAAGCTGCTGGAACCATTCTACAGACGTCATTTTGAGTGTTATAGCCGCCAGCCTTTATATAGTAGCTCTACAAGCTGTTGGAACCAATCCACAGACTCCATTTTGAGACTAATAGCCGCCAACCTTTATATAGTAGCTCTACAAGCTGCTGTAACCATTCTACAGACGTCATTTTGAGTGTTATAGCCGTCATCTTTAATATTGTAGCTATACAAGCTGCTGGAACCATTCTACAGCCGTTATTTTGAGTTTTATAGCCGCCAGCCTTTGTAGAGTAGCTCTGCAAGCTGCTGGAACCATTCTACAGCCGCCATTTTGAGTGCTATAGCCGCCAGCCCTTATATAGTAACTCTACAAGCTGCTGGAACCATTCTACAGCCGTTATTTTGATTTTTATAGCAGCCAGCATTTATATAGTACCTCTACAAGTTGCTGGAACCATTCTACAGCCGCCATTTTGAGTGTTATAGCCGCCAGCCTTTAAATAGTAGCTCTACAAGCTGCTGAAACCATTCTACAGCCGCCAGCCTTTATATAGTAACTCTACAAGCTGCTGAAACCATTCTACAGCCGTTATTTTGAGTTTTATAGGAGCCAGCATTTATATAGTACCTCTACACGCTGCTGGAACCATTCTTCAGCCTCCATTTTGAGTGTTATAGCCGTCAGCCCTTATATAGTAACTCTACAAGCTGCTGGAACCATTCTACAGCCGTTATTTTGAGTGTTATAGCAGCCAGCATTTATATAGTACCTCTACAAGTTCCTGGAACCATTCTACAGCCTCCGTTTTGAGTGTTATAGCGGCCAGCCTTTATATAGCAGCTATACAAGCTGCTCGAACCGTTCTACAGCCGTTATTCTGAGTGTTATAGCAGCCAGCATTTACATAGTACCTCTATAAGCTGCTGGAACCATTCTACAGCCGCCATTTTGAGTGTTATAGCCGCCAGCCTTTATATAGTAGCTCTACAAGCTGCTGGAACCATTCTACAGCCGTTATTTTGAGTTTTATAGGAGCCAGCATTTACATAGTACCTCTACACACTGCTGGAACCATTCTACAGCCTCCATTTTGAGTGTTATAGTCGCCAGCCTTTATATAAATTATAATACTCCAGTCCTGTTAAGGGTGAAGATTAGGTTGAGAGGCAAACTGAGCCTCTTATTGCTGACCTTGGGTTCAGACAATAAAACAAATTATTTTACGGCTAAGTGCCGGAGTGGATATTTATTTAAGCGACTTACTGGAAGAGCGCTATATTTAAATCTGATTTTTTAATACATAGAATATTTCACTTAAGCTAAGCCAAAACTCGCATCACGCCACAATGTCATGGTCGGCAAGCCGACTCAGCAAATCTTTGGCGATAACGGAAACTCTTGCAGCAAAACAAAAGTGTCCGGTTACCGTCGCTGACCATTGCAGCTATAGCGCGCTGATACAATTTATGCAATGTCGCAATTGCGAGGGCTGCTACTTAACTTATGGAGCACGCGATAGCGAGGGTAGATTATGAACTTATAAAATATCCTATGTTAAGTGTTACTTGTTAACTTATAGTAGCTCTACAAGCTGCTGGAACCATTCTACAGCCGTTATTTTGAGTGTTATAGCCGTCATCTTTAATATACTAGCTCTACAAGCTGCTGGAACCATTCTACAGTCGTTATTTTGAGTGTTATAGCCGCCAGCCCTTATATAGTAGCTCTACAAGCTGCTGGAACCATTCTACAGCCGTTATTTTGAGTTTTATAGCAGCCAGCATTTATATAGTCCCTCTACAAGTTGCTGGAACCATTCTACAGCCTCCATTTTGAGTGCTATAGCCGCCAGCCTTTATATAGTAGCTCTACAAGCTCCTGAAACCATTCTACAGCCGTTATTTTGAGTTTTATAGGAGTCAGCATTTATATGTATAGTACCTCTACAAGCTGCTGGAACCATTCTACAGCCTCCATTTTGAGTGTTATAGCCGCCAGCCTTTATATAAAAGCTCTACAAGCTCCTGAAACCATTCTACAGCCGTTATTTTGAGTTTTATAGCAGCCAGCAGTTATACAGTACCTCTACAAGCTGCTGGAACCATTCTACAGCCGCCATTTTGAGTGTTATGGAAGCCAGCCTTTGTAAAAAAGCTTTGCAAGCTGCTGGAACCATTCTACAGCCGTTATTTTGAGTTTTATAGCCGCCAGCAATTATATAGTACCTCTACAAGCTGTTGGAACCATTCTATAGCCTCCACTTTGAGTGTTATAGCCGCCAGCCTTTGTAAAGTAGCTCTGCAAGTTGCTGGAACCATTCTACAGCCACCATTTTGAGTGTTATAGCCGCCAGCCTGTATATAGTAGCTCTGCATGCTGCTGGAACCATTCTACACCGCCATTTTGAGTGTTATAGCAGCCAGAGTTTTATAGGAGCCTGCATTTATATAGTACCTCTACAAGCTGCTGGAACCATTCCACAGACTCCATTTTGAGACTTAAAGCCGTCAACCTTTATATAGTAGCTCTACAAGCTGCTGGAACCATTCTACAGCCGTTAGTTTGAGTGTTATAGCCGCCAGCCTTTATATAGTAGCTCTACAAGCTGCTGAAACCATTCTACAGCCGCCATTTTGAGTGTTATAGCAGCCAGCATTTATATAGTACCTCTACAAGCTGCTGGAACCATTCTAAAGCCATTATTTTGGGTGTTATAGCCGCCAGCCTTATATAGTAGCTCTGCAAGATGCTGGAACCGTTTTACAGCCTCTTTTTTGAGTGTTATAGCGGCCAGCCTTTAGATAACAGCTATACAAGCTGCTGGAACCATTCTACAGCCACCATTTTGAGTGTTATAGCCGCCAGCCTTTATATAACAGCTATACAAGCTGCTGGAACCATCCTACAGCCGTTATTTTGAGTGTTATAGCTGCCAGCCTTTATATAGCTCTGCAAGATGCTGGAACAATTCCACAGACTCCATTTTGAGACTTATAACCGCCAACCTTTATATAGTAGCTCTACAAGCTGCTGGAACCATTCTACTGCCGCCATTTTGAGTGTTATAGCAGCCAGCATTTATATAGTAACTCTACAATCTGCTGGAATCATTCTACAGCCGCCATTTTGAGTGTTATAGCGGCCAGCCTTTATATAACATCTATACAAGCTGCAGGAACCATTCTAAAGCCACCATTTTGAGTGTTATAGCCGCCAGCCTTTATATAACAGCTATACAAGCTGCTGGAACCATTCTACAGCCACCATTTTGAGTGTTATAGCCGCCAGTATTTATATAACATCTATACAAGCTGCTGGAACCATTTTACAGCCACCATTTTGAGTGTTATAGCGGCCAGCCTTTATATAACAGCTATACAAGCTGCTGGAACCATTCTACAGTCACCATTTTGAGTGTTATAGCCGCCAGCCCTTAATGAACAGCTATACAAGCTGCTGGAACCATTCTACAACCGTTATTTTGATTGTTATAGCAGCCAGCATTTATATAGTACCACTACAATCTGCTGGAACCATTCTAAAGCCGTTATTTTGAGTGTTATAGCCGCCAGTCTTTATATAGTAGCTCTGCAAGATGCTGGAACCATTCCACAGACTCCATTTTGAGACTTATGACCGCCATCCTTTATATAGTAGCTCTACAAACTGCTGGAACCATTCTACAGCCGCCATTTTGAGTGTTGTAGCAGCCAGCATTTATATAGTACCTCTACAATCTGCTGGAATCATTCTACAGCCGCCATTTTGAGTGTTATAGCGGCCAGCCTTTATATAACATCTATACAAGCTGCTGGAACCATTCTAAATTCGTTATTTTGCGTGTTATAGCAGCCAGCCTTTATATAGTAGCTCTGCAAGATGCTGGAACCGTTTTAAAGCCGCTTTTTTGAGTGTTATAGCGGCCAGCCTTTATATAACAGCTATACAAGCTGCTGGAACCATTCTACAGCCACCATTTTGAGTGTTATTGCCGCCAGCCTTTATATAACAGTTATACAAGCTGCTGGAACCATTCTACAGCCACCATTTTGAGTGTTATAGCCAACAGCCTGTATATAGTAGCTCTGCAAGCTGCTGGAACCATTCTACAGCCGCTATTTTCAGTGTTTTAGCCGCCAGCCTTTATATAACAGCTATACAAGCCGCTGGAACCATTCTACAGCCGCCATTTTGAGTGTTATAGCAGCCAGAGTTTTATAGGAGCCAGTTTTTATATAGTAGCTCTACAAGCTGCTGGAACCATTCTACAGCCTCCATTTTGAGACTTATAGCCGCCAACCTATATATAGTAGCTCTACAAGCTGCTGGAACCATTCTACAGCCGCCATTTTGAGTGTTATAGCAGCCAGCATTTATATAGTAGCTCTACAAGCTGCTGGAACAATTCTACAGCCTCCATTTTGAGACTTATAGCCGCCAACCTATATATAGTAGCTCTACAAGCTGCTGGAACCATTCTACAGCCACCATTTTGAGTGTTATAGCCAACAGCCTGTATATAGTAGCTCTGCAAGCTGCTGGAACCATTCTACAGCTGCTATTTTCAGTGTTTTTGCCGCCAGCCTTTATATAACAGCTATACAAGCCGCTGGAACCATTCTACAGCCGCCATTTTGAGTGTTATAACAGCCAGAGTTTTATAGGAGCCAGCATTTATATAGTACCACTACAATCTGATGGAACCATTCTAAAGCCGTTATTTTGAGTGTTATATCCGCCAGCCTATATATAGTAGCTCTACAAGCTGCTGGAACCATTCTACAGCCGCCATTTTGAGTGTTATAGCAGCCAGCATTTATATAATACCTCTACAATCTGCTGGAACCATTCTACAGCCGCCATTATGAGTGTTATAGCGGCCAGCCTTTATATAACAGCTATACAAGTTGCTGGAACCATTGTACAGCCGTTATTTTGAGTGTTTTAGCCGCCAGCCTTTATATAACAGCTATACAAGCTGCTGGAACCATTCTTCAGCCGTTATTTAGAGTGTTATAGCAGCCAGCCTATATATAGTAGCTCTGCAAGCTGCTGGAACCTTTTTATAGCCGCTATTTTGAGAGTTATAGCGGCCAGCATTTATTTAGCAGCTATACAAGCTGCTGGAACCACTCCACAGCCGCCATTCTGAGTTTTATAGCAGCCAGCACTTACATGGTACCTCTACAAGCTGCTGGAACCATTCTACAGCCGCCATTTTGAGTGCTATAGCAGCCAGCATTTATATAGTAGCTCTACAAGCTGCTGGAACCATTCTACAGCCGTTATTTTGAGTGTTACAGCCGCCAGCCTTTGTAGAGTAGATCTGCAAGCTGCTGGAACCATCCTACAGCTGTTATTTTGAGTGTTATAGCCGCCAGCCTTTATATAGTAGCTCTACAAGCTGCTGGAACCATTCTACAGCCGTTATTTCGAGTGTTATAGCCGTCATCTTTAATATAGTACCTCTACAAGCTGCTGGAACCATTCTACAGCCTCCATTTTGAGCGTTATAGCCGCCAGCCTTTATATAGTAGCTCTACAAGCTGCTGGAACTATTCTACAGCCGTTATTTTGAGTCTTGTCGCCGTCATCTTTAATATAGTAGCTCTGCAAGCTGCTGGAACCATTCTACAGCCGTTATTTTGAGTTTTATAGCAGCCAGCATTTATATAGTACCTCTACAAGCTGCTGGAACCATTCTACAGCATCCATTTTGAGTGTTATAGCCGCCAGCTTTTATATAGTAGCTCTACAAGCTGCTGGAACCATTCTACAGCCGTTATTTTGAATTTTATAGCAGCCAGCATTTATATAGTACCTTTACAAGCTGCTGGAACCATTCTACAGCCTCCATTTTGAGCGCCATAGCCGCCAGCCTTTATATAGTAGCTCTACAAGATGCTGGAACCATTCTACAGCCGTTATTTTGAGTCTTATCGCTGTCATCTTTAATATAGTAGCTCTACAAGCTGCTGGAACCATTCTACAGCCGCCATTTTGAGTGTTATAGGTGCCAGCCTTTATATAGTAGCTCTACAAGCTGCTGAAACCTTTCTGCAGCCGCCATTTTGAGTGTTATAGCAGCCAGCCTTTATATAGTAGCTCTGCAAGCTGCTGGAACCATTTTACAGCCGCTATTTTGAGTGTTATAGCGGCCAGCCTTTATATAGCAGCTATACAAGCTGCTGGAACCATTCTACAGCCGATATTTTGAGTGTTATAGCAGCCAGCATTTACATAGTACCTCTACAAGCTGCTGGAACCATTCTACAGCCGCCATTTTGAGTGTTATAGCAGCCAGCATTTATATAGTAGCTCTACAAGCTGCTGGAACTATTCTACAGCCGTTATTTTGAGTTTTATAGCAGCCAGCATTTATATAGTACCTCTACAAGCTGCTGGAACCATTCTACAGCCTCCATTTTGAGTGTTATAGCCGCCAGCCTTTATATAGTAGCTCTACATGCTGCTGGAACCATTCTACAGCCGTTATTTTGAGTTTTATAGCAGCCAGCATTTATATAGTACCAATACAAGCTGTTGGAACCATTCTACAACCTCCACTTTGAGTGTTATAGCCGCCAGTCTTGGTAAAGTAGCTCTGCAAGTTGCTGGAACCATTCTACAGCCGCCATTTTGAGTTTTATTGCGGCCAGCCTTTATATAACAGCTATAGAAGCTGCTGGAACCATTCTTCAGCCGTTATTTTGAGTGTTATATCCGCCAGCCAGTATATAGAAGCTCTACAAGCTGCTGGAACTATTCTACAGCCGCCATTTTGAGTGTTATAGCAGCCAGAGTTTTATAGGAGCCAGCATTTACATAGTACCTCTACAAGCTGCTGGAACCATTCTACAGCCTCCATTTTGAGACTTAAAGCCGCCAACCTTTAGATAGTAGCTCTACAAGCTGCTGGAACCATTCTACAGCCGGCATTTTGAGTGTTATAGCAGCCAGCATTTATATAGTTGCTCTACAATCTGCTGGCACCATTCTACAGCCGCTATTTTGATTGTCATAGCCGCCAGCCAGTATATAGTAGCTCTACAAGCTGCTGGAACCATTCTACAGCCGCCATTTTGAGTGTTATAGCCGCTAGCCTTTATATAGTAGCTCTACAAGCTTCTGGAACGATTCTACAGCCGCCATTTTGAGTATTATAGCCGCCAGCCAGTATATAGTAGATCTACAAGCTGCTGGAACCATTCTACAGACATTATTTTGAGTGTTATAGCCGTCATCTTTAATATAGTAGCTATACAGGCTGTTGGGACCATTCTACAGCCTCCACTTTGAGTGTTATAGCCGCCAGCCTTTGTAGAGTAGCTCTGCAAGCTGCCGGAACCATTCTACAGCCGCCATTTTGAGTGTTATAGCCGCCAGCCAGTATATAGTAGATCTACAAGCTGCTGGAACCATTCTACAGACATTATTTTGAGTGTTATAGCCGTCATCTTTAATATAGTAGCTATACAGGCTGTTGGGACCATTCTACAGCCTCCATTTTGAGACTTATAGCCGCCAACCTTTAGATAGTAGCTCTACAAGCTGCTGGAACCATTCTACAGCCGCCATTTTGAGTGTTATAGCCGCCAGCCTTTATATAGTAGCTCTACAAGCTGCTGGAACCATTCTACAGCCGTTATTTTGAGTGTTATAGCCGCCAGCCTTTATATAGTAGCTCTACAAGCTGCTGGAACCATTCTACAGCCGTTATTTTGAGTTTTATAGGAGCCAGCATTTATATAGTACCTCTACAAGCTGCTGGAACCATTCGACAGCCTCCATTTTGAGTGTTATAGCCGCCAGCCTTTATATAGTAGCTCTACAAGCTGCTGGAACCATTCTACAGCCGTTATTTTGAGTTTTATAGCAGCCAGCATTTATATAGTACCAATACAAGCTGTTGGAACCAATCTACAACCTCCACTTTAAGTGTTATAGCCGCCAGTCTTACTAAAGTGGCTCTGCAAGTTGCTGGAACCATTCTACAGCCGCCATTTTGAGTTTTATTGCGGCCAGCATTTATATGACAGCTATACAAGCTGCTGAAACCATTCTACAGTCGTTATTTTGAGTGTTATATCCGCCAGCCAGTATATAGTAGCTTTACAAGCTGCTGGAACCATTCTACAGCCGCCATTTTGAGTGTTATAGCCGCCAGCCTTTATATAGTAGCTCTACAAGCTGCTAGAACCATTCTACAGCCGTTATTTTAAGTGTTATAGCCGCCAGCCTTTATATAGTAGCTCTACAAGCTGCTGGAACCATTCTACAGCCGCCATTTTGAGTGTTATGGCAACCAGCATTTATATAGTACCTCTACAAGCTGCTGGAACCATTCTACAGCCGCCATTTTGAGTGTTATAGCGGCCAGCCTTTACATAACAGCTATACAAGCTGCTGGAACCATTCTACAGCCGCCATTTTGAGTGTTATAGCCGCCAGCCTTTATATAGTAGCTCTACAAGCTGCTGGAACCATTCTACAGCCGTTATTTTGAGTGTTATAGCCGCCACCCTTTATATAGTAGCTCTACAAGCTGCTAGAACCATTCTACAGCCGTTATTTTAAGTGTTATAGCCGCCAGCCTTTATTTAGTAGCTCTACAAGCTCTTGGAACCATTCTACAGCCGCCATTTTGAGTGTTATAGCAGCCAGCATTTATATAGTACCTATACAAGCTGTTGAAACCATTTTACAGCATCCATTTTGAGTGTTATAGCCGCCAGCCTGTATATAGTAGCTCTACAAGCACCTGAAACCATTCTACAGCCGTTATTTTCAGTTTTATAGGAGCCAGAATTTATATAGTACCTCTACAAGCTGCTGGAACCATTCTACAGCCTCCATTTTGAGTGTTATAGCCGCCAGCCTTTATATAGTAGCTCTACAAGCTGCTGGAACCATTCTACAGCCGTTATTTTGAGTTTTATAGCAGCCAGCATTTATATAGTACCAATACAAGCTGTTGGAACCATTCTACATTCTCCACTTTGAGTGTTATAGCCGCCAGTCTTGGTAAAG
The DNA here is from genome assembly GCA_018152135.1 of Drosophila paulistorum. Taxonomy (NCBI): domain Eukaryota; kingdom Metazoa; phylum Arthropoda; class Insecta; order Diptera; family Drosophilidae; genus Drosophila; species Drosophila paulistorum. The sequence goes on from JAECXG010000648.1 coordinate 1,125,091, forward strand.
TAGCTCTGCAAGTTGCTGGAACCATTCTACAGCCGCCATTTTGAGTTTAATTGCGGCCAGTCTTTATATAACAGCTACACAAGCTGCTGGAACCATTCTACAGCCGTTATTTTGAGTGTTATATCCGCCAGCCAGTATATAGTAGCTCTACAAGCTGCTGGAACCATTCTACAGCCGCCATTTTGAGTTTTATTGCGGCCAGTGTTTATATAACAGCTATACAAGCTGCTGGAACCATTCTACAGCCGTTATTTTGCGTGTTATATCCGCCAGCCAGTAAATAGTAGCTCTACAAGCTGCTGGAACCATTCTACAGCCACCATTTTGAGTGTTATAGCAGCCAGCATTTATATAGTACCTCTACAGGCTGCTGGAACCATTCTACAGCCGCCATTCTGAGTGTTATAGCAGCCAGCATTTACATAGTACCTATACAAGCTGCTGGAACCATTCTACAGCCGTTATTTTGAGTTTTATAGCAGCCAGCATTTATATAGTACCTCTACAAGCTGCTGGAACCATTCTACAGCCTCCATTTTGAGTGTTATAGCCGCCAGCCTTTATATAGTAGCTCTACATGCTGCTGGAACCATTCTACAGCCGTTATTTTGAGTTTTATAGCAGCCAGCATTTATATAGTACCAATACAAGCTGTTGGAACCATTCTACAACCTCCACTTTGAGTGTTATAGCCGCCAGTCTTGGTAAAGTAGCTCTGCAAGTTGCTGGAACCATTCTACAGCCGCCATTTTGAGTTTTATTGCGGCCAGCCTTTATGTAACAGCTATACAAGCTGCTGGAACCATTCTTCAGCCGTTATTTTGAGTGTTATATCCGCCAGCCAGTATATAGAAGCTCTACAAGTTGCAGGAACCATTCTACAGCCGCCATTTGGAGTGTTATAGCCGCCAGCCTTTATATAGTAGCTCTACAAGCTGCTGGAACCATTCTACAGCCGTTATTTTGAGTGTTATAGCCGCCAGCCTTTATATAGTAGCTCTACAAGCTGCTGGAACCATTCTACAGCCGTTGTTTTGAGTTTTATAGGAGCCAGCATTTATATAGTACCTCTACAAGCTGCTGGAACCATTCTACAGCCTCCATTTTGAGTGTTATAGCCGCCAGCCTTTATATAGTAGCTCTACAAGCTGCTGGAACCATTCTACAGCCGTTATTTTGAGTTTTATAGCAGCCAGCATTTATATAGTACCAATACAAGCTGTTGGAACCATTCTACAACCTCCACTTTAAGTGTTATAGCCGCCAGTCTTGGTAAAGTGGCTCTGCAAGTTGCTGGAACCATACTACAGCCGCCATTTTGAGTTTTATTGTGGCCAGCATTTATATGACAGCTATACAAGCTGCTGAAACCATTCTACAGCCGTTATTTTGAGTGTTATAGCCGCCAGCCTTTATATAGTAGCTCTACAAGCTGCTGGAACCATTCTACAGCCGCCATTTTGAGTGTTATAGCCAACAGCCTGTATATAGTAGCTCACAAAGCTGCTGGAACCATTCTACAGCCGCTATTTTCAGTGTTTTAGCCGCCAGCCTTTATATAACAGCTATACAAGCCGCTGGAACCATTCTACAGCCGCCATTTTGAGTGTTATAGCAGCCAGAGTTTTATAGGAGCCAGCATTTATATAGTAGCTCTACAAGCTGCTGGAACCATTCTACAGCCTCCATTTTGAGACTTATAGCCGCCAACCTATATATAGTAGCTCTACAAGCTGCTGGAACCATTCTACAGCCGCCATTTTGAGTGTTATAACCGCCAGCCTTTATATAGTAGCTCTACAAGCTGCTGGAACCATTCTACAGCCGCCATTTTGAGTGTTATAGCCGCCAGCCTTTATATAGTAGCTCTACAAGCTGCTGGAACCATTCTACAGCCGTTAGTTTGAGTGTTATAGCCGCCAGCCTTTATATAGTAGCTCTACAAGCTGCTGGAACCATTCTACAGCCGCCATTTTGAGTGTTATAGCCAACAGCCTGTATATAGTAGCTCTGCAAGCTGCTGGAACCATTCTACAGCCGCTTTTTTCAGTGTTTTAGCCGCCAGCCTTTATATAACAGCTATACAAGCCGCTGGAACCATTCTACAGCCGCCATTTTGAGTGTTATAGCCAACAGCCTGTATATAGTAGCTCTGCAAGCTGCTGGAACCATTCTACAGCCGCTATTTTCAGTGTTTTAGCCGCCAGCCTTTATATAACAGCTATACAAGCCGCTGGAACCATTCTACAGCCGCCATTTTGAGTGTTATAGCAGCCAGAGTTTTATAGGAGCCAGCATTTATATAGTAGCTCTACAAGCTGCTGGAACCATTCTACAGCCTCCATTTTGAGACTTATAGCCGCCAACCTATATATAGTAGCTCTACAAGCTGCTGGAACCATTCTACAGCCTCCATTTTGAGACTTATAGCTGCCAGCCTTTATATAACAGCTATACAAGCTGCTGGAACCATTCTTCAGCCGTTATTTCGAGTGTTATAGCAGCCAGCCTATATATAGTAGCTCTGCAAGCTGCTGGAACCTTTTTATAGCCGCTATTTTGAGAGTTATAGCGGCCAGCATTTATTTAGCAGCTATACAAGCTGCTGGAACCATTCCACAGCCGCCATTCTGGGTGTTATAGCAGCCAGCACTTACATGGTACCTCTACAAGCTGCTGGAACCATTCTACAGCCGCCATTTTGAGTGCTATAGCAGCCAGCATTGATATAGTACCTCTACAAGCTGCTGGAACCATTCTACAGCCTCCATTTTGAGCGTTATAGCCGCCAGCCTTTATATAGTAGCTCTACAAGCTGCTGGAACTATTCTACAGCCGTTATTTTGAGTCTTGTCGCCGTCATCTTTAATATAGTAGCTCTGCAAGCTGCTGGAACCATTCTACAGCCGTTATTTTGAGTTTTATAGCAGCCAGCATTTATATAGTACCTCTACAAGCTGCTGGAACCATTCTACAGCATCCATTTTGAGTGTTATAGCCGCCAGCCTTTATATAGTAGCTCTACAAGCTGCTGGAACCATTCTACAGCCTTTATTTTCAGTTTTATAGGAGCCAGAATTTATATAGTACCTCTACAAGCTGCTGGAACCATTCTACAGCCTCCATTTTGAGTGTTATAGCCGCCAGCCTTTATATAGTAGTTCTACAAGCTGCTGGAACCATTCTACAGCCGTTATTTTGAGTTTTATAGCAGCCAGCATTTATATAGTACCAATACAAGCTGTTGGAACCATTCTACAACCTCCACTTTGAGTGTTATAGCCGCCAGTCTTGGTAAAGTAGCTCTGCAAGTTGCTGGAACCATTCTACAGCCGCCATTTTTAGTTTAATTGCGGCCAGTCTTTATATAACAGCTACACAAGCTGCTGGAACCATTCTACAGCCGTTATTTTGAGTGTTATATCCGCCAGCCAGTATATAGTAGCTCCACAAGCTGCTGGAACCATTCTACAGCCGCCATTTTGAGTTTTATTGCGGCCAGTGTTTATATAACAGCTATACAAGCTGCTGGAACCATTCTACAGCCGTTATTTTGCGTGTTATATCCGCCAGCCAGTAAATAGTAGCTCTACAAGCTGCTGGAACCATTCTACAGCCACCATTTTGAGTGTTATAGCAGCCAGCATTTATATAGTACCTCTACAGGCTGCTGGAACCATTCTACAGCTGCCATTCTGAGTGTTATAGCAGCCAGCATTTACATAGTACCTATACAAGCTGCTGGAACCATTCTACAGCCGCCATTTTGAGTGTTATAGCAGCCAGCATTTATATAGTTGCTCTACAAGCTGCTGGAACCATTCTACAGCCGCCATATTGAGTGTTATAGTAGCCAGCATTTATATAGTACCTCTACAAGCTGCTGGAACCATTCTACAGCCGCCATTTTGAGTTTTATAGCGGCCAGCCTTTATATAACAGCTATAGAAGCTGCTGGAACCATCCTACAGCCGCCATTTTGAGTGTTATAGCCGCCACCCTTTATATAGTAGCTCTACAAGCTGCTGGAACCATTCTACAGCCGTTATTTTGAGTGTTATAGCCGCCAGCCTTTATATAGTAGCTCTACAAGCTCTTGGAACCATTCTACAGCCGCCACTTTAAGTGTCATAGCCGCCAGCCAGTATTAAGTAGCTCTGCAAGCTGCTGGAACCATTCTACAGCCGTTATTTTGAGTGTTATAGCCGCCAGCCTTTATATAGTAGCTCTACAAGCTGCTGGAACCATTTTACAGCCGCCATTTTGAGTGTTATAGTAGGCAGCATTTATATAGTACCTCTACAAGCTGCTGGAACCATTCTACAGCCGCCATTTTGAGTTTTATAGCGGCCAGCCTTTATATAACAGCTATACAAGCTACTGGAACCATCCTCCAGCCGCCATTTTGAGTGTTATAGCCGCCACCCTTTATATAGTAGGTCTACAAGCTGCTGGAAGCATTCTACAGCCGTTATTTTGAGTGTTATAGCCGCCAGCCTTTATATAGTAGCTCTACAAGCTGCTGGAACCATTCTACAGCCGTTATTTTGAGTGTTATAGCCGCCAGCCTTTATATAGTAGCTCTACAAGCTGCTGGAACCATTCTACAGCCGCTATTTTGAGTGCTATAGCCGCCAGCCTTTGTAGAGTAGCTCTGTAAGCTGCTGGAACCATTCTACAGCCGCCATTTTGAGTGTTATAGTAGCCAGCATTTATATTGTACCTCTACAAGCTGCTGGAACCATTCTACAGCCGCCATTTTGAGTTTTATAGCGGCCAGCCTTTATATAACAGCTATACAAGCTGCTGGAACCATCCTACAGCCGCCATTTTGAGTGTTATAGCCGCCACCCTTTATATAGTAGCTCTACAAGCTGCTGGAACCATTCTACAGCCGCCATTTTGAGTGTTATAGTAGCCAGCCTTTATATTGTACCTCTACAAGCTGCTGGAACCATTCTACAGCCGCCATTTTGAGTTTTATAGGGGCCAGCCTTTATATAACAGCTATACAAGCTGCTGGAACCATCCTACAGCCGCCATTTTGAGTGTTATAGCCGCCAGCCTTTATATAGTAGCTCTACAAGCTGCTGGAACCATTCTACAGCCGTTATTTTGAGTGTTATAGCCGCTAGCCTTTATATAACAGCTCTACAAGCTGCTGGAACTAATCTACAGCCGCTATTTTGAGTGTTATAGCCGCCAGCCTTTATATAGTAGCTCTACAAGCTGCTGGAACCATTCTACAGCCGCCATTTTGAGTGTTATAGCCGCCACCCTTTATATAGTAGCTCTACAAGCTGCTGGAACCATTCTACAGCCGTTATTTTGAGTGTTATAGCCGCCAGCCTTTATATAGTAGCTCTACAAGCTCTTGGACCCTTCTACAGTCGCCATTTTGAGTGTCATAGCCGCCAGCCAGTATATAGTAGCTCTACAAGCTGCTGGAACCATTCTACAGCCGTTATTTTGAGACTTATAGCCGCCAGCCTTTATATAGTAGCTCTACAAGCTGCTGGAACCATTCTACAGCCGCCATTTTGAGTGTTATAGTAGCCAGCATTTATATAGTACCTCTACAAGCTGCTGGAACCATTCTACAGCCGCCATTTTGAGTTTCATAGCGGCCAGCCTTTATATAACAGCTATACAAGCTGATGGAACCATCCTACAGCCGCCATTTTGAGTGTTATAGCCGCCACCCTTTATATAATAGCTCTACAAGCTGCTGAAGCCATTCTACAGCCGTTATTTCGAGTGTTATAGCCGCCAGCCTTTGTAGAGTAGTTCTGCAAGCTGCTGGAACCATTCTACAGCCGTTATTTTGATTGTTATAGCCGCCAGCCTTTATATAAAAGCTCTACAAGCTGCTGGAACCATTCTACAGCCTCCATTTTGAGTGTTATAGCGGCGAGCCTTTACATAAATGCTATACAAGCTGCTGAAACCATTCTACAGCCTTTATTTCAAGTGTTATAGCCGCCAGCCTTTATATAGTAGCTCTACAAGCTGCTGAAACCATTCTACAGCCGTTATTTTGAAATTTATGGCAGCCAGCATTTATATAGTACCTCTACAAGCTGCTGGAACCATTCTACAGCCGTTATTTCGAGTGTTATTGCCGCCAGCCTTTGTAGAGTAGCTCTGCAAGCTGCTGGAACCATTCTACAGCCGTTATTTTGAGTGTTATAGTCGCCAGCCTTTATATAAAAGCTCTACAAGCTGCTGGAACCATTCTACAGCCTCCATTTTGAGTGTTATAGCCGCCAGCCTTTATATAGTAGCTCTACAAGCTGCTGGAACCATTCTACAGCCGCCATTTTGAGTGTTATAGCCGCCACCCTTTATATAGTAGCTCTACAAGCTGCTGGAACCATTCTACATCCGTTATTTTGAGTGTTATAGCCGCCAGCCTTTGTAGAGTAGCTCTGCAAGCTGCTGGAACCATTCTACAGCCGTTATTTTGAGTGTTATAGCCGCCAGCCTTTATATAGTAGCTCTACAAGCTGCTGGTACCATTCTACAGCCGTTATTTCGAGTGTTATAGCCGTCATCTTTAATATAGTAGCTCAACAAGCTGCTGGAACCATTCTACAGCATCCATTTTGAGTGTTATAGCCGCGAGCCTTTATATAGTAGCTCTACAAGCTGCTGGAACCATTCTACAGCCGTTATTTTGAGTTTTATAGCATCCAGCATTTATATGGTACCAATACAAGCTGTTGGAACCATTCTACAACCTCCACTTTGAGTGTTATAGCCGCCAGTTTTGGTAAAGTAGCTCTGCAAGTTTCTGGAACCATTCTACAGCCGCCATTTTGAGTTTTATTGCGGCCAGCCTTTATATAACAGCTATACAAGCTACTGGAACCATTCTACAGCCGTTATTTTGAGTGTTATATCCGCCAGCCAGTATGAAGTAGCTCTACAAGCTGCTGGAACCATTCCATAGCCGTTATTTTGAGTGTTATAGCCGCCAGCCTTTATATAGTAGCTCTACAAGCTGCTGGAACCATTCTACAGCCGCCATTTTGAGTGTTATAGCAGCCAGCATTTATATAGTACCTCTACAAGCTGCTGGAACCATTCTACAGCATCCATTTTGAGTGTTATAGCGGCGAGCCTTTACATAAATGCTATACAAGCTGCTGAAACCATTCTACAGCCGTTTTTTTGAGTTTTATAGCAGACAGCATTTATATAGTACCTCTATAAGCTGCTGGAACCATTCTACAGCCGTTATTTCGAGTGTTATTGCCGCCAGCCTTTGTAGAGTAGCTCTGCAAGCAGCTGGAACCATTCTACAGCCGCCATTTTGAGTGTTATAGCCGCCAGCATTTATATAGTACCTCTACAAGCTGCTGGAACCATTCTACAGCATCCATTTTGAGTGTTATAGCGGCCAGCCTTTATATAACAGCTATACAAGCTGCTGGAACCATTCTACAGCCGCCATTTTGAGTGTTATAGCCGCCAGCCTTTATATAGTAGCTCTACAAGCTGCTGAAACCATTCTACAGCCGTTATTTTGAGTTTTATAGCAGCCAGCATTTATATAGTACCTCTACAAGCTGCTGGAACCATTCTACAGCCGTTATTTCGAGTGTTATTGCCGCCAGCCGTTGTAGAGTAGCTCTGCAAGCTGCTGGAACCATTCTACAGCCGTTATTTTGAGTGTTATAGCCGCCAGCCTTTATATAAAAGCTCGACAAGCTGCTGGAACCATTCTTCAGCCGTTATTTCGAGTGTTATAGCGGCCAGCCTTTATATAGTAGCTCAACAAGCTGCTGAAACCATTCTACAGCCGTTATTTTGAGTTTTATAGCAGCCAGCATTTATATAGTACCTCTACAAGCTGCAGGAACTATTTTACAGCCGCTATTTTGAGTGTTATAGCGGCCAGCCTTTATATAACAGCTATAGAAGCTGCTGGAACCATCCTACAGCCGCCATTTTGAGTGTTATAGCCGCCACCCTTTATATAGTAGCTCTACAAGCTGCTGGAACCATTCTACAGCCGTTATTTTGAGTGTTATAGCCGCCAGCCTTTATATAGTAGCTCTACAAGCTCTTGGAACCATTCTACAGCCGCCACTTTAAGTGTCATAGCCGCCAGCCAGTATTAAGTAGCTCTGCAAGCTGCTGGAACCATTCTACAGCCGTTATTTTGAGTGTTATAGCCGCCAGCCTTTATATAGTAGCTCTACAAGCTGCTGGAACCATTTTACAGCCGCCATTTTGAGTTATAGTAGGCAGCATTTATATAGTACCTCTACAAGCTGCTGGAACCATTCTACAGCCGCCATTTTGAGTTTTATAGCGGCCAGCCTTTATATAACAGCTATACAAGCTACTGGAACCATCCTCCAGCCGCCATTTCGAGTGTTATAGCCGCCAGCCTTTGTAGAGTAGTTCTGCAAGCTGCTGGAACCATTCTACAGCCGTTATTTTGATTGTTATAGCCGCCAGCCTTTATATAAAAGCTCTACAAGCTGCTGGAACCATTCTACAGCCTCCATTTTGAGTGTTATAGCCGCCAGCCTTTATATAGTAGCTCTACAAGCTGCTGAAACCATTCTACAGCCGTTATTTCAAGTGTTATAGCCGCCAGCCTTTATATAGTAGCTCTACAAGCTGCTGAAACCATTCTACAGCCGTTATTTTGAAATTTATGGCAGCCAGCATTTATATAGTACCTCTACAAGCTGCTGGAACCATTCTACAGCCGTTATTTCGAGTGTTATTGCCGCCAGCCTTTGTAGAGTAGCTCTGCAAGCTGCTGGAACCATTCTACAGCCGTTATTTTGAGTGTTATAGCCGCCAGCCTTTATATAAAGCTCTACAAGCTGCTGGAACCATTCTACAGCCGTTATTTTGAGTTTTATAGCAGCCAGCATTTATATAGTACCTCTACAAGCTGCAGGAACTATTGTACAGCCGCTATTTTGAGTGTTATAGCGGCCAGCCTTTATATAGTACCTCTACAAGCTGCTGGAACCATTCTACAGCGGCCATTTTGAGTGCTATAGCAGCCAGCATTTATATAGTAGCTCTACAAGCTGCTGGAACCATTCTACAGCCGTTATTTTGAGTGTTATAGCCGCCAGCCTTTGTAGAGTAGCTCTGCAAGCTGCTGGAACCATTCTACAGCCGTTATTTTGAGTGTTATAGCCGCCAGCCTTTATATAGTAGCTCTACAAGCTGCTGGTACCATTCTACAGCCGTTATTTCGAGTGTTATAGCCGTCATCTTTAATATAGTAGCTCAACAAGCTGCTGGAACCATTCTACAGCCGTTATTTTGAGTTTTATAGCAGCCAGCATTTATATAGTACCTCTACAAGCTGCAGGAACTATTGTACAGCCGCTATTTTGAGTGTTATAGCGGCCAGCCTTTATATAGTACCTCTACAAGCTGCTGGAACCATTCTACAGCGGCCATTTTGAGTGCTATAGCAGCCAGCATTTATATAGTAGCTCTACAAGCTGCTGGAACCATTCTACAGCCGTTATTTTGAGTGTTATAGCCGCCAGCCTTTGTAGAGTAGCTCTGCAAGCTGCTGGAACCATTCTACAGCCGTTATTTTGAGTGTTATAGCCGCCAGCCTTTATATAGTAGCTCTACAAGCTGCTGGTACCATTCTACAGCCGTTATTTCGAGTGTTATAGCCGTCATCTTTAATATAGTAGCTCAACAAGCTGCTGGAACCATTCTACAGCCGTTATTTTGAGTTTTATAGCAGCCAGCATTTATATAGTACCTCTACAAGCTGCAGGAACTATTTTACAGCCGCTATTTTGAGTGTTATAGCGGCCAGCCTTTATATAGTACCTCTACAAGCTGCTGGAACCATTCTACAGCGGCCATTTTGAGTGCTATAGCAGCCAGCATTTATATAGTAGCTCTACAAGCTGCTGGAACCATTCTACAGCCGTTATTTTGAGTGTTATAGCCGCCAGCCTTTGTAGAGTAGCTCTGCAAGCTGCTGGAACCATTCTACAGCCGTTATTTTGAGTGTTATAGCCGCCAGCCTTTATATAAAAGCTCGACAAGCTGCTGGAACCATTCTTCAGCCGTTATTTCGAGTGTTATAGCCGCCAGCCTTTATATAGTAGCTCAACAAGCTGCTGAAACCATTCTACAGCCGTTATTTTGAGTTTTATAGCAGCCAGCATTTATATAGTACCTCTACAAGCTGCAGGAACTATTTTACAGCCGCTATTTTGAGTGTTATAGCGGCCAGCCTTTATATAACAGCTATAGAAGCTGCTGGAACCATCCTACAGCCGCCATTTTGAGTGTTATAGCCGCCACCCTTTATATAGTAGCTCTACAAGCTGCTGGAACCATTCTACAGCCGTTATTTTGAGTGTTATAGCCGCCAGCCTTTATATAGTAGCTCTACAAGCTCTTGGAACCATTCTACAGCCGCCACTTTAAGTGTCATAGCCGCCAGCCAGTATTAAGTAGCTCTGCAAGCTGCTGGAACCATTCTACAGCCGTTATTTTGAGTGTTATAGCCGCCAGCCTTTATATAGTAGCTCTACAAGCTGCTGGAACCATTTTACAGCCGCCATTTTGAGTGTTATAGTATGCAGCATTTATATAGTACCTCTACAAGCTGCTGGAACCATTCTACAGCCGCCATTTTGAGTTTTATAGCGGCCAGCCTTTATATAACAGCTATACAAGCTACTGGAACCATCCTCCAGCCGCCATTTCGAGTGTTATAGCCGCCAGCCTTTGTAGAGTAGTTCTGCAAGCTGCTGGAACCATTCTACAGCCGTTATTTTGATTGTTATAGCCGCCAGCCTTTATATAAAAGCTCTACAAGCTGCTGGAACCATTCTACAGCCTCCATTTTGAGTGTTATAGCCGCCAGCCTTTATATAGTAGCTCTACAAGCTGCTGAAACCATTCTACAGCCGTTATTTCAAGTGTTATAGCCGCCAGCCTTTATATAGTAGCTCTACAAGCTGCTGAAACCATTCTACAGCCGTTATTTTGAAATTTATGGCAGCCAGCATTTATATAGTACCTCTACAAGCTGCTGGAACCATTCTACAGCCGTTATTTCGAGTGTTATTGCCGCCAGCCTTTGTAGAGTAGCTCTGCAAGCTGCTGGAACCATTCTACAGCCGTTATTTTGAGTGTTATAGCCGCCAGCCTTTATATAAAAGCTCTACAAGCTGCTGGAACCATTCTACAGCCGTTATTTTGAGTTTTATAGCAGCCAGCATTTATATAGTACCTCTACAAGCTGCAGGAACTATTGTACAGCCGCTATTTTGAGTGTTATAGCGGCCAGCCTTTATATAGTACCTCTACAAGCTGCTGGAACCATTCTACAGCGGCCATTTTGAGTGCTATAGCAGTCAGCATTTATATAGTAGCTCTACAAGCTGCTGGAACCATTCTACAGCCGTTATTTTGAGTGTTATAGCCGCCAGCCTTTGTAGAGTAGCTCTGCAAGCTGCTGGAACCATTCTACAGCCGTTATTTTGAGTGTTATAGCCGCCAGCCTTTATATAGTAGCTCTACAAGCTGCTGGTACCATTCTACAGCCGTTATTTCGAGTGTTATAGCCGTCATCTTTAATATAGTAGCTCAACAAGCTGCTGGAACCATTCTACAGCATCCATTTTGAGTGTTATAGCCGCGAGCCTTTATATAGTAGCTCTACAAGCTGCTGGAACCATTCTACAGCCGTTATTTTGAGTTTTATAGCATCCAGCATTTATATGGTACCAATACAAGCTGTTGGAACCATTCTACAACCTCCACTTTGAGTGTTATAGCCGCCAGTTTTGGTAAAGTAGCTCTGCAAGTTTCTGGAACCATTCTACAGCCGCCATTTTGAGTTTTATTGCGGCCAGCCTTTATATAACAGCTATACAAGCTACTGGAACCATTCTACAGCCGTTATTTTGAGTGTTATATCCGCCAGCCAGTATGAAGTAGCTCTACAAGCTGCTGGAACCATTCCACAGCCGTTATTTTGAGTGTTATAGCCGCCAGCCTTTATATAGTAGCTCTACAAGCTGCTGAAACCATTCTACAGCCGCCATTTTGAGTGTTATAGCAGCCAGCATTTATATAGTACCTCTACAAGCTGCTGGAACCATTCTACAGCATCCATTTTGAGTGTTATAGCGGCGAGCCTTTACATAAATGCTATACAAGCTGCTGAAACCATTCTACAGCCGTTTTTTTGAGTTTTATAGCAGACAGCATTTATATAGTACCTCTATAAGCTGCTGGAACCATTCTACAGCCGTTATTTCGAGTGTTATTGCCGCCAGCCTTTGTAGAGTAGCTCTGCAAGCTGCTGGAACCATTCTACAGCCGCCATTTTGAGTGTTATAGCCGCCAGCATTTATATAGTACCTCTACAAGCTGCTGGAACCATTCTACAGCATCCATTTTGAGTGTTATAGCGGCCAGCCTTTATATAACAGCTATACAAGCTGCTGGAACCATTCTACAGCCGCCATTTTGAGTGTTATAGCCGCCAGCCTTTATATAGTAGCTCTACAAGCTGCTGAAACCATTCTACAGCCGTTATTTTGAGTTTTATAGCAGCCAGCATTTATATAGTACCTCTACAAGCTGCTGGAACCATTCTACAGCCGTTATTTCGAGTGTTATTGCCGCCAGCCGTTGTAGAGTAGCTCTGCAAGCTGCTGGAACCATTCTACAGCCGTTATTTTGAGTGTTATAGCCGCCAGCCTTTATATAAAAGCTCGACAAGCTGCTGGAACCATTCTTCAGCCGTTATTTCGAGTGTTATAGCCGCCAGCCTTTATATAGTAGCTCAACAAGCTGCTGAAACCATTCTACAGCCGTTATTTTGAGTTTTATAGCAGCCAGCATTTATATAGTACCTCTACAAGCTGCAGGAACTATTTTACAGCCGCTATTTTGAGTGTTATAGCGGCCAGCCTTTATATAACAGCTATAGAAGCTGCTGGAACCATCCTACAGCCGCCATTTTGAGTGTTATAGCCGCCACCCTTTATATAGTAGCTCTACAAGCTGCTGGAACCATTCTACAGCCGTTATTTTGAGTGTTATAGCCGCCAGCCTTTTATATAGTAGCTCTACAAGCTCTTGGAACCATTCTACAGCCGCCACTTTAAGTGTCATAGCCGCCAGCCAGTATTAAGTAGCTCTGCAAGCTGCTGGAACCATTCTACAGCCGTTATTTTGAGTGTTATAGCCGCCAGCCTTTATATAGTAGCTCTACAAGCTGCTGGAACCATTTACAGCCGCCATTTTGAGTGTTATAGTAGGCAGCATTTATATAGTACCTCTACAAGCTGCTGGAACCATTCTACAGCCGCCATTTTGAGTTTTATAGCGGCCAGCCTTTATATAACAGCTATACAAGCTACTGGAACCATCCTCCAGCCGCCATTTTGAGTGTTATAGCCGCCACCCTTTATATAGTAGGTCTACAAGCTGCTGGAAGCATTCTACAGCCGTTATTTTGAGTGTTATAGCCGCCAGCCTTTATATAGTAGCTCTACAAGCTGCTGGAACCATTCTACAGCCGTTATTTTGAGTGTTATAGCCGCCAGCCTTTATATAGTAGCTCTACAAGCTGCTGGAACCATTCTACAGCCGTTATTTTGAGTGCTATAGCCGCCAGCCTTTGTAGAGTAGCTCTGTAAGCTGCTGGAACCATTCTACAGCCGCCATTTTGAGTGTTATAGTAGCCAGCATTTATATTGTACCTCTACAAGCTGCTGGAACCATTCTACAGCCGCCATTTTGAGTTTTATAGCGGTCAGCCTTTATTTAACAGCTATACAAGCTGCTGGAACCATCCTACAGCCGCCATTTTGAGTGTTATAGCCGCCACCCTTTATATAGTAGCTCTACAAGCTGCCGGAACCATTCTACAGCCGCCATTTTGAGTGTTATAGTAGCCAGCCTTTATATTGTAGCTCTACAAGCTGCTGGAACCATTCTACAGCCGTTATTTTGAGTGCTATAGCCGCCAGCCTTTGTAGAGTAGCTCTGTAAGCTGCTGGAACCATTCTACAGCCGCCATTTTGAGTGTTATAGTAGCCAGCATTTATATTGTACCTCTACAAGCTGCTGGAACCATTCTACAGCCGCCATTTTGAGTTTTATAGCGGCCAGCCTTTATATAACAGCTATACAAGCTGCTGGAAGCATTCTACAGCCGTTATTTTGAGTGTTATAGCCGCCAGCCTTTATATAGTAGCTCTACAAGCTGCTGGAACCATTCTACAGCCGTTATTTTGAGTGTTATAGCCGCCAGCCTTTATATAGTAGCTCTACAAGCTGCTGGAACCATTCTACAGCCGTTATTTTGAGTGCTATAGCCGCCAGCCTTTGTAGAGTAGCTCTGTAAGCTGCTGGAACCATTCTACAGCCGCCATTTTGAGTGTTATAGTAGCCAGCATTTATATTGTACCTCTACAAGCTGCTGGAACCATTCTACAGCCGCCATTTTGAGTTTTGTAGCGGCCAGCCTTTATGTAACAGCTATACAAGCTGCTGGAACCATTCTACAGCCGCCATTTTGAGTGCTATAGCAGCCAGCATTTATATAGTAGCTCTACAAGCTGCTGGAACCATTCTACAGCCGTTATTTTGAGTGTTATAGCCGCCAGCCTTTGTAGAGTAGCTCTGCAAGCTGCTGGAACCATTCTACAGCCGTTATTTTGAGTGTTATAGCCGCCAGCCTTTATATAGTAGCTCTACAAGCTGCTGGAACCATTCTACAGCCGTTATTTCGAGTGTTATAGCCGTCATCTTTAATATAGTAGCTCAACAAGCTGCTGGAACCATTCTACAGCATCCATTTTGAGTGTTATAGCCGCGAGCCTTTATATAGTAGCTATACAAGCTCCTGAAACCATTCTACAGCCGTTATTTTGAGTTTTATAGGAGCCAGCATTTATATAGTACCTCTACAAGCTGCTGGAACCATTCTACAACCTCCATTTTGAGTGTTATAGCCGCCAGCCTTTATATAGTAGCTCTACAAGCTGCTGGAACCATTCTACAGCCGTTTTTTTGAGTTTTATAGCAGCCAGCATTTGTATGGTACCAATACAAGCTGTTGGAACCATTCTACAACCTCCACTTTGAGTGTTATAGCCGCCAGTCTTGGTAAAGTAGCTCTGCAAGTTGCTGGAACCATTCTACAGCCGCCATTTTGAGTTTTATTGCGGCCAGCCCATATATAACAGCTATACAAGCTACTGGAACCATTCTACAGCCGCCATTTTGAGTGTTATAGCGGCCAGCCTTTATATTACAGCTATACAAGCTGCTGGAACCATTCTACATTTTGAGTGTTATAGCCCCACCCTTTATATAGTAGCTCTACAAGCTGCTGGAACCATTCTACAGCCGTTATTTTTAGTGTTTTAGCCGCCAGCCTTTATATAGTAGCTCTACAAGCTGCTGGAACCATTCTACAGCCGCCATTTTGAGTGTCATAGCCGCCAGCCAGTATATAGTAGCTCTACAAGCTGCTGGAACCATTCTACAGCCGTTATTTTGAGTGTTATAGCCGCCAGCCTTTATATAGTAGCTCTACAAGCTGCTGGAACCATTCTACAGCCGCCATTCTGAGTGTTATAGCCGCCAGCCAGTATATAGTACCTCTACAAGCTGCTGGAACCATTCTACAGCCGTTATTATGAGTTTTATAGCAGCTAGCATTTATATAGTACCTCTACAAGCTGCTGGAATTATTCTACAGCCGTTATTTCGAGTGTTATTGCCGCCAGCCTTTGTAGAGTAGCTCTGCAAGCTGCTGGAACCATTCTACAGCCGTTATTTTGAGTGTTATAGCCGCCAGCCTTTATATAAAAGCTCGACAAGCTGCTGGAACCATTCTACAGCCGTTATTTCGAGTGTTATAGCCGCCAGCCTTTATATAGTAGCTCTACAAGCTCCTGAAACCATTCTACAGCCGTTATTTTGAGTTTTATAGCAGCCAGCATTTATATAGTACCTCTACAAGCTGCAGGAACTAATTTACAGCCGCTATTTTGAGTGTTATAGCGGCCAGCCTTTATATAGTACCTCTACAAGCTGCTGGAACCATTCTACAGCCGCCATTTTGAGTGCTTTAGCAGCCAGCATTTATATAGTAGCTCTACAAGCTGCTGGAACCATTCTACAGCCGTTATTTTGAGTGTTATAGCCGCTAGCCTTTGTAGAGTAGCTCTGCAAGCTGCTGGAACCATTCTACAGCCGTTATTTTGAGTGTTATAGCCGCCAGCCTTTATATAGTAGCTTTACAAGCTGCTGGAACCATTCTACAGCCGTTATTTCGAGTGTTATAGCCGTCATCTTTAATATAGTAGCTCAACAAGCTGCTGAAACCATTCTACAGCATCGATTTTGAGTGTTATAGCCGCGAGCCTTTATATAGTAGCTATACAAGCTCCTTAAACCATTCTACAGCCGTTATTTTGAGTTTTATAGGAGCCAGCATTTATATAGTACCTCTACAAGCTGCTGGAACCATTCTACAGCCTCCATTTTGAGTGTTATAGCCGCCAGCCTTTATATAGTAGCTCTACAAGCTGCTGGAACCATTCTACAGCATCCATTTTGAGTGTTATAGCGGCCAGCATTTATATAGTACCTCTACAAGCTGCAGGAACTATTTTACAGCCACTATTTTGAGTGTTATAGCCGCCAGCCTTTATATAGTACCTCTACAAGCTGCTGGAACCATTCTACAGCCTACATTTTGAGTATTATAGCCGCCAGCCTTTATATAGTAGCTCTACAAGCTGCTGAAACCATTCTACAGCCGTTTTTTTGAGTTTTATAGCAGCCAGCATTTATATGGTACCAATACAAGCTGTTGGAACCATTCTACAACCTCCACTTTGAGTGTTATAGCCGCCAGTCTTGGTAAAGTAGCTCTGCAAGTTGCTGGAACCATTCTACAGCCGCCATTTTGAGTTTTATTGCGGCCAGCGTTTATATAACAGCTATACAAGCTACTGGAACCATTCTACAGCCGTTATTTTGAGTGTTATATCCGCCAGCCAGTATATAGTAGCTCTACAAGCTGCTGGAACCATTCTACAGCCGCCATTTCGAGTGTTATAGCCGCCAGCCTTTATATAGTAGCTCTACAAGCTGCTGGAACCATTCTACAGCCGTTATTTTGAGTGTTATAGCCGCCAGCCTTTATATAGTAGCTCTACAAGCTGCTGAAACCATTCTACAGCATCCATTTTGAGTGTTATAGCCGCGAGCCTTTATATAGTAGCTATACAAGCTCCTTAAACCATTCTACAGCCGTTATTTTGAGTTTTATAGGAGCCAGCATTTATATAGTACCTCTACAAGCTGCTGGAACCATTCTACAGCCTCCATTTTGAGTGTTATAGCCGCCAGCCTTTATATAGTACCTCTACAAGCTGCTGGAACCATTCTACAGCATCCATTTTGAGTGTTATAGCGGCCAGCCTTTATATAACAGCTATACAAGCTGCTGGAACCATTCTACAGCCGCCATTTTGAGTGTTATAGCCGCCACCCTTTATATAGTAGCTCTACAAGCGGCTGGAACTATTCTACAGCCGTTATTTTAAGTGTTATAGCCGCCAGCCTTTATATAGTACCTCTACAAGCTGCTGGAACCATTCTACAGCCGCCATTCTGAGTGTTATAGCAGCCAGCATTTACATAGTACCTCTACAAGCTGCTGGAACCATTCTACAGCCGCCATTTTGAGTGTTATAGCCGCTAGCCTTTATTTAGTAGCTCTACAAGCTGCTGAAACCATTCTACAGCCGTTATTTTGAGTTTTATAGCAGCCAGCATTTATATAGTACCTCTACAAGCTGCTGAAACCATTCTACAGCCGTTATTTCGAGTGTTATAGCCGCCAGCCTTTGTATAGTAGCTCTGCAAGCTGCTGGAACCATTCTACAGCCGTTATTTTGATTGTTATAGCCGCCAGCCTTTATATAGTAGCTCTACAAGCTGCTGGAACAGCCGTTATTTCGAGTATTATAGCCGCCAGCCTTTATATAGTAGCTCTACAAGCTGCTGAAACCATTCTACAGCCGTTATTTCAAGTGTTATAGCCGCCAGCCTTTATATAGTAGCTCTACAAGCTGCTGAAACCATTCTACAGCCGTTATTTTGAGTTTTATAGCAGCCAGCATTTATATAGTACCTCTACAAGCTGCTGGAACCATTCTACAGCCGTTATTTCGAGTGTTATTGCCGCCAGCCTTTGTAGAGTAGCTCTGCAAGCTGCTGGAACCATTCTACAGCCGTTATTTTGAGTGTTATAGCCGCCAGCCTTTATATAAAAGCTCTACAAGCTGCTGGAACCATTCTACAGCCGTTATTTCGAGTGTTATAGCCGTCATCTTTAATATAGTAGCTCAACAAGCTGCTGGAACCATTCTACAGCATCCATTTTGAGTGTTATAGCCGCGAGCCTTTATATAGTAGCTATGCAAGCTCCTGAAACCATTCTACAGCCGTTATTTTTAGTGTTATAGCCGCCAGCCTTTATATAACAGCTCTACAAGCTGCTGGATACATTCTACAGCCGCCATTTTGAGTGTTATAGCAGCCAGCATTTATATAGTACCTCTACAAGCTGCTGGAACCATTCTACAGCCGCCATTTTGAGTGTTATAGCGGCCAGCCTTTATATTACAGCTATACAAGCTGTTGGAACCATTCTACAGCCGCCATTTTTAATGTTATAGCGGCCAGCCTTTATATAACAGCTTTACAAGCTGCTGGAACCATTCTACAGCCGTTATTTTGAGTGTTATAGCCTCCAGCCTTTATATAACAGCTCTACAAGCTGCTGAAACCATTCTACAGCCGTTATTTCAAGTGTTATAGCCGCCAGCCTTTATATAGTAGCTCTACAAGCTGCTGAAACCATTCTACAGCCGTTATTTTGAGTTTTATAGCAGCCAGCATTTATATAGTACCTCTACAAGCTGCTGGAACCATTCTACAGCCGTTATTTCGAGTGTTATTGCCGCCAGCCTTTGTAGAGTAGCTCTGCAAGCTGCTGGAACCATTCTACAGCCGTTATTTTGAGTGTTATAGCCGCCAGCCTTTATATAAAAGCTCTACAAGCTGCTGGATACATTCTACAGCCGCCATTTTGAGTGTTATAGCAGCCAGCATTTATATAGTACCTCTACAAGCTGCTGGAACCATTCTACAGCCGCCATTTTGAGTGTTATAGCGGCCAGCCTTTATATTACAGCTATACAAGCTGTTGGAACCATTCTACAGCCGCCATTTTGAGTGTTATAGCGGCCAGCCTTTATATAACAGCTTTACAAGCTGCTGGAACCATTCTACAGCCGTTATTTTGAGTGTTATAGCCTCCAGCCTTTATATAACAGCTCTACAAGCTGCTGAAACCATTCTACAGCCGTTATTTCAAGTGTTATAGCCGCCAGCCTTTATATAGTAGCTCTACAAGCTGCTGAAACCATTCTACAGCCGTTATTTTGAGTTTTATAGCAGCCAGCATTTATATAGTACCTCTACAAGCTGCTGGAACCATTCTACAGCCGTTATTTCGAGTGTTATTGCCGCCAGCCTTTGTAGAGTAGCTCTGCAAGCTGCTGGAACCATTCTACAGCCGTTATTTTGAGTGTTATAGCTTCCAGCCTTTGTAAAGTAGCTCTACAAGCTGCTGGAACCATTCTACAGCCGCCATTTTGAGTGTTATAGCAGCCAGCATTTATATAGTACCTCTACAAGCTGCTGGAACCATTCTACAGCCGCCATTTTGAGTGTTATAGCCGCTAGCCTTTATTTAGTAGCTCTACAAGCTGCTGAAACCATTCTACAGCCGTTATTTTGAGTTTTATAGCAGCCAGCATTTATATAGTACCTCTACAAGCTGCTGGAACCATTCTACAGCCGTTATTTCGAGTGTTATTGCCGCCAGCCTTTGTAGAGTAGCTCTGCAAGCTGCTGGAACCATTCTACAGCCGTTATTTTGAGTGTTATAGCCGCCAGCCTTTATATAAAAGCTCTACAAGCTGCTGGAACCATTCTACAGCCGTTATTTCGAGTGTTATAGCCGTCATCTTTAATATAGTAGCTCAACAAGCTGCTGGAACCATTCTACAGCATCCATTTTGAGTGTTATAGCCGCGAGCCTTTATATAGTAGCTATACAAGCTCCTGAAACCATTCTACAGCCGTTATTTTGAGTTTTATAGGAGCCAGCATTTATATAGTAGCTCTACAAGCTGCTGGAACCATTCTACAGCCGCCATTTTGAGTGTTATAGGAGCCAGAGTTTTATAGGAGCCCGCATTTATATAGTACCTCTAAAAGCTGCTGGAACCATTCTACAGCCTCCATTTTGAGACTTATAGCCGCCAACCTTTATATAGTAGCTCTGCAAGCTGCTGGAACCATTCTACAGCCGCCATTTTGAGTTTTATAGCAGCCAGCATTTATATAGTTGCTCTACAAGCTGCTGGAACCATTCTACTGCCGCCATTTTGAGTGTCAGAGCCGCCAGCCAGTATATAGTAGCTCTACAAGCTGCTGGAACCATTCTACAGCCGCCATTTTGAGTGTTATAGCCGTCATCTTTAATGTAGTAGCTCTACAAGCTGCTGGAACCATTCTACAGCCTCCATTTTGAGTGTTATAGCCGCCAGCCTTTATATAGTAGCTCAACAAGCTCCTGAAACCATTTTACAGCCGTTATTTTGAGTGTTATAGAAGCCAGCATTTATATAGTACCTCAACAAGCTGCTGGAACCATTCAACAGCCTCCATTTTGAGTGTTATAGCCGCCAGCCTTTATGTAGTAGCTCTACAAGCTGCTGGAACCATTCTACAGCCGTTTTTTTTGATTTTTGTAGCAGCCATTCTACAGCCTCCACTTTGAGTGTTATAGCTTCCAGCCTTTGTAAAGTAGCTCTGCAATCTGCAGGAACCATTCTACAGCCGCCATTTTGAGTGTTATAGCAGCCAGCATTTATATAGTTGCTCTACAAGCTGCTGGAACCATTCTACAGCCGCCATTTTGAGTGTTATAGCCGCTAGCCTTTATATAGTAGCTCTACAAGCTGCTGGAACTATTCTTCAGCCGTTATATTTAGTGTTATGGCCGTCATCTGTAATGTAGTAGCTCTACAAGCTGCTGGAACCATTCTACAGCCTCCATTTTGAGTGTTATAGCCGCCAGCCTTTATATAGTAGCTCTACAAGCTCCTGAAACCATTCTACAACCGTTATTTTGAGTGTTATAGCAGCCAGCATTTATATAGTACCTCTACAAGCTGCTGGAACCATTCAACAGCCTCCATTTTGAGTGTTATAGCCGCCAGCCTTTATATAGTAGCTCTACAAGCTCCTGAAACCATTCTACAGCCGTTATTTTGAGTGTTATAGCAGCCAGCATTTATATAGTACCTCTACAAGCTGCTGAAACCATTCAACAGCCTCCATTTTGAGTGTTATAGCCGCCAGCCTTTATATAGTAGCTCTACAAGCTGCTGGAACCATTCAACAGCCTCCATTTTGAGTGTTATAGCCGCCAGCCTTTATATAGTAGCTCTACAAGCTCCTGAAACCATTCTACAGCCGTTATTTTGAGTTTTATAGGAGCCAGCATTTATATAGTAGCTCTACAAGCTGCTGGAACCATTCTACAGCCGCCATTTTGAGTGTTATAGCAGCCAGAGTTTTATAGGAGCCCGCATTTATATAGTACCTCTAAAAGCTGCTGGAACCATTCTACAGCCTCCATTTTGAGACTTATAGCCGCCAACCTTTATATAGTAGCTCTACAAGCTGCTGGAACCATTCTACAGCCGCCATTTTGAGTTTTATAGCAGCCAGCATTTATATAGTTGCTCTACAAGCTGCTGGAACCATTCTACTGCCGCCATTTTGAGTGTCAGAGCCGCCAGCCAGTATATAGTAGCTCTACAAGCTGCTGGAACCATTCTACAGCCGCCATTTTGAGTGTTATAGCCGTCATCTTTAATGTAGTAGCTCTACAAGCTGCTGGAACCATTCTACAGCCTCCATTTTGAGTGTTATAGCCGCCAGCCTTTATATAGTAGCTCAACAAGCTCCTGAAACCATTCTACAGCCGTTATTTTGAGTGTTATAGAAGCCAGCATTTATATAGTACCTCAACAAGCTGCTGGAACCATTCAACAGCCTCCATTTTGAGTGTTATAGCCGCCAGCCTTTATGTAGTAGCTCTACAAGCTGCTGGAACCATTCTACAGCCGTTTTTTTTGATTTTTGTAGCAGCCATTCTACAGCCTCCACTTTGAGTGTTATAGCTTCCAGCCTTTGTAAAGTAGCTCTGCAATCTGCAGGAACCATTCTACAGCCGCCATTTTGAGTGTTATAGCAGCCAGCATTTATATAGTTGCTCTACAAGCTGCTGGAACCATTCTACAGCCGCCATTTTGAGTGTTATAGCCGCTAGCCTTTATATAGTAGCTCTACAAGCTGCTGGAACTATTCTTCAGCCGTTATATTTAGTGTTATGGCCGTCATCTGTAATGTAGTAGCTCTACAAGCTGCTGGAACCATTCTACAGCCTCCATTTTGAGTGTTATAGCCGCCAGCCTTTATATAGTAGCTCTACAAGCTCCTGAAACCATTCTACAACCGTTATTTTGAGTGTTATAGCAGCCAGCATTTATATAGTACCTCTACAAGCTGCTGGAACCATTCAACAGCCTCCATTTTGAGTGTTATAGCCGCCAGCCTTTATATAGTAGCTCTACAAGCTCCTGAAACCATTCTACAGCCGTTATTTTGAGTGTTATAGCAGCCAGCATTTATATAGTACCTCTACAAGCTGCTGAAACCATTCAACAGCCTCCATTTTGAGTGTTATAGCCGCCAGCCTTTATATAGTAGCTCCACAAGCTGCTGGAACCATTCTACAGCCGTTATTTTGATTTTTGTAGCAGCCAGCATTTATATAGTACCTCTACAAGCTGTTGGAACCATTCTACAGCCTCCACTTTGAGTGTTATAGCTTCCAGCCTTTGTAAAGTAGCTCTGCAAGCTGCTGGAACTATTCTACAGCCGCCATTTTGAGTGTTAAAGCCGCTAGCCTTTAAATAGTAGCTCTACAAGCTGCTGGAACCATTCTACAGCCGCCATTTTGAGTTTTATTGCGGCCAGCCTTTATATAACAGCTATACAAGCTGCTGGAACCATTCTACAGTCGTTATTTTGAGTGTTATAGCCGCCAACCAGTATATAGTAGCTCTACAAGCTGCACCATTCTGGAACCATTCTACAGCAGTTATTTTGAGTGTTATAGCAGTCAGCATTTATATAGTACCTCTACAAGCTGCTGTGTTATGGCAGCCAGCCTTTATATAACAGCTTTACAAGCTGCTGCCATTCTACAGCTGTTATTTTGAGTGTTATAGCCGCCAGCCTTTATATAGTAGCTCTGCAAGATGCTGGAACTATTTTACAGCCACTTTTTTGAGTGTTATAGCGGCCAGCATTCATATAACAGCTATAAAAGCTGCTGGAACCATTCTACAGCCACCATTTTGAGTGTTATAGCCGCCAGCCTTTATATAACAGCTACACAAGCTGCTGGAACCATTCTACAGCCGTTATTTTGAGTGTTATAGCCGCCAGCCTTTATATAACAGCTATACAAGCTGCTGGAACCATTCTACAGCCGTTATTGTGAGTGTTATAGCCGCCAGCCTTTATATAAGAGCTATACAAGCTGCTGTAACCATTCTACAGCCGCCATTTTGAGTGTTATAGCAGCCAGAGTTTTATAGGAGCCAGCATTTATATAGTACCTCTAAAAGCTGCTGGAACCAATCTACAGCCTCCATTTTGAGACTTATAGCCGCCAACCTTTATATAGTAGCTCTACAAGCTGCTGGAACCATTCTACAGCCACCATTTTGAGTGCTATAGCCGTCAGCCTTTATATAGTAGCTCTGCAAGCTGCTGGAACCATTCTACCGCCGCCATTTTGAGTGTTATAGCCGCCAGCATTTATATAGTAGCTCTACAAGCTGCTGGAACCATTCTACAGCCGCTATTTTGAGTGTTATAGCAGCCAGAGTTTTATAGGAGCCAGCATTTATATAGTACCTCTACAAAATGCTGGAACCATTCTACAGCCTCCATTTTGAGACTTATAGCCGCCAACCTTTATATAGTAGCTTTACAAGCTGCTGGAACCATTCTACAGCCGCCATTTTGAGTGTTTTAGCAGCCAGCATTTATATAGTTGCTCTACAAGCTGCTGGAACCATTCTACAGCCGCCATTTTGAGTGTCATATCCGCCAGCCAGTATATAGTAGCTCTACAAGCTGCTGGAACCATTCTACAGCCGCCATTTTGAGTGTTATAGCCGTCATCTTTAATGTAGTAGCTCTACAAGCTACTGAAACCATTCTACAGCCGTTATTTTGAGTGTTATAGCAGCCAGCATTTATATAGTACATTTACAAGCTGCTGGAGCCATTCAACAGCCTCCATTTTGAGTGTTATAGCCGCCAGCCTTTATGTAGTAGCTCTACAAGCTGCTGGAACCATTCTACAGCCGTTATTTTGATTTTTGTAGCAGCCATTCTACAGCCTCCACTTTGAGTGTTATAGCTTCCAGCCTTTGTAAAGTAGCTCTGCAAGCTGCTGGAACCATTCTACAGCCGCCATTTTGAGTGTTATAGCCGCTAGCCTTTATATAGTAGCTCTAGAAGCTGCTGGAACCATTCTACAGTCGTTATTTTGAGTGTTATAGCCGCCAGCCTTTATATAACAGCTATACAAGCTGCTGTAACCATTCTACAGCCGTTATTGTGAGTGTTATAGCCGCCAGCCTTTATATAAGAGCTATACAAGCTGCTGTAACCATTCTACAGCCGCTATTTTGAGTGTTATAGCAGCCAGAAATTTATAGGAGCCAGCATTTATATAGTACCTCTAAAAGCTGCTGGAACCAATCTACAGCCTCCATTTTGAGACTTATAGCCGCCAACCTTTATATAGTAGCTCTACAAGCTGCTGGAACCATTCTACAGCCTCCATTTTGAGTGTTATAGCGGCCAGCCTTTATATAACAGCTATACAAGCTGCTGGAACCATTCTACAGCCTCCATTTTGAGTGTTATAGCCGCCAGCCTTTATATAGTAGCTATACAAGCTGCTGGAACCATTCTACAGCCACCATTTTGAGTGCTATAGCCGTCAGCCTTTATATAGTAGCTCTGCAAGCTGCTGGAACCATTCTATCGCCGCCATTTTGAGTTTTATTGCGGCCAGCCTTTTTATAACAGCTATACAAGCTGCTGGAACCATTCTACAGCCGTTATTTTGAGTGTTATAGCCGCCAGCCTTTATATAACAGCTATACAAGCTGCTGGAACCATTCTACAGCCGTTATTTTGAGTGTTATAGCCGCCAGCCTTTATATAAGAGCTATACAAGCTGCTGTAACCATTCTACAGCCGCCATTTTGAGTGTTTTAGCAGCCAGAGTTTTATAGGAGCCAGCATTTATATAGTACCTCTAAAAGCTGCTGGAACCAATCTACAGCCTCCATTTTGAGACTTATAGCCGCCAACCTTTATATAGTAGCTCTACAAGCTGCTGGAACCATTCTACAGCCGCCATTTTGAGTGTTATAGCGGCCAGCCCTTATATAACAGCTCTGCAAGCTGCTGGAACCATTCTACAGCCGCCATTTTGAGTGTTATAGCCGCTAGCCTTTATATAGTAGCTCTAGAAGCTGCTGGAACCATTCTACAGCCGCCATTTTGAGTTTTATTGCGGCCAGCCTTTATATAACATCTATACAAGCTGCTGGAACCATTCTACAGTCGTTATTTTGAGTGTTATAGCCGCCAGCCTTTATATAACAGCTATACAAGCTGCTGGAACCATTCTACAGCCGTTATTGTGAGTGTTATAGCCGCCAGCCTTTATATAAGAGCTATACATGCTGCTGTAACCATTCTACAGCCGCTATTTTGAGTGTTATAGCACCCAGAGTTTTATAGGAGCCAGCATTTATATAGTACCTCTAAAAGCTGCTGGAACCAATCTACAGCCTCCATTTTTAAACTTATAGCCGCCAACCTTTATATAGTAGCTCTACAAGCTGCTGGAACCATTCTACAGCCGCCATTTTGAGTGTTATAGCGGCCAGCCCTTATATAACAGCTATACAAGCTGCTGGAACCATTCTACAGCCTCCATTTTGAGTGTTATAGCCGCCAGCCTTTATATAGTAGCTATACAAGCTGCTGGAACCATTCTACAGCCGCCATTTTGAGTGCTATAGCCGTCAGCCTTTATATAGTAGCTCTGCAAGCTGCTGGAACCATTCTACCGCCGCCATTTTGAGTGTTATAGCCGCCAGCATTTATATAGTAGCTCTACAAGCTGCTGGAACCATTCTACAGCCGCCATTTTGAGTGTTATAGTCGTCATCTTTAATGTAGTAGCTCTACAAGCTCCTGAAACCATTCTACAGCCGTTTTGAGTTTTATTGCGGCCAGCCTTTTTATAACAGCTATACAAGCTGCTGGAACCATTCTACAGCCGTTATTTTGAGTGTTATATCCGCCAGCCAGTATATAGTAGCTCTACAAGCTGCTGGAACCATTCTACAGCCGCTATTTTGAGTGGTTTAGCCGCCAGCCTTTATATAGTACCTCTACAAGCTGCTGGAACCATTCTACAGCCGCCATTTTGAGTGTTATAGCCGCCAGCATTTATATAGTACCTCTACAAGCTGTTGGAACCATTCTACAGCCGCCATTTTGAGTGTTATATCGGCCAGCCTTTATATAACAGCTTTACAAGCTGCTGGAACCATTCTACAGCCGTTATTTTGAGTGTTATAGCCTCCAGCCTTTATATAACAGCTATACAAACTGCTGGAACCATTCTACAGCCACCATTTTGAGTGTTATAGCAGCCAGAGTTTTATGGGAGCCAGCATTTATATAGTACCTCTACAAGCTGCTGGAACCATTCTACAGCCTCCATTTTGAGACTTATAGCCGCCAACCTTTATATACTAGCTTTACAAGCTGCTGGAACCATTCTACAGCCGCCATTTTGAGTGTTTTAGCAGACAGCATTTATATAGTTGCTCTACAAGCTGCTGGAACCATTCTACAGCCGCCATTTTGAGTGTCATATCCGCCAGCCAGTATACAGTAGCTCTACAAGCTGCTGGAACCATTCTACAGCCGCCATTTTGAGTGTTATAGTCGTCATCTTTAATGTAGTAGCTCTACAAGCTCCTGAAACCATTCTACAGCCGTTTTGAGTTTTATTGCGGCCAGCCTTTTTATAACAGCTATACAAGCTGCTGGAACCATTCTACAGCCGTTATTTTGAGTGTTATATCCGCCAGCCAGTATATAGTAGCTCTACAAGCTGCTGGAACCATTCTACAGCCGCCATTTTGAGTGGTTTAGCCGCCAGCCTTTATATAGTACCTCTACAAGCTGCTGGAACCATTCTACAGCCGCCATTTTGAGTGTTATAGCCGCCAGCATTTATATAGTACCTCTACAAGCTGTTGGAACCATTCTACAGCCGCCATTTTGAGTGTTATATCGGCCAGCCTTTATATAACAGCTTTACAAGCTGCTGGAACCA
The DNA here is from genome assembly GCA_018152135.1 of Drosophila paulistorum. Taxonomy (NCBI): domain Eukaryota; kingdom Metazoa; phylum Arthropoda; class Insecta; order Diptera; family Drosophilidae; genus Drosophila; species Drosophila paulistorum. The sequence continues at coordinate 1,152,749 of JAECXG010000648.1, forward strand.
TTCTACAGCCGTTATTTTGAGTGTTATAGCCTCCAGCCTTTATATAACAGCTATACAAACTGCTGGAACCATTCTACAGCCACCATTTTGAGTGTTATAGCCGCCAGCCTTTATATAGCAGCTATACAAGCTGCTGGAACCATTCTACAGCCGCCATTCTGAGTGTTATAGCAGCCAGCATTTTCATAGGACCTCTACAAGCTGCTGGAACCATTCTACAGCCGCCATTTTGAGTGTCATAGCCGCCAGCCTTTATATAGTAGCTCATCAAGCTGCTGGAACCATTCTACAGCCGTTATTTTGATTGTTATAGCCGCCAGCCTTTGTAGAGTAGCTCTGTTAGCTGCAGGAACCATTCTACAGCCGCCATTTTGAGTGTTATAGCCGCTAGCCTTTATATAGTAGCTCTACAAGCTGCTGGAACCATTGTACAGCCGTTATTTAGAGTGTTATAGCCGTCATCTTTAATGTAGTACCTCTACAAGCTGCTGGAACCATTCTACAGCCTCCATTTTGAGTGTTATAGCCGCCAGCCTTTATATAGTAGCTCTACAAGCTCTTGAAACCATTCTACAGCCGCCATTTTGAGTGTTATAGCCGCCAGCATTTATATAGTACCTCTACAAGCTGTTGGAACCATTCTACAGCCGCCATTTTGAGTGTTATAGCGGCCAGCCTTTATATAACAGCTTTACAAGCTGCTGGAACCATTCTACAGCCGTTATTTTGAGTGTTATAGCCTCCAGCCTTTATATAACAGCTATACAAACTGCTGGAACCATTCTACAGCCACCATTTTGAGTGTTATAGCCGCCAGCCTTTATATAGCAGCTATACAAGCTGCTGGAACCATTCTACAGCCGCCATTCTGAGTGTTATAGCAGCCAGCATTTTCATAGGACCTCTACAAGCTGTTGGAACCATTCTACAGCCGCCATTTCGAGTGTCATAGCCGCCAGCCTTTATATAGTAGCTCATCAAGCTGCTGGAACCATTCTACAGCCGTTATTTTGATTGTTATAGCCGCCAGCCTTTGTAGAGTAGCTCTGTAAGCTGCAGGAACCATTCTACAGCCGCCATTTTGAGTGTTATAGCCGCTAGCCTTTATATAGTAGCTCTACAAGCTGCTGGAACCATTCTACAGCCGTTATTTAGAGTGTTATAGCCGTCATCTTTAATGTAGTACCTCTACAAGCTGCTGGAACCATTCTACAGCCTCCATTTTGAGTGTTATAGCCGCCAGCCTTTATATAGCAGCTATACAAGCTGCTGGAACCATTCTACAGCCGCCATTCTGAGTGTTATAGAAGCCAGCATTTATTTAGTACCTCTACAAGCTGCTGGAACCATTCTACAGCCGCCATTTTGAGTGTCATTGCCGCCAGTCAGTATATAGTAGTTCTACAAGCTGCTGGAACCATTCTACAGCCGTTATTTTGAGTGTTATAGCCGTAATCTTCAATGTAGTAGCGCTACAAGCTGCTGGAACCATTCTACAGCCGTTATTTAGAGTGTTATAGCCGTCATCTTTAATGTAGTACCTCTACAAGCTGCTGGAACCATTCTACAGCCTCCATTTTGAGTGTTATAGCCGCCAGCCTTTATATAGCAGCTATACAAGCTGCTGGAACCATTCTACAGCCGCCATTCTGAGTGTTATAGAAGCCAGCATTTATTTAGTACCTCTACAAGCTGCTGGAACCATTCTACAGCCGCCATTTTGAGTGTCATTGCCGCCAGTCAGTATATAGTAGTTCTACAAGCTGCTGGAACCATTCTACAGCCGTTATTTTGAGTGTTATAGCCGTAATCTTCAATGTAGTAGCGCTACAAGCTGCTGGAACCATTCTACAGCCTCCATTTTGAGTTTTATAGCAGCCAGCATTTATATAGTAGCTCTACAAGCTCTTGAAACCATTCTACAGCCGCCATTTTGAGTGTTATAGCCGCCAGCATTTATATAGTACCTCTACAAGCTGTTGGAACCATTCTACAGCCTCCATTTTGAGTGTCATAGCCGCCAGCCAGAATATAGTAGCTCTACAAGCTGCTGGAACCATTCTACAGCCGCTATTTTGAGTGTTATAGCCGTCATCTTTAATGTAGTAGCTCTACAAGCTGCTGGAACTATTCTACAGCCTCCATTTTGAGTGTTATAGCCGCTAGCCTTTATATAGTAGCTCTACAAGCGCCTGGAACCATTCTACAGCCGTTATTTAGAGTGTTTTAGCCGTCATCTTTAATGTAGTACCTCTACAAGCTGCTGGAACCATTCTACAGCATCCTTTTTGAGTGTTATAGCCGCCAGCCTTTATATAGCAGCTATACAAGCTGCTGGAACCATTCTACAGCCGCCATTCTGAGTGTTATAGAAGCTAGAATTTATTTGGTACCTCTACAAGCTGCTGGAACCATTCTGCAGCCGCCATTTTGAGTGTCATAGCCGCCAGTCAGTATATAGTAGTTCTACAAGCTGCTGGAACCATTCTTTAGCCGTTATTTTGAGTGTTATAGTCGCAAGCCTTTGTAGAGTAGCTCTGCAAGCTGCTGGAACCATTCTACAGCCGCCATTTTGAGTGTTATAGCCGCTAGCCTTTATATAGTAGCTATACAAGCTGCTGGAACCATTCTACAGCCGCCATTTTTAGTGTTATAGCCGCTAGCCTTTATATAACAGCTATACAAGCTGCTGGAACCATTCTACAGCCGCCGTTTTGAGTGTCATAGCCGCCAGCCAGAATATAGTAGCTCTACAAGCTGCTGGAACCATTCTACAGCCGCCATTTTGAGTGTTATAGCAGCCAGCATTTATATAGTTGCTCTACAAGCTGCTGAAACCATTCTACAGCCGCCATTTTGAGTGTTATAGCAGCCAGCATTTATATAGTTGCTCTACAAGCTGCTGAAACCATTCTACAGCCTCCATTTTGAGTGTCATAGCCGCCAGCCAGAATATAGTAGCTCTACAAGCTGCTGGAACCATTCTACAGCCTCCATTTTGAGTTTTATAGCAGCCAGCATTTATATAGTACCTCTACAATCTGCTGGAACCATTCAACAGCCTCCATTTTGAGTGTTATAGCCGCCAGCCTTTATATAGCAGCTATACAAGATGCTGAAACCATTCTACAGCCGCCATTCTGAGTGTTATAGCAGCCAGCATTTACATAGTAACTGTACAAGCTGCTGGAACCATTCTACAGCCGCCATTTTGAGTGTCATAGCCGCCAGCCAGAATATAGTAGCTCTACAAGCTGCTGGAACCATTCTACAGCCGCCATTTTGAGAGTTATATCCGCTAGCCTTTATATAGTAGCTCTACAAGCTGCTGGAACCATTCTACAGCCGTTATTTTGAGTGTTATAGCCGTCATCTTTAATGTAGTAGCTCTTCAAGCTGCTGGAACCATTCTACAGCCTCCATTTTGAGTGTTATAGCCGCCAGCCTTTATATAGCAGCTATACAAGCTGCTGGAACCATTCTACAGCCGCCATTCTGAGTGTTATAGCAGCCAGCCAGTATATAGTAGCTCTACAAGCTGCTGGAACCATTCTACAGCCGCCATTTTGAGTGTTTTAGCCGCTAGCTTTTATATAGTAGCTCTACAAGCGCCTGGAACCATTCTTCAGCCGTTATTTCTAGTGTTATATCCGTCATCTTTAATGTAGTAGCTCTACAAGCTGCTGGAACCATTCTACAGCCTCCATTTTGAGTGTTATAGCCGCCAGCCTTTATATAGCAGCTATACAAGCTGCTGGAACCATTCTACTGCCGCTATTCTGAGTGTTTTAGCAGCCAGCATTTACATAGTACCTCTACAAGCTGCTGGAACTATTCAACAGCCGCCATTTTGAGTGTTATAGCCGCTAGCCTTTATATAGTAGCTCTACAAGCTGCTGGAACTATTCTTCAGCCGTTATTTTTAGTGTTAAAGCCGTCATCTTTAATGTAGTAGCTCTAAAAGCTGCTGGAACCATTCTACAGCCGCCATTTTGAGTGTTATAGCCGCTAGCCTTTATATAGTAGCTCTACAAGCTGCTGGAACTATTCTTCAGCCGTTATTTTTAGTGTTAAAGCCGTCATCTTTAATGTAGTAGCTCTACAAGCTCCTGAAACCATTCTACAGCCGTTATTTTGAGTGTTATAGCAGCCAGCATTTATATAGTACCTCTACAAGCTGCTGGAACCATTCTACAGCCTCCATTTTGAGTGTCATAGCCGCCAGCTAGAATATAGTAGCTCTACAAGCTGCTGGAACCATTCTACAGCCTCCATTTTGAGTTTTATAGCAGCCAGCATTTATATAGTACCTCTACAATCTGCTGGAACCATTCAACAGCCTCCATTTTGAGTGTTATAGCCGCCAGCCTTTATATAGCAGCTATACAAGATGCTGAAACCATTCTACAGCCGCAATTCTGAGTGTTATAGCAGCCAGCATTTACATAGTAACTGTACAAGCTGCTGGAACCATTCTACAGCCGCCATTTTGAGTGTCATAGCCGCCAGCCAGAATATAGTAGCTCTACAAGCTGCTGGAACCATTCTACAGCCGCCATTTTGAGTGTTATATCCGCTAGCCTTTATATAGTAGCTCTACAAGCTGCTGGAACCATTCTACAGCCGTTATTTTGAGTGTTATAGCCGTCATCTTTAATGTAGTAGCTCTACAAGCTGCTGGAACCATTCTACAGCCTCCATTTTGAGTGTTATAGCCGACAGCCTTTATATAGCAGCTATACAAGCTGCTGGAACCATTCTACAGCCGCTATTCTGAGTGTTATAGCAGCCAGCATTTACATAGTACCTCTACAAGCTGCTGGAACTATTCAACAGCCGCCATTTTGAGTGTTATAGCCGCTAGCCTTTATATAGTAGCTCTACAAGCTGCTGGAACTATTCTTCAGCCGTTATTTTTAGTGTTAAAGCCGTCATCTTTAATGTAGTAGCTCTAAAAGCTGCTGGAACCATTCTACAGCCGCCATTTTGAGTGTTATAGCCGCTAGCCTTTATATAGTAGCTCTACAAGCTGCTGGAACTATTCTTCAGCCGTTATTTTTAGTGTTAAAGCCGTCATCTTTAATGTAGTAGCTCTACAAGCTCCTGAAACCATTCTACAGCCGTTATTTTGAGTGTTATAGCAGCCAGCATTTATATAGTACCTCTACAAGCTGCTGGAACCATTCAACAGTCTCCATTTTGAGTGTTATAGCCGCCAGCCTTTATATAGTAGCTCTACAAGATCCTGAAACCATTCTACAGCCGTTATTTTGAGTGTTATAGCAGCCAGCATTTATATAGTACCTCTACAAGCTGCTGGAACCATTCAACAGCCTCCATTTTGAGTGTTAAAGCCGCCAGCCTTTATATAATAGCTCTACAAGGTGCTGGAACCATTCTACATCCGTTATTTTGATTTTTGTAGCAGCCAGCATTTATATAGTACCTCTACAAGCTGTTGGAACCATTCTACAGCCTCCACTTTGAGCGTTATAGCTTCCAGCCTTTAAAAAGTAGCTCTGCAAGCTGCTGGAACCATTCTACAGCCGCCATTTTGAGTGTTATAGCCGCTAGCCTTTATATAGTAGCTCTACAAGCTGCTGGAACCATTCAACAGCCTCCATTTTGAGTGTTATAGCCGCCAGCCTTTATATAGTAGCTCTACAAGCTCCTGAAACCATTCTACAGCCGTTATTTTGAGTGTTATAGCAGCCAGCATTTATATAGTACCTCTACAAGCTGCTGGAACCATTCAACAGCCTCCATTTTGAGTGTTATAGCCGCCAGCCTTTATATAGTAGCTCTACAAGCTGCTGGAACCATTTTACAGCCGCCATTTTGAGTGTTATAGCCGCCAGCCTTTATATAGTAGCTCTACAAGCTGCTGGAACCATTTTACAGCCGCCATTTTGAGTGTTATAGCCGCCAGCCTTTATATAGTAGCTCTACAAGCTGCTGGAACCATTTTACAGCCGCCATTTTGAGTGTTATAGCCGCTAGCCTTTATATAGTAGCTCTACAAGCTGCTGGAACCATTCTACAGCCGCCATTTTTAGTTTTATTGCTGCCAGCCTTTATATAACAGCTATACAAGCTGCTGGAACCATTCTACAGCCGTTATTTTGAGTGTTATAGCCGCCAACCAGTATATAGTAGCTCTACAAGCTGCTGAAACCATTCTACAGCCGTTATTTTGAAAGTTATAGCAGCCAGCATTTATATAGTACCTCTACAAGCTGCTGTGTTATGGCAGCCAGCCTTTATATAACAGCTATACATGCTGCTGGAACCATTCTACAGCCGTTATTTTGAGTGTTATAGCCGCCAGCATTTAAATAGTAGCTCTGCAAGATGCTGGAACTATTTTACAGCCACTTTTTTGAGTGTTATAGCGGCCAGCCTTTATATAACAGCTATAAAAGCTGCTGGAACCATTCTACAGCCACCATTTTGAGTGTTATAGCCGCCAGCCTTTATATAACAGCTATACAAGCTGCTGGAACCATTCTACAGCCGTTATTTTGAGTGTTATAGCCGCCAGCCAGTATATAGTAGCTCTACAAGCTGCTGGAACCATTCTACAGCCGCCATTTTGAGTGTTATAGCCGCTAGCTTTTATATAGTAGCTCTACAAGCGCCTGGAACCATTCTTCAGCCGTTATTTCTAGTGTTATAGCCGTCATCTTTAATGTAGTAGCTCTACAAGCTGCTGGAACCATTCTACAGCCTCCATTTTGAGTGTTATAGCCGCCAGCCTTTATATAGCAGCTATACAAGCTGCTGGAACCATTCTACAGCCTCCATTTTGAGTGTTATAGCCGCCAGCCTTTATATAGTAGCTCTACAAGCTCCTGAAACCATTCTACAGCCGTTATTTTGAGTGTTATAGCAGCCAGCATTTATATAGTACCTCTACAATCTGCTGGAACCATTCTACAGCCGCCATTCTGAGTGTTATAGCAGCCAGCCAGAATATAGTAGCTTTACAAGCTGCTGGAACCATTCTACAGCCGCCATTTTGAGTGTTATAGCCGCTAGCTTTTATATAGTAGCTCTACAAGCGCCTGGAACCATTCTTCAGCCGTTATTTCTAGTGTTATAGCCGTCATCTTTAATGTAGTAGCTCTACAAGCTGCTGGAACCATTCTACAGCCTCCATTTTGAGTGTTATAGCCGCCAGCCTTTATATAGCAGCTATACAAGCTGCTGGAACCATTCTACAGCCGCTATTCTGAGTGTTATAGCAGCCAGCATTCACATAGTACCTCTACAAGCTGCTGGAACCATTCTACATCCGCCATTTTGAGTGTCATAGCAGCCAGCCAGAATATAGTAGCTCTACAAGCTGCTGGAACCATTCTACAGCCGCCAATTTGAGTGTTATATCCGCTAGCCTTTATATAGTAGCTCTACAAGCTGCTGGAACCGTTCTACAGCCGTTATTTTGAGTGTTATAGCCGTCATCTTTAATGTAGTAGATCTTCAAGCTGCTGGAACCATTCAACAGTCTCCATTTTGAGTGTTATAGCCGCCAGCCTTTATATAGTAGCTCTACAAGATCCTGGAACCATTCTACAGCCGCTATTCTGAGTGTTATAGCAGCCAGCATTTACATAGTACTTCTACAAGCTGCTGGAACTATTCTACAGCCGCCATTTTGAGTGTTATAGCAGCTAGGCTTTATATAGTAGCTCTACAAGCTGCTGGAACTATTCTTCAGCCGTTATTGTATGTATCTTTAATGTAGTAGCTCTACAAGCTGCTGGAACCATTCAACAGCCTCCATTTTGAGTGTTATAGCCGCCAGCCTTTATATAGTAGCCCTACAAGCTGCTGGAACCATTCTACAGCCGTTATTTTGATTTTTGTAGCAGCCAGCATTTATATAGTACGTCTACAAGCTGTTGGAACCATTCTACAGCCTCCACTTTGAGTGTTATAGCTTCCAGCCTTTAGAAAATAGCTCTGCAAGCTGCTGGAACCATTTTACAGCCGCCATTTTGAGTGTTATAGCTGCTAGCCTTTATATAGTAGCTCTACAAGCTGCTGGAACCATTCTACAGCCGCCATTTTGAGTTTTATTGCGGCAAGCCTTTATATAACAGCTATACAAGCTGCTGGAACCATTCTACAGCCGTTATTTTGAGTGTTATAGCCGCCAACCAGTATATAGTAGCTCTACAAGCTGCTGGAACCATTCTACAGCCGTTATTTTGAGTGTTATAGCAGCCAGCATTTATATAGTACCTCTACAAGCTGCTGTGTTATGGCAGCCAGCCTTTATATAACAGCTATACAAGCTGCTGGAACCATTCTACAGCCGTTATTTTGAGTGTTATAGCCGCCAGCCTTTATATAGTAGCTCTGCAAGATGCTGGAACTATTTTACAGCCACTTTTTTGAGTGTTATAGCGGCCAGCCTTTATATAACAGCTATAACAGCTGCTGGAACCATTCTACAGCCACCATTTTGAGTGTTATAGCCGCCAGCCTTTATACAGTAGCTCTACAAGCTGCTGGAACCATTCTACAGCCGTTATTTTGAGTGTTATAGCCGCCAGCCTTTATGTAACAGCTATACAAGCTGCTGGAACCATTCTACAGCCTTTATTGTGAGTGTTATAGCCGCCAACCAGTATATAGTAGCTCTACAAGCTGCTGGAACCATTCTACAGCCGTTATTTTGAGTGTTATAGCAGCCAGCATTTATATAGTACCTCTACAAGCTGCTGTGTTATGGCAGCCAGCCTTTATATAACAGCTATACAAGCTGCTGGAACCATTCTACAGCCGTTATTTTGAGTGTTATAGCCGCCAGCCTTTATATAGTAGCTCTACAAGCTCCTGAAACCATTCTACAGCCGTTATTTTGAGTTTTGAAGCAGCCTGCATTTATATAGTACCTCTACAAGCTGCTGTAACCATTCTACAGCCGCCATTTTGAGTGTTATAGCAGCCAGAGTTTTATAGGAGCCAGCATTTATATAGTACCTCTAAAAGCTGCTGGAACCATTCTACAGCCTCCATTTTGAGACTTATAGCCGCCAACCTTTATATAGTAGCTCTACAAGCTGCTGGAACCATTCTTTAGCCGCCATTTTGAGTGTTATAGCGGCCAGCCTTTATATAGTAGCTCTGCAAGCTGCTGGAACCATCATACAGCCGCCATTTTGAGTGTTATAGCAGCCAGAGTTTTATAGGAGCCAGCATTTATATAGAACTTCTAAAAGCTGCTGGAACCATTCTACAGCCACCATTTTGAGTGCTATAGCCGCCAGCCTTTATATAGTAGCTCTGCAAGCTGCTGGAACCATTCTACCGCCGCCATTTTGAGTGTTATAGCCGCCAGCATTTATATAGTAGCTCTTCAAGCTGCTGGAACCATTCTACAGCCGCCATTTTGAGTGTTATAGCAGCCAGAGTTTTATAGGAGCCAGCATTTATATAGTACCTCTAAAAGCTGCTGGAACCATTCTACAGCCTCCATTTTGAGACTTATAGCCGCCAACCTTTATATAGTAGCTCTACAAGCTACTGGAACCATTCTACAGCGCCATTTTGAGTGTTATAGCGGCCAGCCTTTATATAACAGCTCTACAAGCTGCTGGAACCATTCTACAGCCGTTATTTTGAGTGTTATAGCCGCCAGCCTTTATATAACAGCTATACAAGCTGCTGGAACCATTCTACAGCCACCATTTTGAGTGCTATAGCCGCCAGCCTTTATATAGTAGCTCTGCAAGCTGCTGGAACCATTCTCCCGCCGCCATTTTGAGTGTTATAGCCGCCAGCATTTATATAGTAGCTCTACAAGCTGCTGGAACCATTTTACAGCCGCCATTTTGAGTGTTATAGCAGCCAGAGTTTTATAGGAGCCAGCATTTATATAGTACCTCTACAAGCTGCTGGAACCATTCTACAGCCTCTATTTTGAGACTTATAGCCGCCAACCTTTATATAGTAGCTCTGCAAGCTGCTTGAACCATTTTACAGACGTTATTTTGAGTGTTATAGCCGTCATCTTTAATATAGTAGCTATACAATCTGCTGGATCCATTTTACAGCCTCCATTTTGAGTGTTATAGCCGCCAGCCATTATATAGTAGCTCTACAAGCTGCTGGAAACATTCTACAGCCATTATTTTGAGTTTTATAGGAGCCAGTATTTATATAGTACCTCTTCAAGCTGCTGGAACCATTCTACAGCCTCCATTTTGAGTGATATAGCCGCCAGCCTTTATATAGTAGCTCTGCAAGCTGTTGGAACCATTCTACAGACGTTATTTTGATTTTTATAGCAGCCAGCATTTATATAGTACCTCTGCATGCTGCTGGAACCATTCTACAGCCTCCATTTTGAGTGTTATAGCCGCCAGCCTTTATACAGTAGCTCTACAAGCTGCTGGAACCATTCTACAGCCGTTGTTTTGAGTTTTATAGCAGCCAGCATTTATATAGTACCTCTACAAGCTGCTGGAACCATTCTATAGCCGCCAATTTGAGTGTTATAGCAGCCAGCATTTATATAGTTGCTCTACAATCTGCTGGAACCATTCTACAGCCACCATTTTGAGTTTTATAGCCGCCAGCCTTTATATAGTAGCTCTGCAAGCTGCTGGAACCATTCTACAGCCTCCATTTTGAGTGTTATAGCAGCCAGCATTTATATAGTACCTCTGCAAGCTGCTGGAACCATTCTACAGCCGCCATTTTGAGTGTTATAGCGGCTAGCCTTTATATAGTAGCTCTGCAAGCTGCTGGAACCATTCTACAGCCGTTGTTTTGAGTTTTATAGGAGCCAGCATTTATATAGTACCTCTATAAGCTGCTGGAACCATTCTACAGCCTCCATTTTGAGTGATATAGCCGCCAGCCTTTATATAGTAGCTCTGCAAGCTGCTGGAACCATTCTACAGCCTCCATTTTGAGTGTTATAGCAGCCAGCATTTATATAGTACCTCTGCAAGCTGCTGGAACCATTCTACAGCCGCCATTTTGAGTGTTATAGCCGCCAGCCTTTATATAGTAGCTCTGCAAGATGCTGGAACCATTCTACAGCCGTTGTTTTGAGTTTTATAGCAGCCAGCATTTATATAGTACCTCTGCAAGCTGCTGGAACCATTCTACAGCCGCCATTTTGAGTGTTATAGCCGTCATCTTTAATATAGTAGCTATACAATCTGCTGGAACCATTTTACAGCCTCCATTTTGAGTGTTATAGCCGCCAGCCTTTATATAGTAGCTCTGCAAGATGCTGGAACCATTCTACAGCCGTTGTTTTGAGTTTTATAGCAGCCAGCATTTATATAGTACCTCTGCAAGCTGCTGGAACCTTTCTACAGCCGCCATTTTGAGTGTTATAGCCGCCAGCCTTTATATAGTAGCTCTGCAAGCTGCTGGAACCATTCTACAGCCGTTATTTTGAGTGTTATAGCCGTCATCTTTAATATAGTAGCTATACAATCTGCTGGAACCATTTTACAGCCTCCATTTTGAGTGTTATAGCCGCCAGCCTTTATATAGTAGCTCTGCAAGATGCTGGAACCATTCTACAGCCGTTGTTTTGAGTTTTATAGCAGCCAGCATTTATATAGTACCTCTGCAAGCTGCTGGAACCATTCTACAGCCGCCATTTTGAGTGTTATAGCCGCCAGCCTTTATATAGTAGCTCTGCAAGCTGCTGGAACCATTCTACAGCCGTTATTTTGAGTGTTATAGCCGTCATCTTTAATATAGTAGCTATACAATCTGCTGGAACCATTTTACAGCCTCCATTTTGAGTGTTATAGCCGCCAGCCTTTATATAGTAGCTCTGCAAGATGCTGGAACCATTCTACAGCCGTTGTTTTGAGTTTTATAGCAGCCAGCATTTATATTGTACCTCTGCAAGCTGCTGGAACCATTCTACAGCCGCCATTTTGAGTGTTATAGCCGCTAGCCTTTATATAGTAGCTCTACAAGCTGCTGGAACCATTCTACAGCCGTTATTTTGAGTGTTATAGCCGTCATCTTTAATATAGTAGCTATGCAATCTGCTGGAACCAATTTACAGCCTCCATTTTGAGTGTTATAGCCGCCAGCCTTTATATAGTAGCTCTGCAAGCTGCTGGAACCATTCTACAGCCGCCATTTTGAGTGTTATAGCCGCTAGCCTTTATATAGTAGCTCTACAAGCTGCTGGAACCATTCTACAGCCGTTATTTTGAGTGTTATAGCCGTCATCTTTAATATAGTAGCTATACAATCTGCTGGAACCATCCTACAGCCGCCATTTTGAGTGTTATAGCCGCCAGCCTTTATATAGTAGCTTTGCAAGCTGCTGGAACCATTCTACAGCCGCCATTTTGAGTGTTATAGCCACCAGCCAGTATATAGTAGCTCTACAAGCTGCCGCCATTTTCAGTGTTATAGCCGCCAGCCAGTATATAGTAGATCTACAAGCTGCTGGAACCATTCTACAGACATTATTTTGAGTGTTATAGCCGTCATCTTTAATATAGTAGCTATACAGGCTGTTGGGACCATTCTACAGCCACCATTTTGAGTTTTATAGCCGCCAGCCTTTGTAGAGTAGCTCTGCAAGCTGCCGGAACCATTCTACAGCTGCCATTTTGAGTGTTACAGCCTCCATTTTGAGTGATATAGCCGCCAGCCAGTATATAGTAGCTCTACAAGCTGCTTGAACCATTCTACAGACGTTATTTTGAGTGTTATAGCCGTCATCTTTAATATAGTAGCTATACAATCTGCTGGAACCATTTTACAGCCTCCATTTTAAGTGTTATAGCCGCCAGCCTTTATACAGTAGCTCTACAAGCTGCTGGAACCATTCTACAGCCTCCATTTTGAGTGATATAGCCGCCAGCCTTTATATAGTAGCTCTGCAAGCTGCTGGAACCATTCTACAGACGTTATTTTGATTTTTATAGCAGCCAGCATTTATATAGTACCTCTGCAAACTGCTGGAACCATTCTACAGCCTCCATTTTGAGTGTTATAGCCGCCAGCCTTTATACAGTAGCTCTACAAGCTGCTGGAACCATTCTACAGCCGTTGTTTTGAGTTTTATAGCCACCAGCCAGTATATAGTAGCTCTACAAGCTGCTGAAACCATTCTACAGACGTTATTTTGAGTGTTATAGCCGTCATCTTTAATATAGTAGCTATACAATCTGTTGGAACCATTTTACAGCCTCCATTTTGAATGTTATAGCCGCCAGCCTTTATACAGTAGCTCCACAAGCTGCTGGAACCATTCTACAGCCGTTGTTTTGAGTTTTATAGCAGCCAGCATTTATATAGTACCTCTACAAGCTGCTGGAACCTTTCTACAGCCTCCATTTTGAGTGTTATAGCAGCCAGCATTAATATAGTACCTCCACAATCTGCTGGAACCATTCTACAGCCGCCATTTTGAGTGTTATAGCCGCCAGCCTTTATATAACAGCTATACAAGCTGCTGGAACCATTCTACAGCCACCATTTTGAGTGTTATAGCAGCCAGCATTTATATAGTAGCTCTACAAGCTGCTGGAACCATTCTACAGCCGTTATTTTGAGTGTTATAGCCGTCATCTTTAATAAAGTAGCTATACAATCTGCTGGAATCATTTTACAGCCTCCATTTTGAGTGTTATTGCCGCCAGCCTTTATACAGTAGCTCTACAAGCTGCTGGAACCATTCTACAGCCGTTGTTTTGAGTTTTATAGCAGCCAGCATTTATATAGTACCTCTACAAGCTGCTGGAACCATTCTACAGCCTCCATTTTGAGTGTTATAGCCGCCAGCCTTTATACAGTAGCTCTACAGCTGCAGGAACCACTCTACAGCCGTTATTTTGAGTGTTATAGCCGCCAGCCAGTATATAGTAGGTCTACAAGCTGCTGGAACCATTCTACAGACGTTATTTTGAGTGTTATAGCCGTCATCTTTAATATAGTAGCTATACAATCTGCTGGAACCATTTTACAGCCTCCATTTTGAGTGTTATAGTCGCCAGCCTTTATATAGTAGCTCTGCAAGATCTGGAACCATTCTACAGCCGTTGTTTTGAGTTTTATAGCAGCCAGCATTTATATAGTACCTCTGCAAGCGGCTGGAACCATTCTACAGCCGCCATTTTGAGTGTTATAGCCGCTAGCCTTTATATAGTAGCTCTACAAGCTGCTGGAACCATTCTACAGCCGTTATTTTGAGTGTTATAGCCGTCATCTTTAATATAGTAGCTATACAATCTGCTGGAACCATTTTACAGCCTCCATTTTGAGTGTTATAGCCGCCAGCCTTTATATAGTAGCTCTGCAAGATGCTGGAACCATTCTACAGCCGTTGTTTTGAGTTTTATAGCAGCCAGCATTTATATAGTACCTCTGCAAGCTGCTGGAACCATTCTACAGCCGTTATTTTGAGTGTTATAGCCGTCATCTTTAATATAGTAGCTATACAATCTGCTGGAACCATTTTACAGCCTCCATTTTGAGTGTTATAGCAGCCAGCATTTATATAGTACTTCGACAAGCTGTTGGAACCATTCTTCAGCCAATATTTTGAGTTTTATAGGAGCCAGCATTTATATAGTACCTCTATAAGCTGCTGGAACCATTCTACAGCCTCCATTTTGAGTGATATAGCCGCCAGCCTTTATATAGTAGCTCTGCAAGCTGCTGGAACCATTCTACAGACGTTATTTTGATTTTTATAGCAGCCAGCATTTATATAGTACCTCTGCAAGCTGCTGGAACCATTCTACAGCCGCCATTTTGAGTGTTATAGCCGCTAGCCTTTATATAGTAGCTCTACAAGCTGCTGGAACCATTCTACAGCCGTTATTTTGAGTGTTATAGCCGTCATCTTTAATATAGTAGCTATACAATCTGCTGGAACCATTTTACAGCCTCCATTTTGAGTGTTATAGCCGCCAGCCTTTATATAGTAGCTCTGCAAGATGCTGGAACCATTCTACAGCCGTTGTTTTGAGTTTTATAGCAGCCAGCATTTATATAGTACCTCTGCAAGCTGCTGGAACCATTCTACAGCCGCCATTTTGAGTGTTATAGCCGCTAGCCTTTATATAGTAGCTCTACAAGCTGCTGGAACCATTCTACAGCCGTTATTTTGAGTGTTATAGCCGTCATCTTTAATATAGTAGCTATACAATCTGCTGGAACCATTTTACAGCCTCCATTTTGAGTGTTATAGCCGCCAGCCTTTATATAGTAGCTCTGCAAGCTGCTGGAACCATTCTACAGCCGCCATTTTGAGTGTTATAGCCGCTAGCCTTTATATAGTAGCTCTACAAGCTGCTGGAACCATTCTACAGCCGTTATTTTGAGTGTTATAGCCGTCATCTTTAATATAGTAGCTATACAATCTGCTGGAACCATCCTACAGCCGCCATTTTGAGTGTTATAGCCGCCAGCCTTTATATAGTAGCTTTGCAAGCTGCTGGAACCATTCTACAGCCGCCATTTTGAGTGTTATAGCCACCAGCCAGTATATAGTAGCTCTACAAGCTGCCGCCATTTTGAGTGTTATAGCCGCCAGCCAGTATATAGTAGATCTACAAGCTGCTGGAACCATTCTACAGACATTATTTTGAGTGTTATAGCCGTCATCTTTAATATAGTAGCTATACAGGCTGTTGGGACCATTCTACAGCCACCATTTTGAGTTTTATAGCCGCCAGCCTTTGTAGAGTAGCTCTGCAAGCTGCCGGAACCATTCTACAGCCGCCATTTTGAGTGTTACAGCCTCCATTTTGAGTGATATAGCCGCCAGCCAGTATATAGTAGCTCTACAAGCTGCTTGAACCATTCTACAGACGTTATTTTGAGTGTTATAGCCGTCATCTTTAATATAGTAGCTATACAATCTGCTGGAACTATTTTACAGCCTCCATTTTGAGTGTTATAGCCGCCAGCCTTTATATAGTAGCTCTACAAGCTGCTGGAAACATTCTACAGCCATTATTTTGAGTTTTATAGGAGCCAGCATTTATATAGTACCTCTTCAAGCTGCTAGAACCATTCTACAGCCTCCATTTTGTGTGATATAGCCGCCAGCCTTTATATAGTAGCTCTGCAAGCTGCTGGAACCATTCTACAGACGTTATTTTGATTTTTATAGCAGCCAGCATTTATATAGTACCTCTGCAAACTGCTGGAACCATTCTACAGCCTCCATTTTGAGTGTTATAGCCGCCAGCCTTTATACAGTAGCTCTACAAGCTGCTGGAACCATTCTACAGCCGTTGTTTTGAGTTTTATAGCAGCCAGCACTTATATAGTACCTCTACAAGCTGCTGGAACCATTCTACAGCCTCCATTTTGAGTGTTATAGCAGCCAGCATTTATATAGTACCTCTACAATCTGCTGGAACCATTCTACAGCCGCCATTTTGCGTGTTATAGCCGCCAGCCTTTATATAGTAGCTCTGCAAGCTGCTGGAACCATTCTACAGCCGCCATTTTGAGTGTTATAGCCACCAGCCAGTATATAGTAGCTCTACAAGCTGCTGAAACCATTCTTCAGACGTTATTTTGAGTGTTATAGCCGTCATCTTTAATATAGTAGCTATACAATCTGTTGGAACCATTTTACAGCCTCCATTTTGAATGTTATTGCCGCCAGCCTTTATACAGTAGCTCCACAAGCTGCTGGAACCATTCTACAGCCGTTGTTTTGAGTTTTATAGCAGCCAGCATTTATATAGTACCTCTACAAGCTGCTGGAACCATTCTACAGCTTCCATTTTGAGTGTTATAGCAGCCAGCATTAATATAGTACCTCCACAATCTGCTGGAACCATTATACAGCCGCCATTTTGAGTGTTACAGCCGCCACCCTTTATATAACAGCTATACAAGCTGCTGGAACCATTCTACAGCCAGCATTTTGAGTGTTATAGTAGCCAGCATTTATATAGTAGCTCTACAAGCTGCTGGAACCATTCCACAGCCGTTATTTTGAGTGTTATAGCCGTCATCTTTAATATAGTAGCTATACAATCTGCTGGAACCATTTTACAGCCTCCATTTTGAGTGTTATAGCCGCCAGCGTTTATACAGTAGCTCTACAAGCTGCTGGAACCATTCTACAGCCGTTGTTTTGAGTTTTATAGCAGCCAGCATTTATATAGTACCTCTACAAGCTGCTGGAACCATTCTACAGCCTTCATTTTGAGTGTTATAGCCGCCAGCCTTTATACAGTAGCTCTACAGCTGCTGGATCCATTCTACAGCCGTTGTTTTGAGTTTTATAGCAGCCAGCATTTATATAGTACCTCTACAAGCTGCTGGAACCATTCTACAGCCGCCATTTTGAGTGTTATAGCAGCCAGCATATTTATAGTTCCTCTACAATCTGCTTGAACCATTCTACAGCCACCATTTTAAGTTTTATAGCCGCCAGCCTTTATATAGTAGCTCTGCAAGCTGCTGGTACCATTCTACAGCCGCCATTTTGAGTGTTATAGCCGCCAGCCAGTATATAGTAGCTCTACAAGCTGCTGGAACCATTCTACAGACGTTATTTTGAGTGTTATAGCCTTCATCTTTAATATAGTAGCTATACAATCTGCTGGAACCATTCTACAGCCTCCATTTTGAGTGTTATAGCCGCCAGCCTTTATACAGTAGCTCTACAAGCTGCTGGAACCATTCTACAGCCGTTGTTTTGAGTTTTATAGCAGCCAGCATTTATATAGTACCTCTACAAGCTGCTGGAACCATTCTACAGCCGTTGTTTTGAGTTTTATAGCAGCCAGCATTTATATAGTACCTCTACAAGCTGCTGGAACCATTCTACAGCCTCCATTTTGAGTTTTATAGCAGCCAGCATTTATATAGTACCTCTATAAGCTGCTGGAACCATTCTACAGCCTCCATTTTGAGTGATATAGCCGCCAGCCTTTATATAGTAGCTATACAATCTGCTGGAACCATTTTACAGCCGCCATTTTGAGTGTTATAGCCGCCAGCCTTTATACAGTAGCTCTACAAGCTGCTGGAACCATTCTACAGCCGTTGTTTTGAGTTTTATAGCAGCCAGCATTTATATAGTACCTCTACAAGCTGCTGGAACCATTCTACAGCCTCCATTTTGAGTGTTATAGCAGCCAGCATTTATATAGTACCTCTACAATCTGCTGGAACCATTCTACAGCCGCCATTTTGAGTGTTATAGCCACCAGCCAGTATATAGTAGCTCTACAAGCTGCTGAAACCATTCTACAGCCGCTGTTTTGAGTTTTATAGCAGCCAGCATTTATATAGTACCTCTACAAGCTGCTGGAACCATTCTACAGCCTCCATTTTGAGTGTTATAGCAGCCAGCATTTATATAGTACCTTTACAATCTGCTGGAACCATTCTACAGCCGCCATTTTGAGTGTTATAGCCACCAGCCAGTATATAGTAGCTCTACAAGCTGCTGGAACCATTCTACAGACGTTATTTTGAGTGTTATAGCCGTCATCTTTAATATAGTAGCTATACAATCTGCTGGAACCATTTTACAGCCTCCATTTTGAGTGTTATAGCCGCCAGACTTTATATAGTAGCTCTACAAGCTGCTGGAAACATTCTACAGCCATTATTTTGAGTTTTATAGGAGCCAGCATTTATATAGTACCTCTGCAAGCTGCTGGAACCATTCTACAGCGTCCATTTTGAGTGATATAGCCGCCAGCCTTTATATAGTAGCTCTGCAAGCTGCTGGAACCATTCTACAGACGTTATTTTGATTTTTATAGCAGCCAGCATTTATATAGTACCTCTGCAAGCTGCTGGAACCATTCTACAGCCTCCATTTTGAGTGTTATAGCAGCCAGCATTTATATAGTACCTCTTCAATCTGCTGGAACCATTCTACAGGCGCCATTTTGAGTGTTATAGCCACCAGCCAGTATATAGTAGCTCTACAAGCTGCTGGAACCATTCTACAGACATTATTTTGAGTGTTATAGCCGTCATCTTTAATATAGTAGCTATACAGGCTGTTGGGACCATTCTACAGCCACCATTTTGAGTTTTATAGCCGCCAGCCTTTGTAGGGTAGCTCTGCAAGCTGCTGGAACCATTCTACAGCCGCCATTTTGAGTGTTACAGCCTCCATTTTGAGTGATATAGCCGGCAGACAGTATATAGTAGCTCTACAAGCTGCTTGAACCATTCTACAGACGTTATTTTGAGTGTTATAGCCGTCATCTTTAATATAGTAGCTATACAATCTGCTGGAACTATTTTACAGCCTCCATTTTGAGTGTTATAGCCGCCAGCCTTTATATAGTAGCTCTACAAGCTGCTGGAAACATTCTACAGCCATTATTTTGAGTTTTATAGGAGCCAGCATTTATATAGTACCTCTTCAAGCTGCTAGAACCATTCTACAGCCTCCATTTTGTGTGATATAGCCGCCAGCCTTTATATAGTAGCTCTGCAAGCTGCTGGAACCATTCTACAGACGTTATTTTGATTTTTATAGCAGCCAGCATTTATAAAGTACCTCTGCAAACTGCTGGAACCATTCTACAGCCTCCATTTTAAGTGTTATAGCCGCCAGCCTTTATACAGTAGCTCTACAAGCTGCTGGAACCATTCTACAGCCGTTGTTTTGAGTTTTATAGCAGCCAGCACTTATATAGTACCTCTACAAGCTGCTGGAACCATTCTACAGCCTCCATTTTGAGTGTTATAGCAGCCAGCATTTATATAGTACCTCTACAATCTGCTGGAACCATTCTACAGCCGCCATTTTGAGTGTTATAGCCGCCAGCCTTTATATAGTAGCTCTGCAAGCTGCTGGAACCATTCTACAGCCGCCATTTTGAGTGTTATAGCCACCAGCCAGTATATAGTAGCTCTACAAGCTGCTGAAACCATTCTTCAGACGTTATTTTGAGTGTTATAGCCGTCATCTTTAATATAGTAGCTATACAATCTGCTGGAACTATTTTACAGCCTCCATTTTGAGTGTTATAGCCGCCAGCCTTTATATAGTAGCTCTACAAGCTGCTGGAAACATTCTACAGCCATTATTTTGAGTTTTATAGGAGCCAGCATTTATATAGTACCTCTTCAAGGTGCTAGAACCATTCTACAGCCTCCATTTTGTGTGATATAGCCGCCAGCCTTTATATAGTAGCTCTGCAAGCTGCTGGAACCATTCTACAGCCGCCATTTTGAGTGTTATAGCCGCCAGCCTTTATATAGTAGCTCTGCAAGCTGCTGGAACCATTCTACAGCCACCATTTTGAGTGTTATAGTAGCCAGCATTTATATAGTAGCTCTACAAGCTGCTGGAACCATTCCACAGCCGTTATTTTGAGTGTTATAGCCGTCATCTTTAATATAGTAGCTATACAATCTGCTGGAACTATTTTACAGCCTCCATTTTGAGTGTTATAGCCGCCAGCCTTTATATAGTAGCTCTACAAGCTGCTGGAACCATTCTACAGCCTCCATTTTGAGTGTTATAGCAGCCAGCATTTATATAGTACCTCTTCAATCTGCTGGAACCATTCTACAGGCGCCATTTTGAGTGTTATAGCCACCAGCCAGTATATAGTAGCTCTACAAGCTGCTGGAACCATTCTACAGACATTATTTTGAGTGTTATAGCCGTCATCTTTATTATAGTAGCTATACAGGCTGTTGGGACCATTCTACAGCCACCATTTTGAGTTTTATAGCCGCCAGCCTTTGTAGGGTAGCTCTGCAAGCTGCCGTTACCATTCTACAGCCGCCATTTTGAGTGTTACAGCCTCCATTTTGAGTGATATAGCCGCCAGACAGTATATAGTAGCTCTACAAGCTGCTTGAACCATTCTACAGACGTTATTTTGAGTGTTATAGCCGTCATCTTTAATATAGTAGCTATACAATCTGCTGGAACTATTTTACAGCCTCCATTTTGAGTGTTATAGCCGCCAGCCTTTATATAGTAGCTCTACAAGCTGCTGGAAACATTCTACAGCCATTATTTTGAGTTTTATAGGAGCCAGCATTTATATAGTACCTCTTCAAGGTGCTAGAACCATTCTACAGCCTCCATTTTGTGTGATATAGCCGCCAGCCTTTATATAGTAGCTCTGCAAGCTGCTGGAACCATTCTACAGCCGCCATTTTGAGTGTTATAGCCGCCAGCCTTTATATAGTAGCTCTGCAAGCTGCTTGAACCATTCTACAGCCGCCATTTTGAGTGTTATAGCCACCAGCCAGTATATAGTAGCTCTACAAGCTGCTGAAACCATTCTTCAGACGTTATTTTGAGTGTTATAGCCGTCATCTTTAATATAGTAGCTATACAATCTGCTGGAACTATTTTACAGCCTCCATTTTGAGTGTTATAGCCGCCAGCCTTTATATAGTAGCTCTACAAGCTGCTGGAACCATTCTACAGCCTCCATTTTGAGTGTTATAGCAGCCAGCATTTATATAGTACCTCTTCAATCTGCTGGAACCATTCTACAGGCGCCATTTTGAGTGTTATAGCCACCAGCCAGTATATAGTAGCTCTACAAGCTGCTGGAACCATTCTACAGACATTATTTTGAGTGTTATAGCCGTCATCTTTAATATAGTAGCTATACAGGCTGTTGGGACCATTCTACAGCCACCATTTTGAGTTTTATAGCCGCCAGCCTTTGTAGGGTAGCTCTGCAAGCTGCCGGAACCATTCTACAGCCGCCATTTTGAGTGTTACAGCCTCCATTTTGAGTGATATAGCCGCCAGACAGTATATAGTAGCTCTACAAGCTGCTTGAACCATTCTACAGACGTTATTTTGAGTGTTATAGCCGTCATCTTTAATATAGTAGCTGTACAATCTGCTGGAACTATTTTACAGCCTCCATTTTGAGTGTTATAGCCGCCAGCCTTTATATAGTAGCTCTACAAGCTGCTGGAAACATTCTACAGCCATTATTTTGAGTTTTATAGGAGCCAGCATTTATATAGTACCTCTTCAAGGTGCTAGAACCATTCTACAGCCTCCATTTTGTGTGATATAGCCGCCAGCCTTTATATAGTAGCTCTGCAAGCTGCTGGAACCATTCTACAGCCGCCATTTTGAGTGTTATAGCCGCCAGCCTTTATATAGTAGCTCTGCAAGCTGCTGGAACCATTCTACAGCCATTATTTTGAGTGTTATAGTAGCCAGCATTTATATAGTAGCTCTACAAGCTGCTGGAACCATTCCACAGCCGTTATTTTGAGTGTTATAGCCGTCATCTTTAATATAGTAGCTATACAATCTGCTGGAACCATTTTACAGCTTCCATTTTGAGTGTTATAGCCGCCAGCCTTTATACAGTAGCTCTACAAGCTGCTGGAACCATTCTACAGCCGTTGTTTTGAGTTTTATAGCAGCCAGCATTTATATAGTACCTCTACAAGCTGCTGGAACCATTCTACAGCCTCCATTTTGAGTGTTATAGCCGCCAGCCTTTATACAGTAGCTCTACAGCTGCTGGATCCATTCTACAGCCGTTGTTTTGAGTTTTATAGCAGCCAGCATTTATATAGTACCTCTACAAGCTGCTGGAACCATTCTACAGCCGCCATTTTGAGTGTTATAGCAGCCAGCATATTTATAGTTCCTCTACAATCTGCTGGAACCATTCTACAGCCACCATTTTAAGTTTTATAGCCGCCAGCCTTTATATAGTAGCTCTGCAAGCTGCTGGTACCATTCTACAGCCACCATTTTGAGTGTTATAGCCGCCAGCCAGTATATAGTAGCTCTACAAGCTGCTGGAACCATTCTACAGACGTTATTTTGAGTGTTATAGCCTTCATCTTTAATATAGTAGCTATACAATCTGCTGGAACCATTCTACAGCCTCCATTTTGAGTGTTATAGCCGCCAGCCTTTATACAGTAGCTCTACAAGCTGCTGGAACCATTCTACAGCCGTTGTTTTGAGTTTTATAGCAGCCAGCATTTATATAGTACCTCTACAAGCTGCTGGAACCATTCTACAGCCGTTGTTTTGAGTTTTATAGCAGCCAGCATTTATATAGTACCTCTACAAGCTGCTGGAACCATTCTACAGCCTCCATTTTGAGTTTTATAGCAGCCAGCATTTATATAGTAGCTCTACAAGCTGCTGGAACCATTCTACAGCCGTTATTTTGAGTGTTATAGCCGTCATCTTTAATATAGTAGCTATACAATCTGCTGGAACCATTTTACAGCCGCCATTTTGAGTGTTATAGCCGCCAGCCTTTATACAGTAGCTCTACAAGCTGCTGGAACCATTCTACAGCCGTTGTTTTGAGTTTTATAGTACCTCTACAAGCTGCTGGAACCATTCTACAGCCTCCATTTTGAGTGTTATAGCAGCCAGCATTTATATAGTACCTCTACAATCTGCTGGAACCATTCTACAGCCGCCATTTTGAGTGTTATAGCCACCAGCCAGTATATAGTAGCTCTACAAGCTGCTGAAACCATGCTACAGCCGTTGTTTTGAGTTTTATAGCAGCCAGCATTTATATAGTACCTCTACAAGCTGCTGGAACCATTCTACAGCCTCCATTTTGAGTGTTATAGCAGCCAGCATTTATATAGTACCTTTACAATCTGCTGGAACCATTCTACAGCCGCCATTTTGAGTGTTATAGCCACCAGCCAGTATATAGTAGCTCTACAAGCTGCTGGAACCATTCTACAGACGTTATTTTGAGTGTTATAGCCGTCATCTTTAATATAGTAGCTATACAATCTGCTGGAACCATTTTACAGCCTCCATTTTGAGTGTTATAGCCGCCAGCCTTTATATAGTAGCTCTACAAGCTGCTGGAAACATTCTACAGCCATTATTTTGAGTTTTATAGGAGCCAGCATTTATATAGTACCTCTGCAAGCTGCTGGAACCATTCTACAGCCTCCATTTTGAGTGATATAGCCGCCAGCCTTTATATAGTAGCTCTGCAAGCTGCTGGAACCATTCTACAGACGTTATTTTGATTTTTATAGCAGCCAGCATTTATATAGTACCTCTGCAAGCTGCTGGAACCATTCTACAGCCTCCATTTTGAGTGTTATAGCAGCCAGCATTTATATAGTACCTCTTCAATCTGCTGGAACCATTCTACAGGCGCCATTTTGAGTGTTATAGCCACCAGCCAGTATATAGTAGCTCTAAAAGCTGCTGGAACCATTCTACAGACGTTATTTTGAGTGTTATAGCCGTCATCTTTAATATAGTAGCTATACAATCTGCTGGAACCATTTTACAGCCTCCATTTTGAGTGTTATAGCCGCCAGCCTTTATACAGTAGCTCTACAAGCTGCTGGAACCATTCTACAGCCGTTGTTTTGAGTTTTATAGCAGCCAGCATTTATATAGTACCTCTACAAGCTGCTGGAACCATTCTACAGCCTCCATTTTGAGTGTTATAGCAGCCAGCATTTATATAGTACCTCTACAATCTGCTGGAACCATTCTACAGCCGCCATTTTGAGTGTTATAGCCACCAGCCAGTATATAGTAGCTCTACAAGCTGCTGGAACCATTCTACAGACGTTATTTTGAGTGTTATAGCCGTCATCTTTAATATAGTAGCTATACAATCTGCTGGAACCATTTTACAGCCTCCATTTTGAGTGTTATAGCCGCCAGCCTTTATATAGCAGCTCTGCAAGCTGCTGGAAACATTCTACAGCCATTATTTTGAGTTTTATAGGAGCCGGCATTTATATAGTACCTCTTCAAGCTGCTGGAACCATTCTACAGCCTCCATTTTGAGTGATATAGCCGCCAGCCTTTATATAGTAGCTCTGCAAGCTGCTGGAACCATTCTACAGACGTTATTTGGATTTTTATAGCAGCCAGCATTTATATAGTACCTCTGCAAGCTGCTGGAACCATTCTACAGCCTCCATTTGGAGTGTTATAGCCGCCAGCCTTTATACAGTAGCTCTACAAGCTGCTGGAACCATTCTACAGCCGTTGTTTTGAGTTTTATAGCAGCCAGCATTTATATAGTACCTCTACAAGCTGCTGGAACCATTCTACAGCCGCCATTTTGAGTGTTATAGCAGCCAGCATTTATATAGTTCCTCTACAATCTGCTGGAACCATTCTACAGCCACCATTTTGAGTTTTATAGCCGCCAGCCTTTATATAGTAGCTCTGCAAGCTGCTGGTACCATTCTACAGCCGCCATTTTGAGTGTTATAGCCGCCAGCCAGTATATAGTAGCTCTACAAGCTGCTGGAACCATTCTACAGCCAATATTTTGAGTTTTATAGGAGCCAGCATTTATATAGTACCTCTATAAGCTGCTGGAACAATTCTACAGCCTCCATTTTGAGTGATATAGCCGCCAGCCTTTATATAGTAGCTCTGCAAGCTGCTGGAACCATTTTACAGAGGTTATTTTGATTTTTATAGCAGCCAGCATTTGTATAGTACCTCTGAAAACTTCTGGAACCATTCTACAGCCTCCATTTTGAGTGTTATAGCCGCCAGCCTTTATACAGTAGCTCAGCAAGCTGCTGGAACCATTCTACAGACGTTATTTTGATTTTTATAGCAGCCAGCATTTATATAGTACCTTTGCAAGCTGCTGCAACCATTCTACAGCCTCCATTTTGAGTGTTATAGCCGCCAGCCTTTATACAGTAGCTCTACAAGCTGCTGGAACCATTCTACAGACTCCATTTTGAGACTTATAGCCGCCAGCCTTTATATAGTAGCTCTGCAAGCTGCTGGTACCATTCTACAGCCGCCATTTTGAGTGTTATAGCCGCCAGCCAGTATATAGTAGCTCTACAAGCTGCTGGAACCATTCTACAGCCAATATTTTGAGTTTTATAGGAGCCAGCATTTATATAGTACCTCTATAAGCTGCTGGAACAATTCTACAGCCTCCATTTTGAGTGATATAGCCGCCAGCCAGTATATAGTAGCTCTGCAAGCTGCTGGAACCATTTTACAGAGGTTATTTTGATTTTTATAGCAGCCAGCATTTGTATAGTACCTCTGAAAACTGCTGGAACCATTCTACAGCCTCCATTTTGAGTGTTATAGCCGCCAGCCTTTATACAGTAGCTCAGCAAGCTGCTGGAACCATTCTACAGACGTTATTTTGATTTTTATAGCAGCCAGCATTTATATAGTACCTTTGCAAGCTGCTGGAACCATTCTACAGCCTCCATTTTGAGTGTTATAGCCGCCAGCCTTTATACAGTAGCTCTACAAGCTGCTGGAACCATTCTACAGCCGTTGTTTTGAGTTTTATAGCAGCCAGCATTTATATAGTACCTCTACAAGCTGCTGGAACCATTCTACAGCCGCCATTTTGAGTGTTATAGCAGCCAGCATTTATATAGTTGCTCTACAATCTGCTGGAACCATTCTACAGCCACCATTTTGAGTTTTATAGCCGCCAGCCTTTATATAATAGCTCTGCAAGCTGCTGGAACCATTCTACAGCCGCCATTTTGAGTGTTATAGCCGCCAGCCAGTATATAGTAGCTCTACAAGCTGCTGGAACCATTCTACAGACGTTATTTTGAGTGTTATAGCCGTCATCTTTAATATAGTAGCTATACAATCTGCTGGAACCATTCTACAGCCTCCATTTTGAGTGTTATAGCAGCCAGCATTTATATAGTACTTCGACAAGCTGTTGGAACCATTCTACAGCCAATATTTTGAGTTTTATAGGAGCCAGCATTTATATAGTACCTCTACAAGCTGCTGGAACCATTCTACAGCCTCCATTTCGAGTGATATAGCCGCTAGCATTTATATAGTAGCTCTGCAAGCTGCTGGAACCATTCTACAGCCGTTATTTTGAGTGTTATAGCAGCCAGCATTTATATAGTACCTCTACAAGCTGCTGTGTTATGTCAGCCAGCATTTATATAGTACCTCTACAATCTGCTGGAACCATTCTACAGCCGCCATTTTGAGTGTTATAGCCGCCAGCCTTTATATAGTAGCTCTACAAGCTGCTGGAACCATTCTACAGACGTTATTTTGAGTGTTATAGCCGTCATCTTTAATATAGTAGCTATACAATCTGCTGGAACCATTCTACAGCCTCCATTTTGAGTGTTATAGCAGCCAGCATTTATATAATACTTCGACAAGCTGTTGGAACCATTCTACAGACGTTATTTTGATTTTTATAGCAGCCAGCATTTATATAGTACCTCTGCAAGCTGCTGGAACCATTCTACAGCCTCCATTTTGAGTGTTATAGCCGCTAGCCTTTATATAGTAGCTCTACAAGCTGCTGGAACCATTCTACAGCCGTTATTTTGAGTGTTATAGCAGCCAGCATTTATATAGTACCTCTACAAGCTGCTGTGTTATGTCAGCCAGCATTTATAAAGTACCTCTACAATCTGATGGAACCATTCTACAGCCGCCATTTTGAGTGTTATAGCCGCCAGCCTTTATATAGTAGCTCTGCAAGCTGCTGGAACCATTCTACAGCCGCCATTTTGAGTGTTATAGCCGCCAGCCAGTATATAGTAGCTCTACAAGCTGCTGGAACAATTCTACAGACGTTATTTTGAGTGTTATAGCCGTCATCTTTAATATAGTAGCTAAACAATCTGCTGGAACCATTTTACAGCCTCCATTTTGAGTGTTATAGCCGCCAGCCTTTATTTAGTAGCTCTACAAGCTGCTGGAAACATTCTACAGCCATTATTTTGAGTTTTATGGGAGCCAGCATTTATATAGTACCTCTTCAAGCTGCTGGAACCATTCTACAGCCTCCATTTTGAGTGATATAGCCGCCAGCCTTTATATAGTAGCTCTACAAGCTGCTGGAACCATTCAACAGACGTTATTTTGATTTTTATAGCAGCCAGCATTTATATAGTACCTCTGCAAGCTGCTGGAACCATTCTACAGCCTCCATTTTGAGTGATATAGCCGCCAGCCTTTATACAGTAGCTCTACAAGCTGCTGGAACCATTCTACAGCCGTTGTTTTGAGTTTTATAGCAGCCAGCATTTATATAGTTGCTCTACAATCTGCTGGAACCATTCTACAGCCACCATTTTGAGTTTTATAGCCGCCAGCCTTTATATAGTAGCTCTGCAAGCAGCTGGAACCATTCTACAGCCGCCATTTTGAGTGTTATAGCCGCCAGCCAGTATATAGTAGCTCTACAAGCTGCTGAAACCATTCTACAGACGTTATTTTAAGTGTTATAGCCGTCATCTTTAAAATAGTAGCTCTACAAGCTGCTGGAACCATTCTACAGCCTCCATTTTGAGTGTTACAGCCGCCAGCCTTTATATAGTAGCTCTACAAGCTGCTGGAAACATTCTACAGCCAATATTTTGAGTTTTATAGGAGCCAGCATTTATATAGTACCTCTATAAGCTGCTGCAACCATTCTACAGCCTCTATTTTGAGTGATATAGCCGCCAGCCTTTATATAGTAGCTCTGCAAGCTGCTGGAACCATTCTATAGACGTTATTTTGATTTTTATAGCAGCCAGCATTTATATAGTACCTCTGCAAACTGCTGGAACGATTCTACAGCCTCCATTTTGAGTGTTATAGCCGCCAGCCTTTATACAGTAGCTCTACAAGCTGCTGGAACTATTCTACAGCCGTTGTTTTAAGTTTTATAGCAGCCAGCATTTATATAGTACCTCTACAAGCTGCTGGAACCATTCTACAGCCACCATTTTAAGTTTTATAGCCGCCAGCCTTTATATAGTAGCTCTGCAAGCTGCTGGTACCATTCTACAGCCGCCATTTTGAGTGTTATAGCCGCTAGCCAGTATATAGAAGCTCTGCAAGCTGCTGGTACCATTCTACAGCCGCCATTTTGAGTGTTATAGCCGCCAGCCAGTATATAGTAGCTCTACAAGCTGCTGGAACCATTCTACAGCCAATATTTTGAGTTTTATAGGAGCCAGCATTTATATAGTACCTCTATAAGCTGCTGGAACAATTCTACAGCCTCCATTTTGAGTGATATAGCCGCCAGCCTTTATATAGTAGCTCTGCAAGCTGCTGGAACCATTTTACAGAGGTTATTTTGATTTTTATAGCAGCCAGCATTTGTATAGTACCTCTGAAAACTGCTGGAACCATTCTACAGCCTCCATTTTGAGTGTTATAGCCGCCAGCCTTTATACAGTAGCTCAGCAAGCTGCTGGAACCATTCTACAGACGTTATTTTGATTTTTATAGCAGCCAGCATTTATATAGTACCTTTGCAAGCTGCTGGAACCATTCTACAGCCTCCATTTTGAGTGTTATAGCCGCCAGCCTTTATACAGTAGCTCTACAAGCTGCTGGAACCATTCTACAGCCGTTGTTTTGAGTTTTATAGCCGCCAGCCTTTATATAGTAGCTCTGCAAGCTGCTGGTACCATTCTACAGCCGCCATTTTGAGTGTTATAGCCGCCAGCCAGTATATAGTAGCTCTACAAGCTGCTGGAACCATTCTACAGCCAATATTTTGAGTTTTATAGGAGCCAGCATTTATATAGTACCTCTATAAGCTGCTGGAACAATTCTACAGCCTCCATTTTGAGTGATATAGCCGCCAGCCAGTATATAGTAGCTCTGCAAGCTGCTGGAACCATTTTACAGAGGTTATTTTGATTTTTATAGCAGCCAGCATTTGTATAGTACCTCTGAAATCTGCTGGAACCATTCTACAGCCTCCATTTTGAGTGTTATAGCCGCCAGCCTTTATACAGTAGCTCAGCAAGCTGCTGGAACCATTCTACAGACGTTATTTTGATTTTTATAGCAGCCAGCATTTATATAGTACCTTTGCAAGCTGCTGGAACCATTCTACAGCCTCCATTTTGAGTGTTATAGCCGCCAGCCTTTATACAGTAGCTCTACAAGCTGCTGGAATCATTCTACAGCCGTTGTTTTGAGTTTTATATCAGCCAGCATTTATATAGTACCTCTACAAGCTGCTGGAACCATTCTACAGCCGCCATTTTGAGTGTTATAGCAGCCAGCATTTATATAGTTGCTCTACAATCTGCTGGAACCATTCTACAGCCACCATTTTGAGTTTTATAGCCGCCAGCCTTTATATAATAGCTCTGCAAGCTGCTGGAACCATTCTACAGCCGCCATTTTGAGTGTTATAGCCGCCAGCCTTTATATAGTAGCTCTACAAGCTGCTGGAACCATTCTACAGACGTTATTTTGAGTGTTATAGCCGTCATCTTTAATATAGTAGCTATACAATCTGCTGGAACCATTCTACAGCCTCCATTTTGAGTGTTATAGCAGCCAGCATTTATATAGTACTTCGACAAGCTGTTGGAAACATTCTACAGCCAATATTTTGAGTTTTATAGGAGCCAGCATTTATATAGTACCTCTACAAGCTGCTGGAACCATTCTACAGCCTCCATTTCGAGTGATATAGCCGCCAGCCTTTATATAGTAGCTCTGCAAGCTGCTGGAACCATTCTACAGCCGTTATTTTGAGTGTTATAGCAGCCAGCATTTATATAGTACCTCTACAAGCTGCTGTGTTATGTCAGCCAGCATTTATATAGTACCTCTACAATCTGCTGGAACCATTCTACAGCCGCCATTTTGAGTGTTATAGCCGCCAGCCTTTATATAGTAGCTCTACAAGCTGCTGGAACCATTCTACAGACGTTATTTTGAGTGTTATAGCCGTCATCTTTAATATAGTAGCTATACAATCTGCTGGAACCATTCTACAGCCTCCATTTTGAGTGTTATAG
The DNA here is from genome assembly GCA_018152135.1 of Drosophila paulistorum. Classification (NCBI taxonomy): domain Eukaryota; kingdom Metazoa; phylum Arthropoda; class Insecta; order Diptera; family Drosophilidae; genus Drosophila; species Drosophila paulistorum. The sequence continues at coordinate 1,183,463 of JAECXG010000648.1, forward strand.
CAGCCAGCATTTATATAATACTTCGACAAGCTGTTGGAACCATTCTACAGACGTTATTTTGATTTTTATAGGAGCCAGCATTTATATAGTACCTCTGCAAGCTGCTGGAACCATTCTACAGCCGCCATTTTGAGTGTTATAGCCGCTAGCCTTTATATAGTAGCTCTACAAGCTGCTGGAACCATTCTACAGCCGTTATTTTGAGTGTTATAGCAGCCAGCATTTATATAGTACCTCTACAAGCTGCTGTGTTATGTCAGCCAGCATTTATAAAGTACCTCTACAATCTGATGGAACCATTCTACAGCCGCCATTTTGAGTGTTATAGCCGCCAGCCTTTATATAGTAGCTCTGCAAGCTGCTGGAACCATTCTACAGCCGCCATTTTGAGTGTTATAGCCACCAGCCAGTATATAGTAGCTCTACAAGCTGCTGGAACAATTCTACAGACGTTATTTTGAGTGTTATAGCCGTCATCTTTAATATAGTAGCTAAACAATCTGCTGGAACCATTTTACAGCCTCCATTTTGAGTGTTATAGCCGCCAGCCTTTATATAGTAGCTCTACAAGCTGCTGGAAACATTCTACAGCCATTATTTTGAGTTTTATGGGAGCCAGCATTTATATAGTACCTCTTCAAGCTGCTGGAACCATTCTACAGCCTCCATTTTGAGTGATATAGCCGCCAGCCTTTATATAGTAGCTCTACAAGCTGCTGGAACCATTCAACAGACGTTATTTTGATTTTTATAGCAGCCAGCATTTATATAGTACCTCTGCAAGCTGCTGGAACCATTCTACAGCCTCCATTTTGAGTGATATAGCCGCCAGCCTTTATACAGTAGCTCTACAAGCTGCTGGAACCATTCTACAGCCGTTGTTTTGAGTTTTATAGCAGCCAGCATTTATATAGTACCTCTACAAGCTGCTGGAACCATTCTAAGGCCGCCATTTTGAGTGTTATAGCAGCCAGCATTTATATAGTTGCTCTACAATCTGCTGGAACCATTCTACAGCCACCATTTTGAGTTTTATAGCCGCCAGCCTTTATATAGTAGCTCTGCAAGCAGCTGGAACCATTCTACAGCCGCCATTTTGAGTGTTATAGCCGCCAGCCAGTATATAGTAGCTCTACAAGCTGCTGAAACCATTCTACAGACGTCATTTTGAGTGTTATAGCCGTCATCTTTAAAATAGTAGCTCTACAAGCTGCTGGAACCATTCTACAGCCTCCATTTTGAGTGTTACAGCCGCCAGCCTTTATATAGTAGCTCTACAAGCTGCTGGAAACATTCTACAGCCAATATTTTGAGTTTTATAGGAGCCAGCATTTATATAGTACCTCTATAAGCTGCTGCAACCATTCTACAGCCTCTATTTTGAGTGATATAGCCGCCAGCCTTTATATAGTAGCTCTGCAAGCTGCTGGAACCATTCTATAGACGTTATTTTGATTTTTATAGCAGCCAGCATTTATATAGTACCTCTGCAAACTGCTGGAACGATTCTACAGCCTCCATTTTGAGTGTTATAGCCGCCAGCCTTTATACAGTAGCTCTACAAGCTGCTGGAACTATTCTACAGCCGTTGTTTTGAGTTTTATAGCAGCCAGCATTTATATAGTACCTCTACAAGCTGCTGGAACCATTCTACAGCGTCCATTTTGAGTGTTATAGCAGCCATGATTTATATAGTACCTCTACAATCTGCTGAAACCATTCTACAGCCGCCATTTTGAGTGTTATAGCCGCCAGCCTTTATATAGTAGCTCTGCAAGCTGCTGGAACCATTCTACAGCCGCCATTTTGAGTGCTATAGCCACCAGCCAGTATATAGTAGCTCTACAAGCTGCTGGAACCATTCTACAGACGTTATTTTGAATGTTATAGCCGTCATCTTTAATATAGTAGCTATACAATCTGCTGGAACCATTCTACAGCCTCCATTTTGAGTGTTATAGCAGCCAGCATTTATATAGTACCTCTACAATCTGCTGGAACCATTCTACAGCCGCCATTTTGAGTTTTATAGCCGCCAGCCTTTATATAGTAGCTCTGCAAGCTGCTGGAACCATTCTACAGCCGCCATTTTGAGTGCTATAGCCACCAGCCAGTATATAGTAGCTCTACAAGCTGCTGGAACCATTTTACAGCCTCCATTTTGAGTGTTATAGCCGCCAGCCTTTATATAGTAGCTCTACAAGCTGCTGGAAACATTCTACAGCCATTATTTTGAGTTTTATGGGAGCCAGCATTTATATAGTACCTCTTCAAGCTGCTGGAACCATTCTACAGCCTCCATTTTGAGTGATATAGCCGCCAGCCTTTATATAGTAGCTCTACAAGCTGCTGGAACCATTCAACAGACGTTATTTTGATTTTTATAGCAGCCAGCATTTATATAGTACCTCTGCAAGCTGCTGGAACCATTCGACAGCCTCCATTTTGAGTGATATAGCCGCCAGCCTTTATACAGTAGCTCTACAAGCTGCTGGAACCATTCTACAGCCGTTGTTTTGTGTTTTATAGCAGCCAGCATTTATATAGTACCTCTACAAGCTGCTGGAACCATTCTACAGCCGCCATTTTGAGTGTTATAGCAGCCAGCATTTATATAGTTGCTCTACAATCTGCTGGAACCATTCTACAGTCACCATTATGAGTTTTATAGCCGCCAGCCTTTATATAGTAGCTTTGCAGGCAGCTGGAACCATTCTACAGCCTCCATTTTGAGTGTTTTAGCCGCCAGCCTTTATATAGTAGCTCTACAAGCTGCTGGAAACATTCTACAGCCAATATTTTGAGTTTTATAGGAGCCAGCATTTATAAAGTACCTCTATAAGCTGCTGCAACCATTCTACAGCCTCCATTTTGAGTGATATAGCCGCCAGCCTTTATATAGTAGCTCTGCAAGCTGCTGGAACCATTCTACAGACGTTATTTTGATTTTTATAGCAGCCAGCATTTATATAGTACCTCTGCAAGCTGCTGGAACCATTCTACAGCCTCCATTTTGAGTGTTATAGCCGCCAACCTTTATACGGTAGCTCTACAAGCTGCTGGAACCATTCTACAGCCGTTGTTTTGAGTTTTATAGCAGCCAGCATTTATATAGTACCTCTACAAGCTGCTGGAACCATTCTACAGCGTCCATTTTGAGTGTTATAGCAGCCATGATTTATATAGTACCTCTACAATCTGCTGGAACCATTCTACAGCCGCCATTTTGAGTTTTATAGCCGCCAGCCTTTATATAGTAGCTCTGCAAGCTGCTGGAACCATTCTACAGCCGCCATTTTGAGTGCTATAGCCACCAGCCAGTATATAGTAGCTCTGCAAGCTGCTGGAACCATTCTACAGACGTTATTTTGAATGTTATAGCCGTCATCTTTAATATAGTAGCTATACAATCTGCTGGAACCATTCTACAGCCTCCATTTTGAGTGTTATAGCAGCCAGCATTTATATAGTACCTCTACAATCTGCTGGAACCATTCTACAGCCGCCATTTTGAGTGTTATAGCCGAGAGCCTTTATATAGTAGCTCTGCAAGCTGCTGGAACCATTCTACAGCCGCCATTTTGAGTGCTATAGCCACCAGCCAGTATATAGTAGCTCTACAATCTGCTGGAACCATTCTACAGACGTTATTTTGAGTGTTATAGCCGTCATCTTTAAGATAGTAGCTATACAATCTGCTGGAACCATTTTACAGCCTCCATTTTGAGTGTTATAGCCGCCAGCCTTTATATATTAGATCTGCAAGCTGCTGGAAACATTCTACAGCCATTATTTTAAGTTTTATAGGAGCCAGCATTTATATAGTACCTCTTCAAGCTGCTGGAACCATTCTACAGCCGCCATTTTGAGTGTTATAGCCGCCAGCCTTTATATAGTAGCTCTACAAGCTGCTGGAACCATTCTACAGACGTTATTTTGAGTGTTATAGCCGTCATCTTTAATATAGTAGCTATACAATCTGCTGGAACCATTCTACAGCCTCCATTTTGAGTGTTATAGCAGCCAGCATTTATATAATACTTCGACAAGCTGTTGGAACCATTCTACAGACGTTATTTTGATTTTTATAGCAGCCAGCATTTATATAGTACCTCTGCAAGCTGCTGGAACCATTCTACAGCCGCCATTTTGAGTTTTATGGGAGCCAGCATTTATATAGTACCTCTTCAAGCTGCTGGAACCATTCTACAGCCTCCATTTTGAGTGATATAGCCGCCAGCCTTTATATAGTAGCTCTACAAGCTGCTGGAACCATTCAACAGACGTTATTTTGATTTTTATAGCAGCCAGCATTTATATAGTACCTCTGCAAGCTGCTGGAACCATTCGACAGCCTCCATTTTGAGTGATATAGCCGCCAGCCTTTATACAGTAGCTCTACAAGCTGCTGGAACCATTCTACAGCCGTTGTTTTGTGTTTTATAGCAGCCAGCATTTATATAGTACCTCTACAATCTGCTGGAACCACTCTACAGCCACCATTTTGAGTTTTATAGCCGCCAGCCTTTATATAATAGCTCTGCAAGCTGCTGGAACCATTCTACAGCCGCCATTTTGAGTGTTATAGCCGCCAGACAGTATATAGTAGCTCTACAAGCTGCTGGAACCATTCTACAGACGTTATTTTGAGTGTTATAGCCGTCATCTTTAATATAGTAGCTATACAATCTGCTGGAACCATTCTACAGCCTCCATTTTGAGTGTTATAGCAGCCAGCATTTATATAGTACTTCGACAAGCTGTTGGAACCATTCTACAGACGTTATTTTGATTTTTATAGCAGCCAGCATTTATATAGTACCTCTGCAAGCTGCTGGAACCATTCTACAGCCTCCATTTTGAGTGTTATAGCCGCCAACCTTTATACGGTAGCTCTACAAGCTGCTGGAACCATTCTACAGCCGTTGTTTTGAATTTTATAGCAGCCAGCATTTATATAGTAGCTCTGCAAGCTGCTGGAACCATTCTACAGACGTTATTTTGATTTTTATAGCAGCCAGCATTTATACAGTACCTCTGCAAGCTGCTGGAACCATTCTACAGCCTCCATTTTGAGTGTTATAGCCGCCAACCTTTATACGGTAGCTCTACAAGCTGCTGGAACCATTCTACAGCCGTTGTTTTGAGTTTTATAGCAGCCAGCATTTATATAGTACCTCTACAAGCTGCTGGAACCATTCTACAGCGTCCATTTTGAGTGTTATAGCAGCCATGATTTATATAGTACCTCTACAATCTGCTGGAACCATTCTACAGCCGCCATTTTGAGTTTTATAGCCGCCAGCCTTTATATAGTAGCTCTGCAAGCTGCTGGAACCATTCTACAGCCGCCATTTTGAGTGCTATAGCCACCAGCCAGTATATAGTAGCTCTGCAAGCTGCTGGAACCATTCTACAGACGTTATTTTGAATGTTATAGCCGTCATCTTTAATATAGTAGCTATACAATCTGCTGGAACCATTCTACAGCCTCCATTTTGAGTGTTATAGCAGCCAGCATTTATATAGTACCTCTACAATCTGCTGGAACCATTCTACAGCCGCCATTTTGAGTGTTATAGCCGAGAGCCTTTATATAGTAGCTCTGCAAGCTGCTGGAACCATTCTACAGCCGCCATTTTGAGTGCTATAGCCACCAGCCAGTATATAGTAGCTCTACAATCTGCTGGAACCATTCTACAGACGTTATTTTGAGTGTTATAGCCGTCATCTTTAAGATAGTAGCTATACAATCTGCTGGAACCATTTTACAGCCTCCATTTTGAGTGTTATAGCCGCCAGCCTTTATATATTAGATCTGCAAGCTGCTGGAAACATTCTACAGCCATTATTTTAAGTTTTATAGGAGCCAGCATTTATATAGTACCTCTTCAAGCTGCTGGAACCATTCTACAGCCGCCATTTTGAGTGTTATAGCCGCCAGCCTTTATATAGTAGCTCTACAAGCTGCTGGAACCATTCTACAGACGTTATTTTGAGTGTTATAGCCGTCATCTTTAATATAGTAGCTATACAATCTGCTGGAACCATTCTACAGCCTCCATTTTGAGTGTTATAGCAGCCAGCATTTATATAATACTTCGACAAGCTGTTGGAACCATTCTACAGACGTTATTTTGATTTTTATAGCAGCCAGCATTTATATAGTACCTCTGCAAGCTGCTGGAACCATTCTACAGCCGCCATTTTGAGTTTTATGGGAGCCAGCATTTATATAGTACCTCTTCAAGCTGCTGGAACCATTCTACAGCCTCCATTTTGAGTGATATAGCCGCCAGCCTTTATATAGTAGCTCTACAAGCTGCTGGAACCATTCAACAGACGTTATTTTGATTTTTATAGCAGCCAGCATTTATATAGTACCTCTGCAAGCTGCTGGAACCATTCGACAGCCTCCATTTTGAGTGATATAGCCGCCAGCCTTTATACAGTAGCTCTACAAGCTGCTGGAACCATTCTACAGCCGTTGTTTTGTGTTTTATAGCAGCCAGCATTTATATAGTACCTCTACAATCTGCTGGAACCATTCTACAGGCACCATTTTGAGTTTTATAGCCGCCAGCCTTTATATAATAGCTCTGCAAGCTGCTGGAACCATTCTACAGCCGCCATTTTGAGTGTTATAGCCGCCAGACAGTATATAGTAGCTCTACAAGCTGCTGGAACCATTCTACAGACGTTATTTTGAGTGTTATAGCCGTCATCTTTAATATAGTAGCTATACAATCTGCTGGAACCATTCTACAGCCTCCATTTTGAGTGTTATAGCAGCCAGCATTTATATAGTACTTCGACAAGCTGTTGGAACCATTCTACAGCCAATATTTTGAGTTTTATAGGAGCCAGCATTTATATAGTACCTCTACAAGCTGCTGGAACCATTCTACAGACTCCATTTCGCGTGATATAGCCGCCAGCCTTTATATAGTAGCTCTGCAAGCTGCTGGAACCATTCTACAGCCGTTATTTTGAGTGTTATAGCAGCCAGCATTTATATAGTACCTCTACAAGCTGCTGTGTTATGTCAGCCAGCATTTATATAGTACCTCTACAATCTGCTGGAACCATTCTACAGCCGCCATTTTGAGTGTTATAGCCGCCAGCCTTTATATAGTAGCTCTACAAGCTGCTGGAACCATTCTACAGACGTTATTTTGAGTGTTATAGCCGTCATCTTTAATATAGTAGCTATACAATCTGCTGGAACCATTCTACAGCCTCCATTTTGAGTGTTATAGCAGCCAGCATTTATATAATACTTCGACAAGCTGTTGGAACCATTCTACAGACGTTATTTTGATTTTTATAGCAGCCAGCATTTATATAGTACCTCTGCAAGCTGCTGGAACCATTCTACAGCCGCCATTTTGAGTGTTATAGCCGCTAGCCTTTATATAGTAGCTCTACAAGCTGCTGGAACCATTCTACAGCCGTTATTTTGAGTGTTATAGCAGCCAGCATTTATATAGTACCTCTACAAGCTGCTGTGTTATGTCAGTCAGCATTTATAAAGTACCTCTACAATCTGATGGAACCATTCTACAGCCGCCATTTTGAGTGTTACAGCCGCCAGCCTTTATATAGTAGCTCTGCAAGCTGCTGGAACCATTCTACAGCCGCCATTTTGAGTGTTATAGCCACCAGCCAGTATATAGTAGCTCTACAAGCTGCTGGAACAATTCTACAGACGTTATTTTGAGTGTTATAGCCGTCATCTTTAATATAGTAGCTAAACAATCTGCTGGAACCATTTTACAGCCTCCATTTTGAGTGTTATAGCCGCCAGCCTTTATATAGTAGCTCTACAAGCTGCTGGAAACATTCTACAGCCATTATTTTGAGTTTTATGGGAGCCAGCATTTATATAGTACCTCTTCAAGCTGCTGGAACCATTCTACAGCCTCCATTTTGAGTGATATAGCCGCCAGCCTTTATATAGTAGCTCTACAAGCTGCTGGAACCATTCAACAGACGTTATTTTGATTTTTATAGCAGCCAGCATTTATATAGTACCTCTGCAAGCTGCTGGAACCATTCTACAGCCTCCATTTTGAGTGATATAGCCGCCAGCCTTTATACAGTAGCTCTACAAGCTGCTGGAACCATTCTACAGCCGTTGTTTTGAGTTTTATAGCAGCCAGCATTTATATAGTACCTCTACAAGCTGCTGGAACCATTCTAAGGCCGCCATTTTGAGTGTTATAGCAGCCAGCATTTATATAGTTGCTCTACAATCTGCTGGAACCATTCTACAGCCACCATTTTGAGTTTTATAGCCGCCAGCCTTTATATAGTAGCTCTGCAAGCAGCTGGAACCATTCTACAGCCGCCATTTTGAGTGTTATAGCCGCCAGCCAGTATATAGTAGCTCTACAAGCTGCTGAAACCATTCTACAGACGTTATTTTGAGTGTTATAGCCGTCATCTTTAAAATAGTAGCTCTACAAGCTGCTGGAACCATTCTACAGCCTCCATTTTGAGTGTTACAGCCGCCAGCCTTTATATAGTAGCTCTACAAGCTGCTGGAAACATTCTACAGCCAATATTTTGAGTTTTATAGGAGCCAGCATTTATATAGTACCTCTATAAGCTGCTGCAACCATTCTACAGCCTCTATTTTGAGTGATATAGCCGCCAGCCTTTATATAGTAGCTCTGCAAGCTGCTGGAACCATTCTATAGACGTTATTTTGATTTTTATAGCAGCCAGCATTTATATAGTACCTCTGCAAACTGCTGGAACGATTCTACAGCCTCCATTTTGAGTGTTATAGCCGCCAGCCTTTATACAGTAGCTCTACAAGCTGCTGGAACTATTCTACAGCCGTTGTTTTGAGTTTTATAGCAGCCAGCATTTATATAGTACCTCTACAAGCTGCTGGAACCATTCTACAGCGTCCATTTTGAGTGTTATAGCAGCCATGATTTATATAGTACCTCTACAATCTGCTGAAACCATTCTACAGCCGCCATTTTGAGTGTTATAGCCGCCAGCCTTTATATAGTAGCTCTGCAAGCTGCTGGAACCATTCTACAGCCGTTATTTTGAGTGTTATAGCAGCCAGCATTTATATAGTACCTCTACAAGCTGCTGTGTTATGTCAGCCAGCATTTATATAGTACCTCTACAATCTGCTGGAACCATTCTACAGCCGCCATTTTGAGTGTTATAGCCGCCAGCCTTTATATAGTAGCTCTACAAGCTGCTGGAACCATTCTACAGACGTTATTTTGAGTGTTATAGCCGTCATCTTTAATATAGTAGCTATACAATCTGCTGGAACCATTCTACAGCTTCCATTTTGAGTGTTATAGCAGCCAGCATTTATATAATACTTCGACAAGCTGTTGGAACCATTCTACAGACGTTATTTTGATTTTTATAGCAGCCAGCATTTATATAGTACCTCTGCAAGCTGCTGGAACCATTCTACAGCCGCCATTTTGAGTGTTATAGCCGCTAGCCTTTATATAGTAGCTCTACAAGCTGCTGGAACCATTCTACAGCCGTTATTTTGAGTGTTATAGCAGCCAGCATTTATATAGTACCTCTACAAGCTGCTGAGTTATGTCAGTCAGCATTTATAAAGTACCTCTACAATCTGATGGAACCATTCTACAGCCGCCATTTTGAGTGTTATAGCCGCCAGCCTTTATATAGTAGCTCTGCAAGCTGCTGGAACCATTCTACAGCCGCCATTTTGAGTGTTATAGCCGCCAGCCAGTATATAGTAGCTCTACAAGCTGCTGGAACAATTCTACAGACGTTATTTTGAGTGTTATAGCCGTCATCTTTAATATAGTAGCTAAACAATCTGCTGGAACCATTTTACAGCCTCCATTTTGAGTGTTATAGCCGCCAGCCTTTATATAGTAGCTCTACAAGCTGCTGGAAACATTCTACAGCCATTATTTTGAGTTTTATGGGAGCCAGCATTTATATAGTACCTCTTCAAGCTGCTGGAACCATTCTACAGCCTCCATTTTGAGTGATATAGCCGCCAGCCTTTATATAGTAGCTCTACAAGCTGCTGGAACCATTCAACAGACGTTATTTTGATTTTTATAGCAGCCAGCATTTATATAGTACCTCTGCAAGCTGCTGGAACCATTCTACAGCCTCCATTTTGAGTGATATAGCCGCCAGCCTTTATACAGTAGCTCTACAAGCTGCTGGAACCATTCTACAGCCGTTGTTTTGAGTTTTATAGCAGCCAGCATTTATATAGTACCTCTACAAGCTGCTGGAACCATTCTAAGGCCGCCATTTTGAGTGTTATAGCAGCCAGCATTTATATAGTTGCTCTACAATCTGCTGGAACCATTCTACAGCCACCATTTTGAGTTTTATAGCCGCCAGCCTTTATATAGTAGCTCTGCAAGCAGCTGGAACCATTCTACAGCCGCCATTTTGAGTGTTATAGCCGCCAGCCAGTATATAGTAGCTCTACAAGCTGCTGAAACCATTCTACAGACGTTATTTTGAGTGTTATAGCCGTCATCTTTAAAATAGTAGCTCTACAAGCTGCTGGAACCATTCTACAGCCTCCATTTTGAGTGTTACAGCCGCCAGCCTTTATATAGTAGCTCTACAAGCTGCTGGAAACATTCTACAGCCAATATTTTGAGTTTTATAGGAGCCAGCATTTATATAGTACCTCTATAAGCTGCTGCAACCATTCTACAGCCTCTATTTTGAGTGATATAGCCGCGAGCCTTTATATAGTAGCTCTGCAAGCTGCTGGAACCATTCTATAGACGTTATTTTGATTTTTATAGCAGCCAGCATTTATATAGTACCTCTGCAAACTGCTGGAACGATTCTACAGCCTCCATTTTGAGTGTTATAGCCGCCAGCCTTTATACAGTAGCTCTACAAGCTGCTGGAACTATTCTACAGCCGTTGTTTTGAGTTTTATAGCAGCCAGCATTTATATAGTACCTCTACAAGCTGCTGGAACCATTCTACAGCGTCCATTTTGAGTGTTATAGCAGCCATGATTTATATAGTACCTCTACAATCTGCTGAAACCATTCTACAGCCGCCATTTTGAGTGTTATAGCCGCCAGCATTTATATAGTAGCTCTGCAAGCTGCTGGAACCATTCTACAGCCGCCATTTTGAGTGCTATAGCCACCAGCCAGTATATAGTAGCTCTACAAGCTGCTGGAACCATTCTACAGACGTTATTTTGAATGTTATAGCCGTCATCTTTAATATAGTAGCTATACAATCTGCTGGAACCATTCTACAGCCTCCATTTTGAGTGTTATAGCAGCCAGCATTTATATAGTACCTCTACAATCTGCTGGAACCATTCTACAGCCGCCATTTTGAGTTTTATAGCCGCCAGCCTTTATATAGTAGCTCTGCAAGCTGCTGGAACCATTCTACAGCCGCCATTTTGAGTGTTATAGCCGCCAGCCTTTATATAGTAGCTCTACAAGCTGCTGGAACCATTTTACAGCCTCCATTTTGAGTGTTATAGCCGCCAGCCTTTATATAGTAGCTCTACAAGCTGCTGGAAACATTCTACAGCCATTATTTTGAGTTTTATGGGAGCCAGCATTTATATAGTACCTCTTCAAGCTGCTGGAACCATTCTACAGCCTCCATTTTGAGTGATATAGCCGCCAGCCTTTATATAGTAGCTCTACAAGCTGCTGGAACCATTCAACAGACGTTATTTTGATTTTTATAGCAGCCAGCATTTATATAGTACCTCTGCAAGCTGCTGGAACCATTCGACAGCCTCCATTTTGAGTGATATAGCCGCCAGCCTTTATACAGTAGCTCTACAAGCTGCTGGAACCATTCTACAGCCGTTGTTTTGTGTTTTATAGCAGCCAGCATTTATATAGTACCTCTACAAGCTGCTGGAACCATTCTACAGCCGCCATTTTGAGTGTTATAGCAGCCAGCATTTATATAGTTGCTCTACAATCTGCTGGAACCATTCTACAGTCACCATTATGAGTTTTATAGCCGCCAGCCTTTATATAGTAGCTTTGCAGGCAGCTGGAACCATTCTACAGCCTCCATTTTGAGTGTTTTAGCCGCCAGCCTTTATATAGTAGCTCTACAAGCTGCTGGAAACATTCTACAGCCAATATTTTGAGTTTTATAGGAGCCAGCATTTATAAAGTACCTCTATAAGCTGCTGCAACCATTCTACAGCCTCCATTTTGAGTGATATAGCCGCCAGCCTTTATATAGTAGCTCTGCAAGCTGCTGGAACCATTCTACAGACGTTATTTTGATTTTTATAGCAGCCAGCATTTATATAGTACCTCTGCAAGCTGCTGGAACCATTCTACAGCCTCCATTTTGAGTGTTATAGCCGCCAACCTTTATACGGTAGCTCTACAAGCTGCTGGAACCATTCTACAGCCGTTGTTTTGAGTTTTATAGCAGCCAGCATTTATATAGTACCTCTACAAGCTGCTGGAACCATTCTACAGCGTCCATTTTGAGTGTTATAGCAGCCATGATTTATATAGTACCTCTACAATCTGCTGGAACCATTCTACAGCCGCCATTTTGAGTGTTATAGCCGCCAGCCTTTATATAGTAGCTCTGCAAGCTGCTGGAACCATTCTACAGCCGCCATTTTGAGTGCTATAGCCACCAGCCAGTATATAGTAGCTCTGCAAGCTGCTGGAACCATTCTACAGACGTTATTTTGAATGTTATAGCCGTCATCTTTAATATAGTAGCTATACAATCTGCTGGAACCATTCTACAGCCTCCATTTTGAGTGTTATAGCAGCCAGCATTTATATAGTACCTCTACAATCTGCTGGAACCATTCTACAGCCGCCATTTTGAGTGTTATAGCCGAGAGCCTTTATATAGTAGCTCTGCAAGCTGCTGGAACCATTCTACAGCCGCCATTTTGAGTGCTATAGCCACCAGCCAGTATATAGTAGCTCTACAATCTGCTGGAACCATTCTACAGACGTTATTTTGAGTGTTATAGCCGTCATCTTTAAGATAGTAGCTATACAATCTGCTGGAACCATTTTACAGCCTTCATTTTGAGTGTTATAGCCGCCAGCCTTTATATATTAGATCTGCAAGCTGCTGGAAACATTCTACAGCCATTATTTTAAGTTTTATAGGAGCCAGCATTTATATAGTACCTCTTCAAGCTGCTGGAACCATTCTACAGCCTCCATTTTGAGTGATATAGCCGTCATATTTAATATAGTAGCTATACAATCTGCTGGAACCATTCTACAGCCTCCATTTTGAGTGTTATAGCAGCCAGCATTTATATAGTACCTCTACAATCTGCTGGAACCATTCTACAGCCGACATTTTGAGTGTTATAGCTGCCAGCCTTTATATAGTAGCTCTGCAAGCTGCTGGAACCATTCTACAGCCGCCATTTTGAGCGCTATAGCCACCACCCAGTATATAGTAGCTCTACAAGCTGCTGGAACCATTCTACAGACGTTATTTTGAGTGTTATAGCCGTCATCTTTAATATAGTAGCTATACAGTCTGCTGGAACCATTTTACAGCCTCCATTTTGAGTGTTATAGCCGCCAGCCTTTATATAGTAGCTCTACAAGCTGCTGGAAACATTCTAAAGCCATTATTTTGAGTTTTATAGGACCCAGCATTTATATAGTACCTCTTCAAGCTGCTGGAACCATTCTACAGCCTCCATTTTGAGTGATATAGCCGCCAGCCTTTATATAGTAGCTCTGCAAGCTGCTGGAACCATTCTACAGACGTTATTTTGATTTTTATAGCAGCCAGCATTTATATAGTACCTCTGCAAGCTGCTGGAACCATTCTACAGCCTCCATTTTGAGTGTTATAGCCGCCAGCCTTTATACAGTAGCCCTACAAGCTGCTGGAACCATTCTACAGCCGTAGTTTTGAGCTTTATAGCAGCCAGCATTTACATAGTACCTCTACAAGCTGCTGGAACCATTCTACTGCCGCCATTTTGAGTGTTATAGCAGCCAGCATTTATATAGTTGCTCTACAATCTGCTGGAACCATTCTACAGCCAATATTTTGAGTTTTATAGGAGCTAGCATTTATATAGTACCTCTATAAGCTGCTGGAACCATTCTACAGCCTCCATTTTGAGTGATATAGCCGCCAGCCTTTATATAGTAGCTCTGCAAGCTGCTGGAACCATTCTACAGACGTTATTTTTTTTTTTATAGCAGCCAGCATTTCTATAGTACCTCTACAAGCTGCTGGAACCATTCTACAGCCTCCATTTTGAGTGTTATAGCAGCCAGCATTTATATAGTACCTCTACAATCTGCTGGAACCATTCTACAGCCGCCATTTTGAGAGCTATAGCCACCAGCCAGTATATAGTAGCTCTACAAGCTGCTGGAACCATTCTACAGACGTTATTTTGAGTGTTATAGCCGTCATCTTTAATATAGTAGCTATACAATCTGCTGGAACCATTTTACAGCCTCCATTTTGAGTGTTATAGCCGCCAGCCTTTATATAGTAGCTCTGCAAGCTCCTGGAAACATTCTACAGCCATTATTTTGAGTTTTATAGGAGCCGGCATTTATATAGTACCTCTTCAAGCTGCTGGAACCATTCTACAGCCTCCATTTTGAGTGATATAGCCGCCAGCCTTTATATAGTAGCTCTGCAAGCTGCTGGAACCATTCTACAGACGTTATTTGGATTTTTATAGCAGCCAGCATTTATATAGTACCTCTGCAAGCTGCTGGAACCATTCTACAGCCTCCATTTGGAGTGTTATAGCCGCCAGCCTTTATACAGTAGCTCTACAAGCTGCTGGAACCATTCTACAGCCTCCATTTTGAGTTTTATAGCAGCCAGCATTTATATAGTAGCTCTACAAGCTGCTGGAACCATTCTACAGCCGTTATTTTGAGTGTTATAGCCGTCATCTTTAATATAGTAGCTATACAATCTGCTGGAACCATTTTACGGCCGCCATTTTGAGTGTTATAGCCGCCAGCCTTTATACAGTAGCTCTACAAGCTGCTGGAACCATTCTACAGCCGTTGTTTTGAGTTTTATAGCAGCCAGCATTCATATAGTACCTCTACAAGCTGCTGGAACCATTCTACAGCCTCCATTTTGAGTGTTATAGCAGCCAGCATTTATATAGTACCTCTACAATCTGCTGGAACCATTCTACAGCCGCCATTTTGAGTGTTATAGCCACCAGCCAGTATATAGTAGCTCTACAAGCTGCTGAAACCATTCTACAGCCGTTGTTTTGAGTTTTATAGCAGCCAGCATTTATATAGTACCTCTACAAGCTGCTGGAACCATTCTACAGCCTCCATTTTGAGTGTTATAGCAGCCAGCATTTATATAGTACCTTTACAATCTGCTGGAACCATTCTACAGCCGCCATTTTGAGTGTTATAGCCACCAGCCAGTATATAGTAGCTCTACAAGCTGCTGGAACCATTCTACAGACGTTATTTTGAGTGTTATAGCCGTCATCTTTAATATAGTAGCTATACAATCTGCTGGAACCATTTTACAGCCTCCATTTTGAGTGTTATAGCCGCCAGCCTTTATATAGTAGCTCTACAAGCTGCTGGAAACATTCTACAGCCATTATTTTGAGTTTTATAGGAGCCAGCATTTATATAGTACCTCTGCAAGCTGCTGGAACCATTCTACAGCCGCCATTTTGAGTGTTATAGCCACCAGCCAGTATATAGTAGCTCTACAAGCTGCTGGAACCATTCTACAGACGTTATTTTGAGTGTTATAGCCGTCATCTTTAATATAGTAGCTATACAATCTGCTGGAACCATTCTACAGCCTCCATTTTGAGTGTTATAGCAGCCAGCATTTATATAGTACCTCTACAATCTGCTGGAACCATTCTACAGCCGCCATTTTGAGTTTTATAGCCGCCAGCCTTTATATAGTAGCTCTGCAAGCTGCTGGAACCATTCTACAGCCGCCATTTTGAGTGCTATAGACACCAGCCAGTATATAGTAGCTCTACAAGCTGCTGGAACCATTTTACAGCCTCCATTTTAAGTGTTATAGCCGCCAGCCTTTATATAGTAGCTCTACAAGCTGCTGGAAACATTCTACAGCCATTATTTTGAGTTTTATGGGAGCCAGCATTTATATAGTACCTCTTCAAGCTGCTGGAACCATTCTACAGCCTCCATTTTGAGTGATATAGCCGCCAGCCTTTATATAGTAGCTCTACAAGCTGCTGGAACCATTCAACAGACGTTATTTTGATTTTTATAGCAGCCAGCATTTATATAGTACCTCTGCAAGCTGCTGGAACCATTCGACAGCCTCCATTTTGAGTGTTATAGCAGCCAGCATTTATATAGTTGCTCTACAATCTGCTGGAACCATTCTACAGTCACCATTATGAGTTTTATAGCCGCCAGCCTTTATATAGTAGCTTTGCAGGCAGCTGGAACCATTCTACAGCCTCCATTTTGAGTGTTTTAGCCGCCAGCCTTTATATAGTAGCTCTACAAGCTGCTGGAAACATTCTACAGCCAATATTT